>JAOTQQ010000032.1:42535023-42603416 GCA_026546715.1 Gallinago undulata
CAGGCTGGAGAAGAGAAGGCTCAGGAGGGGTCTCATCAATGCCTGTAAACACCTGAAGGGAGGGTGCAAAGAGGACAGAGCCAGGCCCTTTCCAGACTGGACCAGAGGCAATCGGAACAAACTGAGACACAGGAGGGTCCCCCCAAACACCAGGAAACACCTTTTCACTGTGAGGGTGACTGAGCACTAGGACAGATTGCTCAGGGAGTCTCCATCCTTGGAGATTAAATGGCCATCTCTACAAGATTCTGGGAAAACAGCTCTAGGTGTCCCTGGTTGAGTAAGGGCTGGACCAGATGACCTCCAGAGGTCCCTTCCAACCTCAACCACTCTGTGATTTTGTGATTCTCTAACTTACTAACCTGCTAACTTTTCAGAAGGGAAACCTGCTAGGATTTAAGGTCATAGTGGAACAAGATAACATCCAGCACTGAGGAGGAGAGCCCTACACTGTTCAGGATATATCTCGGTATTCCACCAGTGTCCCTCCAACTCTACACTGTTGTTCAGTGAACAAGCAACAGTTACTGCACACCATGACAGCTCTTTGCAATATACGAAACACCTCCAGCAGCCACTAACAGAAAGTCAAAAAACTGCTCGGAGGAAATTAACTCATCATAATAGCCTCTTCTAAGGGAGCTTGGAGCATCTCAAGACTGACAATTGAACCTTCTAGAAGAGCCCTGAGACTAGGGAATTAACATCCTGGTTAGGAGACAGGGAAACTAAACTTTTGCTTTAAGCAAAAAAAAACAGAGAAAGACATCAGTGAATGTGGATGCTTAAATAATCTAGACATGAAATAGTTCAGGCTCCTAAACAGATGCAGAAGTGTTGACTGTTCTCTGTAACTGTGGTATACCAGAATCTTAGTTTTCTATATTGCATTCCTTATAGGAAGGAAATCTCTCTCTGTACTGCAATTACTAAAATAGAGCCTAGAGACTTGATGATCTCATGCTAAAAATAGAGAAATAAAAGCCAGGAGATACAGGCTCCATCCCTGGCTATGACAGGGGTGGATCGGTGGCACAGCTAAAAGCAAGGTGCTTGATGACCTCCAGTCCTTGCCCATTGAGCTCCATGGATGGACGCTCCTAGCCTCACTGCTGGCACAGCAAGCAGAGTCACTGTCTGAAAGCTGCCCCAAGTGCCTCGCAGAAGAAGAGCTACAAATATGCCCAATTATTTCCCTAATAATTTTCTAAATAACCCTTATAATTAGGACAGGTTTAATTTTCCCTCAGCCACTCTCTTTCTGCCAGCGCCGCTGCTGTCTGATCAGGGAAGCGCTTGCTGGTTCTATTGCACATCTTGAAGAATAAACCAGGATGGGTCAGGGAATAAATTGTGGAGGGAGACAAAAGGGGATGAAGAGATTCCTGGACCTGTAGCAATGGAGAATGACCACCCATAGAGCGTTTCCGAAAGGACAAGGAGCATCAAGGCGGGACAAGCACAAAGCTGAGAGAAGGTGAAGTCCTAAGAAAAAGGGGAGCAGTGAGCAAAGCCCAAGGGAGCTGTCAGGTCAGGGAGGATGAAGGTGAAGGATTGATTCTGAGCCAAGACCAGAATTAAGGAGCTGGGCAGGAGCTGGTTTTGCTGCAGGCCAGGCTGGTGAGGGTTGGTGGGGTGGCAGAAGCTGTGTTGCAAAGAAGAGAGGGAGGCGAGACTTTCTTCTGGTTAATTAAAATGGATCTGCCAAAGCAACACACCCAGAGATTGTAAAAAAAACCTTTGGTGAGTATGAGACCCAAAAATACAGTCTCCTGGTGTGCTTTCCCCCACTTTGCAGCTGCAATGTGGTGCTGGGAAGTGGAGAGTAACTGCCCAAAAGGCTCGAGTGAAGCCAGTTCACGTCATTATTCAAAATAATTAATTAACAAATAATTTTTTTTTAATAGGCAAATCATACAGGAATATATCTCTTTAAGATTCCACTTTAGAGTGTCCCCTTCTTTGTCCCAGGCATCGTTTGTAACATGTACAAAGAAAACATAAGTGCAGTTCACATACCAGCTATGAAAAAGACCAGTCGCCTTTGACTGAGGAGCCAGGATGAAGCATGGCCATTATTTAGCATAATAACATCCCTATCTAGCAAAATGCCTTTCAGAGAATGAGCGAATGGTACACGGGGAGGAGAAACAAGGCTTAACAAAACAAAAAAACAACCCACAAAAAATAAAGCCCAGCTTTTGGGCTCAGCCCTTTCTACAGGACCGAGATGAACTCCCAGAGAGACCAAGCCGGGGAGCTGGAGTGTTCGGGTGGCGAGCAGTCAGAGCATCCTACTTAAAACAAAGGTGTCGGAGGGGATCATTCGCATGACAGCCTTAAAATCTCGTTACAGAGGCTAAGCTCCAATTAAAACGCATGCGTTCGGTCATGCAGCTTAATCGCTGGTTGTGCTTACCATGAAATCCGCCCGGGACACCTGTAGGGTGCGGGGAGCAGCCAGCCCGTCCCACGGAGCAGCCCTTGGGCTAAGAAAGTGCCGTGGATCTGTAAAATCACCAATTTACCTGCGGTAATTCTGCACCGCTGCTCAGTTCAGCCCTGTTGCCACAGTAACACTTCTGGTGTAGCCAAGATCACTGATTATGAAACTAGAAAAAAAATCAGAGGCTGCTAATTAGGATATACTCCAGTTCTCAAAAAGCTCCATATTAATGACATTATGATTGCGAGTGCAGGGAAAATAAAGACGCCAGAAAGCAATGCCTCGGTCAGCATCAGTGGCCGTGCCAGCCGCTTTTTGGGTCTTTTTATATATGGGTCTTAAAATTCAGCTTGCAAATTCCCTGTAAATTCAGCTTGTTTTCCTTCTTGCTAAACAAATGTGCAAGACTTGGTGGAACAATCTTTACTCTTTACATATATTTGCATGTATTAGACTGGAAAAAACAGGTCGAGGACAATGTACAAATGGTGATAGCCAGAGTGGGGCCAGGGATGCATCCCCTGCATCTCACATTACCCGTGTTTCTGTTGCACTTTGCTAGAGAAAAAAAAATGAAAGCAGAATTTTACCAGTGGCTGTGAGGGTCTTTAAACGAGGTTTGCAAACAAGGGGAACCAGAGTTGCAAACGTTTTCCTCTCTGACTTTCATTCGAGTGCCAAAAGCATTTTGAGACATGCCTTCTGCTGAGGGTTTCAAGCTGAAAAATGTGACTGGGAGCAGTTGCACTGCCAGACACAAGCATTTTTCAACAAAACCTACAAATAAGATACTAGAGTTCACTTCTAGGTGAAAGGAAAATGCCCTGACAGGTTTTTCTGGAGCCGCAAACCCAGAATGATGCTGCTTTAAAAACTCAGCTCATCAAAACACCTTCATTTTTCCATTCTCACTGGATAATGAATCTATTGAGAGGACGAAATGGTGACAAACAAGGGGGGTCAGGGGCCAAAACTGTGTTCAAAGCTAATAATATTCTTTACTGTAATGGCAGACTCTGCATTTCTCCACCATCCAGGGCCACCATATGATGGACAGCCCAGCTGCTTGACTTCATCCAGCACCGCCGACGAGGACCAGGAGCCACTACTTCCCAAGCGGATGCAGAGGCTGAAAAACAAATCACTGGCAAAAGCTGTGCCCTGAGCTCAGGCACAGCCTCAGGTTTGTTCTGGGGAAGGGCAGGAGTTGAGCGCTGCCAACACCTTCCAGTGTAAGACCTTTGATTCTCTAAACCCAGACATGCAGCAGGCCTTCTGGGCTGTAACTTTACACCTCTCTGTGTCAGCATATGGGATTTCAGAAGCTTGAGCTAAAACTTTTGGTCCAAGAAAGAGGGAGAGAAAAGCTCTCACCTGAAAGCAGCAAGGGACCTTTATGCAAGTAAAATGTAAATGTCCAAAGTAGGAAACACAGAATAATCAGTTGGGGATAACCTAGAGACTTCAGCTACCACGTGGCTGATAGCAAGGATGCAAGGATGCTGTTTTTACAAGTATCTTTTGCCCATCCAAAGGCTATCATTAAAATAAGCTGCTGCTTAAATACAAATAGCTGCTGAAGCTCTCACCCAGGTTGCAGGTGAAATTTGGATCAAAACGCAACACTGTGAGCTCTGAGGCAGTTGCTGGGGGCATGAAAAGCTGAAGCAATGATAGATCACTTGTGATCCACCAGAACATAAAAAAAGGAACAACCACTCTTTGGCCATCCTAATTTATAGAAAGTATCCCAGCCCCTACTTCTTAAATCAGTAGAAATAACCAGAGAAAAAACCCCAACCCTAAAAATATATATAAAGCCTCTGCACCATTGTCTAGAACCTGTTCCCTATGAAGAGTGAAAAGCAAAGTGCAATTAGAGAAGAACTGCGAAGGCACTTTTTTTTTCACCCTTTGAAGCAGGAAAATAAGTAAGATTATTTTTTTTTTCTTTAGCAACATCACCTAAAGCCTTGAAAGCACAGTTCCCCTGTTTGAACTGCATGAACTGGTCTCTTCTCCCATTCACCAGTAATACTGGAGATATGTCAGGTGTAGTGTTAATTACTTATAAATGTGATTTATTAGCTGGAAACAATGCAAAGGGTTGATTCCATATGCTAAGACATATACCATCCACAACAGAAGATCAACTGGTGAAGCACAAGGGCATCTCAGTCCTGAGCAGACGGGCATTGCCACGTTATAAATAACAAATTAATAAAACCAGTGGGATCCAGCTGCCATTGACAGTTTAGTTGACGGCATTATTTCTAGCCTTTTAATAGGCTTATTTACAGGAATTAGTCCTTTAATGCTGTGTGCTCATGTATACAGTACAGTATAAGCTGTTTTGATGCGACCACAGAGAGAACATCTGCTTTGTGAGCAATTAGGGAAATGATTGCCAATTATGGGGACTGCAGGTAAGAGCAGCTGGGGAGAAAGGCTGTCTACGAGAAGGGTTGTGAAGCTTTTCGAGATGCTGATTTGAGTGGGAAGTTCACTGGAAACATAAATAACCTGGCAGAAAGGAGCCTGTGCCCAGAGACCAGCCAAAATATCCTCAGCAAGGAAAGGATTTTGGGGCCAGCAGAGTTCTGGGGCAATCCCTTTTATCATTCATGCTGCTGGCATTTCAAGCAGATCAGCCTCTCAAACATTTCTTCTCATCAGCTCCTGAAAAAAGACCAAGCTCTGTTTGCCATCAGTGGCTCTATTTCCACTTTCCCTTTTTTTTTTTCTTCCCATCTATTTTTTCCATCTGTCTTTTTTCATCTATTTTCGTTGCCATCTTCTGTGCCCAAGAGTGGTGTCCTTGCTCAAGACGAAGGGATGATGTAGGAACAGGTCTTAGAGCCACACCAAGAAACCAGGGATCTTCTATCATTGCTGTTGCTATAAACTTACTATATATATTTATATATATTTTTATAAACAAAGATATGAAACTATTATAAACCTATATATACCAGAAACCTATTACATTTTTTATATATATATTGTTATAAACCTATCATAAGCCTAAGATCATTGCTATAAACCTATTTCCTGCTAACTGAAATGATCCTAGTCTTAAACAACCGGGTGGGTACAAGCCCCTGTGGTCCCCAGAGATATCAACACAAAACCTAATGCTCAGTAGTTCTGAAAATAATTAAAATGCGGTTTCTTACCCTTAAAGTGATTAAACAACAGCCTGGGACAACTAAATTTCAGCCCTCCCATGTTATTCACAATTCATTCTCTATTTTAATCTCCCCAACAAAAGGCTGAACTCAACCATATTATTGTCAGCGAGGGCTTTTATCATCAGCCTTCGAAACGGTCAAGGCATGGGAGAGAACAATGACTCTTGCAGAAGAATATATACAATCTAAACAAAAATACCCTGTTGCTAAGGATTAAATCAGCTTTTTTTGGGGGCACAATCGGGTAGCTGGGAATGCTGGTGCCACCCAATATAAAAGAAACATGGGAGTATTAGGACTCAGAAAGGGGAAAATAACCTGACACTGATCCCTGTTGTGTTTTAATGGCATTTAAAATATGAGCATCATGCAGCAGACTTTAAAACAAAGTCAATGGCTGGAGCACATGACTGTTTGTAGCAGGTGATGCTCTACCTAAGCCCATGTGTTGCTCCAACCCCTGCTTCATGTCTTGCTCCAGCAAGGGCAGGAGGTAAACCATGACTGAAGACCTCTGTGGTGAAACCTTGAAGTTATTGTGGCGCTGATGGTTAAGATGTTCCAGCTCGGCTGATGGCCGCTGGAAGTGATCTGTTTTGCCATGGGGCTGGACAGTGCCATTGTCAGCATGGCAAGAGGAAAGCTTGGAGGAGCAAGCTCTGCTGGAGCAAAGAGGTCCATGGAGATGCTGGTCACCTTGCCCACACAGCCACAATGCAACTGTTGGGAACGTCCAGCTGGGACTTCCTTTCAAGGAAAGCCTCAGCCCAAACCGCAATGATTTCTCTTGTGAAACCAGCCCCAAAAGCAACCACTGAACATTGTGTGGTTTCTACATCCTTAGCCAAGGAAGTGGCACCTACTTTTTGAGTTTGGTAGAGAAATTCCCTTCCCCAGTGGTGGTAAGGAAAGGAACGGGGTTTGGCTGTGGAGTCCTCCCTGCTAAACACAGCTTCTGGCTTTGAAGCAAGGGTTTTCAGCAGCAAAGTAGTTCCAAGGTCAAGAGTGACCACAGGGCCAGGAAAGCCACAGCTGACAGCCCTGGCAATGTGCCAAAGGATAGAAGGTTGGGTAAGGTGACACCAGAGTCATGGTGATCTCAAGAGGCCACCAGCCTCCATGACCAGCCCATCTTCCTCTCCTCTAGATGGAGCTCCAGAAGAAGCCTGAGGTCCCTCTCCAAAGTGAAGTCAGACACATCCCATTATTTCCAAGCATCGTTTCCTGACCCAGAGCTTAGCACCAGAAAAGAGGACAAGTTTGCAAAGGCAATTTCAATAAAACCAACAAATAATCAGATTAATAATTCCCTTCTGCAATATGGCAGTAAAACACCCATCGTGGCAAATTGCAGTCAAAGTACAGAGCCCCCCAAAGTAATTTACCTCTCCTTTGGTGGGAAATTCCCAGCCCAAAAACTGCTCAAAAACCTGGAAGGGCTGCTGTGATCGGGCACAACAGGGCTCTGCACTGTTGGCAGCTGCCGGAAGGAACGACTTCTCTGAAGTGTTTGGAGATTTTATTTGCACTGGGACAATAAATACTTTTGCAAGCACATAAGCAGTGGTTAAGAGATGTATCTTGGGCATTTTGCATGCAAAAAAACCCTCCCAAACATAAAAACAGAAAAAAAGGGAATTTCAAGTTTCATTGACAATGGCAGCCTGGACACATATGAAAGAGAAAACAGAGTCAAGGTAACACCAGAATTCACTTTTTACCGCCCATTTTGTTTTTTTTCCCATAAGTACGGTCTCCCTGAGAAGGCATTAAATATCACTGTGTGTCACTTAGATTTTAGTGATATTCAAATAAACATTAAGAGGCTGTGACTGAGCCCAAATTCTCCTGAATTAGGCACCTAGACCAACCAGCCTCCAAAATTATGCTAAATTAAATTAATTTTGAACCTATCCAGAACAATGGAGCACTGCACTCAGGGTAATATTTTAATATCTATAGCAATGCAGTGGATAGCAACCGAGACATCCCCATCTTTAAAAGTCTGTGCTGTCCCAGCCTTTTCAAAAGGCTTTGAAAAGCAGCTTTCCTACAAAACCATCCATTTCCATCACACCCTGTCTAGAAGCATAATACACAGAAGGCTCCTCAGTATTGCCGTTAAATAAGAGACCCCCCTGACCAGGCATTAAATGGTACAGGAGCTCGCACACAAAAACAGAGAGCGCTTTCTGTAGCCGCTTGTTGCTGCACAAATACAAGACAGAGTCTGCTGATGATGATCAAAACTGTATTTGGGGGTGCAGTGGCCCAGCCTAACAAACTCATCTTGTTTTCACAGCACCATGGCATGGTTCAAAAATCATCTAATTCAACCCCCTGCCATAGACAGGGACATCTTCCACTAGATCAGGTTGCTCAGCACCTCGTCCAACCTGACCTTGAACACTTCCAATGATGGGGCATCCACAGTGTCCCACCACCCTCATCTCAAAAAAATTTCTTCCTCACGTCCAGTCTTTCAGTTTAAAACCACTTTCCTGTCACTGCAGGCCCTGGTGAAAAGCCTCCCTTCATCTTTCTCATAAGCTCCCTTTAACTATTGAAAGACTCAAATAAGGTCTCCCTGAAGCCTTCTCTTCTCCAGGTTAAACAACCTCAACTCTCTCAGCCTGTCTTCACAGGAGATGTGTTCCAGCCCTCTGATCATCTCTGTGGCCTTCCTCTGAACCTGCTCCAACAGGTCCATGTCCTTCTTATATTGGGGGCTCCAGAGCACGATGCAGTACTCAAGGGGAGACCTCACCAGAGTAGAGTAGAGGGGCAGAATCACCTCCTGAATATGAAGCCAGACCCATTATCAAAACAGAAAAAACTGTGGGACCTCAGGGTGGTAATCCCTGAGACACTACCTGAACCAGCCCCTGGGATCCATTGCAACTGACAAATTTGCAAGAGAAATAGATAGTAGAAATGCTGGTGAAACTGAATACTTGTGGCAAGTATGCCTAAGTGGCAGTGATCAAATAATGTTAAACCAGTTTGAAGCCAGAAGCTACTGGGGTCTGGGAGTTTTCTTAAATCTAAGACCCGACCCAGGTCTTACACCCCATTCTATCACCAGCCGAGCTGCTTATGGGGTGGGAGGAGTTGACACCATGGAATGGGGTGAGCCCTCCCTAATCCCTATTAAATCTCTACATGAGGTATCCACAGCCGTCACAAAAGTCGCTTGCATACAAGCCATGCATGAATGAGGGCAACACGATATCCCACTCTCTGCTACAGTAGATTTTACAATATGAGAACCACTGATGGGAGGAGCCCCAGCAGTTCTTAAATCCCAACCAGTTGCAAAATGGGATGAGATTAGAAGAGATACCAAATTCAATACACAGGGCAGTCACCCTCCCAGGCCACTTCCTCCTTGGGCAGAATTAATGCACGATGTAGTTAACTACTGCCCTGAAACGGGCTGGGATGCTGCAGCACTTGAAAAACCAAGCCAGAAATCCCATGGAGTAGATCACTATGTAAGACCCGTGAAACAGGGAACAGGAATTAAATCAAAGGGAAATAAAAACTTGCAAACACAGACAACGAACGAATTGTGGAGGAAAGCATTAGCACTAGGCATTCCCAGAGCCGCGATTCAAGGTCAGCCTACTGGCATTATCTTGAGTCTGACTGAAGCATTCCAGAAAGGAGATAATGGTGGAAACAAAGACCGTATTTCAACTTCTTTGAAGGGAAATAATCCCCTTCTCCCTCTTAAGGAGGAATTGCAGGACGCCAAGTCAAAAAACAAGGGATGTCCAGAAGGCAATTGGGCCTGCCTGTGTGGGAAGTAGAATAGAATCACAGTAACATAGATTCTATTCTACTAAGAATAGAGGTTAACTATTAAGTAGAGGCTTGTCAGTCGATAAACAATGATGGTCCATAATTATTAATTCCAGTTGGTCCTCAAAGACAATTAGTAAATTTTTTAATAGATACGGGAGCACAAATTTCACTATTAACACAACAAGATGCCAAGAAGCTGGGCGTGCAATCTGGATGGCAAAAAGTTAGAATCACAGGTGTGAACAGGGGAACTGATCTACGTCAAACTGCTAAGGTTAGTTTATGGCTCCCGGGCAAGAAACGCATGTTTTCTACTTGCTTTGCAATTAAAGTTCATCATGAAAATATTTTAGGTTTCAATATTTTAAACGGCCGAACCTGGTGCCTGCCGGGCGGCAGCATGTGGTCCTGTGGCTCAAACGCAGACCTTAACCCATGCAGGAACGGGGAAGCGGCAGTGCGGGTGCTCCACGCAGCCTCCGCACTCCCCGAGTCAAAGATCACCAATGTACTGCAGGAACCGGTCTCTGCTGCGGCACGAGGGGGCATTTCTGAAGTCAGAGTTGATTTAGAGAAAAGACACTCCCCCAAGATGTGAAACTGTACCAATATATAGATGATATTCTGATTGGGGGAACTTCTCCTGAGACAGCGGGGGAAGCGGCAGTGGCGGTGTGGCAAGCAGTAAATGAAGCAGAAATTGAGGTTCCACCTCGAAAATACCAGGGACCAAGCAAAGAAGTGAAATTTGGATAGCAGGCAGTGCCGTGATTCCTCCGGATACCTTAAGGAAAACTGAAGAGCTGCAAATGCCTCAACCAAAGAAGGAATTACAACAATTAATGGGAACTTTAGGATATTGGAGGAAGCATGTGCCTGGATTTTCTATAATTTCTCGTCCATTATACTCACTTTTACTCACACTCCAACACATTTCTGACTATGATATTTACATATAGATGGAATTAACCCAATACCATTTTCCCCCTGACCTACTTGGGCATGGAGATAAGACCCACGAAAACCATCTCCCAAGATCTGACACGGTGTCTGGTTTACATTCCCACCACTGTTTCTACCCCTGCCCCAGAGAACACTTTGAGGGACAGAAGCAGCATTTACATCTCTGAAAAGTGCTTTAGTACAAAGGCAAAGACCCCTTCACCTGAAGGGAAGAGAAGGATAGTTACAGGTGACTGGGTTCAAGGATCTTGATCTGAGCAGCTTTAACTCCTCTCATCCCAGATTAACCCCTCTGAACCCACCAGTGGCAAAGCTGTTTCACTTGCTGGAAAGATGCCATGTTTGTGTGTCAGACTAAACATCTGTGCTTTTAAGCCCTGAATTTTCAGATCAGATCTATGTATTTGGAGGGGAAAAAACCAAAACAGTTAGGGGAGTTTCATTGAACAGATACACCATTATTTCTTCCTCCCCATCCACCATATCACCCCTCCTCTTCTCCCTCTACAGGCAAAGCAGTTCAACAGATTTCAGGAAAATGCAGAGAAAAAAAATATTACGCATTTTCTGCAGTCAGTGTTTTCCTATTAAGTCAGAGAGCAGCTACCAGAAGCACAGTGTGCAGTTGGCATCTCCCCCTCCTGCTTCACTGCTGCAGGGAAATACCCAACTTTGCATCTCGTGTTTGAGGACCAGGTAAATGGTCCCACTGCCAGGCAGCTTCCTGGGACAAGTACCTGTGCAAGTACCCTGGGATCAACTGTCATCCTTAAACCACATCAGACACGGTGCCAAAAGCACTCAAACTCAGCTGGATCTTCACTGCCAATTGAGGATGTACTCAGCTACAAAAATATTAACCAACTTTTCAAGAGCTTCTTCTAGCTATATCTACCCAACAAAGGCATCCACCAAGGAGTGATCCCCAGCCCCTCAAAGTAACCCCGCTGCCTAGGATCAGCCCACCTGGAGCAGGTTCTGTCCCTGCTGTCCAGCAACGTGCCTGGCTTGTGTCTGAGTCCCACAACGTCCTCATGTCCTCCTGTGGGGCATTTTTGGCTTCTTTTCCATTTCAAAAGACATGCGATATTATAAGTTGTGATGCAGCACACCAAAATTGGGGGTTCAACAGCTTGGCAGGTAAAAAGATGAGTCACACAAGCACAGGAGTACTCAGGGCCATTTAACTGCACAAGCCCTGCAGCAAACAGAGGACTCAGGGCAGGAGGAGAAGGGAAATTTGGCGCCTCTTGGTCACACCAAGTGGGTCCCTGGAGCAAAGTACTCCCCGAATCACACCTATGGTATGAGGAACTGTTTGCCCTCCATAACAGGGAGCCAGGGAGCCTGGCTGGGAAGCAGGTGAAAAGCTGGGAAACCAAGGACGGTGAGATGTCCTGACTTCCAGCCTTTGGTCTTTACCATCATCTACATCCTTCCTTGCTGCACAGAAGCTTTGGATTCAAGGAATCAGCTATTGTTTCCACTTTTTTTTGGTGTCTTGCTGGCCTTCCCTCCACTGGCCCAAGGGAGTTGCCATTCAGCGTCTTTCCACCCATTTTATAGAGGAAACCAGTGCAAGGATCAAAGGAGGCTCCTGGGAGGGAGTGGCAAGCATCTGATGAGAAAGGGCAGTAACTGGAGAGGTGGCAGCAAGGAGACGTGTTAATGGGGATGGAGGCTGAGCAAATTGAGGGCTCGATCCTTTGTGCTGGAGCCTCTGGCCATGTAACCTGAGTGCCAGTGCAGAAGACACCAAGAAGCAGAGGAAGGAGAGAGAAAAAAGGCCTAATGAGCTCCTTCTTCTGCTTCTACTTAGTGGCGTTGCACTGGGTCATCCTCAAATGACCCTCATGTTTTACTGGAAGAGGAAAATTTGATTCAAAGTCTTACTCTGGAAGTACTTTGGTTGTTCTAGATGAAAGAAGCTCAACTTGGGAAGTGAAGCAACCACAACGAGGAGCTAAGTCTCTGCTGAGCTGAGCCCCAGCATTCCCACAAAATGGACTAACAGAAGTGGCCTTTTTTTCCTTCCTTTTCCCCAGCAAGTCTGCAAAATGAAAAGCATCTCTGGCATTTGGCTATCCCATGCCCACCAGCAACGTCTGTGGTTTGGGTGGGATTCCAATTCAACTTCTTACCCTCCTCACACGTCCATCTATCTCCTATGTAGTTTTTGGAGGAAAATCCACATTAACGAAGATAGAAATGGATTTTTATTTTCTTTTTTATGGATCCTTTGTAGTGCCCTGATCCTAAGTGCTCTTTAGCAGCTCTGGGAGGATATGTCCCAGCCTGCTGCTTGCTCCAATATGGAGGAAGAGAAGAATGCTCCCAGGGTTTTCCTTTGCTTTGCTTGTGGATGTTCAAAGCTGTCTGTTAACCTCAGGCTGTATCATCCCAGCTGTCTTCAAGCAGGACTCCTCGTGCAATCGTGATGGCCTTGAGTTGGTTAAAGGCAAGGCCCAGCCTATATTTACATTGGCATCTGATTGCCAACGCTCTGCTTTCCAGAGTCTTCCTATTTCCTCCTTGAGTAATTAGTAGCCTGCTGGTGGGGAGAGGAGGAATGAGGAACTTCACCCCATTATTGCTGAGTCCTTTGCCACTGTAGCCAAGCCCTTGACCATGCCCAACAGCTGTAATTTGTCACAGTATTAGAAAGTACAGAAGTTAGCAAAGGAAACTGAGATTCTTCTTTTTGGATGACATGGGGATTAAACTGCTTCCAAAGATGAGATCCAAGGTCAACCAGAAGTGCTGGAGCCAATAAACAGCCCTAGAATTGGTTTATAAACCATGCCAAGTGATCCCAGTATACTGGAATAATGTTCAAAAGGTGAAATACCTGCTATATATTATTTCAGATGTTGTTCCTATTGGGAGGAAAAAAGACATAATTCCTTGCTGCTGCTGAACAAAGCATTAATCCCAGCCTCTGTGAACCTTTGCATCCCAAATGCAGCGCACTGAAACATGCTGCTGGCACAAGCAGTTGTCCAACTGACCCAGTTTTTTTTTACAAACTGGGTGAATAAGAACAAAACCATCTTATTTTCTCTGAGAAAAAATAATTCACATCAAGCAAGGTAGGATTCCGTCATTGCTCTCCACACCATACAACACACCGTCATCTCCTGACCTATTTACAGAAGTGCTGCAGTGTGTGTTCCTGCAGGGGGGACGGTGTTATCCACTGTGTAAAAGCCTAAAATTACACTGCCCTACAAAGAGCTGGGATAAATTGACCCCTCTAAGCAAACGGGTTGCCAAGCTTTTATCTTTTCTTCATTGTTAACTTACACTGAAGCGGAATAATTAGACGATACGGGGCTATACAAGGCACTACTGGAAAGCCCTGCCTTAGCAACTCAATTGTATCTGTAACGCCTGCGTTGGCTATTATACATACCTACTGATTTGGAAAGCTGCTTCTGATTTCAGACTCATTCAGTATAGGTACCTTTATGATTTTCATCCAATTTCCGTTTCCTAATATCATGGCAAAAGGAATTAGTGGTGAACTTTGGATTAGGAAGGCAAAGTGACTTTAGAAAAGGCTGGTGGGTGATTGCTCTGGCTGCGTTATCTTGCCCTTCATCCAGTCTAGACGTAAGAGTCTCAGGACACAGATGATTTCCGCTTCTCTGCAGAAATTCTACCATGGTATTAAAAAAGCACAGTGAAGGGAACAATAAGCATCAAGATGTGTCTAAAATTAGCGGTTTACAAAACAATCTAAGTTTATAATATCCCGAGTACAATAAAAGCAAAAAGCCAGTGGGCCAATTATTTAAAAGTTGCAGGATAAAAGGAAACCTTGGTCAAAACTCTTATCAGGAAAAAAAATTGTATCTCTATTGTGTTGCAGTTTTGATACTGAAATAACTTTAATAAAATTACCATTATGTTGCTAAGAGTTGTCTAAACTGAAGCAACACACCAAGACCACACTGCCTTGCCCAGGCAATCAATGTGACAGCAGCCCACAAATGCTTCATTATTTTCTGCTAAGTTTGAAATTCCAGTACATTTGCCAGTGGTTTTCCCTTTGTACACCTTCACTCTTCACACAGGAGATCAGAAAATGGTTGGGTTGATTTTCACGTGATCTTCAATTATATTTGCATTTTGGGTCTGAAGTGGTAGCAAAGCTGCAGCTCATGTACTATAAATGAACAGGTAATTTAAGAGGAAAACACCAAAGCTGCATTTCCATTGCTGTTATTATTATTTTTGATATAAATCTTAGACAAGGATCAAAACTTGATACAATAGTAGTCCCAGAAAAATACTCCTTCTGCCAGGGAAGATGAAAATGTCCTTTAAGATACTGGGGGGAAAACCAAAAATAAAATAATATTAATTTAAAAAAATTAAAAATCAATGCTGAGAGGAGGAATGCAAAACTGGCTGGGCATGGGAGACTACACAGCATCCAATTCTGCTGTTCCTCACAACTGGAAGAATTCAGAAGGAATTAAAGTTGTCAGGGGAATAAAATCACTGTTGAGGAGAAGGGACACTTCCTCCTGAAAAGTCATCTCCTCTTCCAAGAGAAGAAACCAGATCCATCAGAAATCTGACCTTGCACTTGTTAAGGGCATGAATGTGTTCTTAGTGCATCCTGCTCATGAGCATAGACCTGGGGGAGGTCTCTGCAGGCTTTTGTTTAGGAGAGGACACCAGAGATGGTCATATGATCCCAATATTTGTGGTTCAACTTCTCAGACTTGAAACAAGGAAATATAAGCCTTATATCACAGAACCAAATAAAGATGGACATTATAGTTCACATGGCCTCAAATTTAGTCACGTGTAAACTGTATTTATGTGCATCGATGTTTCAAGGACAAATATAACCTTGTCCTTGAGTCCGGAAGTCAGGAACTGCAGCAAGCTAGTGCCACTCTTCAGAGAAGTAATGAATAATCTTTCTTCCACTGGGCATAAAATACAAGGTTTTCTTCCACAGGATTTCCATATAAGCCCTGCTGGGCTTAGGTTGAACTCCCAAACACAGCATCCTACTGCTTGACTGTACTAGAGACCCAAGCTACTTAAGTTATTCCTCTATCTGACACTCTGCAGTCCTCATAGTCCCTGCTCCAACCTTCATATTTAGCATCAAACCAAACTTTAATCTATCTTCTTCCTAAATATTGGTCACAGCCCATTCTTCTTTCTTTTCTGTCCTCCCAGGTCCTATAGCCATTTCCGCCATCACAACATTTCCAGCTTGACTGCAAAGCCATCCTTCCTAGGTAAGAAATTAATCTCAGATTTCTCCATTCCTCCTCAGAAATCTGTATACAGTCATATATCCTTGCTTTTCTTCACATAAATAGAAGCAGCAACCTTCTTGGTAGATAAATAAGGCCGGTGGTAGACCACTTGCGGACTTCAAGCCACAATTCAGCCACAACCTATCAAGAGCCATTAGCCACGCAATTTAGTGTTACAAGAAAGTCAAATACTAACATGCTTCAAAAGGTTTTCTCGACACCAATCTCCATGATGACCAAGGTCAGAAGAGAGGAGATAGCCAGCTACATTCTGACCCGTTCTCAGAGCTCTGTACTGTGGATGAAATACGATATAGGATTTCTTATGGGCAAAAGCACAGAAAAAGCCATTCAAATCTCAGTGAAACAGTATTCAGTTACTGATCTCCAGAGATGACACCCTACTGACATAAGACAGTTTTGGGAGATGTCTCAACTGTGGTTTCAGGAAAGCTGTAGAGCAATAATCGCTAAAATGGTTACACCCTTTTACATCTAGAAATAGTCAGAGCAAGGCCTAAAAAGTAATTTTTAATTTGAAATATTTTGGAGTAACAGAATCACAGCCCAGAAAAACATTAACCCTGTAACAAATGACCAATCCCTTAATACCACCAGACTCCTCACCAGTCCACCTCCCTTCCCCACCTCTCAGCAGAAGGAAATGAAAACCATATGAACTGGACAGGGAAGAGGTCGATTAGATCATCTTGTTCTACCCACCATGCAGCAAAAGACTGTTCCCTACAAGAAACTTAATGAATTACTCCATCCAGTCTCACTTATAAAAGTCCAAAGCGATGGAGTTTCCACCTCTTCTCCTGGGATATTATTTATCCCTGCAGCCTGAAACATCTCACTGCCAGGAAGCCTTTCCTATCAAGACTTTCCTTTTGAAAATTTCTTCATTTTAATTTGCAGTCCCCTTCTCTCCCCTGCATATGTGCATTTATGAACTACACTAATTAAACTGATTAATACCAAAAAGGAATTACAATTTAGGAATAAATTAGTTTATTTTCCTTTTATCCTCTATGAAAAAGCCCAACATGTCAAAGAAAGTCTTGAGTCTCTCTGAAATCTTCCATTTTTAAATTGGTCCCACTGCTCATAATTACACCTCCCTTCTATCCATACAAGCTACTTTGCTTTCCGTTCCCCCCTCCTCTTTTAGAGGAGGAGGGTAGGAAGGCAGAACAAAAAAGGAGAAAGGTTGGGATACAGGGAGAGAGGAGAGGGACCCATCCCATCAGACCAGTCTAATTGCTTGCAACACTCCCCAGGCATATGAAAATGCAGGCTATGATACCGGCTTTGCCTGATGAATATTCCTAACTCAATTTCAGACACAGGATCTGGGTTTATCCAACCACTGGCTCTTCTGCAGCAGGCAATAGGTTCCACTTCACATAAATACACTGAATAGGCACTGAGAAAGAGATAGGCTGACTTTTGGCCAGATTGTGGGCAGCAGCTTGGGAAAAGTAGGACCAAGGTCTGAAATGATGATCCAAAAAAATACTATTATTCACAAAAACTGGAACAGCTGCAAGAGACAAATGAACCCCCAAATATCCATCAGGCTGATGGTTATGGCATATACCAGTAAAAGGTCTCACAAATGGCTTTGACTGAAAACATCCTAAAGAAAGCCTTGATTGGAAAAGTCAACTCCGAACTGCCAGTGCCTTTCCCAGCATTTTTCAATACAGAATTTTGCACCCCAGTCCATCTATTTGATGGCCTGCTATTCGTGCTAACTATTCTAAGTTATTCAAATAGATGGTTATTTTTGGCTTAATCACAATGGAAATTCTCAAAATTTAACAAAATAATTACCTATTCGATCTAAGAGCTCTCCTGCTACTTCAGGGTCCTCCCTCTCAGTCGTCCAACTAACACAAAAAGGAAAATAAATAACAATTATATATATAAATGATACCTTCTCAGCCTACACTTTTAAGGTTCCTCTTCATTACCAAATTAAACTTAAATGCAAGTTCTCCATTTCCAGGTAAGTCTGGAAAGCATATATAAAAAGAAGTTACGGGGAAAGATTATGGCAAATGGTTGAAACTGCCCTCTTGGGTTTGCTAACATTTGGATGTTAATAGGCAACATCCTCTCTTTTAGAGATGATGCATTCAGCTCGGTCATATTACAAGTAATTAAAGGCTGTTCCCATCACACAAGTGTTCCTACTGCCTCCATGATCACTACCGCTGGTGTGTGGCTCAGCTCAACAAGTTTCAAAGGTCTATGCTCGTATTCAGGAGGTTTTCTGGCTGGCTATTTCCATTCCTTCTTGTTTAAAACATTTAACCATGTGCGTAAGTCCTTTTAGTGCTTTGCCAAATAAAAATTTTGCTATACAAGGGTCTGAAAGCCAAATTTGGAAAAGGAAAATTTGTGGTTGGAGGGCTGCTCTAGGAAGGAATTCCCCATCAAACAGGACGGGTGGGAAGCTCACAATACAGAGCGACTATCTACTTGGTTAGCAGCAAAGTTTATTTCCCACCCTTGCACAGCATGGTCTAATATTTAAAAATTTTCATGTCTCTTCAGCATGTCAGTGTCTCCTGTCCCCTTTATTTTTCTGACAGCTTCTCCTGGATGGGAAGCATGGGAACAACCAAATTGTACTGACAGAGCAAAGACAAGGGACCACTGCAGTCACTGGCCTGGGGCCAACTTGGGTTTTTTGTTTAAAATGCAACTTATAGAGAGCTATAAGAAAAAATATGTATTCTAAATACACTAGAGGGCTATAAAAAAGCAGTCTTGGAAATAAGAAATGCAAATCCAAAGGGAAAGCCGGAGCACAAGCAGACAGTCCGTCCTTCCTTCGCTGCATGTCTCCCTTTCTTGGCTGCGAAGCTCAGCAAGGAAGTGATTATAAAGCATTTATTTGCAAAATCACAGCCAATAAATCCAATAGCAACAATACCCTCCCTCACTTCGCTTGTTCCTTGGTGGGGGGGAATAGAGGAGAGATGTAGGTCCAACAAGCAGGCAGGTGCCTGGCAGCAGACCTCCTTTCTGAAGCTTTTCATGAAGCGCTCAAACCCGTAAGGTGCAATTTCACCCAGGTTATCCCCTAGCTCTGTGCATGCCATTTTGAAGCCCTAGAAAATAAACAGCCCTAGAAAGGCTTTGAAGGTTGCAGTATGAAAACCTCTGAAAAGGTTAAAAAAAAAGACCGGACTGTCAAATGAGGAAATGAGTAAGGGAGAACATTAGAGAAAATAAAATGGTACAGAAAAAGCCATCTAAATACTCCTCCCCTTTCCTGGATACAAATATCATCACAAGAAAAACCATAGGAAGCGAATCTGACTGCTTTGAAAATCACTGAGGTCAAAAGCATGACAGAAGAAAGGAGAAAGGATTAAACAAAGGGATGATATAATCTACACAGCTATAATTCAAACCTTCGAGGTATAAATAGCTACACTACAGTGCTCAAGTCAACCACTAATTTACAGTGCAATCAGGAGGGGGGAGGCAGATACCGATCCCCACAAGCAGATTAATCCTTAATTGCTCATTTTTGCATTTCTGACGCCTTTCTTTGAAGTACTAAAGCTCGTACCATCTCACAAAAGGCACTGGCGAGCATGAAAATTGCAGAGATGGGCCTTGCTGCTGCTTGTTCAGGGCTGCAACAGCCTGTGCACAGTCCCAGATACTTTGGTGGATCCTCTGTGCAAAGAAAAAAGGAGATGGCTCTAATCCACAGAGACAAGAGACAATCAAAGCCTGGTATTTGCCAGCTTGACAGATAGGGGAAGCAGGGCTCAGATGATGGCTCATGTTTCACAATGTTTTCACAAGACCTTAATTGCAGAAAAATACTTACTGGGATATTCAAATACTTCTGAGCACTCAAATCACTTCAGCAGCTTTGTAAATCCCTCTAGAAATACTCGTAAGGACAGCATGTACAATGCCGAGGTAAGAGGAGCAGGACTGTCAAGATCATCAGCTGGTGGAGATGGTGGCTTTCACAACAGTTCACTCCACTGCTTACCCAGTTTTCTGCCCTTCCCTCCTTGACTATCTTGATTCATGTGAGGAAGGTGAGGACAGTGATGGAAACGTAACTGTATGGGTGTTTCTTCAGCCCCTGCATACATCCCCTCTACTATTACATCAATTTTTAGGGAGGAAATTGCTTCACTCTTCTCCGCATTGCTAACTTGTGCACTTTGGTTCAAGAGCACATCCCTGGATGCAGAGGGAATGACTGTTTGTTTGGTGCTTGCTTGGTCTTACCAGCTACATCCAAACCTTCCTTCCACATCCTCACGTGTCTAACAGGTTAATTAACCACTAGCTGCCTGCCCCTGCTAGTGTGGGTCCTCATTGCATCCTAGCGTATTTAAATCAAACAAAAAATATCCCTGGCATTTTTTGACTGATGAGATACAACATCCAATGTTTCACTGTACAAGATGAAAATTACTATTCAGCAACATGTCAGACTTCATTCAGCCAACAGTATTCTTCAAATACCATCTGATCAGATAACTAACCTCTCAATGATACCCAACCTCTGCTACACAATACCTTGCTCATTGCTTTTGGGGAGCATCCAGCTTGGTCCCACTATCAGGAGGGTCGAGGGGGGTGATTCCGCCCCTCTGCTCCATGCTGGTGATACCCCATCTGGAGTACTGTATCCAGCTCTGGAGCCCTCAGTAAAGGGAACACATGGACCTGGTTGAGTGGGTCCAGAGAAGGGCCACAAAAACGATCAGAGGGCTGGAACACTTCTCTTACGAGGACAGGCTGAGAGCGCTGGGTTTTTTTGGCCAGGAGAAGAGAAGGCTCTGGGGAGACCTTATTGCAGCCTTTCAATACTTACGGGGTACTCATAAGAAAAATGAGAACAGGCTTTTTAGTAGGCCCTGTTACGATAAGACTAGGGGTAATGGCTTTAAGATGAAAGAGGGCAGATTCAGACTAGACAGAAGGAAGAAATTTTTTACAATAAGAGTCGTGAAACAGTGACACAGGTTTCCCAGAGAGGTAGTAGATGCCCCATCCCTGGAAACATTCAAGATCAGGTTGGAGGGGCTTTAAGAATCATAGAATCATCTGGGCCGGAAGGAACCTCCAAAGGCCATCTAGTCCGACCCCCCCGCAGTCAGCAGGGACACCCCCAACTGGACCAGGTTGCCCAGGGCCTCATCGAGCCTCTCCCTGGACAACTTGTTCCAGTGCTCCACCACCCTCATTGTAAAGAACTTGTTCCTAAAATCCAATCTAAATCTGCTTTTCTTCGGTTTAAAGCCATTGCCCCTTGTCCTGTCACTGCAGGCCTTTGTAAACAGGCTCTCCCCAGCCTTCCTGTAGGCTGCTATTAGGTCTCCCCACAGCCTTCTCCTCTCCAGGCTGAACAACCCCAGCTCCCTCAGCCTGTCCTCGGAGCAGAGGTGCTCCAACCCCCTGATCATTTTGGTGGCCCTCCTCTGGACCCGCTCCATCAGGTCCATGTCCTTCTTATATTGAGGGCTCCAGACCTGCACACAGTACTCCAGGTGAGGTCTCACCAGAGCAAAGTGGCAGAATCACCTCTCTGGATCTGCTGGCAACACTTCTTTTGATGCAGCCCAGGATGCAATTGGCCTTCTGGGCTGCAAGTGCACACTGCCTGCTCATGTCCAGTTTCTCGTCCATCAGCACCCCCAAGTCCCTTTCCTCAGGGCTGCTTTCTAATACCTCATCACCCAGTCTGTATTGATACCGAGGATTGTTCTGGCCCAGGTACAGAACCTTGAACTTGCTCCTGTTGAACTTCATGTGGTTTACTTGAGCCCACCTCTTCAGCCTGTCCAGATCCCTCTGCCTGACATCCCATCCCTCAGGTGTATCGACAACACCACACAGCTTGGTGTCATCTGCAAACTTGCTGATGTTGCTCTCAATCCCTCAGAAATCTCATCAAGTTGAAGATGGCGCTGCCTATGGCAAGGGGGTTGGACTAGAAGGTCCTTTCCAACCTGAATTGTTCTATGAGTCTGTGATCAGGGTGGCTGCTTTGTGCCCTCAGTGGGTTATTTCAGAAGCTGTCCCTCTGGAAACTACATGTACTCTGTGATGAGCATGCAGCTAGTGGGAAGAAATACTTCTTGATGATGCATACTTTCCTACCAAAATAGAAGCAGCATCTTTAAACACAAACAACTTTTAGCTTACGGCATGGGAGTCCTTGGACTGGAGATTCAAGCCAATTCTTCAACCAGCTTTAACTACTGAAGCCATGCAGGGAAGAATTTGTCAAAGACAGAGTTTTGTTTTCTGTATAACAGTGGCCACGTGCTCCAGTCAGACTAATGCCATGTAGACTGGTGAGAAAAAATAACTTTGCTCCTCCCGAAACCAGAAGTTGGACAATTCACATCAAAACTGGTTTAGTCGTAAAATAAAAGTCACTGATATAAATCCTTAAAAAGTAGCACATTTTACCAAATACAGATGTTAAAGCCAGATTAGAAAAAAAAAAAAAAAACAAACTTGTGGGATGAAACCCTCCAATATACATTTTAAAAATTGCATAACAGAAAATTCTTCCATACTTTTGCTCCCAAGAATAAAGACCATGGAAACTCAGCAGCTGAAAGGTTCTGAAAGTTGTCTTGCTGTGAGCCTTGGACTTCTCAGTTACCATCCTATCCCGCGCCGTGCATGTCCCTGGTATCCTGAAGACAGACACAGCTGGTGACCTTGTTTCTTGTGGCCAGTAAGCATGGCTCCCTGTCACCATCACACACAAAATTAGTGTTAATAGTCTGTTACCCACCGTAAACATCTAAAAGATCTATTCGACTCTCATGAAGAAAAAGGGCTGGGACAACAGAGGGATGGAAGGGAGCATTGAATTTTTAAAAATCTGTGTTAGTTTAAGATTGAACACTTTAAAGCATATTCAGAATCTGAATTAAAGAATCTAATCAACAGTTAGGCATAAATCTACCCAAATTCTTCAGTGAGTCCCTTTTAATAGCTCTGACTTTTTAATTAAAAGCAGAATCATGGCAAGGGGGAATTCACGTTGACGTCAGGTTTCGTAGATGTCTATGAAAGCCAGATGGAGCCATCCCCACCGCTCTCACTCGAAGGCTGCACTAACACCACACTTCCATTTTCCAGAATTCAGTTTGTTTTCCTATCCCATAGAAAGGCTTTAGCCATGGTTACTTTTGCTTTCTGCTTAGCTTGCACAGAAGATATTTTGCACTTACTATGAGCTCAGAGCGAAGAAAGTAATGATGTCTAAGGAAACGTTTTCTTTCACAACCTGTTAATAAAACTAGGTGTATGATGAAATACCTCAACCGGAGATGCTAAAAGGCACAGGGCAGGTTTTAAATAGTACTTTTCCTTTTAAAAGGAAAAGTCTGGCTCATGGTGAAGAGAAGCAGTAAACCAGTTCACGAAATTTCTTTCATTCTGTGACTGAGAAAAGTTTATTAAATTATCGTGATTGCTGTGTAAGAAAGTAAAGTCATTTAATTACAACCAAGATCGTGAACCACTGAAAAAGAGCTTCTCCTCCTGCTAATGCTCAAAATATAGGTCTGCTTTTGTTATATTTATGAAGCAGAGATACTCAAAGCACAGTATGTGGACCAGAGGTGATTCTGAGCATCCCGGTGATGATCTGCATCACATCACTTTAACAGCATTTTCAATTAAGCACTTGATAAAGATTGATCATCGTCTTCAGCAAGCTCACAGCCATTCAAAAAGCACAGAAACAGCCACTTTAAAAACAATGAAAACTCCCTAACACCTGCCCGAGGGATGAAAAAACTAGTGTCTAGCAGATATTATCTTTTATTATTAAAGGGCAAATAAAACTGGACCAGGGAGTAGATGTTTTAAAGCAGTTAATGCAGAAGAGAAAGTGGGTTGCCATCCAACATCTCACTAAAACATCTTCCCAAATGATACATTTCAGGCCCTACCTAGAACACATAAAAATAAAGAAATAGCTATTAAATAGGTTTCGATCGAGCTTCTGGCTGGTGCTCAGGAAAAGAACTTAACAGATTCATCTCCAAAGAAAAACAGCATAACTGGGGAAGGAGCTACCGAGAGGAGGAGGCAGCATCCCCCAGCAAAGCCAATCTTTCAACAAGAAACTGGCTCAAAACTAGTGGTATATAGGGCTTCCCAGTTTGCTTTTGTGCCCACAGGTGTCTGTTAGCAATCAACCCAGGCTGGGCCCAGTGGGAGCTGGGCTGCATCGCTGCAACCCAAGGGGCTGGGCTGGCAGCTGAAGAGCAGAAAATTTGTTTCCTGAGATGGGTTGTTTGAGGAAACAGATCTTCATTATGCACAATATGTGTCTGAGCTCTCAGACATCGGACCTGAGCCTCTGAGCTCTCGCAGGAGCACCAGCAGCATGGGTGTTGAGGTTTCCTTGCACCCCAGCACCCGCAGGTGCTGCAGCACTAGGGCTCTGCCTTTCTTCAACAGCAGTATTTTAAGAAGTGGTGACAAGTGAAGGAGGTGTTCTGATGTGCACAGTCAGTGCCCCTGTAACCGATGGTGGTGATCCATTGCAACTTGAGTTTCAGAATGTTTTTGACTGTAACTGGCGTCTGTAAGAGAACACCTGGCCCAGCAAGGGGAGGAGAGTGCACGAGCAGAATACCTGTCCTCTCCAAATGGCTCAAGCTGCACATTTCATTAGAAGATGCAGACTCTGAAAAAAACATGCAGGCAACGCCACCACTCCTGACACAGCCCTCCACAAGGACCCCCAGGTCCAGGAGCCATTCCTTGGGTTCCTGACTTGCACATTCTGGTTTGAGGAAGCATTGAAGGGAAGCATTAGGTAGTAGAGCTCTAGCTCTTCCAGATAATTTGCTTTTTACTCACATTTAACTTTTGCCCTCCAGATTCTTTAAGGTCACACTGTTCTGAGTCACGATGTCCCACCATCTGCCTTACCATGTCTGTATCTTTGGGGTAAAGGAATTGAGATGCTGGGCATCCAGACAAGTTCCTGTTCAATGTCCATCGCTTTTTCCTCCTGCCCATCACTGAGCACACATCTCCAAATGTTCTTGCACAGATTAAAATGCACCAACACAACATGGATCCTGACCCACCGCTCTCTTGAACAACTCAATGCAGCTTCAACAGCTACTCAAATCATTTTTCCTGCTGCCAAATCTCTAGACCAGGGGACAGACTTAAAAAGGAACTGTAGCAGTAGGACAAGGGGTAATAGTTTTAAAAGAAAAGAATGCAGATTGAGACTAGATAAAAGGAAGACATTTTTTTACAGTGAAGGTGGTGAAACACTGGCACAGGTTGCCCAGAGAGGTGGTAGATGCCCCATCCCTGGAAACATTCAAGGTCAGGTTGGACAGGGCTATGAGCAACCTGATCGAGTTGAAGGTGTCCCTGGTTGTTGTATAGGAGGCTGGGCTACATGACCTTTGAAGGTCCTTTCCAACCTGAACTGTTCTATGATTCTATGGTTCCAGAGCCTTTTCCCCTTCATCCTGCAGAGCTCTCATGCCTCCTTAACTTTTCTCTGCAAGGAGGAACACTGTACACAGTAACATGCAATAACTAATCCAAAATGGGCTGCAGCTGCAGAGACCTTCCTGCTCAGAAGCTCAGATATCAGCTTAGATACCACAATATCCACCTTTTTGGTGGGGACAGCAGCATTTAATTCTCAGAACTAGCTGGTCTCAAATACAAGGTCTTTTGCAAATACTAAGGCGCTTGAGTGTCTGGCTTCCTTAGTGGCATGGTCTTGTTCACACAACCTTGTTGACTTCTCCAACCCACTTTATGAGACTGGACACAGTTCACATGATTATTATTTTTATTTTTTTTTTTTTTTTTAAAGGACCAAGTCTAGTTGAACTTATAACCTGCAAACTTCCTCTAGAACTAAAGCAGCTTGACCTTATGCTTCCTCAAAGCTCAGCCTAAGGTAAGACCTGAGGTTGCCACAAACATCTGCTAAGTGAGGTGCAGTCAAGCCAGCAAGCTGTACCAGCAAGGCACTTTGCAATGGGGAAAGGAAAGCACCACGCTGAAGTAAAACACAGATTTATTGCAGTATTATCTCCATCTATATTTGAACCATTTTACTTTAAAGAGCTTTCCCCCTCCCTCTAGCTCTTCAAAGAGCTCCTCAAAGTTGCTGAATTGCTCATCAAGGCACATGAACCACATCAAATGGAAGCAGAACCTGGCCAAGTTGCAATGTTTGCTCACACACGGCCCCCATCCCCACAAATGCTCTTTTGCAGTAGCAAAACCCCATGCATTACAGAATTCGTTTCCCCAAATACTGTACACTTCACCCAGTACACCACCCCCCTTCTGTAGTACACCAGAGCCAACTCATACACTGGGCAGAAGCAGCTGGGTAACAGAGGAAGGCACAGGCAAGAAAAGTTATATGTCTTGCAAAACACATCAACCTTGATAGATATCTATAAAATACATTCAATAAGCAAGATTAGGAATTAAATCCACTGTCACTGAGCAATGGTGTATAACTGTCCTTCTGGTCCCTAGATAACCCTTCCATGTTCCCCAGGAAATAATTTACCTTCTTCTCCAGTAAGCACATCCCTCAGCTCCACAGGTATTAACTGTCCTCTCTCTCACTCAAAGTGGTGTTATATTTGGATGATGCTCAGAGCAACTGGCTGAACTTGTAAAACGGATAAGGCATTTTGTCTCAGAACTGGAGGATTTACGCATCAAAAGCTTGTCTGTCTCTCCCCAACTGCAGTATTTCACCTGCTACCAGATATTGCTCCCCATAAAACATGTCTACCTTAAAACCATCATGGATAAAGCAGCATAGCACTTGTTAATACTCTGTTTTCCCAGAGAATAATTAATTATTCCAGCCTGCCTTATCCCCCCATATACATCCACATACAAAACCCCTTCTAAATATCTGCTTGCACTCAGAATGACTCCGTGTGAAAAGGGAACAGGTCCCTGACCAAGCACCACGGTTCCTCACCGCAAGATCATACATGTGTGTAATATAAGTATGACAAATCGGTCTAACCACTGACTGGAACTGCAAGAGGTCCACGCATTGCTTGCCAAATTCCTGTAGTAAACGTAATTTTTTTTTCTTCTTTTTAATCACTACATAAGCCACAGAAGATTTAGACAGCAATATTAAAGGAAAAGTCACTGGTCAAGGGAGAGAGGAAAATACTGGTGATGGTGCCAGCTTGAGGCCAGGGGATTTCCATGCTTTGCTCCTGGAAAGACCTGACAGGATTAGTATATTTGTTTTAGATTTCAGCAGGGAACTTCAGGGATTTGGATGACAAAATGATTAAATAACATCACGAGAACTGAGTTCTGGAAAAGGAGATATGAGAAGTTAATGATGTTGGTAACCACTGACCTGCACCTGGCTGACTGAATGTATTCCTGAAACGTGGATGTGGTTTGCAGCACACAGGCCTTGGGACAAGAAACCTCTTGGGTGCAATTCCATAATTTCATGGATTTTGGTTTGTATAAGCTGGGATCAGATGTTCTCCTCTGGTCCCTCCAGCTTTGGTGTCCTCAATATTTGGTACCATGACAAAAATGTCACTAAAGCAGTTGCATTTGTGTCCTTACCAACAAACCAAAAGCAGGTCTGGTTAATTTCTTCTCCTTGTCTTCTTTAACCAGGCAATTCTGCCATCAGGTCTACCCACAGTTTTGAATACCTCTGCAGAGTCACTGATGGAAGCTTCTCATGCTACAGGGAGGCCACCGCCACCCAAAGCTGCGGTTGCTGAAGACTTTTCATCTGCTCTTCTCTGTTTGCTTTCACCATCAGATAGCAGGCATCTTCTCAACACAATTTCACAAAATGGTGAGGATGGGGGGATGAAAAGCTAAGATCAACATGAAGGACACCTTGAAAAAACAGGAATGGACACCATCAATTGAAAACAAAAGCAACCCCAGACCACTCCATCCTTCAGTGGCACCTCCCGGCTCCCAGCAATGATGAAGGAGCCTGAACGTTATCCCTTCTACATCTTCACTTCCTGGACTTGTCATCTCCTCTGATTGCTCTGACCAGGAGTAGATAAACTCTCCAGTGGTGAGTAATGTGCCTTCACCTCTGTTACACAACATTGATCAAGCAGAGAAAGGCAGTTTTGGATGGAGCTAGTAAGTATTTCTTGCTCAGAAAAAGATCTATTTTGAGCTGCAAAAACAGTTGTTTAAATCGCCTAATACGTTATCTGCCTGATGTGAAGGATCTACTCTTGAGTAGATCAACTACATTTTGACACAACATGTCGACACAACATGTGGATCAACTCAATCCTTTCATGGGACCAAATATAATCAAACCAGAGATGTGTCTAAAGCAATCACTACGAAAAAAATTGTTCCTATAAATTCAAGTCTGCCAGTTTTAGCGGTAACTGTGTTTAGCTGTAATCAGCACTGCTTGATCTAAATGGAGACATGATATCAAGGAAGCCCTTGACACTTAGCAAACGCCACTGAAAACTTGAGTCCAGGCTGCAGACCACAGCTGCAACCCTCCTGAAAGCTGAACTTGTGGTTGCTACACCCTGCAGAACAAGGGTTAGCAACGTATTTTTGAGGCAACCACCAATTTGGTGCAGTTTCCCATCTGATGCAGGTGACAGATATATCAGTTGCTGGTATCACTTTTTCTGGACTGAATTTCAAGAAAAATCACACCTTTCAGAAGGATGCAAGAGCAATCAGTGTCTGTGCACTGATAGTTACACTAAATTAACATAAAAATGAGGTCTTCCTAAACACCTGCAAGAGGAAACCTGCTTGCAGAACAAGCTACTGAAAAAAAAAAAAAATTACTATTCAGGGAGGTAGTTGTCAGAAATAAGAGGGAGGGTGGATGTGTTTATTTATACACAGCAGCTCCAGATTCGGGTTGCAGGTTCCAACATGCTGCCTGCTGTGGTTTCTGTAAGCAGTTGCCTCCTTCACGTCCCCTGCCTGCAGTCAGCTTCAACAGCCAAACGCTGGAGGTTTGTGCTTAGTACTGACAGTTTGTGAAACAGTTCATACAAATCCAGGGTATTTTTAGCATGCAGCAGGCCAGATCAGCTCACCTCACATCGGTTGCATCAAGTTCCATGTAGAAGTTTGAAGCTTCATAGGAAAGACATAGGGAGAAGTGCCTATGGGAATTAGGAGCACCAGTAACTTGTCATTTCTGGTCTCAGGGCAACCTCTGCATTTCCAAAAAGCCCTCCAAGGGTCAGCCTGCCCATCAAAAAATGTCAAAATTTGACAGCAATCTTTAAAGTTTTGAGAAGGATTAGAGCTGTTGGTGGCTTCAACTGAAACTACAGGAGCAAATCTTCCAAGTGGGGGAAAAAGCACTTCTTGGCTTGGTCACCATCCAATGCAAAAGTCACCAGGGTGAACCAGCGCAGGACTGGGATATGTCCTGACCCATCACCTCTTCTTTGCTTCTCTTGCAATTTGCTCACAACTGCATGTATTCAATGAGAAGGTCGAGCTATGGCACCAATGTACTTTTTTGAAGAGTAATCCTTAAGACCACCTCCTGAGAAAGGGTGCAGGGTCTGAGTGCTGCAGCAGCCAGTGCCTTCACCCTGGAGGGAACGGCTGGAGGGGACAGAACCATTCCCTTGGCTGCAGCAGCAGCACTCTGATGAAAAATTAAATTTCAAGTTAATATGGGAATGCATACCAGAGGAACGAGCCAACCACAATTACCAACTCTCATATCACAGGATAGATCTTTCAGTTATTGTGGGTAGCACCGAAAACATCAGCTTGGCGATCGACACTGCTGGAGCTGGTGAGAAGAAAACCACACGCAGCCAGCCCTTCTGTGAATCCAAAGGGCATGCCAGCTTGGCTCCCAACTCCCAAAGGATGTTGGTGGCGCAGTGGGAAAAGGCACATGGAAGCATATGGATGGTCTAAAGGTAGCGAATGGCTTTGGATGGACTTTGTTGAAGTAAGATATGTGGTTTTAGCACTCACCCCTTCAACACAACATGGCACTCAGCACAGCACTACACCAGTATCGATATGACTGTCACCTCCACACCTGGGCGGTTTTCTGCCCTTTTGAGCAGCTCGCTGTAAGCCTGTACTTACCCCTGTAACGCACAACTGTAACGCCCTCAAAAAACCCACTGGTGCCAGGACACACACAGCCTAAGTGGTATCTTCATCAGCTGGCTATTATTAATCAGCATATCTGGCAATGTTTTGCATAGTCAAATACAGATGTTGCAACACAATGCTATGTCTCCATCCCATTATAGACCTCGCTCCCATTGTGTTCAACACACACCAGTGCTCTTTCTGACCCAGGACCATTCACACAAATGGTGGGACCACTAATGCCCCACCCATCTCATCTCTCACACCTATACCTGATGCTCTGTGTCATAGAGATTTAATTCAGTAAATGAAGAAATTCTCCTCCTCGTTCTTCCCTATCAAAGCCAACTTTTGAGAAAATAAGTACATTGCACAAAGTATTTTCGATGAACATCCTAACATGTTTACCTTAGCCTTTTCTACTGTCTACAAAACGAAAATAAAGGTTTACAAGCAAATTATTCAATGTCATGAAGTTTAGTCAGATTTTAAGTGAGGATGACAAGTTAAGCATCCATGTAGAACTCTGAGTAAACTAAAATCCCCTCCTTTCTACATGAAAACTGGTTTTAAGTCACCCAAACTTGAAGTGATTCTTTTATCGCTCTTCCCATCCCTATGAGACATCATAATTTTAAATATTGGATAATTTGAGCCTGCAGCTTGAAGCTTCTTGCTTTTTTTTGTAGACAGACTGATGACACTGTAGCTAATTAGCTTAATTAGCGATTTACAGAAAGATCTCTCTAAGAGAGCGTGAAACCATCCAAATGAAATGCTTTAAGTGCAGAATCAAGAGACCATCTATAACGATTGTTTACTCCCATCTACTGTGTATTTTTGGTCCACACTATTTCAATCAGCAGCTCCTGTGATTGATGGCATTGTACTTCCTAAATACAAAGCTGAACTCTGCGAGAGGCTAAGCATAATTGTCCCAAGCTTTTCCTAACAGGAGGATGTTGCTTTTTCAAAAATTGTGCTGGGATGAGAAGGAAAGAAGTTAGCAGATAAAATAAACAGACACATCCAGATGTCATAGCACATCCCAGAAGGAGTTTTCCCCTTGATTTCAGCAGCTTTGTTTCTACTGCTCCATCTTTCCTTCCCCCAAGCACTTGGCTTTTCCTGACCGCTGTGTCCAGGCACACACATCCTTCTTCTAATGGGTGCTCTGGTACCGTGGAGCACAGAGAGAAGGCTTGCACAGATGTTCATTTTGTAAGAAACAATAATTCATGCAAATCCGTGCTCCAAGCAAATTCCACAGTAGTGCATCTTATCGCAAGCCAAACAAAAAGTACAAATACATTCAAGAACTGTAAGCCTGTATTAAAAGAATTTGCTCTTGTTACAGCTTGAATTTCCCCCTTTCCCTCCAACAACTCAGCCAGTAAACTCTCCGCCGACACCAAACACCAACCAAACCACTAATTTCAGCCATGCTAATAAGAAGTGCAAAACCCAACTGCAATATAAAGCAAAGCCTGTGTTAAAGTACAATAGACATAACACACCTCATGTTCACCCATGACACTTTCTTACACATTTACAGTCCAGATAAATGCAAGTACAAAATCCTGTCTGTGACATTAGTCTCAACAAAAAAGCTCCAAAGCAGAGCATCCAATTTTGCTCTATTTAGGGTATTTGCACATTGCAGAGGTTTGTTATATTGGTGGGAACTCTAAGACCTTTTCAGGCCTGTAAATTAAAATGTTATGGGAACATGTAGAGCAAAGCCCGGAAAGGCATAGGGTTCTCTTGCCTGCATAAAATCACGATGGCTTTTGCATCACAAATCACTTGCTCCCTACTCCTGCCCTCCTGGGATTTTTTGACTGCAAGGGGAAAGGTTGACTCACATTTAGGAGTCTATATGGTGACTACAAGGAAGACCCTCTTTCTGACTGCAACATGAGGCAGAGACCAAAGGCGACCATTGCACCACTGATGATGCTTCTGAGCGCAACAGCAGTCACAGAAATGACCCAGCAAGACAACAATCCAGATATTAAAGTATCGTCAAAACTACTTATAAATACATTTAACTCTGTGCACATTTGTATTTTCTTTTCTAAGTCTATCCAATAGTTTAGTGCTTTTAACATCAGGGATTTTCCTCCATTTCATTAATCAAGAATTGAGTACTCTCTTGCCACATTTGGAGATAGACCAGCTTTCCACAGAAGCTCAAGATGATGAAAATAAACTCATAAAATATATTTTTAGGGTTTTTTTTTTTGAGATGGCAAGTTAGAACCTGAATTCCTACTCAACCGCTATGTTTCAGCAGAACAAAAAATTCCCTGTGCAGAGTGCTCTCAAATAAGAGTCATGCCCCTTCCAACTCTGCACCAACAGAGACCTTATTATCCTTCAGGGGAGGAAGTCGGATTTTTTCCACTTAGTTAACGTTCCCAGGTAGTTCTTAAGTAAGATTTCCCTTCCCCCTGTGTTTAAAGGGACACTTTAATACAAAAAGTTAATGTCTCGGTTGTGTGCGACTCCATACTGCCATCGTTGTGTACTGAGCTCTAAAATAGAACGATGACTGGACGGTGACCGGTGAGCATGATTTTATTTCAAGGAGAGGACAAATGCCAAGATGCCAAAATTAACAACGCTTCTTCCTACCTTAATTATGATAAGCAAATCATCCACCTGCATGTCATTAGGACCCCATAAAGGTTCTTCCAGTGGTGCCCCCTGCAAAGAAACAAACAAAAAAAAAAGCTTTTAAAACCAGAGTTAAAATTCATGAGCATCTTAGGAAAACTGTTCTTACTGCTGCCAGAAAGGTGATTCCAGTTCATTTTACCTATATGTAAAATGCAGCTTTTCATTACTGCTCAAGCTAGAGACACACTTGAAGAAAATGAAAATAACTTTTAAATACAGAAGGCAAAATCATGGGAGTTTCCAAGGTGAAAAGTGCTTTTGGGCAGAGGCAGCAGCAGGTGATTATAGGCCAGCAGGAGCAGTTACAAATGAGAAGAAGACTCTGACATTCACAGCTTCACTTGATACATGCACTGCTGTTTGGGGTAAAGTTTAGAAGGGTCCACAGCTAGAAAAAGTAGATAATTTTTATCATAGTGAAGGCATCATATTAATCTTGGGCTCCTACAAGTGAATATTTACCCAGATAGAAGCGGTTTAGGGCATTTCAAAAAGCAGGTCTGTGTATGTTCAGTCATTCCCATCCTAAGGAAAGAGGTCAGGAAGCCATACTGCAGTCACCGGGACTTTTGATGGCCATGTACCAGTGAGACAGCCACCAGTGGACTTCTCCAAGCCCAAAAGTCTCTGGATACAGACTTTGGCTGCAGGATCAAGTGCAATCCTACAGGGAACAGGCTGAAGCTTGTCCCTGCAGTTCAGGTGACCGGCAGTGATGTTTGTCGTGTTCTCACACTTCTGGACAAACCAGCTTCCCTCCCCACCAGTTCTTGGACATGGGTTCCTTACTCCATCAGCAAAGCTGTACCGCAGGGGTTCATGGTTCACTTCAGAAGCTGAGACTGTTCTCAGTTGATCCCAACTTTTACAGGACAAGCCAAGTCGCTCCGACTCTCTGCATTGCTGTCTCCCCTCCCAAAATATTTTTTACTTACATCAGCTTTGAGGCAGCAGGCTCCTTGCAGGAGTTTGCAGAACCAGCCCCTCCCTTCACTAATCCCATTTTCTGGTTAATGCTATAAATTATGAAATTAGACACCTGAGGCAGTTCTAGATTTAGAGTTAAATATATTTAACCAAATTATTATTTTTTTCCTATTGACATCTTTTCTCCCCAGCCTTGGGCAGGATGTGACCCAGCCATCTGCTCTGTCGGTGCCAAGTAGCTGTGGAGTTCAGACATAATCCCTGGGTGATCTCCTCACTGCTTTTCATCCTACTCAAGCGTTGACTCGAGCACTTGTTCAATTAGACAAGTCTCAGCACTTCAATCAGATGGGTGCACAAGGCTGATTTTTACCTCCACAGAGAAGAAAAAATCTGATTTAGTTGAGTGTGATAGGTCTAGGAGCTTCAAAGCATCAAGACCTAGAGATCATGTCTGCTCTGAAGTCTGCCAGAATCGCTGCTTAACCTGAGCAGACCACCAGCAACCAGCAACTTCCATTTTTAGAGAAGTTGAGAGAGAACAGATTAAAAAGACATTATCTGGCAGGAAGGAGGAGAGCTGGGTTACATTCCTGGTATTTCTTTTTTAAGGCAACAGGAAAGCGGCTGAGGTGTTTGCTTTCTCTTGTCTCTGGCTCAAAGCGAGCAGCACAACTTGGCGAGGTGCCAAACTTGCTGGTCCTCCCAAACCACTTGTATTTTCTTCCTCATGATCCAGTGTTTCCCAGTACCTCCCAGCAACGCTGCTGTCCTGGGGCATTGGGATCCAGGGACTGCAGAAATGAAGTCCAGCCTTCAGCCTGTCTCTTCTCCTCCCTGTGCAATGGGGATGAGGTCCTTCCGTCCTTGAGTTAGCTATACTCATTTAAATGAAGGGGGAAATTTTATGGCACCAAATCAGGAAGTGTGAGTAAGTAACTGTGCTGTCAATATTTTCATGGTCAACTTATTCCTTCATTGACAAAGCTGTCAGATTCAAAGCGCAGCCTCAAACAGTGCTGAGAAGTGCAAGAAAAGTTGGAAGACTTTGTATTCACCTCCAGCTTCAGAAAGCGTTGATGGAACAAAAGACTCCCTTTCGCTGCTGTTATTAGCATCATCTGAGAGTTAAAAGGGAATCAGCAATGAAGCTGAGTTTTTACAAAGCTTGGAGCAAGACACATGCAGTGTATGCTCACGGCTCCTGCCGGGATGAGGCAAACATATTGCTGAAAGAAAAATACACACTGGAAGGTAATGAAAAAAAGCAAATGCAAAGGCAGAATGAAAACAAAAGAGCTTATAAAAGTCAAAGCAACATGTTTGAATGGGTTTTAGAGCAGGCTGCGTCTTCAGATGGCTGTAAAAACATATCAGTACCAGAAGAAGAGAGTAATTCATGATGCATGACTTGCAGTGACTCATAAACCTCATTCCTTTTGACAGGTAAGGGAGCGTGGTGCAGGCATGCACTCAAGTTGCTCGAGTATGTAAGAGTCGAAACATCTTACGTGATAAATGCTTACAAGAATATCTTGCATCCACATCTGTTCTTAGAAATTAGTCATACGGCCTGTGTGTAGAGGAAACACAACTGCCAAAACGCAAACGTATGACAGAACTGAAAAGAGGTGGTGTGTCCCACATTTGGCTGTTTCAGCCCTGGGCACGTACAAGTCTTTCAACTCATCTGCCGTGCCCCAACCCCACTGTGCCCCAACGTGCCAGAAACTAATCCGCTTGATGGATAATCCTCCAAAAACGTGGTATCCTGAGGATCTGGTGCAGTCAGCTGACTGTGGTAAACTCTGGGTGCAACCCACTGGCCTTAGGAATAGTTTGATTACTGTTCATAATTATTAGTTGTATATGTTAGTTGTGTATGTTTGGATGAAAGCAGTTTAACCAGGTAAATGTATATGCTGTTATAGCACATCAACAGTAAGGAAGACACACTGACTATAGGAAGGAGCTTCTGTTCTCTACAGCCAAAATTCAGTTTTCCAAGACTGGCAGCACTGGGAAATCCAACACTGACCTGATCCAGGTGTTTCTGGATAATGCTGTAACATAAAGCAGCTTCAGAAAGAGCTTCAGTTGTGAAAGAGACCCTTAGGCTCAGCAGCCAAGTCTCTTCCTGTACAGTGCTGTGTTCAAAGACTAGACTCCTTTGCAAACCTTGCAAGCAAGGTGAAGGAACAGGTCTACCATGTGCTCTTGTGTTTTAGATTCACAAGACAAAACAGTTTAATTGGTGAGGAGTCAGGTAAATTCGTTGTCTTTGTGTTGTTATAAACCAAGAATGGAAGATTAAGAACTACATGCTTGAAAGCTCACCTACAGGCTCCATCCCTTGGAGGTGGACTGGTCCAAGGGATGGTCCATTGACTGGCAGAATGCAAGTTAATGCCAGGAGAGAATTCAACCATGCTGAACAAATCACAGAGTCACAGAATCACATGGGGTTGGAAGGGACCTCCAGAGATCATCTAGTCTAAACTCCCTACCAAAGCAGGTCCACCTAGAACAGGTTGCAGAGGAACTTGTCCAGATGAGTTTTGAATGTCTCCAGAGAACGAGACTCCACCACCTTCCCAGGCAGTCTATTCCAGTGCTCTGCCATCCCCACAGCAAAGAAGTTCCTCCTCATGTTTAGGTGAAACTTCTTATATTCAAGTTTGTGCTCATTTCCTCTTGTCCTATCCCTGGGCACCACTGAATAAAGACTGGCCCCATCCTCCTGACACCCACCCTTTAAATATTTATAGGTGTTGATCAGATCCGCAGAGGCAGCTTATCTTACAGACCTTGGGAGCCTCAAAACTGCAGCTCTCCTGGTGGCTTCCCATCAACAAACAAGAAAATGCGAAGGGTGGAGAGTTACATGCTTGGAAGTGAACACCTTCTACTAATTTAGAGGTGTCCTGACAGCTCAGCTGTGGTCAGAGCTCTATCATGAGCTATAAAGAACTGTAGGATATTCTCTCCCTGAAAATGCAATTACATCTGCAAACAGTACCTACAAAAAGCTGGCTGGGAACATGAGAAAGGAGCCATTCCTTGGTGTTTCTTCTCTCCCAGAACAACTCAAGCAGAAGGTCAGTGACCATGCTGGTAGAAGAGCCCAAACCCAATTCACAGCCTGGTTTCCTGTTTTACCCACTACATTAAAGCTGCTAAACCTCTACGACCAGGTTGTGCCATTCTCTGTAGCAAACAGGCATATTTAAAGTCATGGGAATGAATACTTTGGTGGATATGGTGGACCTGCAGGCATCCAAAATGAGAAGTTCACTCAAGCTGCACATTTCTTACTGGATCATCCTGCTCACTATGGAACACTTTTATGGCACACCACCATTGCTTTTATAAAACCGAAGAATACAAACTCACAAATTAAGAGGTCTCTTTTGGAAGAACCCTGCTGAGAAAGTTATGTGGGAATGGCTACACTAGGTGGGACTTCAGACAATGACAGCAGGTTTGTTAATCAAGACGTTAATGGTATAAAACACAAAAATGTTCAAAATCCAGGGTTGGCAAAGGTGGCCTACAGTGATGGGACTCCTCCATCTCTTATTAAAATAATTAAAATAAAAGTAAGGCAGGTATTAGCTGGCTAGACAGCCCCAAATCCCACCGCCTGTGTAATCCACCTGAAAGCCAAATGTATCAAGGCAAATTAAAGCTGCCTTTAATCCATGCAAATCTCAGCAAAGGAATCTTTTATTTTCTTACCTCCTGCCACGAGTTTAGTCCTGCCCCACATCCCTTCGTGCTGCCAGAGCTGCAGGAGCAAAACAACACAAAGCTCCATATTTCAATAAAACGGAGAAGAAATTTTAGACCTTTCACACATTTTGGGGTGGACACAGTTTTACGCTTCCCCGGTTGGGTTGAGATTGAATCCTATTCTGCCTACGCTTGGTTTAATCATATGTATCGGCACACATAAATTAGGGCAATTTGTGCATAAATTAGGCAGCATCATTATGCTAATTGGGATGGTATGATTGTGCCAAGTGTGTTTGCAATCTGCCACAATCCTCTGGGACAGCGCTGTGAGTGAGCTGCTGCATCTGAAAAGGCTGGAGCTCGGCTGGCATCCTGCTGGGGCAGGGACAGCCGCACGTTGACCCAAAGCAAACCTAAATAACGGAGGAGAAAGGGCAAAGAGACCTGTTGGGATTTGCTTCATCTGAAACGCTGGTTTCTTTTCTAAGCTATAATGCCACCCTCAAAAAATAACTCTGCTTCCTAAACATTGCATCCTAACCCCCCCTGCGATGAGTGAAACAGCGCAATTTATAGATGGGGGCAGAGAGAGGCTGCCAGAAAAATAAACCACCACAGTACAAACATCAAGGTGCAAGCAAGAGAAGTAAGGAGAAGGAGACTCAAATTTCCTGAACTTTGCTTTATAAAACCTAATGTGAAGAAACAAGTCATTCTCACAAAAACCAGAGCCACTGCATTTTACTCTTTCCAAGCCCCACCTGAATTGCAATAGAGGTTGGGATGCTTGCTGGGATCAGGAATGTAACACAGAGTATCCCTCATGATCCCTGCCCTACAAGGAAATAAACCAGCCAAATTTTACCAACTGAATGAACAAGAATAATGGAGGAACAAATAAATTGCAAAGTGACAGCTTCTCCTTTTTGAGATTCAGCTAAATAGCCATACAAGAGCAGATCTACCTAGTGCAGGTAATTATCAAGGTAGATTTTCAGGGTCTCCTTCCAGAATATGGACTATTTCAGGTATCCTACAGGTATCTTGCAGCCTGAGCCCTGAACGCCTGCAGGGCTGTGGTCGGTGTCCCTGTGCAAAGGATGGCATTGCAGAGCCACTGGTGATGGTCAGCTCCATTTCTGTGGGCTGGGGGTGGGTCTGGTGTTGCACTACACCATCCTCCTCCTTATGGGTACCAGAGGATGCTCCTGAAGTCATTCAATTATCCTACCAAAACAGGTCACTAACTTAGCTGCCAAAGGGGATCACTGCAATGAAAAATCCTACCTGTGGGACTTGAGCTCTCTCCCTTCAGAGAGAATTTGAGCTTTGTTTATTTTTATTCACCCGGATCCAGCTAAGATTTTTTCCTCTGACACACACGCTGGCACTTTTCCTGTCTAAAAACATACAGCAGAAGAGCACCAAGTGCTAACTTTTCAGAGAATAACAGTGCTTAAATACCAAACCCACCCAAAAAGAGATGCCCAGGTGAAAGGTTTTTAATGCCTTTGACCTCAGCATTCCTGCACTTCTCCATTTCTTTGCTGCTTTAACCTTATAAATATCAAGAGATGATTTTTACAGCAGCACCCAGAAGCTGCCTGGTTGCAGCATGGGGACAAGCTATGCCTCGCAGACCTCCTGGGCTGAAAATATTACAAAATCCTATGAAGGAACCTGGAGGATTGACGATCAAAGCCACAAATCCTGTTTACAAGCAGGCACAGTGAGCAACCCAAACTCAACCCAAGGCAAAGGAAGCAGGAATAAAATTGAGTATTGCAGGAAAGGGAAAACAAAGGTGAAAGGATGAAAATATTAAAAGGGTAGGGGCACACAGGAATTGGGGGATGCTCCATAAGCAGCAAGTGCAGGGAGCAAAATCGGGCTGCCCCAGCTGCAGGGCCAAAGGAATTAGCAAGGCACAAAGCAAAAAATCTGCAGCCAGCTTCCTTCCACTCTTCTGTAGCTCCCCTCGAGCACAAGTGGCTGGGTGGTGGCTTTCTTTCACCCCCATCTTTAAGCAGAATCCCCCCAAAGTAATTTAGCAGTCAAAGCAAACTCATCTCTCCCTCCCTAGGAAATAATATAGATATTGGCATGGGCTAGCATCAGCGCCTTAGCACCCAGTAATTCCCAAGCCCCTCTGAAAACCAAATACCTTGTCACAGCAGCAGCTTTAAAAACTCTTCTCTCCACTCTTCGGTGATAATTAGTTTAAGTCTGTCACCAGCAGATCAGTTTTGGATTGCAACTAAGCCAAAGCTATCCAAAAAGCTTTTGTCCAAAGACTCTCCAAACCAAATCAGTTCAAAAAAAGAAAATAAAAAACATGAGCTGTCTGCACTATCAGTTTGAACAGTTTCTGCTAAGAATTGAATACAAGAAGATTTAAAAAAAAGGTTCAATAAAGCTGTTCTTCACTGTTTTATTTCCCCTTAAAGCATAAGACCAATTTGATTTTATTTTCACCACAAACAGTTTCTTTAATTGTTTCTAATGGGAACACAAGGCGGGGACCCAGTGTGCAAAGTTGCCCTGGCCCCTGAGTTAATGGCACAAGGCGCTGATCTGCTTCGCTATGGCAATTCCTGCAATTCAAGTCTGGCAAACAATTCCTAGTCTGGAAATGGGACAGCATCCAATCGTTATCTCCTTTCTCGTAAAAAAAGAATTTAAAAAATCCAGCCTATTTACTCTACCTGCCTATTTACTGTACTGGCAGTACCACCACGCAGGCACGACAGCAACAAATGCTGACAATTCTTGTAGTTTTGCCTGTTGACGTTTCTCCTTTCATCCCAGCAAAAAGCATGTCAAAGCTAAACGAGCAATCAAGAGCAAAGAAAGCATCTAGCTGCTTCCCTGACAACTGAACAAGCCAACAGTTTTCAGAAAGTAAAGCTTTCCTACACTTCTAAACAAGGCAACTAATTCTACAGTTGGACTCAAGGATCTTAAAGGTCTTTTCCAACCTAAATGATCCTATGATTCTAATATGTAGTCACCTTAATTTTGGTGCCAGTGCTTCCATACATCCTCACATATCCTAATGTTTCTAACCTTCACGCATCTGTACCCTAGGATTTCCATTGTCCAAAATAATTTACTGAAGACCCAAAAACCAATCCGTTTTCCTGTAGCGGCATTATGGATCTATTCCACCCCAGTGGAGGCACCAAACCCTGGCTGAACATGGGAACCCAGCGTATCGCGCACAAACTTACGTGAAAGGGTTTTGTTTGAAGGGTTTCGCTCACCACGACACACCTGATAAGAGCCTGCAGCAACGACACACCCAGAGATAAACCAGACGTGTTCAAATCTTCAAACCCCAATTAACGCATCCTGAAGGGGGGCGGGGGGGAGGAGGGCAACAAATACATAAAGAAAATACGCTGCTGTGCGTAACAAGACCATTTCCCTTGGCAAATCTTGCTGCTTTCCTTTCCTCGCCGTATCTGCATGTGCATGTAGAAGTCATTCCCTTGCATTTTCCGAGGTACCTTCCGGCTGCGCTCCCATGGATGGGCTGATGCCTCAGTCCCAGTGCAGCAGCACGGCCAGGAGCACCTGGCAATCTTCTCCTGGTGCTTGCAAAATTTAGGTCTCACTGTTTCCTTCTGTTACCAGAAGATGCAAAGAGATGGGACAAAGCTGTTTGAAAAGAGGCATCCTCTACAAATTGAAGTGATGTATGTGGGGAAAAAAAGGAGAGCCAGGCATGCAGAGGTGGCCACCAACTCGAAGAGCCACATCTCAGGAAGAGAGCAGATGTACAACTGTATGCGAGAGGTATTCATCAGTGATGATTTGATAGTCAAATACTGGCATCTGGGCTGATATGAATATAAGTATGATATATATAGATATGTAAGCAAGCTGTAACCCTACCTGAATGCATCTTGGGCAGGCACACCAGTGTCCCTGAGCTCCGTGCCAGGGACGCTAAAGCTGCTGAACGTGTCGTACACAGGGCAGTGCACAGCCCAGTTGCTGAGGTCTGATTTCTAAACTAGCAAAACATTTGCACCCCTTTCATTCCTCTTCCTCTTTTGACTTCCTTAATGAATAAACATACTTATGAAGGAGGAGAAAAAACCCTCATTCACACATTCTTGTGACATTCACACAACTCAGTCGTCCTCTGCGCAGTCTGGGTTTGCTAGGAGTGGCTCAGAAGGGGTAACCAGACATGGGATTTTTCGAAGCGCAATGGGGACATGAGCTGCCAAGGGCAGATGGCACGGCAGCACCATGCTCGCTGCCAACCAGGCCAATTTCTGCTGGTGGCCTGGGGCTTCCTCTGTTTTCAGGAAGGTGTGCTAATCGGAGCCACTTATTGAACAGGACTGTCAGGACATACAACTTATTTACAGGAGTCTGGGCCATATATGTTTTGAGAGCAAATGAACACTGGCATTCATGTTTCTCACCTCTAGATTCCCCAAATGTTCTAGAAAAGAAATCCCACATCATTATCAGGCTGTTGGCTTGCCTGCCTTTGAATTTAGGAATGACTACGTTTGATAAAGGGGATATGTGGGTTACTCCTTATCCACCTGCCAGCCCAGTAGCACAAATGCAGCCGTGCACCGTGCTGCCACCACCTGCTCTGCTCACGAACACAATCCACCAGGAGGGAAACCTCATTCCTGCCAAGAGGGGTTTCAGATTCATGATTTATTTTCTGCTGAATTCCTTTACCCTTAAACGCAACAATGATCCACGTCTTGGGTTTTCCTCCCCATCACTTCACCAAACCCCAGCCCAAAGACTGCCAAGTCACCGGGCAGAGCTTTAGATGCTCAAAGGCGATCAGGAGCTGTTTTCAAGGCAGATCCACATGACACAGCCTGCGTGATGGAGTCAAGCAGCACTTTCGGCTGTGATTTCCAAGCACACAGGCAGTAGAGCTGGAGCAGGGACACTGAGCAACCCTTCAGGAAGCAACTCAAGAAACCAGCTCCAGCCAGATTTCTAAAAATGGTTATAGCACTGGACAGCAATAGGATGTTCTTCATTCCTCCACGCAGATGGACTTCTGAGCTTTGGATATAAATACAACATTGTTGTAGTCAGGATATTGTGCTTTTCTCCTTTGGGTCGCAAGTTCAGAGCTACAGCAAGTCATGCTGCTCAAAAAGCAATGGTTTCTTTATGGCTGTCATAATGTGATTCAAAGCTGTTGGATTTCCCAACGCCTTTCTGGTTGGGCTCAGGGTTAATGCAAAAGCCCTGGCCCCTCTTTGAGAGCCAGTGGTGTGCATCACAAGATCTGTTAGCAGTTATCAGGACACACCGCTGTGGCACGCCAACCTGGTCCTGCTCAGGTTGAATGTTGAACAAACCCCTGGAAGATGACGATAGCGCAGAAAAAGGCTTTTAACAAAAGCGAAAGCTAAACTGGGGGGGGGGGGGGAAGTAAGCCACAGCAGCAGAGACCGAGCGAAAAAGGATTTTCAGTTCTGGCACTGGCACTGCACCGCTTCAGCGTGTTCATGGAAGAGCTTCCCCTCCAGGCTTGACTATCAGGCTCTGATTTTAGATTCACTGTCAAAATAAAGTTTGCAAATAAATCCACTCAATTTTATACAGAACAAGGAACCATCAATGTATTTTTTTTTTGCTTCTATTTATTTGTAATTGGTTTGAAACAACACATACCCACATATATTAGGGGTTGCCCTAACAGTAACATCTAAAAAGGCAAGAGATCAACCCTTTGCATGCTGCAAAAGCAGGCTTTTATTTCTTGTGGATCACACAGCACTTTGCACCAAAGAATAATGTTGGCTCTGTTGTAGCTTTTAGGCTGGAAAAAATTCAGAGTTTTGACAGACACACCCCTCAAACACTACTGAAGGCCATGGTGACTCATTGAACGTAAGTATCAGGAGAATTACGGCACAAAATCAAAATCTTCGCATGCATCATGCTTAAATGCATTAAGCATCTTGTTAAAGGTGCTATTACATTACAAAGGGGCTACAGGACAAAATTCTGGAGACAAAGCCCTGGAGCAGCCGCCTCCTGGTCTGTACCACCCAAATTCCCCCAGTCAAGCACCCAGGACCCATTTTTATTTTTTTTTCTTGCAGAAGTTTTTGATATTTCTGTTGGAGGGACACAGAGGATGGCAAGACAAAACCTGTGGAACTCATCTTGCTGATAGCAGATCCTTGTGACGTTGCACAAGGAGTCCTACCATGGGAATTTTGTAACCTTTGGACCAATTGAAGATGCAGAGTGGAGCCAAAAGTCATGGATGAGACCGCCTCATGGATGGAAAATCTTTGAGTGAGCTGTGGTACCAGATGTTGCATGCAGCTGTAGGGCTTTGCTTTAATCCATCATGGTGATCTCCTGCAGTCTTCAAACAACAGAACGTAAGAGGACTTGGTTTTCTTCAGGGTTTTTTGCTTTGTTTCATTACTGGGGACTCAGCTCCAGTAGTAAAATAAGCCATTTGGTTCTCTGGAAGTCCTCTCCAACCATGGTATTTTTTGTTTAAAAATACAAAATACTGCTTTAAATGGTTGGGTTTGGTTTTTTATTTAAACCCAGACATCTTCTGTTCAAATTTGCTCATGTCCTTCACCCAGGCAAATGCAAGCCTCCAACCAGGACTGCCTTTCTACACAGATTATCACATTCCTACCTTACATGTTTTGTTCAATACAATTAATGACCTAAGCTTTTAAAGAAAAAAATAACACTGCAGGTGCCAAGTACTCAGACCCCTACCAACACCCTTGGTATTAGCATTGCAAACTGTGAAACCCTGGTGCAGACAAATTTGAAAGTCTCTAAGCAGGATGACTGGCAGCAGGTATGTCAAGTGCTGGACCAGATACAGCTTTAGGCAGCCAGTGCAGCTCTCAGCATCGCGCCTACTGGGCTGGGATGCCCTGTGGCAAAACAGTTGCCTTAGTTAATAGCTTAGGAACTCCTACTTTCTACTCTACTGAGTAGAAAGCCAACTCAGCAACTCCCGCCCCATCTACTGGACAAACCAGCTGATTTGCATGGAAGAGGTTTCTCTGGCAGGGCTACATGTTTTTTTTTTCCCCCCATAGATCATGCTCTTTGCTACATTAGGTACTAAGGAAGTGAAACATGTTCCTGCAGATCATATGATGGTCAGGTACTCGGTGCCTGTGACAATCTTCTAAGCTTGGCAGCAGGAGGCCCTGGAGCAAGAGCAGGAGCCTGGCTTTGCCTCTAAGCCCACGTGTAGCCAATGCAAAGTCTCACCACCACATCTGATGGAGATCCTTTGAGCAGTGAAACTTACCCTTACTGCCACAAGGTCCTGGACAAAGTCAGAAGACCTTCTATGTTGATGGGTCCAGCCTACCAGAAGCATCAGCTGCAACAGGCATTAATAAGACAGGCTACAATAAGACATCTAAATATAACTCTCAAGATACATTCCCAAATTCCAGACTTTTCACAAAAGCCTAAGGAAAAACAAAGAAATCCATCTACCACCTCTTAGGGAAAGTACCTGCTCCATGTAAGACAGTCTCCTGGGAAAAAAGGAGATTAATTTTCTTCTGTTTCCACTACTAGCCTGCAGCATTAACAAAACCAAATTGTTTTACCCTAATCTATACCTGTTTTCCTTAGCATCCTAAATCTTGTCTAGTCAAATGAAGGTTTTGCTGCAGAAACTTTCACCGATGGCAAAACAATAAGATGTGCGTGAGCGTACACCCAGCATTTGCCTCTGCACACATGTAAATCAACAGCAAAGCTTCCAGCATTTCCAAGGTACAGGTTCTACAGCAGCTCCAGCTGGGACTAAGTGCATCTGCATTCCCACAATACCATAATAAAACAAAATTGAGACAACCCCTTTTCTCTGTCTCTGATACCTGAAGCATTACCACACTATTTCTGTTATTTTGCTTCTAAAAAAATTAGAGAATGATTTCCTTTTCCCTGAACTGAACAGCTGTTTCTCCAATGTTGTTGATACATGCAATAAATTGGAAGTTCTCTCTCTATACGCTGTTTATTCTGGTTGAATTCAGTTAGGAAACTGCCATACTTTCAAGCTCATAAGTGCCAGCAAAAACTGAGAACAACTAAACATAATTCAAGTGCCAAAATGCTACAGATATCATGTAGCCAACCTGAAAGATGCAATGGAACTTCTGAGCTGAATAAGGGTAAAAACTGTGCTCACAGGGAGATTACTACTTTCACACAGGATGGGGAAGCTCCGCAAAGGCAGGTGGGGAGTAAAATACATCCCTGAGTTGTGCAGAAATACTCTAGATTATCCCAAGTGACACATGGCAAGCTGTAAAAGCTTTCTAGAGGAATAAGGAGGTGATGCACACACACATTCAAAGCTGTTCTTTTCCTCTGAGGCTGTTGTCATTTAAGCAGGAGAGCGACAGCGGCTTGGAAAACCCTCATGCTCCTAAAGAGTTAAAATGCAGTTACAGAGGCTGGCACAATTAAAATTCTAGTACAGTATATTTAAATTGCAGAGAAAGCTGAGCTTGTCCAACTGGATAGTCAGACTGCAAGTTCCCCCAAACAGGGCTTTGATTTTCCAACACAGCACCCAAAATCCTCTTCTGCATTTATAAAACACGTGTGGGATCACGCTCCTTATTGCACAACATGGCTTGAGGTATAAACCAGAGGTCATTACTTTGGAAGGGCTGAGAATTTCACCAGCAATAGAGAAGATGACAAGCCTCGTCCATGATGGCAATGCTGTCTTAAGAGCTACCCACAGCAGTAACATCTACTGAAGCAAGGTTGTTCGTGGTTTCGCTCAAGCACAGCACTCGATGATAAAGAAGAGTGAGCAAATATCTGAGAAAAACATTGAAAGCAAGCAGCTAGGACTCATTTATTGGATTCAAGTTGTTCCCTTCCAGGCAGTACTTTTGGGCAGCGAGGTCAGCCTTATTTCAGGAGTGAACTCGGAGGTGAGAAGCTGTCCACACGTTTTGTGTCCAACACAGCCCATGTATGGGCCACTGCTGTCAAGTCCGCTGCTTTTGCCAGCCTTATTTTAAAATATGCTGCCAGGATGAAGTAAAACCTGAATGCATTTTGCTTAGCCTGTGACAGGCAGGTCAGCACCTGGAGGGGAGATCTCCCCGCAGCTAAAGGCATCCTCTGTGCACATATCACTGTGTGCTTTAGCTGTTCAACCAGATTAACATCTGAGTACACTGTACACCGAGAGCTCTGTACACGGGAACTCTGGAAGGGACAACACACCACCGTGTCCCATCTCCACAAAGAAAGGCTGCAGTTTACAACTGTCTTTATTAGACCAGTGTGTATGGGATCCAGGAACTCCCAGATATGGATTATTTCATAAGGAAAATAACCTGAGCTCTGCTGCAGATAGAGCAGTGAGACATGCGGTGCTTGAAGCCATCCTGCCCTTCAGTACTTCTGCCTGAACTATCCCTACTACATCTACTGCCACACCTCTGACAAGCCAAACTGATTGTGCAAAAATGCCTGCACATGGGTACGTCTGTACATCAACAAACCAAGCTGTGCAGCCATCACTCCAGAGCTGACACGGGAGCAATTTTGCAGCTTTATCCCACGCGTCTGTTTTAAAAGCATCGTTGATTGACAGGAGCCAGTTCAATGGACTCACAGGAAGGCAAGGGTAGGAATGGGCTGAGAACAAGGCTGCCATTTCACTCCTGACAGCAGAAAGCAGCACACACCAACCATGAGCTGCTTTGTTTTTCATCTCAAAAAAAAAATAATCACCGGGACTTGCTCTGGGACTGACAACTGCCTGTGCAAGAGGCAGGGCTAAAAACCAAACCATACCTTTGTTAAAAAACAGATTTCATAGGGTTTCAATCCTGTAAAGAGGTTTGGTTTGTTTTGGTTTTTTTTTTAAAAAAAAGGTTAGAACATTTCAACTCAAAGCAAATCCCAGAAGCAAAAGCCTCCTCTGGATGCTGTTGGAGGCCAAAGGACTATTAAGCATCTAACAACCCAGCAAGTGACATTAAGGGATGCTGTACAGGCATGGGCTATGAAGGTCTCAGCTGTATCCTGACACCACCAGCTCGGGGCACGTCCTCACCATCCTGTTGGGTTCCCAACGCTCGGTGGTGCTTTCGGAGAGAAAAGGCAAGTGGCCCCAGCGGCGGAGCCTCGCCAAGCCGGGCTGCGCAGTAACCAGTAGCAACTGAGCCTAATCCAGCCTGGAGACAAAACTGCCGGGGCTCATTCATACCCACGTCACGTGCTGAGCGGAGTCTATGCAGGGCCACCACTACTGCATTAATATTTTTTTTTCAGTTTAAGCTTAGTTTTAGAACAGTTAGGATTTTTTTAATCAGCATATTTAAGTTAGTTTCTACAAAGATGCAATTTTAATAGATGAAGCTGGGGTCAGCATCAGTATAAAGGATGCACAGAAAATTTTTCCTCTGCATATTCAGTATACAAAATGCATTTATTTCAGTGCTTTATTTCCATAGTATTGGAGAAATTACCAAGAAAGAAGCTGCCGTAGTGCCGACATTGTTGATTTTTCGAAAGAATTACAGACAGACAGAAAAATCACGTTGAAGATAAAAGGATGAAATCAGCAGTTGCTCTACTTCATATTCAGGTGACAGAACCAAAAAGCTGCCTAAATGATAATCCCAAAATGATGCCAGTACCACATCACCCATTAGCTGCACTGAAATCAAGGAATGTCAAGACTGGAAGCAAAAAATCCTAGAAATACATAAGAAACAAGTCACCAGACACTTGCTAATGAGCTGGGACCAAATTTCACTGAATTACTAATCTAGATTTTTGCTAGCTTCTTCAATAAAATTTATTTTTAATTCTAATTTAGCTGATTTTAAGTTAAGAAAGCCAAAGATTAAATGAAGACAGAAAAGCTTTCTGCCCCTGTTTTTGATCTATGAATACAATGGAGGTAGAACAGACTCACATGCACATGGAAAGGTAAGGAAAAACTTGAGATATGTGGTAGGTGCACAAATAGAGACATATTTGTTCCTTTTTCTCTCTGGGCACACTCAGCTATCAGCAGCAGGTGAAAAGTGGGGTTTAACAGCCTTCTAGCATCTCCAAGGAGGCCAGAAAGGAGAGAGAGCAAGGTTCTTCACAGGACTGTATGGTAGGAGGACACAAGACAATGGGCAGAAGATGAAACGAGATGTTCAAACTGTAGGGAGAAGCTTTTCCACCGTGAGGTCAGTCAAGAAGGGCAATGGGTTGCCTGGAGAGGTTGTGCAATCTCCATCCTTGGAGGTTTTCAAGACCCAGGTGGATAAAGCCCCGAACAGCCTGGTCCAGCCTTACAGCTGCTGCTGCCTGGAGCAGGAGGTTGGACTGGAGACCTCCTGAGGCCTCATCTAACCACCTGAACCACTCTATGAACCTATTTTCCCAGGTATCCCATCAGCAACTAAAGCTCATGCCACAAAATCATCTTGTCATGCTACAAACAGACAAAAATCTGCATGACTTTATTACTTTATTCTGTGTAAAAATGGGTATACAAGAAAGCAGAGGTCCTAACACCTCATTTAAGAAAGATCCCAGAGCCACAACATTGAAAAGCTTTCAGATAACAACCTGAAGTTCACCCTTGCGATGCCACCCCTTTCCTGAGTTTCCCCTCCACACTACAACACTTCTCCCATAACGTTGTGCAAATGGCCTCCTCGGCCAGCCTGGGGAGATGTTATTCTTCTTGGAAAAAAAAAAAAAAAAAGCAACCCTTGATTATTTATGCTGCTCTTTGAACAACACCAGCTATTGTCAGGGAGTATTTTACAGCTCTGAATGTCACATTGAGAGTCTGGTCATGCCAGTAGGAAAGCCTGCCGCTGCCACGTCCCAGCACAAAATGCTTTATTGAAGGCGCCCGGAGTCCAGCGCCGAGCAAAACCTAAAAGGAAGCCGGTGGGTGTGACAGCCACATTTTGTACAATGATATGAAAAGAAGCAGGCAAGGGTGCTTGATTTCTTTTTTTCTGTTTTTTTTTTATAGTGTAAGGTAGACAAGCTGCAACGAGCATCGTGCAGAGCCAGGTGAGGCTAAGTGACCAAAACTTTGGCTAGATATCTCTTTGGAAGAATTGCACTGACAAGTGTGGGGGCGAGCAGAGCTGGAGACCTTCCCAGCAGGACCCAGGCATAGAGCAAGGAGGCAGCTTTTGCTGTCGAGAAAACCAGGCTGGCTCAGCGGACGAGAAACCTGTTTCCTGCCTGATTGTGACTGTGTGAAGGGAAACAAGGCTCTGGAGGCAACCGTGCAAACAAAGCACAGCTACCTTCAACTCCCAGCAGGCAGGAGCAAGAGCTTGGGAGCGCCGAAAACCACTACTGAGCCACTACAAGGTTAAAAAAAAAAAAAAAAAAAAAGTTAAAAAAAAGCACCAGGCCCTGTGTTACTTTACAAAGCAAAACTGGCCGGGTTGCAATCTTCCTCTGCCGCACCCCGAATGCCAGGTTTCAGGTTTCACCCGAGGTACTTGCAAGAATTTTCTCTGAAGCGCATTATTTCTACCACCTCCGGTAACACCTAGCCCTTACAGCCAGCCTTTAATCTGCAGATCTTCGAAACGTCCTGCAAAGAAAGCAAGTGTCATTTCCTTCACCCTCCCACCCCCCCGTGCGCCGAGGAGGAAGTTATAACCCAAGTGAAATAACAAATATCTCCCAGTGAAAAGGGAACACAGTTAGCAATAGGAAAGCCAGTGTCCCTGTGTTACTCTAACCTACAGAATCCATCCTTCCAGCTCCGACTCAGGAAATGGCTTTTCATTGCTGGGTATCAAAGCTCCTCCCAGTTTTGGCATCTCCACCTCTTCTGCCTGCAGAACTAGTTTAAGTGCTGAGCATTTGGTGGTTTTTGGGTTGGTTTTTTTTTTTTAAACCAATTTGTGGATATTTGCGCTGCATCCAGCATCGGCACTTACAGCTTTTCCAGCCGCTGTTGTGCGTCTCATGGATCTGTTTACCATCAGCAAACATCCGAGCAGTAATCCTGGATTTATTGCTTCGTCTTCCTGATAACTCCCCCACGGCTGCTCCCTCGAAGCCCAGAAATCCAGTTTACCACCCTTCACAAACGAACCTCCAGGCATTTTGTGAGCTGTATCATTTTATCTCCCCCACGATCTCACTTCACCGTGAAAGTATTTGGTGAAACCCATTAGAAGCTTTCTTGATATAGATGCATAGAGTCTACCACTACTTCTGCCCACACAATTTTCTTCAACATCCAAAAAAAAAAAAAAAAGGCAAACTGTTTTTTGGGGTTTTTTGTTTGTTTGTTGGTGTTTTTTTTTTTAAAATACAACCCTCTGCTGCTTGGTACTGCTGTTTCTGTTATCTTTGTGGTCCCCATGGATTTTTCCAGAGACAAAAATCACACTGCTGCATAAATCTCCTGATTTATGCAAAACTTGATTCCTTTTCCACCTATTCGATGAGCAAAAGGTTTCTCTTTTCCTTTAGCTACAGCCCATGCTGCCAAAAGACCCACGCGTCGCAGTCCTGAAGCAGCCCTTTGCTAAACACCGCACAAAACCTTTCAGGCTTCAGAGCATGAGAACATCTAAGGGCATCAGGAGCACAGACAGCTTCACAAGATACAGTATTACTACCTAGAACAAAGAGAGCTACAAGCAAGCTTCGCCTTCAGAACTTTCCTTTTTTTTTTTTTTTTAAAGATACTGCATTTTAGTCTCAATTTTAAACAGTAGTAGCAAAGAGAGGGACTTTGACCCCACACCTCTCACCTATTGCATGCTGCGCATCTCCTTTCATGTAGTTGGCTTATTGCTCATTGACAGTAGTGGGGTGGAAGGCTGAGTCCATTAATTCAGGTCACACCCCAACGATGAGAATCGTAGGGTTGTGCCTTGATGTTGAAACACCATTTTGGGAGAAGTGATTAGTCTACCCACCCAAAAAAAATCAGATTATTTCCACGGGGCCCCATGCTGTCTGAGCACCTGGGTGCTGCTGCACTCCCACCGGCACAAGAGCACCGGCGAGGGGCAGCCCTGAGGGGACACACGTCGAGGCAGTGGGGTCTGTCCTCACTGGGGTGGTCTGCGGAGCCCTGCATAGGCTGCCTCTGAGTGTGTCCATCAAACCCACATCCCAGGGAGGAAAAAGGAAAGAACACTGCTTTCCTCTACTTTACCCCGTGTGTAGCTCTGAGCAGAGCTGGACAGGTGCTCCCAACGGGAGTGAAGCCAGGGCCGAGGGCACACAGGGATTGCTGGGATGCCTGACAAGAAGTGTGGCCAGCAGTTCAAGGGAGGTGATTCTGCCCCTCCACTCCACTGGTGAGACCCCCCCCTGGAGTACTATGCCCAGCTCTGGGGCTCCCAGTATAAGAAGGGCACGGACCTGTTGGAGCAAGTCAAGAAGAGGGCCATGAAGATGATCAGAGGAATGGAAGACTTATAGGAAGACAGGCTGAGAGCTGAGGTTGTTCAACCTGAAGAGAATGCTCCAGGGAAACCTTATTTCAGCCTTTCAATACTTAAATGGGACTTACAAGAAAGATGGAGAAAAACGTTTTACCAGGGCCTGTAGTGACAGGACAAGGAATAATGTTTTTCAAGTAAAAGAAGGTAGGTTTAGATGAGATATAAGGAACAGATGTTTTACAATGAGGGTGGTGAGACAGGTTGCCCAGGGAAGTTGTGGAGGCATCCTGGAACACGAACATCCCTGGAGGCACCTCTGGACATCACTGGAAATGTTCAAGGCTAGGCTGGATGGGGCTTTGAGCAACCTGATCTAGCTGAAGATGTCCCTGCCCATGGCAGAGGGGTTGGACTACATGGTCTTTGAAAGTTCCTTCTGACCCCAACCATGATTCTGTTACTGGAAGCACATCATCTCCATGCCCACGACACACAGAAACAGGAGCAGCCGTGTCTGCAGCCCTGAGACGACCCTGACTTCCAGCCTTGACAATCCTTTAACTGAAGGGCCTTTTGATATATTTGACTCTACTCACAAGTTGTTCCCTCCTGAGTTAAAGGTAGCCAGAGCAAACCAGAGGCTATAGTGTCACTTAGTAGTGAAGAGATCCCAACCTCTTTCAGAGCACTCAGGCTGGAGAAATAAAAAGGATTTAAAGCAGATGACAGAGTTTTTAAAAGATGATCCATTCCTCATGAAATCTTAATGGTTTTGTATTTTTAAGCCATGCAGCCTTCCCCAAACAAGTCTAGATGATAGAAACAGAAAACACAAGGAAGCCTATGCCTCTTTGGGGGCACATTGCGATACTTTTCCTAATAAAAGTATTATTATTAAGCTGATGGAACACTGATCAAGAAATAACTTAATTTTCTCCATCTCAATCCTTCCCTACTGAGGTTCATGTTGGCATATGTTATTTTCACACAGGCAGAAGGTGTGATTTCCCATGTGTTTTCCCATGATAGGAAAACAATCATGGGGCTAGAATTTTTAAATTTAGAAAAATATTAATGAAAAATCAAATTTCTTCACTTTTTTTTCTTGTCCAGTTGCTACATGCACTGAACCTATGACTCTGTCACACTGTGGATGAGATACCTTCTCCAACACAGCCTGAAATCCAGACATCAGACATTCCTGAAATCAGCACCACTTGAAAGCTGAGGTCAGTGACTACGGTCTTCAGAACAGAATTCTATGAGAACATAGATTTCTGTGTAAGCATCTTCTTTGGACATTGATCAACCTATCATGCAAGCTTATGCACTTAGGGAAACCAGCCAGGTAATACACAGCTTTCTGTGTTTATAACAGATTGACAGATTAGAAACCAAAGTGAAAGACCACTTGTTAAATTTGTTGAAAGTATTTTATCACTAACAACTGACTTCGGACTGCAAGTTTCTCCCCACCTTGAAAATGAAAATTTAATCTACCAGATTCAGTAAAGTAAAACAGAAGAACTATAATACATGCAGGAAAATTTCAGTGGAAACATTTAAAAGTTGTGTTAAATGACAAACAAGCAGGCTTGTTGCTGAATTGAGGTATGTGCATATGGTGACCATCATCATCAGACCATGATAGAAGCCCGTCATGGGGATTTGTTTTGAAAGAGAAACTCAAGTTCAATTCCTGTAGGTAGTTCAAATTTAAGACAGAGGAGTTTCTAGGGTTAAAAAAAAAGCTACAATTTTAAAATAGTCAATGTACAAAATTGAGTTGGGTGAAGGTTGCATTCACCAGTCTCAATGAAGCCATAAAACCTTCATTCTTACCTTTCCTTGGGATGGCACCACTGCTGCCCATCACGTGTCTTGTTGAGAAGCTATTTCAACCCAGCTCTCTCCACAAGCCTCACAAAAGGATTTCATTGCAACAAATGCCAAGGCAAAGAGAAAGAATGACTTAAAAATCCAAATAAAGCTCTTTTTTTTTGACCATGTAATTGCAAATAACAAACATATCTGTGGTTTACAGAGGAGGCAATAAATTAAAGCTACAGTCACAAATCAGACCAAAAAAAGATACTTAAGTCATTCAATCCACCACCCCAGGACGGCTGCGGTCCCATGGGATGCTTCTCAGTTTTGTGAAAGACTTGGAGTCCTGAACTTAGGAAGTACAACACGAAGAGCACTCTCAGAAGTCTGTTTTTTTTCCTTATAAAATTAAGCCAGCCCTCTGGTGCTTCCTGAGTACAGCCTCTTCAGTCTGGTTGCAGCAAAAGCAAATGGTCTTTAGCAAATAAGCTTTTTATTTGTGAACTGAGTACATCATTAAAAAAAAAAAAAAGTTTGATCCTTGACAAAATGGTTTCCTGTGTTTCTTCTGTAACTGCCTGAAGATGGCTGCAATGTTTCAGTTATAGAAAAGAAACTAGCACTTAATCTTTTCACTTTTAAATTGGGCAAAAAAATGCATTTAAACCCATTAGGAAGCTGAAGATCCCAGCAACCTAACCTCCCCTCCAAGAAAGGCTAGAGTAGAACGGTCCCACGAGATCCACCAGGAACAGCACAACTTGATCCTGGAGACAGCAGTAATTCTCATCACATTCTGCTATTCTCACCAGACACTGCAGATTTAAAGAAAAAAAAAAAAAACCAAACAACCAATCTCCTATTTATTTATTTTTTAATTTCTTATTGAGCTGTACCCCTTGGCAAAGATGCAGAATGCATGGGGTGCCTATTTCCCTAACTTTGGTGAGCAAGAGTATTTTAGGAGTGGTCACTAAACAAAACAAGTTGAAGGGCTTTTGGTGTTGTGTTTTGGTTTTTTTTTTTATTTTTGGTTTTGTTTTTTTTTTGTATTTTAAATTTGGTATTTTGTATAAAACCTTTAGCCAGACACATCCCAACTCATGGAAGTTAGTGGGGAAGAAAAAAGGCCTGAAAACCACATACCTGTGGACTCTGCACCAATTTCCACTGCATGTCCAGAATACACTTCAGAAAAGAGAAATTTAGGGTGAAATAAAGTCATTATGTCAGAGGTGAGTTTCTCTGAACAAGTATATCATAAACAGATTCTCTGCCTCAGCTTAAGTTCAGCTGGAAGTCCATACAGACAGACATCCCTCCAAGTGCAGGGTTTGATTTCAGAGCAAGTCCATTCATTAGGACGCTGAGGACTTTCCAATGTGGTATAAGCAGGAGAAAACACCAAAGCTTAAGTGAATGAGCTTTTCAGCAGGTAAACCCAAGACTTGGGCAATCGCAGCTGATTTAGGCTGTGCTGTAGCCATCTCCATTCAGCACAGATGTGACAGCAATACAATAGCATGAATAATTTTTGTTACTCACTCCCTACTGAACGACAGCATTCAGAGTCTAAATTAAGAACACGAAAACGATTAACATTATCATTAACCTCAGCTCCACCCTAATTGCACTACATAAAAGCATACGTAACAATTACAAAGATAACATTGTGTGTCATAAATATCACACACAGGAATACAGCAGTCACAGCATTTGTTTCCTGACCCGGGAAAGCTGCTATAATTGTAGTGTATTGTGCTCATGGAGGATTTAGATTTGGAAGTTGGTTGCCAACAGCCCTTGTTTGCTATAATTTCCCATCAGGATCTTAAAACTCGTTGGGTTCCCAATCAACACCATGTCATTGCACTGCTCTGTTCTGCACCGTGCAGTTCAGCTGGAATTTCACGTTCTTGGTAGAAACAAATCAAGATCATCCCAGGGACATAAAAGCTACATGTGGAGATCTGAAGCAATCACAGCAGAATTTTGTGTGTTTCGGATTTTTGATGCACGTTTCACAGCTAAGGGCATCTAAACTAAAACCATCTGCACTCTTGGAGGCACCTCCATCCAAGTCAATAAGACAGATATTCAGGATACCATTTCAGTTTTAAGTAATTCAGCTATTACATCAGACATAATTCAGAGGTTTGCTGTTTCAAACCTGGACAGCCTCCAGTGGCTGGTGTGAAATTACTCAAATTCACAGAAACCACCACACCCTCTTAGATAGGTGCTCTTTCCACGGCATTTTCCACTCTTGGTGGAAGCCATCCTTGCAAGCAAAATTCTCACAAGTATTCCCCCCACACACATTCTAGATAAAGAATTTAACCTGCCCAGATTGCAAATTTGAGGAGTGTATGTTATACTTCCCTTTTACAGTGAGCCCCTAACTATGTAATACCTGACAAACCAACTGGATTTTGCAGTCCTGTCTTTATGAAGTGGTCTCTCATCTCAATGAAGTCTCCTATATTCAGTGTTTCCAGGTAACATCAAACCCAGCTTTTAGCTCTAAATACATTTCTACCAAGTGTAGAGAAGTTAGAAGTGACACTTTGACTTATATTGATATTTTCCAATTGAAATTAACATATGACAGTCACTCAAATAGACAGTGCTGGAGAAGGGGTTGGAAATAAAAATATCAACATTTGTGATGCCCTGAAAAGATACCATAAACTGTTACCATCTCACTTTTATCCCCGTGGTAACCCACTGGCTTAGGTTTAGTCTTGGTTTCATCTTTACTTCTTCCCCAGGAAGAACAACCAGTTCCCCATCAATCCCTCCTCCTTCCTTACTCAAGCTCTTATATAAATTGCATAGGGGATTTAATTTTCTGGGCTATTTCCCTGAAATCATCAAGTTGGACTTTTTGTTTCCTGCCACTGCAATGCCAGTTGTTTGCTGAGGACCCTACAAGGCTCAGCCTGAGAGGAAGACCAGCCTCCCAGAAAGGTTTCAAGGGTGAAGCTGAATGCCAGCAGTTCTCTAACGGTGGCTTGGCACTTAACAGTAAATACCTCCCTCATTAGTATGCTGAGCTGCATTAGTTCTGCGGCTTACAGTGCTGAAACAGTAAAGTGGGGCTGAATCTTCAATTTCACAGTTTGCAACGTGATGCATTAGATACTCGCGGGTCTCCAGGCATGGGGTGCTGCTGGCATTTATACAGCGGTTTAGATTTGCGAGGTGCTGCCGGTACATCTGATAATGCCTGTAAAAGAGACAGTGTGTGCCTCCAAGTGAGCAGAGATGAAGTCATCCGTACATACAATAGGGGTTAATGCGGCAGAGGGGCAGAACGACTGCCCAGTATCCCACTTGAGGCTTTGGTAATACCATGACCTCAACTGGGGAGTTGGCATCATCCTACAAATCAAATATAGATTACCTAGTGGCAAGCAAGAAGCAAATTTACACTGCGGACTCACCATCAAGCCTGGGAAGTCTTACGATCTCTCCACTCAGCCTCTCTGCTACTCAGTTTTCACATAACTTGCAATATTTGAAGTCTTTGAAGTTTCTCAAATGTGGCTGAAGTTGCTCAAGGGTTGAAAAGGTTATTTGGGACAGAGAGGCTGATAAATGCAAACTGTGTCCTGTTACCACTCTCCTATCTTTAGGAAACTAAGCTTCAGAACACAACACTTTACTCATTGTAATGTGAAAACTATGAATGATGTTGTCATCACTACAGTTGTATCTGTACTTATCAAATATGAACATTTAAACTAATTTTTGCACTAAGAACTCTTTGTCCCTACTGAAAACAATGTTCCCCAATGAACACTAGCAATACATCAGCACTGATGATCAAATCAGAGTAAGACCAACCAAGGCTCGGGAATACTTCCTCATATTCAAAATTCAAGCAAAAAGGTGTCTGGGATAGCAAACAGTTCCTAGATACTCAAACGAGGACTTGCAGTAGGACTCTTCAATGCATATGTAGCATTATGGCTTTAGAGGCGTTGTGCAAATTAATCAAACGGAATAATGATCTCATAGTGAAATGATGAGCTGGGATTAAAGAGATTACTGTCTGGGTCCCAGCTCTAGAAGTCCTCACCCTTAGGGAAGTCATATCAACTCCCGCATCTTGCCTCTCCTTTCCACAAAACTTCCTTTGAATTACTGATTGCAGAACCCAAGTAAAGATGCCAGAGGGAAAGACCATTCCAAAGACTTTTTCAATTTTTTTTTCCTTAATACCCGCTACGAGGCACTGTCTTGTTTTATTCATGATTCTTTGAAGAAAGATCTCCCATCTTAAGGGAATAAAAACAACTATGCGTTATCTTTTGAATAATATCATGTGCTTCCACTGGTGAAGTCTGATTCTGAACAAATACTTGTATCAACGTACCAAAAATAAGCAGTGCAATTTCACATAATAACATGTTTGGTACTTCATTATGTGTTTGTAGACCCAAAGCGTAGGTCAGGAAAAATTCTGAACTCGGTGGAGCACTTCTTGGCCTAAATTCACATAGGCACAGAAGGGCAAGGCATGAAAAGCTGTTCCATAGAGTTTTTTTTCACACCTGTATTTTGTGATCTCCCATTCCTAGACCTCTAAAGATTTTGGTTCTTCTAGAATTAAAGCAAGGCTCTTCCTTTTGCTTCTCAAGCTCACATTATAGAAAGCAAGACATTTAACCATCACAATTCATTTCTAATTCAGCTACTCCATATGAGCTTACCTGTAAACCCGAGTGTCCAACATCTGGCATTTGTAAGAGTTCAGTCACATCCCAATTATTCTATAAAGTAAAGAGATACCCAAGACTTTTTGGAATGTGGCTTTTTTTTCCTTTTCATTATGTTCAAAGTCAGGCTAGCAACATCACTGTTGCCCAAAACACAAAATGCAGGCCAGTTTCTGGTGAGGATGAAAAGAAAAAGGAAAGTACGTGGGTGGAAGAAGAACAACAAAGTTCAGTCACATGTCAAAACGGTTTTTGTTGTTTTTTTCATCTAAAGCCAAAACTTATATTGAATCCAAACTTGTGTTGTGCATTTTAAAGAGCCAGGGTAAGCTTCCTCTACCATGAAAGGATACATATACCGCACAGCCATGTGACAAAAAGAATAATTTGCAATTAGAAGATAACTGTGTTCCGGTGGCAACATCTGCGTCATCCATAACCCAAACGCCATCATCATCTGACACCAGCAGTAGGTGACAATCACAACTGAGACACTAATAACCACAGCAACCAAACCTTCCTCCCCACACTCAGCCTGCAATTGCAGTGGGAGGGCTCAGAAATCCCACAAGATTTCAACCAACCTCCAATTGCCTTGAAAACATAATTAACTTCAATTGTCTTTTGATTTTATCTCCATATTCTCAGGTTCTAGGCTATTTGGGAGAGCACTCCATGTACGTACATGTGGGTATGCACACTGGTGCGTGCACATACTTGTCTGGAGTTACCAACTTCCCAGTGTATTTGCTTTTCTCAGGGCCTCCTCGGAGAGCAAAACTTTGGAAGCAAGCCTAGCCTTTGGGAAATTCTCTTTCCTATGCTGCACAGTCGCTGATAAAAAGATTTCTGCTCCCACCGCACCTTGCTGATACGGATGAGCTGAAACCAAGGGAGCATTCAAACTCAGCTTGGCTCTGCTAGGCTCAGCTCTCCGCTTCCCCTAATGCTTTCTGACAAACTGCTCTCACAGGGATTTCCAAAAAAGATGCTGACGTGGCCCTTGCAGTAAGGAAGAGATTTTCCTCCCTTCTCTTCATAAATTTTAAAGTTCCCTGAAAAACAAGACAGGATTCAGAGAAAGCGATGGGGAATATATACAGAAAATAGACCAAGGAAAGACTGACCCAGGCTAAAGACCAACTGCCACTCCAGGCTACATCCACAGCTCCATCCATTTTCCCTTTATTCTTCTGAAGTTCCATGGCAGCATGGAAACCAAACTGGGGCAGCAGAAACCAAATTTCCACACGTTGCTGCTGTCTGCACACTCATATACCCCAAGATGTCAGCAAGTAACTTGCCTTCCAAGAACTGCAGCAAGAGATTTCCCCTTCCTCCCTCCATGTCTCGTCATATGTGGTAAGCCTCTAAATCTCTACATGACTGGGAACTGAGAGCATTTTGGGGGGATTTAAAGACAAATAATAATAACAACAGTGTTACTTCCACTGCAGCAGTGCTTGTGGATTCCTACTGAAGAAATTGGTGCTGGATCTAGTCAGAGTCACGTATCTATTTCTTCCTCTCGCCTTCTGTCCAAAATGAGATTTACTAGAAAAAAAACCTCAGGTTTTAGTCAATTGAGGGTCTCTGTGAGTCACAGGCAGGCAGGTGACCTACACTACCATTCTCTCTCATGGGCCAAGAGGTAACGCGAGCAGGAAGACTACACACCAGTGAGGGCAAACATGGAAGAAGAATGTCATCTTTAAGAAGAATTAATGACCCTGCAGGGTAGGTTCAGCCCCAATTTGATTCAGAAAAATAGAATGGGTGTAGCCAGCGGGTTGGAGAATTTCATCCAACAAAATAGAGAGCTGTTTCACTCCCAAAAAACTTTCCTATGCAGTGGAAAATACGGCTTGCTACAAAGTCAGATGGAAGTTTCTGAGCCAGCCCAGGCAGGGGTTCACCTATACACCCAAACGAGAAAGGCCAAGAACAAGGCATCCAAACACGCAGCCCTGCCAAAACCTCAGTGGTTTTATCATCTAGAGTTCAAATCAAGACCTCCTGTCCTGCTGTTCGCACTGCATGCGGAAGAGTTTCCAAGAAACGTCTCTTGGCAATAATCCCAAAAACGCAGCTTCCGACCCACTGCTGGGTTGGTGCTGGCAGCGGCTTCTCTGTGGATTCTGAAAGCTGAATTTCCTATGAAGCTGCCCCCGTGCCACATCCTTCACTGCTAGCAAAGCATTGAAACAGCACAGTTTTTTCGAACAATACCCTCGATTCCTCTAAACACAACTGTTCAGCCAGCTTTCAGTTCAGCCAGCTTTGATTTGATACCACTGTGACCTCTACTCGGAGGAGCCACCAGACCTTGGAGCACTATGAAATCTGGGATCCCAAGTTTTCCAATTACACATGCAGAATCTTTTAGGATATAATCGAGGTTTCAGATCTAAACTTTGAAGTCTTCTTACCTGTGTTCTGCAAATGCAAACACCCTGGTCTGCCAGCATTATACCCTGTGCTAAGCCTGAGCTAGTCTAAATGCGTGACATTGCTGAAATGGATGACAAAAGAGGACAGTGACAAGTGAATGTGACCAGAGAAAACAAAGTCCAGAAATCTAGTGATACATCCAAGTGGGCAGATTTGTATAGACTTCATGTACTAGTTTTCTCCCACATAATCCAAATCTGAATGTTTTGGACCTGTGACATGAATCAATAAGCGATGTATAATGAGACACCTTAAAAGGCAACCCATTAAAGCATAAAAGGGTGCTCAAGCCCTTCCAGCTGATATCGGCTATTTCATAACCCAGTTTTAGAGAGAAAAACCACTCAGCCCAAAATGACTCTCCAGTAGCCCACAAGAGCCACAAGTCTCACAGCATGACAGACATCTCCGGCACCTCAGCATCCACCTCTGCATCCTGCCTAGCAGCCCACACGATCTGAAATGGCAGAACAAGTCCCACCGTGACCTTAACTGTGGACGTTGCCATCTTATTCCAAGAGGATTTCACTATGAAGGGAAAGTGATGATGGACTATTTCACTCCAGCTGACATTCACATCTCCATCTGGCTTCATCCCGCAAGACAAACTACTCTCACACAAGCCATTTTGTTGAGACAGTTAACGCTGGCCGGTCAAATCAGCCAGCACTGGCCACAGGGAAGCATTAGCCCAGAGCTGCTCCTCTTCGCATGAGTTCAGGTGCATCCTGCCGATCCCAGAGGCTTTAGGATTCCAGCTGGCCACTGAATTGCCCGCTTCCAACCCCAAACTGCCAAGAAGCCTTGATAGGCACATCCAGACCACAGGCTTTTTTTGAGAAAGCTACTGCCTGAGTACAAATACCACCTCTGTCCTACTGGATTATGATAAGACCTGTGTTATTTTAGCAGATATTGGTACATATTCATCAGTCTGTTGTTTCTCTAAAAAGGCTTTTCTTATACAAGCAAAAGCTCAATATTAAACAGAGTACAGACTATTAACGTTTATGGTATGCATCACGGGCAAATTTCTTCTGTATCTCTGACTACAGTCTCATTGATCTTAATCCTTCTCTGGGATCAACTGTGGAGAAAGCATGCACTAAAGATAAAGCTCTTCTTCCAGGACAACTGGCCACTTCTCAATAAATTAGCTGTTGATCTCTATAGGAGTTTTCTCCAAATTGAAAAGTGACCAAGCAGACTAAAAAGTACACTAGCAAAACACAACATGAAATTCAATTAAGTACATACATACACACACAGACCCTAACAAATCTGAAACTCATATCACACAAACTCAAAAGGAAGCATTTAGTCATCCATAAAAGTTATGATTGGCTTCAGTTTGGCACAGAGGTGTCACACCAGGTTTGCAAAAAGTTCAAAGAATTTTTATATGAAACCATAAATTGGCCAAGTTTGTGAAGCACCCAGTGTCAGCAGGACCCTACGTGCAAGCTTTAAGGATTTATCAAACCACATATACAAATTTCATCTCCAGACAGGGTGAAATTGTGAAAGCCACAGGAACAAGAAATGCTTTTAAAAAAGACCTCATTTATAAAAATCACCAGGTTTCACACACACATCTCAATTTTTTACTCTAACAATACTATCCCAGTATCAAATCCATTTTGGTTGGAATGAGTTCTGTGAAATAACGCACAAGAAGTCTTACAGTAAGATTATTTTTTTTTTAAAGCATTCCTCAAAACTTTTCCTCAAGTCAGACCATGGGAGGAACTTCGTCCAGAACAACTGCCCACAAACCGCCTGCTGGATGTTGTTTTTTAATTTATTAATGTCCTGAGTAATGTCCTTCTTACTCCATAACCTTATTTCTTACTTAATGATCTTCTTTTCCTCAAAAAGGTTTTTTTCTCTCACCCTCCTTCCTCTCCCCATCACTCATGCCAGAATTATGCACCCATCTGTGCCAAGGTAATAGCAGAGGTCATTGTATTTCAACCTAATACTGGTTTCTATAACCAAGAAAAAAAACACCTTAAGAAAAGCCCTCTTCAAAAACAGTGCAAATATTGATACGCAAACTCCTCACACCTTGCAACACAAACTAAAAGCTTCAGAACTGAGAATAATGAGAAAATACTGGATTCGTGAAAGTTTGCATCAAAACAAAGGTAATCCCCCAGTCTAAGATGCTGTCACTCATGAAGATCAAACAGGGGAATGATGGAGTGCAGGTTTCACCATGTAGATGTTGTAAAACCGAGAGATATGAATCCATGAAAAAGCTGTACTCTCAGCACCTCCCAAGGCTGCTGTTCTCCTGTGCAGGCTACAGCAGTACTAGCTTCATACCCAAAACATCTCATTTATGTTTCTACTATACCTTAAAAGGCACGGTCATTCAACTTTTCACCTCCCCAAGATGACGGTCAAAGCTCTTCCTATTAATATCAAACCAGGCCGATGATGGGCAGTACACAATCAATCCTTAGTAAGGCTGAATGTTATTCTCGATGCGCCCTGTAAGAGAGGAACACCCAGTTAATGGCATGTGCCAAGACAAGCGAGTCGTTTCACACAGATAAGCCATATTAAGCAAACAGTCTTTTTATCGCCCCAACCGTTTGAACTTTGTTGTGGGTGACTAGGACTGTCCCATATAACTGAGATTGTCCCAGCTGCTAACGTGATCTCCACATAAATTAACTATATCCAAGTATTACAAGCACAGCTGCAGGTACACCAGCCTGCAGAAGGCATGGAGATGGTTGAGAAAACTGAAGACCATAGCTCAGGCCATTTAGGGAGCAATGGCTACTGCATACTGCTCATGCACCAGCAGCATAACAAACAAAAAAATTTATTCTTAAACCCTTGTGTTTTGCAGAGAGGACAAGAAGGAACATACATTGCTCAGCCTAAAGCTAGGAAGTTCTCCAGTTGGGCCAGATTTTACATTCAAGTCTAGACTGCTGCCTTAAACCACCTTATTTTCTCTTTTCTAGAGAAGGCAAGGTTTGTGGGCAGGAGCAGGGCACTTGTTGGGCCAGCCAGCATCAACAGGAAAAAGGGACAAGCGTTTCAACCACATAAACTCTTCAGGAGGCCTGACAAAGGGGAAGGTGCCTTCAAAGCTACATTCTGCTCATGTAAATGGCTCTGAGGTGGAACTAGGCATGTATCAGTTAGACCATCTATGGGAGTGGGTAGGTGGCTCTTCTAGAGTTGTGAATACGTTAGTAAGCAGGAGAGAAAAACAATAGCTATTTCATCAAGTTGGGGGAGAGATGAGTAAGTTATTCCCTTGGCAACAAGCTCAATGGGACCCAGTTATTTTCTCAATTATTCAGTTAAATATATTCAGTTTCTAAGTTAATTTCTGTAGAACTCCTTCCAGTTTTAGATTTCATTTTCAACCAAAGCTTGCCACACTTTCCACATGCCATACAACACATAAACAGACAAGATGTATTTTTACAAGGTAAGGCAAGTCTCAAATAACTAAAATCACCTGTGCTGTTAGAACATCTTAGCCAAAGTTAACGATCCTCGCAACTAAAGCAAATGAAAAGCTGATATTCTTTATTATAATGTTTTATTAGAGCATTAAAACCCTCTCATATAGAGAGTAAGCCACTGTGCACAGCACCCAAACCACCCACCAGTACCCAGATAGCAAAGCTGGCAGCTGAACTGATGCCTGGGAGCTCTGATATCAGGTCGCGTGTCTGCCTTCAAGCATCTCGGCCGAAGGAGACTGCCAGGCTGCAGAACACTGCTGAAAAAAACAATATCCCTGCTCTAACTCAAAGTATCGCAATGACAGCTTTCATACTCACATGTGATAAACTGGGCAAATAAACTTATTTATTTTCAGTTGTTGTAGAAAGGAGATATATTCCGAGACACAGCGAGAAAGCAGTATAGCATTTTTTCCCTCGTGGTGCTTGCTGGACACCCACTCCATCTCTTTGCATTTCCCAACAAAAAACCCAGGCTTGCTCACAGCAACGTGGATTCCTAATCCAGCTTTGTAGCAAAACAGGCTCCCTCTAATTATCCCTCAGCCTGACAACATCTAAATGATGGAACAGGAATACTGCAGAGACTCAAAATGAGAGAGTGTCAAAACAAGACCGTCTCCTTTCTCCATTCACACCGCAGGTCCCAAGCACACGAGGACACACTTCTGCCTGAGTCATTCCCAGCAACGCTTCACAGCCCAGCAGCAACCACAGAAATTTCCCACGCAAGTGGATGTTTTACAAAATTATTTAAAAAGAGAGGATAGCAAGAGTAACTTCGCAAGGAGCAACGGTGTGATTAGAAGGATCAGTCACGTCTATAGAGTCTTATTAGAATTAATTCATATGCAAGTAAAACAAATATCCCCCACTTTTCTAGGAAAATGCTAAATTCCATACTGATTTACACGCTTTACAATCTCATTGACTTCAGAGGAATTGCCCACGGTAGGAATCACCCGGCTGTGATATTCCCAGCAATACAGAGTAATCCCTTCATATTCCTCTCTTCAAAAACCCTATTACTCGACCGGGTGCTGCAGCTGAAGACCCCACGAGCCAAGTCTCAGCACTGCGGCAACATTTCTCCTCTCTGTTAAAGCTTGGAGAGGGAATGAAAGGGAAATAAAAGTCTGGTGATGGAAATGCCGACAAGTGAAACCCGTGGCCCTGGTGAGCTCAGAGTGTGTGGCTGAGCATGGGGGTGGCCGGGGGGTATTTGGGGCAGTGGGGGAGAGAGGCCATGAACCCTCCTTCATCCTAATTAAATCCAGATTCAAAAGCCATTCTGATCCAAGGGTATTAAGTATTTTTGTTCGGAAAGGCAGGGATAAATTGACTCCTAACTTAAGGCCTCATCTTTTTTCATTGTTGTTAAAATTCTTCCACTTCCTAAGATTTCAGCATTTCCTCGTGATTAAGAGGAGCTCCAATCTGCCAGCTCTTTCTCTTTGCCCTTTCTCTCCCAGGCACCTGGGCAGATGCTTCCCCCAACAAGGCTTTTAAAATTACACGACCTGTTTCTTCATTTACAAACATCAGTGCAAAAGGCAACTGCTGACCCCACTCTCCGTTTTCATCACAGCTGTTATTTACAGTGCTAGCAACACACTGGGACAGAGACTAATAAATGTTTAATAGCCCAGTAAACACCAAAGGCTTTATTTACAGCCCATTTCAAAGCCTGATCAAATATAATAATCCTTTGCACGTCTGTCTGCCACTTTCCTGGCCTCCTGCGGGACGGGAGAGGGTCTACACGGCTGCTCTATATTCAAACAAGAAACAGGGGTTAGCTGTAGGGAAAGGGGGGTGGGGGTGGGGTGTAGATATGGACATTTTCCCTGCTTCACTCTCAGTTTCTTGCTCTTAAAAGGGCAGGACTGTGCATCAAACTGTTGGACCTCAACTTCCATATAATATAGAAATGCAAGTGGCATCTGCCTTCAGGATTCAATAAAGCAGTTATTTGTGACAGGAATATTACACACAGCAAGCAGAGAATATGTGGAGGAAGTTGAGAGAAGTATCATTTACTTACTGACGGAGGTACAAGTGTTGTAGGAGAAAAAGTGCTGTAGGAGACCATGAGACCAGAAATGCTGAAGCTTTTTAGATGAAGCTTTATTTTAAAAGAATTATAGAAACAGGATCAATACTTAAGCAATTTATATATTACACAACTTGCACAATGCACAGGACTGCCAAGTAGCTGAATTCTTCACATGCATCTACCCAGGCAAGGGCAGACTTCTGCCAGACCAACCGTTTTAGTGTACAGGGGAAAAAAACCCAGTTTTTCAGGCAGAGAAGCCACTTCTTCACATCTCAAACGGAAGACATGTTTCCCCTCACAATTATAGCTGTGGGTCCCTTACTAAATACTCCCTCCCATGCAAATCTTACTTATCTTCTAAACCCTCATATCTCCAATATGGTATTTTAAATGAGTCATTTTGACATATTAAAGCTAAGCAGTTACTTTTTTATTATGCTGTTACACCTAGCTGTGACAAGCTCCCCTAAAGACATGGTGCTAAATCACAGTACAATTGTGGTTTGGTGAACTCACACAAACAAGAGAAACACATCAGAAAATACCGTGAGTGTTTCACCGGATGACCTCACCCTTGATGTGGGGTTGCAATGTGACACTATCTAGATATTCAACACACGTGTTCCAGGAGCCAGACCTGATCCATGTCTTTCTGGACTATATTCAAGGTTTGATTTTTTTCAGCCTTCAAAGTAGCACCCAAACCAGGTCCTTATACCAGTGAGGGCTTCTGATATAGCTGAGGCCAACTGACTCCACCACCACCACCACCTCTTGGCTCAGATGACGGGAGGGACCTACTCCCCAGTTTGATCTGGTCAAACTGCAGGGTCCTCTAGCTCCGATCCATGCAGAAGGCAAGGGATTGGGGTAGAATTATGAAAACGGAGGCTTGAGGCCAAAAAAATGGAGCTTGGAGGCAAGGCTGTCATCAGGGTGTAGCTCACCCGTGCTGCCGCACACCAGCCCCTTCCCTCCCCTCCACGGGACATTTTTATTTAGCATGGCCAGGAGACTCTCGCAGAGGATGTTTTAAAACTCACAGAGCTGCCAAAAACGTCAAATTAGAGCACAGCAAGAACTCATAATAAATCCACCCAAGTGAACCGCAGCACTGCTCGGCTGCCTTTTTGGGTGAAACCAAAAATTGTGAAAGCAAAGTTCTACCGGCAATTACACACAAAACACTTCCTGTCTTTGCACGAATCTTTGTTTGCTTTGGGTTTCAGTGGTAGATGGGAGCACAGACTACAATTTGTGGGAGATAGGTTATTGCTGCTAATGCAAAGAGATTTTTTTCTTTCCCCTGTTCACAGAAAAAGAAGGCAGTAAAAATGCTACTCTGAAACAGCTTGGTTCTGCATTCACAGACAGTAGCAAAAAATTAGCATTATTTATTTGTGGCTTTAGTCACTTTTTAAAAGAAAAATAGATAAAGGAATAAAGGCACCCAAATTAGGACTCCGTCCCCTTTCCTTTACAGCTAATATTTCAAAATGCAGCAGTGAAAGAGCATTTTGCAGAGCTCTAGGAAACCACATTTAGAAAAAAATAATACATTTACCCAAGAAGGAGAATGAAAACAAGCAGAACAATAAGAGTCACGGAAGTTTGCTCTGAGGAGACATCTGGGAAGGTGAAAGGAGGAAGCAAGCGAAATAAAACACACAGCATAAAGACACAAAGTAATCCAAAATTTCAAGAAAGGAATTATTAAGCCATTTTACATTTATATAGCACTGAATACAACAAATAAGAAGTGGTCATATAGTGCTACAGGATTCAAAATCTAGCTGCAGTTATATACAAAGTCGTACCCCTACAGAGGTTTCAGCCCATGTCCTGAGGACCTCAACCTCCCTGTCTCAGAATCACAGAGTGGTTGAGGTGGGAAGGGACCTCTGGAGGTCCAAACCCCCTGCTCAACCAGGGCCACTCAGAGCCAGTTGCCCAAGACCATGTGCAGACAGATTTTGGAGATCTCCAGGGACAGAGACTCCTCAACCTCCCTGAGCAACCTGCCCCAGTGCTCAGTCACCCTCACAGTGAAAAAGTGTTTCCTGATGTTCAGGAGGACCCTCCTGTGTTTCAGTTTGTTCCGATTGCCTCTGGTCCAGTCTGGAAAGAGCCTGGCTTTGTCCTCTTTGCACCCTCCCTTCAGGTGTTTACAGGCATTGATGAGACCCCTCCTGAGCCTTCTCTTCTCCAGCCTG
>JAOTQQ010000032.1:42603662-42706111 GCA_026546715.1 Gallinago undulata
AGGGCACATTGGTGGCTTGTGGTCAACTTGGTGTCCACCAGGACCCCCAGGTCCTTTCCTGCCAAGCTGCTTTCCAGATGGGTGGCCCCAGCACATACTGGTACCTGGGATTATTCCTCCCCAGGTGCAGGCTTTGGCACATTTTGTTGAACACCATGAGGTCCTTGTTGGCCCATTTCTCCAGCCTGGTGACATCCCTCTGGATGGCATGACCCTCTGGAATATGAGCCACTCTTCTCAGTTGAACACCAGTTTGGTGCCATCAGCAAGCTTCCTGAGGGTGCACTCTGCCCTATCATCCAGATGATTAATGAAGATGTTATACAGGACTGGACCCAGTATTGACCCCTGGGGTACACTGCTTGTTACTGGCCTCACATCAGACTTTGTGCCACTGGTCACTATTCTGTCAGCCAATTTTCAACCCACCTCACTGTCTGCTCATTCAGTCCATACATCAAAAGCTTCTCTACAAGGATCTTATGGGTGACATGGTCTAAAGCCTTACTGAAGTCCAGGTAGACAATAATAACTGCTCTCCCCTCTTCTGGTAGGCCAGTCACTTCATTGTAGAAATTTCTGAAGTTAGTCAAGCAGGACTTCCCCTTGGTGAACTCATGCTGACCACTCCAGATGATTTTCTCATCCATCAAGTGCCTGGAAATGATTTCCAGGATGAGCTGCTCCATCTCCTACCATTATTTATAGTTTTGGCTCAAAAAAGCTGGAGAATCTCACATTTATCTATTTAGACTTCTTGAAAGATACTGCTTGATTACTGCAGTGATAGAAATCGCAGGGAAACAGCACGTGCAAGAAAGAAAAATACTTGTAGGTCACTATGAAATCTTATCTCATACAAGCAGGCTCATCACCAAAGAATTGAGTTTAGAGGAACAACAAGTAAAAAAGGCACAGAGAGCATTCAGCTATATGGATGATAAATATACGTCATTTTCTCCAATAGCAAAGCCTATCCTCACAACAAGAAATTGCCATTTACTTCCAGCACAAATGGATTGTTGAGGGAGAGAGAAGCCAGGGGTAAAATTAACTCCTGGAGCCCAGTGTGTCCCAGGAGATCCTGCCTGCTCCTCTCCTCCACTGCACACAGACCGGGAACTTGATGGACTCTTTGATTGCTTCCATCATCACAATAATTATTTTAATTTTTAGCTTCTTGATTTTGGCAGAGACTCTCTTAAAAGCCCAATCAAGAACAATTAAATGCAAGAATTAAGTGAAATAAGGCGCCAACAAAATTTGGTGTCTGCCCCTCTTCCCTTAAGTGGGATGGAAGATTAAGCACTTAGCACACAGGCTCCTGAGAAAGCCTGCAAAGGGAGGCACCCTCAGAAGAGATCCAAAAATCCTTTTTCTTAATAGAGACCTTCTAGAACTTGCCAATAAGAAAAGCTAAATCCTGCAGTTACAGCATGATGGAGCCCTGGCTTTAGCTCTCACTTGGGCTCAGCAGTTCAATTTCACTTCCCACGTAGCAGGGAGAGCAGCCTAGTCAGCCCATAGTCTTTTCTGTCCTTCCTTGATGATGCGACAATGCTAAGCAGCCAAATATGCAAGTCACTACACCAGAAAATATATAGTGCAGTGATTAATAGACTTAACTCAGGGGGAAGTTCTGGCCATGGTCCTCTTTCTTGGGATTTTTAATGTGTTTTATCTTAGATATTCATTTGACTTGAGAAACTCATAAGCTGTCATGATGCACGCACTGCCGAGAAGAGAGACCAGGACACAACTTCTTCCCTTTTGTGTTCCACCAATAAGTCGTGCACTCCTCTGCACAGGTGCTCAGGTTTGAGTGGCAAGGAGGGACACAGGACTTGTGCTTCAAACAGCCAGACAGTGCTGCAGGTTTCTTGCCAATGATCAAAGGAATGGGAACCTAACTCTTAGGCCAGAAGCATTTCAAAGAGCTTCCAGTGTTGGCTGCCCGAAGAGCCCAGGTTCCTGGGATCACAGTTCTGATTTATTATTTTTTTTAGGATCATAGGTCTTCAGCAATTGTCTTACTCAAAGGCTAACAGCTGTATGACAGTCCCATTCAGATTCAAAGTTTTGTACTTATGCGTGAATTCAAAAGTAAGGCTAAGCAGATGTATCATTAAGTCCAGTTTCCTTATTTTTGATATTAAATATAATTATCCCCAACTTCACAGACACAAGACACTCTTAGTGAAGTGACTTGTCAAGCAGTGAGATGACAGAGGCAGCAACAAAAGCCCACTCACACTACCATTGGTCTCATGCCTTGCAAAATAATTGCCTTCCCACCCAGAACTAAAGGTTACAATTACAGTGAGAATGAGTCAAGCCGGAAAGACCTATTTTAAAAAAAGGGAAAAAACTGGAAAATAGTTTTGATGAAAACATGCAGGCAATTCTAAGACAGAAAAGAAGCCCAGTTTTGCATTGCATCTTGTTTGTTCATGCTTTGTCTCAGTTACCAACCACAAATTAAATACTTTAGCTAAAACTTTGCTCATCTGGTACCTTTAATACTTAGTCACTAGAAACAGAACATCTGTTTTGCTTTGAGGCTTTCAGCATTGACTCAATGTTATCTACAGTGTTGGACCGCTGAAGATTACTATTCTTAAGGTTTCCCCCCCCCCTTCCCTAGCAACAGAGCCACTTGCTTTCAGGAGGAGGAATAAGCCTACAAAATTATGTTACAAAATAATTTAAGTTTGGCACACGTTGAGGAGGAAGCACAGGACCCAGAGAAATTTCATCCTCAGCTGGAGACAAGCCAGCTGAGACCTCTACCAGTGCATACCTGTGCCCCACAGCTCTCTAGGACCAATGGTCTCTAGGTGATGCAGGCTTTCAGGCTCCAGAGAAGCAGCAATCTCCTGCTGTGTTTACAGTAAGCACGATAATCACACCACAATTAAAATTACTCCAGTAGCACTCTCAACATATGTACCCCCCCAACCCCGAGCCTGAAAGCAATCCCAAAGGTTTATCTGCAATTTCACCTCTGTTGGTTTTGGTCATGGCAGATAGCTCAGCATCATCTATCTTCATCAGCAGTGAAGGACCCGAGGTAGACAGGTAGCTTTAGAAAGAGGATGCAGCACCAGGAAATATCCCTGCACTGAGGGACCCAATTAACTTGCTGATATAAGACACTAGCATCTTATTAACACAGTAGACGCTGTGCATGCACAAAGGCACGCCACGCCTGGGAAAAGAACTTCAAGGATAACATATGCTGTGTGTATGGGCAAGGGAAGCGCCTGGACATGGTCATCATCTTGTCCTGCTGTAAGGGAAGGGATCTGTGTAATATCCAAGTCATCTGGCAAACTGATCCTTAATAGCCATTTCCCCCCTGTTCGTGCAGGGCTGATCATGCGGCTCATTCAGTGAATGAGTATTTTCCCTGGAAGAGCCTTAGACATAAAGCAAACCCACAGACCTCGCCTTTATCTTGCCAAATGGCAGCTTTGAAACAGCCCCACCTGTCCCAACTCAGATACAGGGTGGCTTTAGGAGGTTTCGCTGTCTCCCACATCAGAGATGGGCACACCACACTTGATGGGTTTTACAATCCACTTCACCCTCCGCATACAGATAAGCGCCCTAACATTGAGGATGCAGACATTAACCCACTGGTAGCTAGAGATCCAAAGGAATTCTGGGGAAACCTTAATTTCCAACTCCCAGCTCAGTGCTTTAACCACCAAAGTATTCAGTGAACTCTTAAAAATAGTGTGCATAGTTACAGCCATTGAGTTACAGCCATATGAGCCTTGCGCATAAGCAAGACAGATTACATCTAAGATGCCTTTAATTCAATACCTCCAACAGCAACCAGCACCAGGTATGTGAAGCAAGGTCAAACGAACACCAGCACGTACCATTTTCTCCCCACAACAGTTGCCTGTCTCCAGCACAGACTGTTTCTGCCCAGGGATCTTTGCGCTTTCCTTCCATGAGTTTATCCAGTCATCTTTTCTAACATATAAGTTTTTAAGAATCCTACAGCAAGTAGAAGCATAGCTTAACTCATGGGGTAGAAATGTTTACAAACCCCGATAGCATGGAGCGGGAGGATAGATTACGAGGGCAGTACCATCAACTCCAAAAATCATGATACCCACAGCTCACAAAGCTCCATTGAGTTCTCGCCCCAAAGTTTTTACAGCATTAATATAGACCATGACAAACAAGCGTTGCCATGCAAGTCTGAAAGAGTCAAACTGCACTGTTCATTAGTACCTCTGCGGGCAAAGAAGCAGAACTGGTTTGGAAAAAGAAAAGGAAAGAAAATACAGATGACTCCGATAACATGTCTAATTAATATATCATAAACTAGACGGGCTGGTTCAGACTGGGTGTCCCATATGCTTTGACTTCAGTCGGGATGGATCCCATCTCCACAAGCATCAGTTTCCATACAGATATTCCCACGTGCTGCCATGCCAAAGATGTGCCTTCAGCACCCAGGCACATATGCTCTTCTACGGTGTTATTGCACGTCCTTGCATTCTTCTTTTAGGAAGAAGGGATGAACAACAAAAAATATGAGTGCCCAGTATGAAAGGATAGTCCCGAGACACCAAGACCATACTCCAAGGACTAAGCAAGGGTCTGGTATGAATTTGCCTTAACTTCCTAGCCACCCGTCCTCTAGATAGATACTTATCTAACTTTAAAGCCTTAACCAAACATTTTGTATTCTGTTGCACTTTAAGTGACTTTGCAACCAACTTGCAAGAAGTTCTATAGTGTAAATGCTGATTTATAAAGATTTATTTGTGGAGTGACTAGGTATAGCTCCCTAAGGTCATCAGTTAGACCTATGATACTAGAAGTTCAGGTTCAGACAAGGTCTTGATCTCTGCATGTTTCTGGCCCTGCTTTTGGAAACAATAAGCAGAGAAGACAACATACCGAACAGTCCCTACAACAGGAAACATCCAGATGCTCTCACAAACATGTACCCAGGCCCTAAGAGCTTCAACAAAAGGAAAAAAAAAAACAAGTAACAAAAGCAAGGGGAGCATCTAATTCGCTCCACAGGAGGTCAGAGGCAGAGCCAAGAACGGGACGTGGGAGATGGAGAAGCACATCGAGTGCCTGTGGCACCCCGACAAAACAACCTCTGTGACTTAAAATGAAAGAGAGAAGAGGTGAGTAGGAGGTGCAGCCAGCATAATGTAGGAATTTCAGCCAGGATGCTATGAAAAATGAGCATGAGCTCAGAAAAGTGGCAGTTCTTTACATAAGGAAAGTACCATTCCTGCTCCCCCGGGGAAAGAGGAGGGTGAAAACAGTTGTATCCCATTTCTGTTTTTTAAGAGGATTTCTCCAAAGATGTTAGCACTGTAAGAAGTTTTCAAACTTAGCAATTAGGGACAGCGAAGAGAGACCACAAGGACCAGAAAACTTGCATGTCTCAAATCGAGGTAGCTTTGCAGAGTGCTCTTTCCTCTTTCTCCATAGTTTAGTACTGGAAATACCTGCTTCATAAGAGCAGCAGGACAGAGCAAGAGCTGTTCCTACAGCCATGTACAGGCCTCCACAACAATAGGAAACCAGTGGTCAAGCGGTGCCGATAGCGCTAGTGCTTTCACTGCACAAATGCTCAATTGAGGACAGGCTGACTCATTCACCCCAGTTAAAACCCAAGCACCACCACAGGTCAGTCTGCTAGAGCTGGTGGTTCATTTTTTCACTGCTAGAGGTGGATTTCACAAAAATGGAAACCTCGTCAAAGAGGTCATATCCTTCAGAGGCAGAAAGGAGGCTATAGTCAATTACAGATAAGCTTCTAATGTACCACTTCATGCCTGCCCAGAGTGGCTCTTGGCACCTGCTCCTGAACAAACAAAGCAAGAATCAGACCCTGAAAAAATAATCTATTATATTCTTTATGCGACATGAGGAAAGACAAATGAGACTGAATAAGCAACATCTATTGGGAAAGTCCATGCCACACCTACAATTACATACAAGAAAGAAATCAGCCTAGCATTCCAGCCAGCCAAACAGGGAACGCCAAACCTTTACTAAAGGAAAACCTTGAGTAACTTGGAGGAAAACAAGCTCATATCCACCTGGATGCCAAGCCCCTTTCACTGTGGTCTTACTAAAGAGCTATTTTCTGCAGTTGGGGCTGGCTGGAGGAAGGACCATCAAGGATCTGCCACCGCAGAAGCATCCCTAGCCCAAGCTGCTGAGCTACAGCTGTGAGTTCCTGCAGCACTGGGGACACCTGACTGCTGCAGCTCACTCCAACCTAGCTCCTGCCTCTACACTCTTCAAAATTCAACAACATTAAACAGCAGAGGGCTTCTGTTTGTAAATCATGGTTGCTACACTGAGGATCGTCATACATCACAACTGCAATCTCAAAGGAACAACAAAGTGGTGATGGCAAAATCCTATGGCACAGATTGGTTCTCCAGACCTCTTTCGTAAATGCTGATGGTGCACATGGGTGGCTGGAATTTAGTCCTAAGAAGGTCAACCAACGCTGGAAGCCTCAGCTGCGCTACAACAGTTAAGATCTTGGGCAAAATATTTACAAGAAAGCATTTTTCCTCAAGAAACAGACAACAAATTTCCAGTAGCATCCTGGAAGCCTTTCTCCTGGCAAAGGACTGATTACTTAGGAATGGAGCTAACTCAGACACATGGACAAAATAAAAGGCAGAAGTTTACCTGGAACTTGCTGACTACGCTGAGATGGTATTGGGGGGGGGGGGGGGGGTAGGGGAGACTGGGGCAGCAGCCAGTGCTTTGGAATGGGCACAGAAACAAGTTTCCACGGGAGCATGTTTCCTTAAAGTCAGATGTATTAGATCATCTTGTCCCCTAGAGCATGTTGTTTCCTAATGTTTTGCCCAGACCAATTTCAAATGTCAAAAGCAATGGTTGGGTTTGTTGGTTTTGGGTTTTTTTGTGTGGTTTGTTTTTTTTTGTAACTACCTTAAGTCCCCACAGAGCCAGTCAAGGATGAGAATTTTAGATTCTGTTCTGTCTTTCACATTACAAGTGCAATTACCGCTGCAGCCCAAATACAGCATCTCCTGTCATACAGATTCTGCAAGATGCTGAAAGAACAGCTTGCCTTTCAAATGGAGTTAGAAAAATTTGTATGAGTCCTTTAGTGCTCAATGGTCACGTGCCAACAAAATTTAAGAAAAGCATCTGCAGTCTCAAGGGAAGAACATCCCTTAGAGAAAGCTATTCATACTGTCTTCAAAAAAGGACATGATGAAAAACTCTTTCAAAGTACTTATCCTGAAATTTGGACTACTTTCAAAATAGTCTTATTCCTCTTGCTTTTCAAAACTTTCATCCAACTAATGAAGAAAAACCTTCACTACAGGAAGGAGATTTCTAGATGTGTGTGACAGTTTGGGTATGGACAGTCTTGCCCTATCCGGATGCAAGAGATGTAGGATTGAGCAAAATAATGGCTCACAGAACTAATGTTAGTTTGACTCCTCTTCCCAGACATGAAGGCACTGAGCATCTTGGATAACTGTAAGTGGAAATTAGCACTACAAGCTGGAAACATCTGGATATATATAGTTAAACAAGATAGTATCGTCAGGTCACATCTGTTTTCCACATTTTCATTTCAGCCTACTGAGAGGCGAGAGTCAGGCGGTCGGGACCCGGGCCAGAGTTGGGAGAAATTCTGTGGTGGGTTACTCAGGGTCCTCAGAGCTGGATGATCACACAGGCCACTGCTGCTAGGCGACAACTCCCTTCTCCTCCACCTCCCCACCCCAGGCATTCCCACAGCAGCCCACGCCAGCCTCCACGTCAGCCACACTGGGCCAACTGGCATTGCTAACCTGCCGAAACATCAGCCGGGACAGGGTGCTGTGCTGGGGAGAGCAGTTTCACGCCAAGGTAAGCAAGCTGAGCTGCCTTACCTGATCGTCAGACGTGGTCCAACACATGCAGAAAGGAGGGAACAGAAAAATAAACTCCCCAAAACAACATCACCTACACCTTACATCAGCTCACTTCTGCCACATAACAACTAATCAGCTCTTCACACCTTAATTCCCTTTCTACACTGGAGTGACAGCCCTCCCTGCTCAACCAAGTACTAGCTAATGAGCAAACACTGCTGTGCCTAAGCCCCAGAGAACAGCTAATCTTGACAAGACATGGCTTGACCCCCAGTTATTAAGCAGTAAGTGGGAATATTACGTACAAATATTAACAGTGAAATAGGCACAGCTGGCATCAAGGTTAAAGGGAGGTTATAGGATGGGACTAAGCCACTGAGTTCAGCTAATAGCATATGCCTGGCTATCAAAGATGACAAGATTTAGCAGCTTACTATTAATTATGAAACCTCTGCAGGATGTTTTCTGCTGGGAAAAAGTGAAAGTGTTGCTTTTCCAGCTGCCCATTAACTAAAGTAAGCTGAATACGCCCCACTTCAGAGGGAATAAATCCCTTTTGGATCAGGCAGTGGGTAACTCAAAAGGGAAGCAGTCAGCATCATTAGACACATCATACCTATTCTCCAAACAAGAGACTTCAGGCTCAGCTATTTCAAAAGTCAGTACTTCTCAAAAAGTATGGAAGTACCAACTCATCCTTCTATTCACACCCATCGCCTTTTCCCTGGGGGGAGCAGGGGAATTCCTGTTGTGACACAACAACAATAAATGAGAGTAGGATGGCAAGTGAAGGAAAGTTCATGGAAGAGAGCTCACAGAAGACAGGAATATTAGAGAGTTTCAACTCCTCTGTCTGAAGCCAGGAAAGACTTAACAAATAGGCATCTTTGAGCTTAAAGCTGCTAAGAAACAACACTGGCCAGAGGAAAGAAAAACTACAAGTGGAAGAGTTAAGTGGGCAAGTGCTTGACATAAGTGTCATTTTGTCAACAGAGACAATTTATGGAACAGGTTCGTAAAAGCAAAGGAGGATGGAGGAAAAGAGGGCAGTGTGGGTACAGCAAGACTTTCTGCCTGTAAGCACCTTAGTCCAAGATCATCTTTTGGTTCTTAGCCGTGGAGATGGAGAGGCAGGATCCAAGAACCACTCGCAGTGGGGATATGAAAATGGATGGAAACAGCTTCTTGGTGTCTCATTCCTGTACTGCAGGATGGATCTGCAGCGAGATTTCAGTGTCACCCAGCACTGCTGGTCTTGGCAGCCCTTGCCTGCTTGCCCAAGTCCAAATGATGGGTTTGTGCCACAGCAGCTGTCAGAGGCCACATGGCCTCCCAAGGCTTGATGCAACACTAGCTCTCCAAAAAACCCACCAAACTGAATGAACTCAGTGGCTGAACTAAGTCACGCAGACCAGAGGCCGCAGCACCCTTAGAGGGCAGCAGAAGGAAAGTCAATGTGTCTGTGGCTCATGGTGCATCTGCTCAGCACCTGAAACAAGGCTGAACCTCTACAGCCAAGTTTGACACTTCCATCTTTAAAAAAAAATAAATAAATTCTCCAATTCCTCACTATGCCACACAGAAATGCATGATGAATAATTGCAGGTGAAAGAGAATCCCTGAGTGCAGCTCAGCATCTGCTCCCACCCTCAGCCCTCTGGCATCCCCCTTCCCAAAGGCCGGGGTGGGAGCGGGGCTGTTGGGAAAAGGCTGCTGACGGCACTGCTCTAATAAGGTCTTTGGGGGAAACACATCCTTCGCCTCCCATAAAACAGTACCACTGCCCCCTTCTCACAGTGCGACTGGGACCCCAGGGGCAATTTGCTGCAAGTCCTTTTGATCAAAGCACAGGTGAAAAACCCTCATTCACTGCCGCAGCCTGAAGCCCATCTCCCCTGTACCAGAGGCTTTGCCACATGGGAAATTCTCTCTGTCTGAAATGCTGGCACAGGGAGATAGAGAGGCAGGAACACCTCAGGCTGTGGGAATATCAGAACTGAAAAGAGCCTATTTTTTTTAAACCTTTTATGCTGCCGTTCCCTGGTCTCAAACCACCGAAGGGACATGAAGGACTGAGCTCTGGATGCCAGGCACTCACCTCATCAAGAGTTATCATCAAAGCATCCCAAAGGAGCAGAGTTGCAATTTGTCACCTAAACAGCAAAATAATCCTCCTGCAAATGCCCTGTACTAACAGGCCAGCCCTGTTCTTGATAGCAAAGCTCAAGCAGCACTTTGAAAGTTGTGTAACAACTATCGTAACAAGCAAAATGAAAAAAATAAAAAGGTGGAAGCAGCAGCCTTATTCCTTCCCCTGGGCTCGGGATCTGCTGCCGGCAGGGTTCCTGGCAGGGCTGGGAGCCTGCCTGCACTCCGGCGTCAGAGGCGAGACACCACACACGCTGCCACAACTGTCCAGGGGGCTGGAAACAGCTGAAGTGACACGGAAAGTATCGGCTGTAGGACGGGACCGGTCACAGCCATGATGAGCGTGGCAGAGGTATCCTGAGACAACCTTTCCATGTTGGCTTCCAAACTGGAGAAAAATGTCCATGTACCCATGCAAGCTGGCTACTGCACTACTGCTCGTGTCCTTAGTTAGTTAGTTACTCACATTTCTGTAACTACATCGCCTTAATGAAGAGTCAGAGGGAGAAATATCCAACACCAAATATAAAGAGGCAATTTCAGCTGGCCACCAATGCCTTCTACAACAAAGTGGGTGGATTTCAGTAGTCAGGGCTCCATGAATCTACATTCACTTAAATCCGTGTCACATTTCTCAACCGATAAGGCACTAAATGGTCCAAAATGAAATCCCTCATACACACACCGCAACACCCTCCTTGTGCTAATGGTTGTGTGAGAAGATGCAGTGAGTCCCATGAGAGAAGGAATCCTGAAACACTGCAGAACAGAATTTTAAAGATTCTCTTCTAAACTGAGTCAAATTGTCAGTGGGTGACAGCTCCCCCCCTCCACACTCAGGTGCCCTGGACCATGGGCAGAAACAGGCAGGAACTTTGTTTCAAGAAGCAACATCAGTTCAAGCAAATTAAACTACAGGTTTGGTCTTTCAGGCTGGTCACCTTTAACAATACCACAATCACCAAACCAGCTTGATGGACGGTACCACCTCGCTGGAACAGTGGCAGCCAGTGAGAGCAGCCAGCCCTCCACTTGTCACAGCAGCTGGGAGAAGCTTGCACTGCTGCTCGCCACGCAATAACTTTCCACAGGAGCTGAACATGTTAATCTCAAAAGATCCCATGTTGGCAACACTAAATCCACTCTGCAAAAAATAAAATCATTCCAAATAATCTATATGAAAGCAGCTGAGCAAGTATTGAGCAACTGCAAAGACCGTGGCTTCCTAAAAACAGTCATGATCTTGCAGTAACTTCAAAAAAACCCACACCAACATTGAATAAGTCAATTCCTGGGCTTGGATGCTTAGAAGCTCAGCTTTCCCGTCACTGCTGAGACTGCTTTGCTGTCCAAGAGCCTTGGCTGAAGTTTCCACCTAGCTATCATCAGACCTGCATGGCTCATCTCTGAAGCACTTTTCCCCCCCAGGAATTTCCACTTCTCCCATCCACGTGTGCACAGACTTCCTTGTTCTCCATCCACCAGTCAAATAAGCACAGTTTTCAGAGTAAAAATTCAGTTTCTCATTCTTAAAGGGGTTTCTCAAAAGGGGGGGGGGGGGGGGGGGGGGGGGGGAAGGGTGTTTGGGGGCTGATACTCTTGGCTTTGCTCCTAGGAGGTTGGAGAGGGAATGGAAATGGATGTTTTCAGATACTCTCATTACACGCTGTGTAATTATTCAGTAGAGGCAGGATGCAAACTCTGGCAGCATCTCGCCTACAATTGCTCTTCCACTTGCAACTAAACCATTTCCAAAAATGATGAGCCGAAACAAGCCGGGCAGATGGGTGAGTGGCTTATTTCAGGTTTACAGTGAACAAGATCCATCAGTCTCCTACCAGCTGCCAGGTTTGTGTCCCACAGGAGCCAAAGGACTCTCTTTCATGAGATGCTGAGCATCCTCAGATCCCCTCGGTCTACACAGGAACAGACACCAAGAACACTCAGCAAGATCAGGTTCAGCCAACTGATTCAAGTAACACTGACTTAAGGGTCCACCAAAAGGGCCAACCCCTCTGCTGGGCAGAGATGTACTGTAGGGAATGCAGCGGCTTTGGAAAGGGGAGAGAGGGCTTGGCAGGGAATGATGCTAGGGCTGCAGCATCTCCACAAAGAAACCACTGCCCTTCCTAAGAGCACGTGCCTGCTCTCAAGCCTGCTGACAGCTCACCATGCTCGCTTCCTGGAGGGTCATCACAGTATTGGGCAACAGGACAGCATCAGATGCTCCATCCCACGCTGCTCACTTAGCTGTGAGAGAGACAAAATAAGGACAGAGGGCTCCCTGAGTTCCTTTTTTCTTGCCACAAACAGGGCGAGATCCAGCTGAGGGTATATCCTTTTAAAGCAGTTCCCTGTATTTCACAATTTAAGTTTCTACACAAAGAAGGCAGCATATAGGAAGTTACATAAACTCAAAACATTTACAACAGAATATGTTGCATCCTGGAAAAAAAAGACAACTACCTCTGCACAGGCATTGAATTCAGTTTAACACATTTCAAGGAAGGCAGAGAGTAAATTCTTTGTCATGTAGAGGCTAAGGCATGGACACAAGAAGCAATCTCAGATACGCAGATGTCTACGCAACCTCTCTTGGGCCAACCAAGAGATCCACCACCTTTGTGAAGATGCAACTGCAGCACTGTTTTTACACCTGTATCACTAAGGGCTCCCTGCAGCCCTGACTGAGGGACAGGACCTCTGGCATGGACCCTCTCAATTGCAACCGAGAGAGATGGAGACACTTTGGTGACCCTTCCAAGCCACTGAAGGACCAGAGTGGAAACCACTCACAGAGCTGCCAGGTTTGTCAGCCTCTCCAGAGCCTCAGCTGAGAAGGTGGTGAGAAAGCTACACACCAATGGAGACAAACAAGAGGAGATGCTCCTGGAGACTGGGTTGCACAGACAGACAAGGCTGCAAGCTGCCCATCCCACATCTACTTCAATCATGCTTTAAGATCTAAGAAAGGATGATTGTGCAGCATTTAAGTTACTCTCCTCCCTGGATTCATCTTAACCCTTCCAAAGCTGCCTTTGTAAGTCAGCTAGCCTGTGCCTCAGTTTCCCTTTGGAACAAGACCTCCTTTTTTGCATTTTATTTGTTTGGATGTTGGATTCTGGAGACCAGAGCACAGTGAGAGCTGAAGCACAGCCCCAGAACAGGCACTGCTGCTAATGGCTGGGTCACACATTTCATCTCCCAGTACCTACTGGAGTGAAAAAAAAAAAACCAAAACCAACTCGTACACAGCAACTACAGGTCAAGCCAGGTATGGAAAAGATGATAGATGAGTTGGCTGAACATTTTTTCTGAAAGGCAGCGTGACATAAGAGATTCTCCCATAGCCCCACAGGAAATATCTGTAGCCTGCTCTAGATGAGCTCGCCAACCCGTGCAGACTTTCAGAGCACAGAGGAGGACTGAAATGCAAATCCAGGCATTATGCAGCAATCTGCATGTACTAAATTTTTCAAAGGGTTAAAATGATGGAAAAAATTAGGGATCCACAAATTAAGGTGTTGGAGGCCGCTGCCTAGTAAAAAGATTTTGAAGGACTGCGTGAAGCAGAACCAAAAAGTAGTAAAAATAAAAATTTGTTTTCAAAATTGCAAAGTAAACCCATGCTAGCCATGGAAATGGTATTCTTGTTTCTTTTCCATATACTCCTAGATATCCTTATAAAATAATTTAATCTCAGTAATCCCAGCCACAGTCTTTCAGCTAGCCAAATATCCAAAAAACAAGCTGCTGCCATTGAGTCAACCAAAGATCCCACCTGGCATTCCCACTCTGCCACTGGAACAAGAGTGCAAATTCTACACAGAGACTGGGATTAAAAACATTGCTCTGTCTGTAGCCAAATAGATTTAAAGTCTCCTCAGGAGAAAATCTTGAGGATTATCCATGCTTTCCAATTTATTATTCATTTCTAACTCATCTCCGTTCATCTCTAATTCATCATTCAGGCCTAGCATGTATGGCATTAGTATCTTCTAGGAGACAGACATGAAACTGCAGCATTTGGGCTTCGTCAGACTATAGCACTGCCCTTCTGATCTAGCAACGCAGAGCAAAAAGGGAAGACTGAGCCTGTACGTCCACTTAGAAATTAACTAAATATGTATGTGCACAGCTGAGAGCGTGCCTAAAGTTAGACTTCTGAGCCTTCATACTCCAGAGAGGCCAGTTTGCAAGGAAGTGAAATGCAGAGGCTCTGAGGTATACCACGTGTTAAGCAACACTGGGAAACACGTGTGAATATATTTATTTTCAGGCTTCTCAAACATATCCATAAGAACTTTGCTTCTGGAACAAAAGTGAGATGATTATCTCCTGGCATGATAAAAACATTATTCAAATTGTAAAGCAGCAGGAAAGTTTTGCATGCTGTCCTGTCACACGCTATCATGAGAAAAATTTATGGTACCTCAAAACCTTTACATTGAGAGCCAGGATACTCCTGCACTGCGCGTGGTGCCTGGAACAACAGGCTGCCCTTTGCCAGAGAGCTGCTGGAATCTTTATAAACCACTAAAATGTTTCTTCTTTTAAAAAAAAAGAAAAGCGCAAATCCTGTTCTTCATATTTCTCCTCTTACTCAGCAAGATTTACTTACTTCAGGGTTTCTGCCTTTTAGAAACTTCTAACAGCATCATGAATATAATATCTGTCTCTTCTGCCCCTCAGGTTTAGCTGAGTCTCTCAGGTCACCTTGCCACCAGCAGCCAGACTGGAGTTGCCTTCCCAGATTTTCTTCCACTAACCTATTTCACTGTCTAGGCAGGTCACTTCTTCCTCCTTCTCCATTTCTCCCCCGTCCCTGGTCAGGGACTGGATCCGCACAGTAAGTAGCAGAGTCTTTTGTGAATGGAGTAAGCACAGCTATGGCAAATAAGCACAGCTATGGCCAGTATCTTCCAACATTAAGTGGACTGACCTCTAGGTTAATGCAGGTTCTCGCTTTTTTTTGTTGTTGTTGTTTTAAATAAAGATGAGTAAACAGAAAACCTTCCCCAGATTTGTCAAGACCTCACTTGAGATCACATCATCAGTTATCACTTCAGTGCTCACTGGAAAACTCACAAGGGCAAACCTGCTGTTTCAAAGGGTGCAATAAGAGATGCCCAACCAGGCGCAAGCAGGACTTCAAGCTGGTTGCAATACATGTTGAAGCCAGGAACAGTTTTCTGGCTGCAGAATGCTCTCTGACATGTACCATGACATAATTTACTAACACAAATTAGTAATATCAGCCCTTAGCCAGCTGCGGTTTGTGAATGAAGTGTTTGAAATCCCCAGAGTAGGAATTGAGACACTAACTCTGAAAATGCAGGGTCGTAAGCAAGGGGTGGACCCACACAATCCCAGGGATTAGAGGGGGGATTCAAGTACCATGCGGTTCACTGCTATGACTAACCAATGTAGTTGCAGCCATTATCAGTGCTCCCAAGGGCAGCAGTGCTCCAGAGAACCCCCAAAATCTGCCTAGTCCATCCCATTTTCACACCATCTCTTGATCATTGCTCTTCCTACCACCTGGTCAATCAAAGTTCAAGATGAGCCTGTGTGAGCTCACCATACCATACACTAAAAATAATACACACAGAAGACACACTGGATGCACAGAAGACAAGCAAGGATGATTTGGTACCAGTTTGGGGGAAATCCTCTACAAGTTGCCTTCTGGTCAGAAGATCCCCACTTCCTTGAAGGAAAACACCTGAGCACAGACCCAGAGAGATGTTCTACCTTCAGCAGTTAAACCACAAATTTTTGCTGCTCCCTGGAGCAAGGTCACCACCAACGGAGTGGAGACCAAAGTGAGCTAAACCCCTGGGTTTTAGATCATCAGAACAATCGTAACTTGGAGAGGTTATTTCGAAACAAGGCGTGATATGAGAAGGCAGTCATCCCAAGGGGGGGCTGGTTCAACCACAGAGCAATCCAGTGTTGATTGATTCACTGCTCATACCTGAATCAAGGTTTCCTGTCACCTATTACTTAACTTGGATACACAAAACCTACAAGCTCAAACATGCTGAACTCTGTTTTTAAGACTGGTATGCTGCTGCAGCACCTCTGCGATCGGCTTCTTACATGCTTTTATTGATCTGAGAGCATCAAACAGCATTTTAGACCCTAAAGTTATGAATGCAGGTCTTAAAATTCCCTGTCTAACCTTACAGGCAGGTAGCATCCATCAGCCAAGGCTTCTGGCCTTCAAGCCTCCAGACACTGGGAAGCCCGTCTCATCCCTGCCAGCTGGGATTTCCAGGCTAGACATCCCCCATTTCCACTGGCTCCAGGGCTCAGCCTGAAGAGACATTCACACAGCACTCAGTAAAATGAGGACATGGCCTCAGTGCTCACCACCCCTGCCAGTAGAAACGACAAACCTACCAGTGCCAAGGAGGGTGGCTGCGAGACGGGCAGAGGGGAATCCTGCCTGCAGGACCTTCACACCGTAATTCCTCTCGGGCTTCCCAGGTAAACGCCGGGGAAGCCAGGAAGGATTCCTGTACCTCCCCTTCTTCAAACATGCAGGGATCTGGGGGAGGGAAGGAATTTGGCTGGCTTCCCTTCACTATGCAAAGGAAGGGAGAACAGGGGTGTCTTCCCGGAAGTACCAGTAAATAGCTGTGGCTCAAGTTAGACTGTGGGGCAGGATGTGGAAGGCCTCGTTATGGCAATAAAAAGGTCTCAAGTACTTGGCCAGGGCCAAGGAATACACCAACACCAGGAATACACCAACATGCCGGACCGGCTCAGAAGCAGCTTTTTACATCAGCACAGTGAGAACATTTTTGTTTATTTGTTCCTTGGTGTTAGCCAAGAAGGAAGGAGGTGGTGGTCTGTTCCCCCTCACCACAGATGTCCTCGGCTCCCTGCAACAGCTTAAAAATTGGTGACACCTACATCTCTTCCTCCCTCCTACCAACCTGGGATGTTTGGCCACATGTACAGGTTTTTATTTTGCTTTAGAGGAGGGATGGCATGGTACAACCTGACTCATGCAGGAGAGGCAGAGGTTAGCATAAGAGCATCTTGTCTACTCTTCTGAAGTCGGAGAACTCTTATTCTCCATCCCAGGCCCAAATTAGTACTAATTATTTCATGCAAAACAGAGTTGCTTCAACAGGAATGAATTAGGACAACAAATTATTCTGGAATAAAGAGGACTTGCTGCTGCCTAAGCAAGCAATCTGTTCACACATAGAATAAAAGAGGCGTTCTCCCACATGCGTTTTGGGAAAAAAAAATAAATAGCCTCCACTCCATTTCTTAAAAGACTGCTAACCTCCACGCCTGTTCCAGTAGCCACCTAGATTTCCTACATGACCAACATGCCAAAACCCAACCCACACTCAGTTGTTTCGACTTCTACCATTAAAACTGCAGACACCATAAACACAGTGGTACCATATGTATAGCCACAGCAAAACCGGGTTTGATGGCCACGGCTGATTCTTTCAATCACATGAGTTTTGACTCAGGGCAGGGAGGGAAGGGGGACGCAGGCACACGCCCTCCCGCAGCCTAGAGCGGCATTTCCCAAGACAAAAACACGACCCTAAAATCTAGTTTAACTCTGGTAGTCCTACCAGAGTCTCAATGAGACCTCCACCTCCCGCCTCTGCTTCCCAGCCTCAAACCAGCTCAACACTGACCTGCAGGGCCCCACCAACTGCAGTCATACAGCACGTGTACGAGCAGGCAGCGCATGGGGCAGTGAGATTCATGGTGGATATCAAGCTTTGGAAGAGGCGAGTGCCCCTAAGTGCGCCATGGTGTTGGTGTGCAGAGCCTGGAGGTTAGATTTAGTCCTGCAGGACATGTGGCAGTGAAGATGGATTATTTGAGTACCCTGATGTGTCCCCCACCATCACCTCCTCCCCACACAAACACAGTAGCACCCTACTCTGAGGGGAGGTCCCTGCCTTGCTGTACTGCAATCACCTTACACTGCAAAAAACCTGACACGGGTCTCATGGGGCAGACATGGAAAGTAGAACAGCCGTCACAAGGGTTTCCAGGACCATGCTGGAGGCACGGATGAAATTCAAGGTCTCCTGAAGACATTAGCCAGAGAAAAGTATGAATGAGCCAGCACCAGACAGAGCCCAAAACACACTTCCATGAGCTTAAGTTTCAAGCACTAACACACGTAAGTTTCAAGCACTAACAGGTACTACAGCTTACAGAAAAGCCAGGTGTGTTGCATCAGAGAAAAAGAGTTTCCAGAATTTTTTGTGAGTTTAATGAGAGGAAAGCACTCGTGATTAAAGCCACTCTACCCACTTACAAACACTAGTGACAGCAGGAAGAACAGGATCAGGCCAGTCTCTAGCGATATTCAGGATCAGCTGCTTCTGATGAAGATGCAAGAAATCATTCAGGACAGTTTGGGAATCACGTGCTTATCAGTAAATCTCTTCCTAAGCCCTTCAGATAGTGATTAAGCTCAATGGTTCATACCCCATATATTAAATATTAATCCTTCCTAATGTGACTGCTGATGTTCCGGTTATCCGATTCAGATAACCACACACCCCCAACAGCCCAATCCTTTTCCACCCTAAGCCACATAAACACAATGTACAAAACCCAGCAGTATTTTGCAATCCAGCTAGAAAAGAGCTGGCGATATTCTCCTCGGCCTCTGAGCTTGGAAGCAAAACAGCTGGCTCTCACCAGAAGCAGGAGGGAAAGGGTTAAGAGCGGGGAGATGAATCAGCCCACTGCTATAAATGCGGACATTTCCTACCTCTTTGCTTTAGTGTTTCTTCCTGTCTGCAGGCTTTGGAGATGCTTACAGACCTGGTCACATTCAAATGATTTCCACCACGACAGGAAAGCCCAAGGATTTGGTTTATTTCAAGAGGAAAATGCGATTTGTGAATGAGACCAGAAAGCAGCCGTGAGGGCTGACCTCCTTCCCACGTAACACCAAGAATACAGTACCAGCCAGCAGCCTGTGCATCTGCTGCACTGCTCCTGACCCTACGGAAGCATACGTGAGCTCAGTTCTACCTGAAGTAACCCACCCCACACTCCCCAGTGTTTTGAGGCATCACACAGACCACAACCATGCAACTATGGCTCAGCACCACCAAGGCAGACCTAGGGAGACCGAGCACGGCAGAGGTCCCACAACCTGCGCCCTTTCCTGCTGGATTGGACTCTGCCGTCCTGCTGCAAACAGAGAGGATTTGAGGAGAACAGATGTAGGTCATAGGCGGGAGGAGACAAGGAGAGAGGGAACTCAAACTACTCTTCCACAAGGATGTTGATGTTGGACTTGGACCAATATCACGGATCCACACAAAGCATCAGTTATTTGAGAGTGACATTTCAGAAAAGCAGAGCTATGTATCCTATTAGCTAGAAAACAATACAGCCGCAGCAACGCCAGGATAGCAATGCCCCTGGAAACGGGAAACATCTATTTTCAGCACCTCCCAGTATCCCCCCACTGCTTTAACAAATTGTTTTTATAAAGATCAGGAAAATGCCCTGGAATTTCCCACAGATACCCCCCAAAAAGGCTCTCCATACAGGATGGAGAGGAACTTGTGGAGGGGGAATGTGGCAGGGCCCATTTTCTGCCAAGCACAGACACCAAGTCTCTCTCGCACAGCACCCCCAGGGTGCAGCGAAGCTGTGGTCCATGCCCCCCAAAAACATCCCGGCTCTTCACCTTGGCTATAGCAGGTATCACTGGGGGAGCTGGCAGCACAATGAGCATCCCTGGGGTCCTGCTCCTTGTCATCGAGCTTCCCAACCTCACCGTGGGAATAACAGTATGAGCTTGCATCTGATTCATCTGATTCCGAGACACAGATCCTCCTTACAAACCTGGCAGTTCCCTGCATCAGCTGCAGCCACCCCATGCACCTCCTTCCCTGCCATCGGCTGCTGCAGCAACAGGAATTAAAATAAAGAAGGATGAAAAACTCCTGCCAGGGCTGCAAATTTATTTGCCCTCATCTCTTTCATTTCTAGAAGTCCTTGTACAGGAAAGAAAAAAATCCCTAAATGATTTCAAAGCATCCTGCATACTCACAGCAAGCTCCCCCCAGTCATGGACAGACAGAGAAGGGATGACTAATTTTTTTAGCGTAATACACTGCGGAGAGCGCCCTGTGAACAAGCAAGTAAATTCCTGAGGCTCTCGGCAAGGACCCCGCCACTCCTTGCGAAACTTCCCCGCTGGAACCTCACAGCCGAAAAGCCAGAAAACATCGGTTTTCCCTCCTACAAACAGGGGCTGGGATTCCTTTCACGACATTATTTGGATTTTAATGTCAGTCCATATTTAGCAAGAGGAAAAAAAGCCTCCCTTCCTTCCTGTCACATTTTCCACCCTTGATGACATCTAAGATCAGAAATAAGCAAGTGCTGGCCGAAGAAGGAGAACGCATCTACTCCAGCGTGGGAGAGCCCAGAACGTGGCAGCCCAGACTTTCTCATTTGGGATGTGCTAAGAGACACCAACAAAGAGGGGACACAGTCCTTGGATCTGGCGGTGAGGAGGGTTGTCCCCTCCAACGCTCCAGCTTGGAGCATCTCCCTGAGGGACGACACAGGGCGGGAGCCAGGCCATCAGCCTACCGGGCTGGCGTACCCCTCCTGAAAAGAAGCCTTATGTCCCTGGCACAGGCCGAGAGCTGCCTTGGAGGCCATGGGTCAGGCCCAGCGTGGCCGGTGAGTTGCTCACTCACAGAGGGCCCAGTACCAGACATGCTGGTGTCCACGGAGCCTGGCCATACTACAGCAGGGAGCGGTGAGCCATGGTGGGGAGGAGGTGGCTAGGGACCGTGGGGTCAGACTGCAGCCCGGCAGTGTGCCCTATCCCCCGGGTGTCACAGGAGGGTCCCCAGCTCGGATCCCCCTCAGGCGCCCCCAGGGGTGCGAGGTGGGAGGGGCCCGTGGGGCGCACGTGTGGAAGTTCACACACTCCCCCCCCCCAGATTCACTTTTTACAATTACGATTTAAAAAAAAAACCCACGGCGGGGGACGGGGAGAGCGAGGTGGGACGCCAGGCCGGGCTCAGCCGGGTCCCACGCAGAGGCCGCGGACACGCGTGGGTGCCGACCGGAGAGGCACCGCCCGGCGCCCCCCTCGTCGCCATAACAACCCCGGGCCCGTCCCCCGCCTCCGTCGGGCGGTCGATCGCTCACCTGCGGGGCGGCGGGCGGCGCCGGGCCGGGCCCGCTCCTTCTCCCTCGCTGGCTCTCGCCACCGCCCAACGGCTCCGGTGCGACGCCGCGGCGGCCGGCCGCGACCATGGACGCCGCGCCGAGGGAGGGCGCGGGGGTCGGGAGCGGAGGGGGGGGGGGAAGGAGGGGAAGGGGAAGGGGAGGGGGGGGAAGGCGCCGCCGCCGCCCCTCAGCGCCCCGCCGCGGGGCTGCCGGCCCTCAGCGGCGCCCCGGCAGCCACCCGCCCGCTCCTGCCGCCGTTGCCGCCATGGTGCGGCTCCATGCAGGGCGCGCTGCGCTGACAGGGCCGGGGCGGGGCCAGGGGGTGGGGCCAGGGGCGGGGCCGTGAGGACACAGCGGGATCCCTCCGCCAGGTGGCCGGAGACTGGAGCGGTGTACACGTTCCCGTACTGCCCTCTGCCGGTGAGAGCAGGCGGCCCTGTCCCGCGGGCGGGACGGGAAGAGCAGGGGGACGGTCTCCCCTCCGCCGGAGGGGTGGCTCTCTTTCCCGTCCCGCCGTCACCGCGGCGTCCGGCCTCGGGGAGGAGAGAACGAGCGCTGCGCCCGCCCCGTTCCGGCGCCTCACACCGACTGTCTATCAGGGCGACGGGCGTGAGCGGCGACCAATCAGCGGAGGGGTGGAGCGGGCTCGGAGTGGTCCCCGGGGCGTGCGGAGGAGGCGGGCGCAGGTAGGGGGATCTCGGGACGGGTGGACGGGTCGCGGCCGGTTCGCGGCGGAGCCGAGCAGGGGTCGCCGGGGCGTGTGTGCGTGTCTCTTAAGTTTGTTTTCAAGCAAATCAACTTATTTCTCTCCCCGCTAGGAGCGGGGAGGCCGAGCCGCGGGGCAGGGCGGAGAGAGCAGGCAGGGTACGCCGCAGCATGCTCCTCCCGGGCCGCCATTTCTCTGGGGGAAGGAGCGTTGTTGTTTCTTCTCCGCCATCCTCGGCCAGAGGCCGCGTCGGCCGCGGCTTAGTGCAGGATCCCGGCCTGGGCTCGCTTCGCCTGGCGCGGCCGGCCTGGGATCCACCCGGCCGCAGAGAGAATGAGAATAAATAGCGGCTGGGAGCGGCGGGAGGGAGCCGGGTTTGTGAAGGCAGAGTCGGGAGCCGAACTCTAACCCGAGAGTTTTTTTTCCTTGTGTGTTTTCCACCCTGCACCAATCGCCGCCGTGACTCCAGGCACCTATGGAAAAGCCCAGGTGCCTGTAGAGTAGCCGAGTGTGGCCGGCAGCCCCCACTCGTGTTAAGTCTCTCTCTCTGTGCCTCACAGCAGGTGCTGAGCCAGGATGGGCTTTGCCGAAGACAAAGTGTACGACTATATTCTGAAAAACCTCAAAAACTTCAGGAATATCCGCGTGGCGTCGCTGGCCGACTCCATGAGCTGCCTGACCGATGCCGACAGGGTAATTCCCTGCTTTCCTGAGTCCTGCGGGGCTCCTTCTCCCATGTATAGCTCAGGCAACATACAGCTGCCTTACCTCTAAGATACGACCTTCTTTTAGATCCACTCTGTACTGTATTTAGGATGAACTTCATGCCCGGGAGGAAACGCGGGGGAGCCAGGCAACCGTCTATAAGTTTTACCAGCACCTGCGGTGCCGGCAGGGCTGGGTGCTGGATCTCATCGACGCGCTGCGCCACAACAACGCAGGGCACCTGGCCGACGAGCTGCAGCACGTGTATGACACCTGGCAAGCTCGTAAGTAACTTCGTCATCCCTGGGTGCTGCCCCAGGGGTCTGGGGGAGATGGAGACCTGAACCACATCTCCTGGTGTGTGCCGAGCTGCTGGCCTCTCTTCCTACCCTGGCTTCCCAGAGGCCTGGGGATGTCTGTGACCATCCGCAGGGATGTCCCTCACCACGGTGATGTGCCCGAGGATGACAGTGTCCCTCTTGGAAGGTGCTTAGGTACCACAGGGCTGGGTTTCTTGCCTGAGGAGAAATGGAAAGGTTAATGAAGGGGTACTGCAGGTTTGGCTGATGTGGGGACAGAGCAGGGGCATGCAAACGGCTGCCTTGGCCCCACACTCATTTTCTGCCTCCTTAGCTTTACCCTGATGCCCCTGCTTATGAACTGCCTTGGCTTCTCTAGGTCCCCTGGCTCCTGCTGCTGCCTTCTTCCCTCCTGTAGCCAGCAATGGCCGTCCTGCTGTCTCCTCCACTGGTGCCCAGTCACTGTCCCCGGGGCCAAACCCTGCTCCAGGAGCCCCGCTGGCTGAGCAGCCAAGACAAGACCTTCGTGCCAGCAGCCATCCACCTCTCCTGCCCAGTGATGCCACCACCACAAGCACAGACCTGGATGCCAGGGCCCCGGTGCAGGAATCGGTGAGTGGGGCACGTGTCTGACAGAGACACAAAGGTCCCTTTCGGACAGGAGTTTTGGTGCAGTGGGGTATGGGGAGCCCATGGTAGGGCCCAACTCATGAAGGGACACCCGAAGCAGGCTCTTGCTGCTGATCTCCACTGCAGACTTGCTGCATCTGGTAACTTACAGCTTATATATGGCCCTGTAACTGCTCCCCTGTCCTGCTTTCTCTCTGTGGGTGGGAGTGCAGGGTCTGCTCTGTTAGACTCCCCTCCGCAGCCCCTGACCCCATGCAGACCTCCTGCAATCCCTGTGGTGGGTGCCAAGGAGAGAACCCCTTCTGGGACCCCACTGGGCTTGCGTGGGTCGCTGGGCCAGGGTTTGGGACACCCTGGTGGTCCCTGATCCCTGGTACAGCAATTTGACATAGCTCATTTCCTTCCAGCTCTCCAAAAATGTCTTGGAGCAAGAGAGTCCCCAGCCACCTCCACCTGGGAGCATGGTCCATGATGGGGCGAGTGATGGGCACAGTGGAGAGGGGCATCTCCTGCACCCCACCAAGGCCCCGCAGGTGGCAGCGGGGACCCCTGTGTTAGCCAGTGTGGCCGTGCCATCGGCTGCCCCCTCCGAGTGGGGCCGGGACTGGCTGAGCCGCCAGCAGCACCCAGTGTGTGTGGACAACGGGTGTTTCGGGAATGCCAACCACCTGCACCGCAGTGCACCGGGCTTGGGTCTGGGCAGGTCTCTTCCGCCAAGGGACACAGGCATTGCTCGCAGCCCTGAGCAGCCCAGGAATGAGCCCGAAGAGGATGTCTATGTCTCCACTGGGTCTCCCCCAAGACTGGAGGAGACTGCTCGCAGTGAGGGGCAGCAGCCCTCAAACTCACTGTCAAAAAAACAGGCTGTGTCTGGGTCTGAGCATGGAGAGCCCTCAGGCAGCTTCGTGGATGTGCGCAGCCCCCTCCTCATACAGCAGCAGTTTGATGCAGAGCAGAAGCAGGTCAGGATGCTGCAAGAGCACAGAGGAGATGAAGGTAGGTTTTCTTCCCAGCAGTTATGTGTAGCCACTGTGCTGATAAGGAGCAGGGTTTGAAGGTGCTGCCAGATACCTGTTCTGCTTGATGGTGAGAGTGGAGTGTGGCAGAGAAGGTGCAAGTGTCAGGTAGGCTCCCTCTGGGAGGACATGGGGACCCTCCCAAAGAACAGTAGTAGCTGTGGCTGTTGGTACAGGACAACCCAAGATTGCGTCTGCCTTTCTGGCCCATGAGCACTCATGGAGGTGCAGAGAACAGCCCTCTGTGCTCTCCCATCTGGGCTGCAGTGATCTCCTTGTGGAAGGGAGAGAGCTCAGGTTGTGCAGAAGTCCAGCCTGGTGGCTTGTGTTCCCCCTGGTTTTCCCTCCAATTGTTGTTGCTTCTGTATTTTGGCACAACATCCTGACCAGGACTTGGCAGAGGTACTCGCCTCATTTCTGTTTTAAAACACCCTGCTGAATGTCTCTGCACCCCCATTTCAGCAGCCTGGAGCTGCTCTGCTCTGAAGGGAGGAACAGATTGGGGATGACAGCTTTGCTGGTGCTGTCTCATTTACCTGCACCTTCTGGGCCAGCTTTGGTGCCAGGGCCATGTGGGCAGCATCCAGTGGTGCTGGTTCCTGCTCTCTGTGCGACCTTCTCAGCTCTGGGAGTATCTGTTGCAGCATCCTTGAGGAAGAACAAAACTCCCCTTTTAGGTCTCCTGATTAATGCAATACATTTTGTTTTGTCTCCAATAGATGCTCGGGTGGAAACAATTACTGCAGTCACTACCCCTGTCCCATCCTGCGACACCTCCCTGAAGCCTCCTGTACAAGAGAGAAATGTGCCCCCGGGGGAGACAGCCAGCAGCAGCACATTCTCTATGCCAATGAAGGAGAAAGTAGGTGACCTTTCCTGTTGCCGCTTGCATTTCATTCAGGTCCTTTCAAGCTCTCCCTGGACAGAGATTTGTTGCTGCAGTGTAAGATTTTGAGCTGGTGGCGAGTTTATTAGGCCTTTTTTCCCCCATTGCATTCATGTCCCTGTTCAGATGCTGTATTTTGGAGCATGGGACGAGAGCCAAGGTTTGTCAGCCTTTGACTCCTTATTTCCACTCCCTGACTTGTCAGTCAGTCTTCTGGCTTCCAGGTGCCTCTTTCTTCCCCAAACCCCAAAGGCTCCCTGAAGCCCTAACAGCTCCTTGCCCTGCTTACTCTTCCAGCTCTGGGAGTTACCTGTGACCCAACCACACTGTTAGTGGCTGGAGATGATGCGGTTGAACACTGGACCAGGCTTATTGCATGACTTGGGTGCCTCAGACCAGGTCAAATGGGTGCTCCTTGTGACACCCGGCCCCTCTCCTTTTCTCCCAAAGGTCCTCTTGGCCTCGTTGGACCCTGTCCCAACTGTCGCAGGAAGCTTTGAAGGCACATCTGGGAGAACGGCACCCCGGGTGAGCTCTGCCATGGGCATCTGGGCTCCTTGCAGCAACATGGAGAGCGACATGGAGCTCAGCAAGCCAGGTGTTCTTCTCTCCATAGCTAGGGAGAGACCAGAGGCAACTGGCAGATGCCCGAGGTTTCAGGAACCCGGTGGACCCTGTTCTTGGGCATCCGATAGCCTCACCTTCAGCAGCGATCCACTCATGATGAGCACAGATAGCTCAAGCTCAGGAGAATTGCTCACCAGAGTCTCCTTTGGATGTCTGGCTCCTGCAGCTCATGAAGACCCCAGGGGAGAGGAGGCAGCTAGACCAAGCAGCGACTCCGGTCCACTTCCAAGCTGCGACAGCACCTCCTTGGGCACCCACGACATCCATGTGGACCGTGACCCCAGCATCCAGCTTGAGGCAGGCAGCAACCTCCAAGATGGAGCTGGTTCCTTTGGAAACCCTCCAGATTTTGTCTCAAACAGAGGCCATGGCACTGCGACCCACTCGTCTCAGGCCAGAGTGCCCCCAGGGGACAGCAACGGACCGTCTCTGCCATACATCGTTCCAGCTGTGGGCATTGCTGTGATTTCAGCTGTGGCATTTCTGGTGTATGCTCGATTGCAGAAATAGTGCTGGAGTGGATGGGATGCCACAACCACCACTCAGCCTGGGCGATTCCTTTTTGTAGCAGGAATTTGGCCAATGCATTTGAAGCCTGAAGGGCAGCAGCAGGGGGAGTAGTGGGGGCATTGTTAAATCTCTTTTTGGAAGTTTTGCCGAAAAGGGCCTTGGTTGTGTGATGCTATTGGGTTTGGGTCTGTTCCCCGCCCATTTCCAAAGCATTTTCTTGTTGTAGCCTTCTCCTTTTACAGCCATAGAGAGGCTCTTGCTCAGGGAGTGATCTCATGGGTCAAAAAAGAAAGTTCTTTTGACAATTCTCCACGGCTTGCTTGTTTGGTCACAGGGAAACATGACCTGGTAGTCCAAAGGGTGACCTCCCGGGTCTCTCAGGCAGTGCAGCAAGGAGAGCTTTTGTAGAGGTTCTATAAAAGTGGAGCTGAGTTTGTTCGTTCTGCTCATCTTGGCTTGAAAATGTGTCTGAGAGTCTGTGCAGCAGCCTTCACCAGGTGCCCTATGTTGAATTTGCCTTACTTGGTGTCTCTGCCTCTGCTGCTGGGACCTTGACTTATCCCTGCTGCTCCTTTCCCCAGGTGCTGGGCACGTGGGCAGGACCCTGGTGCAGCAAGATGTCCCTGTGATGAGAATGCACCAGCTGTCTCCTCTCCCAGGAGCTGTTCTCCTGCTTTGGTGCTTTGCTTTGGAGCATCATCCCCTGGTCCTGAGAATCAGGGATAGGCTCTGGGATCGATTCATGCAGCCCTGACACTGGGGATGAAGCTGAGGGTCAGGAGGAAGCCACATCTAAGCAGCTTTCTCAAGGATCAACATTGTTTCACCCCCTTACAAGCAGGGAAAGGGGGTTACGCTTTAAGAGGGACATTTCATGCAATGGCAGCATTAAGCAGACTTGGTTCCACACAGGGACACAAATAGAATGAACCCTGTGCACCACAGGGTGGTTGAGATGCTCTGGGTTCTCCTGAAGGTCCCATTTAAAATTCCAGCCCATGATTTTCCTTCTCAGCTTGGAATGCAAAGGGATTGGGCTACAAGATTCCTAAGACAAAATTGTGGCACCCAAATAAATATCTCATCTTCCCTCTGCCCAGGGCGGCTGCCGGGGGCAGGAGCAACTCTACTCAGTTGCTGTTGCACACGTTTCCAACTCTTCCTAGAGTTTAGTGATGTGACTTCTGTTGCTGCATCTGCAAGATGTTCACCTACTCTCATCTGCTCCTTCCCAAAAAGCACAGGGCCACAAAAGTAACAGAACTATTTTTTTTTAATTTTTTTTTTTTTTAATTAGAGAGTTAATTTAACTAGAGGACTTCTAGTTCTTTTTAAGCTCTAAAGATGCCAGTGCAGACTTTTGGGTTGTTCTACCCTCCTGTGATCTGCTGCGTGGCAAGTGGGAGACTGAGTAAAACGTTTGGTGATCTGGTGGTGGATTTGCTCGTGCCATGGGCTGGCATGGTTTGGATCCATCAAGGCTGCAAGAATGCCATGGGCATTAAACTATTGAAGTGGCCTGGTGCTGAAGGCCAGCCTGTTGCTTCTTCCCTGCTTTACTGTACTGTGTCCAGTAACTTGTTCCTCCTGGATTCCTTCCACTTGGCACAGCTTCCCAAAATACAACTGTCCTGCTGGCAGGGGAGCAGGAGGGAGGTGAACTCCCTGACACCTGGCTGCAAAGTGCAGCCATCACGCCTGGAGCTCAGCCTGTGGTGGGAACGGTCTGTCAGTCCCAGGAGAGGGCACATGGCTGCTCCTCCCTCCTAACAGTTCTGCTTTGCCCAAAAATGCAAGAAGTGCCTCCCTTAAATGATAAGGGCAATAAATGTATGCAATAGTGAGGTGTTGATTTTGATCTGATGAGGCTGCTCTTCAGGTGAACTTGAGATGTTCATCACTTGCTCAGTGCCTGGCACTTTATCCCTCAGAGGAAGGGACGGTGCTTTTAGATACCCGTGACCTCCTCTGCTGGGGCTGTCTTTCCTAATTGAAGATAACATGTTGACTTGTCCAAAACCTCCCCATAAGCAGGGAGAAGGACTTGGGATTCTCCATCAGCATTCCCCAGTATGCTGGTAGTTTTTACTCAGCTTTTGTAGTTTCATCATTGAGGGCTTTGTAGAGCCCTGTCACGCCCCTGTGAAAGCTGCTGTTTTCAGCACTAAGAATTGCTCTTTATTTGCAGTGGGTAAGGAAACCTCCCCAAATCCTTTCACCTGGTTAAAAGACTCATGCTTACTACTTAATATTGCACCAAAATAAAGCAGAATACATGTCTTAAAGCAGAGTACGTGAGCCTGCATAACCACATCGCAGAATCCATCCCCAAATTCATTAAAGGAGGGGGGGGCGTGACTCATGAGGAAGCCTGTGAGATCCCAAACCAGCAGCATCCATACCAAGGCCCTCTTCTCTGATGCTTTGTCTACAAACTTCTTCACGTATTTTCTCACTACTTTTTAGCAATGACTTGTATGCTTTGCCTTTTCACACCAAATTACTCTTGCGAAACAGCTGGTTTATCACCACTTCATGCTCGATAAAAGCGCACCTTCAGTTTTCTGCTGTGAAGTGCCAGTATTTTCACAGTTGTGATATAGCACTTTAAAAGCGGGATCAGCAGGTGAAACCTGCAGGAGGGAACTATGTCCCTGCAAATCTTTAATAAAAAGAAAAAAAAGCCTTTTACTAACCGTATAATAAAATTGTTTGCCACTTCACACCCGACTTGTGAAGTTACTGTGTGTGTTTGTAAGATGAGGGAGACAGATCTCCTTCTCTGTGGAGCAAGGGAAGTTTTCACATAAAAATTGGCTGCAGAATTAAATCCCCTAACTTACCTGCTCAGGGAGTGGAGGCTGCAAAGAAGGCTCCAAACAGCCCTGCTCAGCTTTTTTGGGGGGGTTGCTGAAGTTCATCCACCTTGGTTTTCCCACTTAAGAAGCCAGGTGCTTTTAATTAGAGAAGGCTGTTGGTACAACTTTTGCCATAGTCAATTTCAGGCAACTCCATCTGTGGGAGCTGGATTGGTTCCCTTGCTGTGGAGCTGTGTTTGGATTTCCTGAAGAACCCTTGCCTGCATATCAAGGAGCGTTTGCTGGGAATTTGGCTTCCTCACCTCTTCCTCAGCCCGCCTCTGGGCAGCCAGTTCCAGTAAGACCCTTTGATCTTTGGGGTTGTGTATTGGGCATGTCAAAGTGATGCCTCCTATTTAGCATCTGTGACTAGAGGTGACCTCCCAGGGCTTGGGAGCATGTTCAGACAGTGCCAAGAACCACTGAATTACTCTCTCTGGTAAAAGAGGCAGGTGAAGCCCTCTCTGTTGCTCATAGCAACATCTGGATCTAGGTCTTGAGGACCAGGAGGTTTATGAAACCGTTGCCAGAGGAAATGCTTTGAAGGGCACTACTGGCACTGACACAACAAGACTAAGGCCATCAGTCTACATCAGGAAGAGGCAGACAGGATTTGGGGACAGTTTTCCATCCCCGTTTTGGAACAAGCACAATTCCTGGTCTAGAGGATGCCCGCCATGGTGGGTCATAGGAAGCTCAGACAGGAGGTTCAGGATGAAGCTAGGAAGTGTGATTCTTGAGGCAGCTTATAGCTGAGCTGCAGAAGTAGTCTCCTCAGGATGTTGTGATTGACAAAGAGGAACTGGACAAGTTCTGGGAAGAGAAATGCACTAGAGGCTTTTAAGCTGAGGTCTGAGCTTCACACTTATTGCAAGCTAGAAGACTCTGGGAGAAATAGAGCCATAGGCAGCTGTGGCTGGGAGTTGGCAGGCTGAGAGGGAAGAGACTGGATGTAACTGGGTGAACACCATGAGCAGGTGTGTGCTGAGGTGGACAGTATTTAGCAGGCCCACACTTCTTCTTCCATGATCGAGATTGTCTGGTTGAATCAGATGCCATTATCTTGCACAAAAGAAGGGGAGCTGCGCCACCTTTGCCATTTTATTTTTATTCAAAGAGGTTATGCTTTATCTCATATTAGTACCAACCCCATCTGTAGGCTTCCTGCACTTGCCCAACAGGATATTAAAATTATATAGATGAGATTTGATCCATTTCTTTGTCCTGTTTTCACCTCAGCAACCAGAATTCAGCAAATTCTTACTGAAATTATTACACCTTTTTTGAATGTTAGTCGCTTATCCCTTTGGTATCGAATTAATGCCTGGGGATTGTGGTGAGCTGAGATTAACACGATGCAGGTGAAGAGTACCGTGGGTCACTGGGTTGCAGTTCCACTCTTGGCTGTACTCTAGATATGTTAGATGCCAATTAACATTCCACCTAGGAGCCTGCATTGTGTTACAACAGGAGTGGTTGTGGCATAATATAGTCTGGGAGTCTGTTTTCCTCTTGAATGTCATCCTGTTGATTGTTACTTGCACTCCTCTTTATGGTCACCTCAATTTTTCTGCTGCCTGGATGGCTCCTGCTGTAGTTGTTAGCCCAGAATTGATAAATATAGGGCCGGAGTTTAGAGAACAGGATGCATCAGCAGTTAAATTATGTTGTGATTTATAGGGCAGCTGGATTGGGGCAGATTGGGTCAGCTGCATCCCGAATCCTTGACTCTTGTTTCATTGTCTTTCCTCTGAAATCCTCCTAAATCTCTCTAGCATTTTGTTTTGTTTGTCCTTTCTACAGAGCTCACAGGATCTTTGGGGAACTCCAGCATTTCCATCTGCCCTCACTGGAAGAGGGGGTCAGGACCCCATTTGATCTCTGAGGCCTTGTGAAGGGGAAAATAACTTCTTTCTGCTGTCTGTCTGTCTCTTCCTCATTAGGAAGGAAGCTGTAGCTCTCTCCACCAAGGCCAGAGCCCAACTAGTTGTCGTCTAGGACATGTCAAGCTCAGAAACATCTGATGCTGTTTCACTTCATGTCAGTGCGGTTATTGTGGCCCAGAGAGGCAGCCTCCCAAGACGACGCTTTCCAGCATGGCTTTGGGATGGATCGTCCTCACGGGCAGCATCAGCAGTGACACTCTGGAGCTCCCCAGAGATGGCTGACGAAGGAGGAGCTGGAGGAAGAGGCGAGTTGTAGGTACACAATGAGGTTTAGGCCCCAGGCCCTTAGGAAGACCGTGGCAGAGGCCGTGGGGCGCAGGCCCGACATGGCGGGGGCCAGGGGTCTATGGAGCCACCCCACCGTGAGAGGATGAAGGAGGCCTTGCTATCTGCATATGCAAATCGTATGCAAAGCAGCCCTCCCGCGCGACCCAGTCCAACCGAGCCTACTGCGGTCTTCCCTACAGCCTCCTTCTGCGCTGCCATAGTTACCCGGCCTGTCAATCAGCTTGCCTTCTCCCGCCCTGCTCGGGAAGCCGCCTCACATGATTGGATAGCAGTCGTGTCATTCTCTTCCCAAAGGAAAACCATAGACCAACGCTGCCGCATAATGACCCGCCCCCGCGGGCGCATTAATCCCCGCCCCGTGCCGAGCTCGCACATGCGATTGGATACCCACGCTTGTCACTACCCGCGGCCGAGAGCGGGGGGAGGGCCTTTCGCCCCGCTTGCCGTCCGATCCCTTGCTCTCATTGGAGGAGCCTCCCGTCGCTCGGTGCGACGGAGGGCGCGGATTGGGGGGGGGAGGAGGCCCAGCGGGGCCGGGGGCGCGCGCGGCGCGCGAGGGGACCGTTTGGCGCAGGCGCGGTGCGAGGCGGCGGCTGCGGCGGTGGCGGCTGCGGGCAGCGCGGTGCGGCGGGGCGGGCGGCCCATGGGGCCGGGCCGCGCTGCGGATGGAGCCGCTGCGCAACGGCGGCGGCGGAGCGGAGGAGAAGGAGAAGGAGAAGACGCGGCGGAGGCCGGGGGCGGAGGGGGCCGGACCCCCGAGGCGGCGCAGCAGCGGCGGCGCGGCGGGCATTGACAGCGCGGCGGGGCCGCAGCCCCGCGAACGGGGCGGCTCCGTCAGCCGCCAGCGGCGAGACTCGGTCCGCAAGAACCGCCCGCGTGAGTGCGGCGGGGGGGGGGGGGGGCGAACGAAGCCGGGGAGGGGGCTGTGGCGGGGGTGGGGCTTGGAGGGGCGGGGCCGTGGGTGGGATTTAGAAGGTGGCAGTGGGGAGAGGCGGGGCCTGGTGTGGGTGTTATGGTAATGAGATGGGGCGGGGCTAGTGCGGGTGTGGCCAGGAGGGGGCGTGGTCAGTGCGGCGGGGGTGCAGGGGGAGCCCAGCAGTGGGGTGAGGTAGGGAGGGATGCAGGGGTCGGGGGAATGGGCCCAGTATGACCAGTGTGGGGGCACCACGGTGGGGTGATGCCTTGTCCAGTATGCCTGGTATGGGGGCACCACAGTGGGTGTGATGCCTTGTGCTGTTTGGGGAGAAGACAGTGGGGACGTGGTGGGAGAGTGAGGCAGGGGCTGAGCTGGTCAGGGTGGGAGGAGCTGACCTGCAGGAGCTCTGGGAGATGGAGGGTGAGGTGGTCCCTGGGCTGGTGGGCCAGGAGGCTGCAACGGGTGCTGGGCTGCCCGAGTCAGGGACCTTGGACCAGAGCAGGAGGGAAGGTCACTGGTAAGGACAGAAGGGGTGAGGAAAAGGATATGGAGGACAGATGGAGGGGCCAGGGGATGAAGGCTGTGTGGTTGGGCTGGTAACTGGTGGAAGAAAAGCGATGGAGAGCAACGAGAACGGTGTAAATTTTGGGAAGGGAGAACCCTGCAGGTTTGGCAGTAACTGGGTATGGACCGAACCAGGCTTTGTAAGGAAAAAAACCCATCCCCATAACCACATTTTTAAATGCCATATGGGAAATGGTCTGTGGAGCGAGTTAGGCTCAAAATGGATGGCAGCCTTCATTTTGGCAGCAGCAGGAGCTGCTGCTCAGGTGGCTGTGGTTGGTGACTTACTTCAGCCATGTTTGAAGTGGAACCGAGTGATTATGTCTTTACTCGTGCTGGAGTCGTTCCTGTTGGAAGGAGATTGCCATACCCTGACAATGAAATAGCGTCAGCGTGGTTCCCCGTTACCAGCGCAGCTATTAAAGGACATCAGCAAATGAGTCCAGGATGAGAACAGGAATCAAAATTGTCCTGCATCGCATAGTAAGGCTCAGTGTGTTGGCTGGCAGTGCCAAGATGTTATTGTTACCATATTCATGTAATGTTTTAAATAGTGTTCTTTTGGGTTTTTTTGGTTGCTGGAAAAAAAAAAAAAAGGAAGCTTCTCTTTTGCCCTGTCTTAGTGTGAAAATAGGAATTATATCTCAAAAGACTCCTAAGGACGTTTGCTTGCTTTACTAATTGCAGGCAAGCGCAGCTCTGCAATGGTAATGTAGCGTCAGCGGAGCTGTGCTAACCTGTGCTCCCTGCGCCTCTCCCTCCCTTTCATTTCCAGATCGTGCTGGATTATGGTTCCTGCACCAGGAAATGGTTGTAAAGTTAATGTTGAATAACTGAGGTAATTGTGGGCTTTTCTGCTTACCCAAGAACTGATAGGATGAAAGAGAAATTAGGTAGGGAGGTATAATAGCACTGGCAGTGGGGAGCATCCTTGTGATTTAATGTGACAAAACCAGCTTTGTATGTGAAAGTCCACTTGTGTGGCTGTCCTTGTGAGGAAATCACAGCAAAACATACCAATGGAAGCTGCGGGGTTGTTAATTAGAGACATGCTAGTTAATAGGTTGCAGCTAGCTGTAGGGAAATGAGGGAGATCTCCAAACATGAAAGTTAGGTTGCACTTAAGATGGAGCTATCCATTAGGGGGTAATACTCTTCTGCCTTGCTTGAAGGCAGTGTCTGTATGTTCTATGGAAAATTTAGTTTAAAGTTGGGTCATGGAGGTTCTGGTTTGCTGCAGTAAGGTTCAATGCAGAGAGTGGCATGGGATACTTTTAGGAAAACAGGTGTTGGGGAAGCTTCCAAGACAAGATTTGGATCCAGTCTGGAAGGTCAGCATAGTACGATTTGGGATTACAACATAGCCTGTCTTTCCTAAATTATTTTTGTAATAATTGGAAGAATAATGTGCTTGAGCAAGTATGTCCCTTAACAGGGACAATGTCTGGTGTCAGAGTAAATTACATTTTGAAGTTAAAATGCCCTATCCCACATTAAGGAAGATTCAAGCAAGCCTAAATGAAAGCAAACCGCTTAATGGGCGTATGATCAAAAATGTCCTACTTTAGCTCCCACTTGTCTGCTGCTGGTATGTGGCAAACAAGCTCGGTGACCTTGAGGCTTGTCTTGCTGCCTGTGCTGGCAGATGCCCTGGCAGATGAGCCCTGCGTCCCCAGGAATGAAAGGATTTCAGCCGGCTGCAGTTCAAGCTCGTGATCTTTCTTCCTCCATAGTCATCTGTCTGTACCAGGAATGTGCAGCGAGGACTGTTTCACTGCAGAGATCAGGAAGGTCTGACACTGAGGGGCATCAGATTGGATATATCTGAAATAAACCGACCTGCAATAGTACAGTTGACCTCCGAGCTGTGGGCTTTAGTGCATCTCGGGCTGTTAAATGTTTCTTGGTGCACTTCACAGGAATTAAAGCGCTTCATTGCAGGCGCTGCGATTTTCAGTATGCCACAGGCAAAAGGAGAAGAAGTCAAGGGCGCTGTTGGCGTCAGAAAGGAGTGAGAAGTTTCCTTGAAAATGTTGTGAAGCAGAGATTGGTTGAAGGTCTTAGCTGTTTTGGAGTATTATGTTGGTGAAGAGGAGCTTGAGAGGATTATTGGTACAGCCAGAAATAATAATACAGAAAAAGCTTTATCAACTCCGGAGTCAATACAGAAGAATTCCTTTCTGGTAATGACTTATTGGTACCGTTATTGAAATCTACATTTAAAACTGGACTGGAAATACCCCAGATGAATAAAGAGGATATTCACATTTACATTAACGTAATTGTGGGATACCAAATGGCTTCCTGTGGGGAGGTTTAAGTGCCAGGCATAAAACCGATGACCACATCATAATGAGCAGATGAATATTTTGTTGTAATGAATATTCCTTACGATAAGAGAAACAGGTCAGTGATTCAGTTCCTCAGCCTCTCCCCATTTCCCCTTCCCTGACTCTCTCCTACCTCTCCTGTGCTGCTGCACTGCTCGTCTGCTCCTTCCTGAAAACCTGGTTTCCTTGGCAGAGATGAGTATAGGTTATTTCCCTGGGTGACAAAGGACATTTCTCCTTTCTGTGGCCTGTTTGTTAGTTCTTTGGGGGAAAAAAAAAAAAAGTTTGCTTTGATGGTTTTGCTAGGCATCATCCATAATGTTTTACTGTTTGACGAAAAGGGAGGGGAAGTAAGTTGCATAAAGTATATTTGTATTGTAGGGTATTCATGAGTTCCAAAATAAAGCCAATAGCTAAAATGTCAAGAACATCCTGCAGTTAGTTTCTAAAAATGTATGTATATGTGGTTCAAAAAAAAAAAGCACGTCCTCAGCCATTCTATAGTCCTGTCAGCTAATTCCTTTTAAAAAAAAGTTTTAAGTATCTTCTGTCAGAATCATGGAAAGACATAAAGTACACATTGCTTTAAATTCTCAATATATACAGTACCCAAGTAGAGGTACAAATAAAAGACTGTTTTGGCAGCTCCTTTGCAGTACAAAATTTAAGCTTTGATTTTTAAATACCTTTTTATGTTTTGGAATTGTGTATGAAATGTGAATTCTTAGCAGAGCCTATTTTTAGAGATGGGAGGATATGTAGACTTAGTGTCGCTTTATATTAAATGCTGACGAATGTTTTTTTTCCCAGCTGTAAAATTTTCATCGTGGTATATCACTGTTAAAGTATAACATTGAATGTTTTAGAGTAAGTGTAAGATGCTGTCATACGCTCAACTAAATCTTCTGCAGGCAAATCTTTTTAGCTTCTGGTATAATTGGCTCCTAACTTAAGGATCAGTCTGAAATACGGCTTGAGCTTCTTGTCGTATGAAGAAAATCCACCATGGAGATCTTATATTATATGGCCTCTTTCATCTTGACATTTCTGCAGCTTTCAAAATAAGTCTGTTTAGTTTTTTTATTTATACAGAGTCTGGTTTTATAAAGTAATTTACATAACAAATAATGGCATTATATTTTTCTTGCCCCAAAGAGCTTACAGTCTAACTCTAAAAGGGATTTGAAGATGAAGAGAGGGTGGCAGCGCTCTTGCTGTGGGAGCACATAGTATCATTGAGCTTTTCTGCATGTGAGGTTATCTAGTGTTAGCTGTAAGCCCTTAACTTTGTTTGCAGACTGCTCTTTTGTTTGTTGCTGCATATCCGTAGATTTGCCCATGAGAAGAAGGTTTATTTTCAAGGCAAAGAGCTGTATATAAATTGTGTGTATGAAAATGTATGTATAGAGCTGCTTTTTAAAAACATCTATGTGTCGAGAAGACAACATTTTGTCGGGCCAAAAGATGGATTTTTTTCTTGGGGAAAAAAATTGCTTTAAGATACTTTATAACTGCTCTTGAAATATGTTGCATTAGGGAAGAAAGTGAAATAAGGCTGAGTGGTGTCACAATCTTGCCAGTTCCTTAAGTCACCTTCTTTGTACCCCTGCTACTTTTCATATGAATACCATAGGATTTATTTTTTTATTTTACACAATTTGAGAATGGAATTAGTGGCTGTCATCAGGCTAACAAAGTAATATATAGAGTTTTTTAAAGGAAAAAGACTGTAGAAGGAATTGAATGGAGAGCAGTTTAGGCTTTGAGAAGAGGATTTCCTGCCTTTCTTCTACATGTCCAAATACTCAGACTAAAAATTTCCCGGAAGGTCAGAGAATCACAGAACAGTTCAGGTTGGAAGGGACTTTTCAAGGTCATCTAGTCCAACCCCCCTGCAATGAGCAGGGACATGTTCCACTAGATCAGGTTGCTCAGAGCCCCATCCAACCTGACCTTGAATGTTTCCAGGGATGGGACACCAACAGCCTCTCTGGGCAGCCTGGCCCACTGTTTCACCATCATAATTGTAAAAAATTTCTTCCTTATGTTTAGTCTGAATCTACCTTCTTGTAGTTTAAAACCGTTATCCCTTGTCCTGTTGCTACAGGCCTTGCTAAAAAGTCTGTCATCAGCCCCAGGTGCTGGGTGAGAGGAGAGTTTGCACCGAGGTTTGCACCATCATGCTCTGCCCATACTCTACCTATGAGCTCCAAGTAGCAGCAGGGATGTGGTGAAGAGAGGCAGGTTTGCATTTTCTGCCTTGGCCATTAAAGTTGGCATCTTCTTGCACTGGTTATTTCAGCAGAACCTTCTGACTGAGAAAAATCAGCTTCTGGGCTGCCCAAAAGCTCCTGGATGCCACCAGTTCTCACAGTGCTCTAGAACTGCCATCTTTTGCAGCAGCTCTCTTGGAAAAAATGCTTCAGAGGCTTAAAAGAGAGACATCTTTGGATGGCTTTCAACTGCACTGTAGATGCTGGGAAAAATCAATGTTTTAAGAGAAACCTCAGTAGCAGATGGTGATGGCATTCATCCAAGAGAGCTTCCTCCTTCCTCCTTTTGAAGGCATGGATTTTTCTAGTTCTCGATATAGAAGAGCTGTGGCTGCCCTGCATGTTCATGTTGACTGACTTCCTGTAAGCGTAAGAAAAAAAAACAACGGTTCTCCATGTCATTGAAATAATTTCCTCCTTTTTTGTGTGTGTGTGTGTGTGCGCCACACCCCTTTCCTACAAAAATGGGTTTATAGGGGAAGTTTTTTCCATATCCCAGACTGTGCAGGTTCTACTCCACAGAAAATCCCTTATGGTATGTTAAAGAAGTACTTAATTTTGAGCTAGCACGCTTCTTCATTGGATTCTTAACCTGTGGCTGGCATGTATATTATGAGAGATCCATAATTAAGAATCATTTGGTTCAAGTTAATTACTTTAATAGGCTATCTTCTAGAATTTATCCCTGGTGAGTAACTGAAGGTATAGCCAAGCTGTTTGCAGATTGAGAACACCAGCTGCTCCACACAGAAGCTTTCTGCAGCTGGTGCTGCACAGATGTGTGAAGCCAGCTGCAGTTTGATGCTCTGTCCTAATACGGAGGGTTTGATGTTCATCTTGGGGCCAGCTGGGCATCAGGAGGACCAGTGCTGAGCGAAGACTAGTAAACCTTGAGCCCAGCCCAGTGATGCCTGCCATGCAGAAGTAGGGTGTCCATCTCCCTGTTGGAGCGGTTATGGTCTCTGTTGTGTCTGTTTGCCACCTCAGCTGCTGTTGCCACACTCCTCCACAACAAGGCCTGTTCTTTTAGGGGTACAAACCCCCTGAAGTTTGTCCTTCATTTATGCTCTCGTCTCTTGGACTCCCCATGCCATGAGGGTGCTCTTCCTGGTGTGGTGTCCCCAGGGATGTGGTTCTCCCGATATTGTGTGATGAGACCCAGGCAGCCAGCGTTCCTATCTTGAGACGTAGCTTAGCTATTTAATTTAGCTATAGTAAGATTTTCATGAGGGAGTCTTGAAGAAAGATACCTATCCTAAACTCTTCCCCAAGTAAAGCACTTGGTAGACTTTCCATCCTGAAATGCTGATAGAGTTTGTAATTCTGAATTCTGCAGTACAGAATGAGAAATTGTGATGAAAAAAGTCCTTGAATTGCTCCTGCTTTCTCTCTCCTTTGGAGTGTGACTCAAATTTCTCTCTCATTCATGAAGAGTTATTTTTATGTCTGTTCTTGTTTGAAGTAAATGCATTAGAAATAGAGAATGATTGAGATGTGGATGTGCCTCCTAAAATAGAGCTTGCATCTTCTTTCAAGATTTCTTTTGCAGGTAGTTGGGGTGGCCTCTATGTAAATATATAAAAATAACTCAGTGATTTAAAAATAATGTGGGTAACTGATGGCTGTAGCAGCTCCCGGGAAACTGTGGTGCTCTAAAAGGGCTGTTTTATCTCCGCTCTGTACAGCAACCAAGTTAACCCGCTGAGGAGAGAATACATCCTCTTCAAACACGTGCTTGCCTGGGGGGTTTGTGGCTTTTCAAAGATGGTTTGGTCTGGGAGCGAGCTCCCCTCGTGCCTCTGGGTTGTTTTCTTTGCTGTTCAGCTTTAAGTGCTGCCTCTGGGTATTTAGGTATTGCTTTCTGACTGCACAGTGCTCCTGCAGCTCCAGTGGCAGGGCCTCAGCCTGCATCTCCTGCGCTGCCGGGACGAAGGGACAAGGACCATGCCCTCGCTTGGGCAGTTCTGCCTTCGGGGCGGGGGGGCTGCTGCTTCCCTGAGTCTTACCAGAGGGACGCTCGCTTTCAAATGGCCGTAGGAAGGAGGGCTTCTTCGAGTTGCACGCTTATCTGTCCGCAGATACGCAAACATGTTTTGCAAAAATAACAGTAGCATGTTATCATTCCTGTCTCTGACATGTAAGAATTTTGCTAAAGCCTGAGATCCTTCTTTCCAGAGGAACATTAGTAACTTCTATGCTGTATTTGGGGTTGCTTTCTAAAAATTCCTTTTTTACCTTTTGGAAAAACTGCAAGGGCTTAATCCTGCTGCCATAAGCCATAACATGTGGCTGCATTTTTCTATTTGCTCTGGAGCCTGTGTATCTTGTTAGCTCTAGCCTATCCTTTAGCTCATTAATAGTAATATTAATCTGTTCCAGCTCTCGGCTCTAATCGCAGATTCCATCTGATCAGGGTTTTCTCTTGATCTTTTCCAAGAAGCTCATTATCTAATACAGCTGTAAATGTTGCTGGGCCTGACACTAACGCATATTTTGTACCATGGGGGAATTTGACTAATAAAATAATCCAATTAGACATTTGTTTTTGTCTCCCTGGGGCATCTTAGATTACTTGTCTACCTCAGTTATGTGTTGTAATTAGTTAACGTTTGTACATCCCTTTGATGTAAAAGCGCTGGTATTATCCTTGGCTCTGGATGAGAACTTTATAAAAGAAATATCTGGGGCTTAAAATTGCAGCAGTATCTAGCAGGTGTATGGATGCTGTCAGACCTGTGGTGTGTGTATCTCCAGTGCTGCGTGGCGGTGGTGGTGTAAGTGTGTTGAGGATTGCATATCAAATGTTGGGAGCTCCTCAACACGAGGTATCTCAAAACAGGAGTTAAGTCCATGTACAGAGGAGTCTCAGCCACACTTGTCAAAGACAGATGAGACTGCTAATACTTTCGCATGTGTTTTCCACATTAGAAATGGATAGATCTAATGGGTCTGTGTTTTGGAGTCCCTAGAGAATTATGTGAATTAATTCAGTTTATAAGTATTTTGCTGGGGGTATGACAGTATTGTAATCTGTTTCTTTTTCTCTCTCTCTTTTTTTTTTTCTCCTCTCTTTAGTCTTTCCTTGGTTTGGCTTGGATATTGGAGGGACCTTGGTCAAACTTGTTTATTTTGAACCAAAGGACATCACTGCTGAAGAAGAGGAGGAAGAAGTGGAAAATCTTAAAAGCATCCGCAAATACCTGACATCAAATGTAGCCTATGGATCTACAGGCATTCGGGATGTGCATCTTGAACTAAAGGACCTTACCCTGTGTGGACGTAAAGGCAATCTGCACTTTATACGCTTTCCTACTCATGACATGCCTGCTTTTATTCAAATGGGAAGCGAAAAACACTTCTCAAGCCTCCATACTACCTTATGTGCCACGGGAGGTGGAGCGTACAAATTTGAGCAGGACTTTCTCACAGTATGCATTTTTGGCTTCTATACAATTAGGATCTGGTAGTGAAATTTTCTTTAAGCTGAAAACTAGAAAATTTTCTCTGCAGACTCTAAAACATCTCTAAATATTAGCTTTGGAAGAGTGTACCTAACTCAAATTAAACTTGGTTCAGGGAACAGCATGTGGAGTCAAGTTTGCATCTCCAAATTAGGATACTTTCTTTCCTGAAAGTGCATGTAACATTCCTGTAACTCTAAAATTATTCTCTAATTTCCATGGCGTGTGCTCTTACAAGACTTTCTCTGTCTTGATAATCTCTGATTATGCTGATGTCAGTCTTGTGGGTTTTTTTCTCATTGCTGTCTTCTCACATGCTTCCTACTTGTTTTATTGTTTCTTTGCTCGTGTGGTTTCATTTCTAACACACACGTAAGTGACCTGATTGAGGTTCAGTCAAATTTGGTGGTGAATTAGGGTTAACTGAAAGGTTAGTAGCTGGACTTTGACATCATCATGTGGCTTCATTATAAGTTTGATTCTTGTTCATAGGTGAAAAACATGTGTGATAATTACTTTTGTTTAACCAGGTCTTGAAAAAAATGCACCAAATAAAGAGGTTTTTTGTACAGTTGAGGCAGTGACACGAGGGGAGAACAATTTCATAACTTCCTGTGCTTTCTGGGTGTTTTTTTGGCTGTGTTTGTTTTTGTTTTTTTTTTTTTTGTTCTGGTGGTTTGGGTTTTTTTCTTTTTTTTTCCCAACACTTAAGTCCATTCTCATTTTTCTTTGTTTTGCCTGCTAATGCCTCAGAGTCAGGGCCTAAATCAGGCCATTGGAAGCTGATGAGATTCTCTTGGCATCCATCTGTGGATCTAGTTGTTTGTTTCCCCCCCTCTTCCATGTCTGCACACTTTAGGGCCAGGGTAGTTAGCAGTCCACGTGTGTGGAGAAACATGGAGCCCTCCTGTGCCCGGTACTTCTCTCAGCCACCACAGGGAGTAGTGGAGACAGCCGAATTTAGCTGGCAGTAAATGCATTTTTCTAGCCCTGAGCATAAACACTTCAGATCCCTAGCTGCTTCTTGAATATTCTTCTTTTTTTTTTCTTTTTTTTTCCGCCAGATGGGTGACCTTCAGCTTTGTAAGCTAGATGAACTCGATTGCCTTATTAAAGGAGTTTTGTACATTGATTCAGTTGGATTCAATGGACATTCAGAGTGCTACTATTTTGAAAACCCGACGGATGCTGAAAGATGTCAGAAGCTCCCATTCAACTTGGAGAATCCGTATCCTCTCCTTTTGGTGAACATTGGCTCAGGGGTCAGCATTTTGGCTGTGTATTCAAAAGAAAACTATAAACGGGTAACGGGCACCAGGTGAGTGCTATGAAGGGGGTAAATTCAGTTTTAGTTTTGTTTCAGAATCTGGAATGTATCTCTTCATTGTAGATGACGTTTTCAGGGACAAGCTGGTGAGTGGAATGACTGAGCTTCTGCTTCTACTGCAGTCCCTCATCTCTGCCAACAAGAATCCCTCCTGAAAGAGAAAATCTGAATTTAATGTTTTGGTTTCCCTACTGCAACCAGTCTCTCTAAGTCCTACAGCAGGGCAACTGAAAAAAACAGCTTCTAAACTGTTTTATCTGCCATTGGAGAGATCCCATAGTTTGGGATTATCCCAAATACACTCCTCACGATCTTGTTAACAACTGTTAGCTTTGATCCTAGCAGTAGAGATTTTCATCCCAACTTCCGAAAGTCACTTTATTTTGGTGGAAAAGATGCTGGCACGGCAGTAATTCCCCAGACAGGTGCTGGGCTGCTGCAGCAGCCCACATCTTCTTGAAGATATGACTTCTGTTGCCAGGCAAAGCCAATGAGCTCTGTGGCTTTAAGCTTTCCTGAATTTCCTGAAAGTTAGCAGTAATAATAATAAACTCCCCCCCACCACCAGTACAGATCTTATTCTTATCTTATTATATGTTGTTATTGGCATATGTTCACCATATGTGAACAGGGATGTAGTTTTTTCCTTTAAATTTTTAATATCTGTGCCCTGATGCTCCAGTTATTCCTTGGGACAAGTATTTATTTTAAGATTGACTTCTCTGAGTCTTGGGAGGAAGGTAGATACTGTAAAATAAGAAAATTAATTTGTCATTTAGAAACATACCCTCTGCAGAAGGCTATGAGGGCATAGGATTCCTTATAGGCTGTAAATTATTTGAAAGTAACAGATTTAAAGAAAATTGCTGCTCTTCTAAGATTGCTCTCACTGAAAAGAGAAGCAGCTGAAGGAACAGGGCAGCCTGAGCTAACTGAGCACAGCTGAGTGATCCCAGCTTTCCCTGGAACAGGCCTTTTTCTTTCTCTGCCTCTTTAGAAGCAAAGTGGGTGACTTTCATTTTGCTTTATGTTGCAGCCTTGGAGGGGGAACCTTTTTTGGTCTCTGCTGCCTTCTTACTGGTTGCTCCACCTTTGAAGAGGCCCTAGAGATGGCCTCCCATGGAGACAGTACCAAAGTGGACAAACTAGTGCGGGACATTTACGGAGGAGACTATGAGAGATTTGGATTGCCAGGCTGGGCTGTAGCTTCCAGGTAATGACTTGACTGATCTTTATTTTCATGGGAGAGTCTGCAAGGATGAAAAACTGGATTTACTTATCTTAGGAGAGCTACCATTCCTTCTGCTGTTCTGTTCTACCAGATCTAAATTAAAGATAGCAATGCTTTTTACAGTTAGAAAGAAATACTTGGGAACTGCTAATTTAACTAGTGATTAGTCTTCATTTTCTCCTGGAATTCTGATGCAAATGAACTTTTAACTCGAAAACTGTCTTTACAGCTTTGGAAATATGATGAGCAAAGAGAAGCGGGAATCTGTCAGCAAAGAGGACCTCGCGAAGGCTACTTTAATAACCATCACCAATAACATTGGCTCCATAGCACGGATGTGTGCACTTAACGAGGTACTAAGGGGAAATCTGCTTCATAGCTTCCTGTCTGAAGCATTGCCCATGTGCTGCTGTCACGCAGAATCTCTCCTTCCTTGCATATGCTTCTATAGACACGTGTTCATACTCACCTTTTTGGACATTCAGTAAGTTGTAATTGGCTCATTTTGGATTCTTCACTAAATTTTGTCCTTGCTCATCTGTGTAGTTTGAGCCAGGTCATTGTGCTGTGAACAGAAGAGCTGTGAATGAATTAGAGGTTGGCTGTTGGTCTTATTAGGTCCTGTGCTTGGTCAGGAGTTGAACAGCTTCTCTGCAGTGGTTTGAGGAGCAGAAGGTGTGCGATGAACTACAGCTCTTGGGACTGCTGAGGGAGAAGGAGAGGTGGGGTGGATGGGCAGGGAGGCTGGATACCTTTCTTGTGTTGTTTTTATGAGTTGCTCTTGATTTCTTGGCCAGGCCCCACCACCTCCACAGCCGTTCCAGTATCTTTGTGCTTTCAGCTTCTTTACAGTGCTGCCTTGTTGCATTCATGTCAAGCAGCATTGTACAGGGCTATGAAAGAGCAGAGACATGCTCTCCACTCCACTCCGAGCCCCTTGCTCTGGGATGAGCTGACAGGGTGAAGCATCCTCCTGACTCCTGTTGCTCTTGGCAGATGCTCGCTATTTACCTTCATTTACTGCTGAAACATAGCAAGATACATATAAACAGGCCTGCCCACCATACATCTGCTGGGTCCTCACTCTGGAGTACACAGCTGAATGCAGAGAGGATGCTGAATAGTTAGGGGAAAGCACTCATGAATGTGGGGATGGAAGGAAATCTGTAGAAGGATGTGAGTGAAGGAACAGGTAGGACTTGATCCTGATTTCTTGGTAAGAGGAGGAACTGAAAATTGTTTTCTTGTCGGGGAACAAGAAAGCTTCAGAGTTCATCACTTGGTTCAGAAGAACTATTTTGGGATTGAAAAGTTTGGCTGAAAGTCTAATTTAAATCCAAAATAGCACTACTTGGTTGGTCTTTTCCTTTCTTTCAGAATTGTGTTGGTTGTGGGTTTCTAAATTTTTTTTTTTTTCCAGATTAACAGTAGAGAGCCATTCAACATTTTTAATAATGAGTCAAAGGCCAGAGTTGGGGAGAGAGAGAGAGAAGATGGCACTTGATGATCAGAGTTCCTAGTCAGTATAAAAATCGCATAGCAGAAAATCAGCCATTCTATTCCAATTCCACAGCTAGAAAGGCAGTAGTTACACCTGTGCATTTCTGGGTAGTCTGGTAGAGTCTGAAAAAGAGCCCATGTCTTAACATGACCTGGCCGGTACTGCTTTCTGATAGAATTGTAGATTTTATAATATTCTGTAGATCCTGCCTGACACCTGCAGCATTCACTTGGTTCTTTTTGTGTGTGTGGTTGTAGCCTCTGAGCCTGAGGGACCATCTCAAGGCACCCCTTTTGACCTCGCCTTGCTCTTTTGCATCGTTTCTTGCTGCTGTCAGGCCCCAGCCTGGCTCAGTGTCATCTCTTGCTTGTAGATGAGCTCTTTTGGGTCCAGTTTTAAAATTCTAAATTCAGAAAGCTGCAAGTGCATACTAACTCTTCTCTCTGGAGCTCCCATCTCCACTCGCCAAGGCAGTTATGCTCTTTAGCTGCTGGAACAGCTATTTGGGGTGATGCAGTTCCTCAGGATCTGGTTGCTTTAACGTGGACTGGTGATTTCCCTCTGTTTTCAGCTGGTTGATTTTCATCAACTCTCACTGGAATGTGTACTTGAAAAGCTGCATATGGCATTCTTTCTTCTTACTCTAAGGTGGGGATTTCATTGTTGCAAACAGAAAATGGAATTCAGTCTTAATGTTCCTTTTGTTTTTCCTTAATACTTGCAGAACATTAATCGAGTGGTGTTTGTTGGCAATTTCCTTCGGATCAATACAATCTCAATGAGGCTTCTGGCGTATGCATTGGACTACTGGTCAAAGGGACAGTTAAAAGCACTGTTCTTGGAACATGAGGTGAAATTACTTTTAAAATGCATCTTCTCGTGCCAAAATTCAAATCCTTTGTGAAACAGCTGTATGGGGTCTGTAGCTGTTGATGATACATGGTCTGCAGCAGGTTCCCAGTGCTTTGTTACTGCAGCCACAGTTACTGCCATTCCTAGTGCAGGGTCAGAAAACACATGTATATTGTTCCAGTAGCTAATATCAGAATTGCTTACTACCAATTTCATTTTGCTTGTGAACTTTCTTCTAAGACTATTGACACTGTAGATGATTCTGTGCAGCTCTGCTTTGCAATACAGTGATTATAGTAATAATCTGTTTTGTGACATACCTACCTATAGTTATTTCTTTCCACTGTCCTTTATAAGTTGTTAAAATTACACCATACGTGTAATATTACTGTTCTTGTGTTGGTTGTGTGCCCATGTTTGAGTTTTTAATTCCTGTCTATTTGCTCTTCAGGGTTATTTTGGTGCAGTTGGTGCTCTTCTGGAGCTCCTGGATTCAGCCTGACTCCGTGCAGATCCTGGATATTGCATCTACGAAGTCAGGGCACTTCCTGGGTCACCTTTCGCTTCAAAGCATCTGTTCAGTGACTGTTAAACTAATTGTGCGTGAACTAATGAGCAGAGGAAAGGACTGTTGCGTTTCTGTCTGTAAACAGTTGAAACCAATGATCGGTTGCAGCACAGGTTTGTTCAAAAGGAATATATCCGCAAATACGCTGAGGGAAGGTGGCAGTTGTATCTGGAACATCGGTAGGGCATTTAGTCGCTGACACCAAATAGCCCTTTTTAATGTAGTTTTCTATGTGTGTTTAAAGGTGGTGACGTGACAGCAGGGCTTGCACTCTATTCCCTCCATCAAGATTCCTCTTGAGTGCTGGAGTGTCTGCCCAGGTCACAGTTTATAGGGTTCAGCTGCAGCGCTTTATGTTCTGCAAAGGAAAGGCATCGCGTTCCCACTGTGCTGTTAGCTTTCTGTAAAGGGGAAGGGACATCAGCGCAGCCCTGGCACGTGGAATCCATACGGGCCACCTCTGTCCCCTCTGACCCGTGCAATGGCCTCTCAGACACCATCATGCTATTAGTGAGGCTTTGTCCCTGTTATTGCAGTTTCGTATCTTTGTATGCAGATTATTAGAGACAAAAGATAAGGCAAAAATCCCGTGTCTTGGGCACCCCAAATCTGCTCAGGTTGATCCCCATCTCAGCCTGTAACACTTCTATGCTGACCACAGTAACCTTTTGGTGTCCACCACAGTGCTGGTACAGTGTTAGGAGCGTCTGTCAGCCTTGAAACTTGAGAGCTGCTAAAAGCAAATTTGAAGATGGAAATAGTGGGGTTTTTTGTTGTTTGGGGTTTCTTTTCTCTGTTGTAAAACCTGGCTGCATATAACAATACCAAAGAGATTACTTTTTCTTTCAGTCATACGCTCTGGATTTTCTCTGTAATATACTCCATTTTATGTTTACTATTCGCTAAACTAGTAGTTTCTGGGGGAAACCTCTCCTTCCCCTGTGCATGCTGCACTCTTCTCTCTGTTTTCTCTGTGCATGCTCTCTTGCGTACAGCCCACAAACCGGGTCGCTGCGGGTCGGAACCCCTACAGATCTCAGGATGTGGATTTAGAAATGGCTTATCGCGCACTGAATAAGTGCTGTCTCCAAACAACAGAGATGCTGGTAGTGGACAGGGGTTTAAAAAAGAGAGACAGCGTGCACGTGGTGTGTGCTCTGCCCTTCCTTCCTCCCGGCTCTGCTTTGCCCTGCTCTTTGAGAGATTCTGAAATTCTTCCCGGCCTCAGATCTTGTGTCACGGAACGAACAGGATCCTTACTGAGACGGGCGGTCGCATTCTCTTTGCCCTGCTGCTGGCAGCAAGGTATTTGGGTGGAACCGCGCTCCAGCTGGGGAGCGTGAAAAAGCTGCTTTTCTGAAGAGCCGCCCGTACCTTCCCTGGGTGATGTCAGCTGAAGGGAGATGCCACTCCAGTGTCTGCTCCGCAATGCGGTGCTCGGGCTTTCTGGCTGAGCAGCTCAGCTCTCTCTGGAGCCCGTCCCCCGTGAAACGCAAGCGTGGGTCACTGCTGTTCACGCTGGAGGGGGGTTCATCCCAGGACACCGGGGTGGCCCTCGTCCTGACTCAGATGCCTCTTTTAAAGTCATGGTGTCTTTTGAGATAAGTTGGTTTTCAACTCTCTGACCCCAATGCACGTTTTGGTGACGGATGGGGACACTGGTCAGCCCGGGCTGGTTTGGCAGCAGAAACAAGCAGTAAAATCATGCCCAGCTCTACCCTTTGCCGCAGCCCAAGATCCAAGTACTCACAAGGTGCTCCACAGCTGGCTGGGTTCATTGCATGGTACCTGTCTATGTTTTGGGCCTGAAATTGGAAAGAAACTATGAATTTGGAAGACGTACTCTTTGCTAGCTTAGATCCTGCATGATGTTTCTCTTGAAGCCTGCCCGGTCAGCTCTGCCAGGTGAGCATTGCAGGCAGCAGACCCAGCATAAAGCAAGACATTTTCTGAACTTTGTTGTGGGCCTGGAACTTCCTGAACGTGTCCAGGAATTTGGCAACCGCAAAAAAATATGGTGGGGGGAGGGAGAATAGTGTGAGCCTGAAAGGTAATTTTTGCTGCGTGCTGTCTGCTGAAGAAAATCTGTGTGCTTTTCCTGCAGTTCAGTGCAGGGTTGGTATCCTGCTCTGCTTGCAATATATCGTGTTGCTTTTAGAGGTGAAGGGGGTGAGCAGGATAATGCAGAGTCGTAGCGTGGTTTGAGTCAGAAAGGACCTTCAAAGATCATCTAGTCCAACCCCTTGCCCGTGACAGGGACATCTTCCACTAGATCAGGTTGCTCAGAGCCCTGTCCAAACTGACCTTGAATGTCACCAGGGATGGGGGCATCCATACCTTCTCTGCATGACCTGTTTGGGATCTGTTGCATCTGAGACCTTATTTATTCTTCATTTCTTGTGTAATTGCATGAAAGATACCCCAAGAAGGTGTATTGAAAGCAACTCCACTTTTGAATTGCCGATTGTAGGTTTTCTACACTTAACTCTTCCTCTGCAATGTAAAATATAATACACAGCACGTCACCGGCTGCCACTTCAGCCAAGTCACCCACCCTCGCAGTCAAAATGCAGGCCCTGGTTTGAGTCATGGAAAAGAAAGAGAAACGCTTTTTGAAATCTCCTTGTGCCCAGGACCTGCGTCCCTCCTCGGTGTAATACTCCGGGGATGCACTGGGCTGGTGTGGGCTTGGCAGCTTTAATTAGTCACAGGGATTTTATACAGACCACGTTGGTGTGGGGAGGGTGTGTGTAAACCTCTGAATCCTCCTCACGCGCAGAACAGGGGTTAGTATTTTTTAATAGCAGTAGCCTTTGGGAGCTGAAGCCTTGGGAGATGGAAGAAGGTAGGGTGAGGTGATGCTGCGAGGCAGAGGGAGGCTGTGGAGGGTGAGAAGCCCCCACAGCTGCTCCGGGGGAATCCCTGCCCTGCAGTGCTGGAGGAGGTGCCAGGCTGGTGGCCCTGGGAGCAGCATCCCACGTGTTTCCCGCTGTTCGTCCTGTGCACTTGTGTGTGTAATGCCTTTCTCTGTGGGTTCTGAGTAGATCTGTGTGGTCTGATGTCCGACACCAAAGTCCCTGATGTATTGTGTGTATTTTTTTGTAAATTGTTTTTTTTTCTTCTTCTTGTAATAAAATATTACAGTTATTTTTTATATACTTGAAACTCTTCTCTTGTTTGCTTCTTGACTCACTCTTGCGAGCTACAGAGCCAAGGGGTGAGGGTTGATCTGAACAGGCTTCAAGAACGTGCCAGTGAAATGGGTATGAATGAGTCCTTCACCTTTCAGTTGATTTTAGAAGCTCATTAACAATACTGTCAGCAATCCTTAATTACTTTTCACTCCCTGCATGTGTTCTGCTCTCTGGAAAGGGCATGGCAAAGCACGTTAATGGAGGGGGGAAAAAATAATATTTGGCTGTTGCTTGTGGTAAGAGAATCCCTTCTAGGTGCTTGGTTGCTGCTTGAGCACTACCCTGGGCAGTTCTTAACCAGGTGCCTTAAAAATGGGTTTCTAAGCCCAGTTTGACCAAAACCCAGATGCTGGTGGGGACCTGTGCTTCCCAGAGAAGGTGAGTTTGTGCTTGACTGGGGTTGGGTGAGCTTCACTTTGCAGCGGGGCTTCAGAGCTCCAAGGCTTCCTGAGGGGTGTCGCAGGGCTCTGTGGGCAGCGGGAGGCTCCCGCCATCGCTCAGCCCAGCAAGGGCGATTTCTAGCATCGTTCTGGGGCAAACTGCAGCTTTTTAGCGTTTGATGAAAGGCTGTGGTAGATGATCAATGCTTTGGAGGCCCTTTGGCCATTGACAGATGATATGAGTTGGGTTGGAGGTCAAATCAAGGATCTCTCCAGAGCAGGGACTGTGGAGTGGAAGTAACAAAAACGTATTTTGTTCCTCTTAGTGCTAGATCCAGACTGGCTTGGCCAGACCCTCTGCTGCTTTGTCCCACCAGCAGGAATCTTCACCCAACCAGCTCTTCATGTTCATGACTGCCTGGAGCTTTCAGCAGGTGACTAGGAGGGCAGCAAGAAGGTCACGCCTTGTGTTTCCTTCTGGAGAAGGTGAAGCAGAACATCTCCAGGTGGGACCTGCCCCAGCACCCGGCTCTGGGGGTGCAGCCAGCACTAGAGGGCAGCAGCCCTCCGTGCTGGGCAGGGATGGTGGCACAGCAGGACAGGGGAAGGTGGGAGCCCTGCTTGCTTTGCACCAGGTTTCTTCAGGAATCGCAACCTGGCCTCAGCTGAGCAACCCAAATGGGGACAGGCAGCGATGGAGAGTGGAGACTTGAGGAAAAGGGGATTTTCCACCTGTCTGGTAATGCTTGGAGGAAGAGCAGGGGTGAAACGAGGCAAACAGGAGATGGGGCTTCAGCTGGAGCCCAGGAAATCTCATAGCGTGGAGGCTGGAAGGGCTGAACTCCTCCACTTCCCATGGCTGGTGGAAGGTTGGCCATAGCCCAGCTGGGCCTTGCTGCCTGCTCCAGGTGGGAGCTCTTGCTCATGGGCCAGGATCTGGGCTGGAAGGTGGTTCAAGAGGAGGGAGAAACCTCCTCTTCCCGCTTTCCCCAATCTAGGGGCTGGGCTCTGCTCCAGGCCAGTGAGACAGGGACAATGGGAAACACACACAAACCCCCAAAACCCATTTTCCAGGCTCCCCTCCAGGAAAGGGCTGAGGCCAGACATAGCACAGCAGATGCCAGCCCCGCTGGGGACAGCCCTGGGGTGACAGCAATAAGAGGGGTGCTCCCTCCTCGGTCCCATGGTCCAGGGCTCCCTCCCACCTCCCGCAAACACACCACCGCTTCCAAAAGCTGCTTTTATTTACATTTCAAGTCAAATCACATGCAAACCATAGTTTTGTTGTGGTGTTTTTTTTTTCTTTCCTCATTTTTCTTTAAGAATAGTGTGATTAGCAAAAAAGACGCATTATTAGAATTTTAAAATAGCAATTAAATATACAAAAATATAGCTTACAAAAAAAAAAAAAAACAAAAAAAACAAAACAGCGAATGTTTTAAAAAATATTCTGCTGCAGAATTTGTAGTGTACAAACACGTCTATGAGGCTCCTCGCTCCATAAACAGTCTTGGGAGGTGCAGGGTATTTACAGGAAGGGGGGGACACCCGTAGCCTTCCCAGCCCCATGCCCCATCCTGTGCCCAGGGGGGGAAGGGGGCTGGGAAAACCGCTGCTGTGTAATACTGACACCCTTCCCTCCCCTCCCCCTCCAAAAAAAAAAAGGGAGAAAAAGTTGCAAAGGTGGAGGGAGACACCAGGGACTTTGCTACAGTGCCCAAATTTGCCCTGCGAGGTGGTCAGAGAGGTGAGGGGGTGGCACAGGCCCCCCTGACCCCAGCAGCTTTTGCACTCGATGATGGCTGGGTTTGGGGTGTTTTGGCACAGCGAAAGGCTGCCAGCTTACCCGTCCCTCGCCCAGAACACACCTGGGGCCAGGCTGAAAGTGACGGGGTGAACCCAAAGGACAGGATTTTTGACCCCCATCCCAGCAAGCCCATGCCATGGTTTCCGAGGAGGAGGCGGTGGCCACCGGCTCTCACCATGGATGGTCTGCGCCAGGATCGTGCCTGTCGGAGGGACTAATGGCCCCGCTGAGGTAGCCCATCGTGCCCAGGAGGGGGGCAGCCACCCCTGGGGAGGGTGAATGGGGTAACCAAAGCCCACAGAGACCCCACGCCACTACCACCCTGCCATCTCCTGTGGGTGATGCCAGCTTCCCTGCCCTGCTTAGCCCTTTGGGAGGAGCAGTGGGTGCCCAGGAGGCACCCCACTGCGGCATGAACCCCGGTGTTGCTGCGCCTGGGGAGCTGAGACCCAATTTTGTAGGCAGGGATTGCAAAGGCAAAGGTAACCCCATGAAAATAATGGCAAAGAGGAGGAGGCGGCAGGGACCAGCCATGATGCTCTGGGTTCCACTCCCTGCATTTTGGGCATCGTTTTTTAGATGGCTGTAGAGGGGCACGGGGGGCAGCAGGGGCAGGAAGCGTACTGGGGCGTTCAGGGGGAGAGTCACGGCCTTGCAGGAGGTTGATGGACATCACTGGGTGGCTCAATACTGCTCTGTCGTGCCCTACGCTGCTTCCCATCAGACGTGGTGCTGGAGAAGGGATGTGCTGGAAGAAGGATGTCATGCAGGGTGGCTGCCAAGGACCCTGCATCCCCTCCTCGCCTCAGGAGAGGAATCGAGCCCAGGCTCGAGTGCGAGACCCTTCATCCCGGCACAGCTCCACGGAGGCAGGTTTTTGGGGCGTGAGGCTCCTCTGCTTCAGCCGGCGGGGACGTGCCCCCCTTATAAAGTGCTCCAGGCTCTGCGCCCGGCCACCTGTGTCCTCCCCTGTCCCTCCGTGCTGGTACCGAAGTGCTTTGGTTGTCTCCAAGTCCCCCAGGCCAGTGGCAGGGTCCCCCCCCGTGGTAGGGCAGTCCCCGGGGCGGTGGAGCTATACGATGTTCTCTGCGCCAGGGAGGGGGCCCTGGGGGGGTCCGGGGTCCTGCTTGCTGTGCAGCTGGGCCAGCTGCAGCACCGGCATGTTGCAGAGCGGGCACACTTTCCGCACCTCCAGCCACTTGATGAGGCACCTGGGGGGAACACACAGACATCACAGGGGTGCTGCAACCCCACTCCCTCCCCTCCCCCCCCCGACTCGGTGCCCCGTGCACCCCTTTGGGGTTGCAGGCACCCCTGCCCCTCCACAGTGGGTGACAGCCTGTGGCCTAGGGGCTGTGAACCACATCTGATCTGTTGTCGCCTTCCCTGGAGCACTGATGCTGCTGAGGTTGTAATTCACCATTTAGGTGACTTTACATTTTATCAGTACATTTTTGGGGGCGTGCATATACATACACGGATTTTTGTGTACGTATAATATATAGAGAGAATTTATATCTAGTTATAAGATAGATGTAAAAAGCATACATGTAGAATCATAGAATGGTTTGGGTGGAAGGGATCTTCAAGATCACCTTGTTCCAACCCCCCTGCCATGGGCAGGGACACCTCCCACTAGACCAGGACGCTCAAAGCCCCATCCAGCCTGGGCTGAACACCTCCAGGGCTAAGGCATCCACAGATTCTATGGGCAACCTGTTCCAATGTCTCACCATCCTGAGTGAAAATTCTTTTCCTAATATCTAATCTAAATCTGCCTTCTTTCAGTTTAAAGCCACGGTGCCTCTTCCTATCACTATGCTCCCTGATAAAGAGTCCCTACACAAAAATATACAAAATACATATATACACAAAAAGGTATATATGAATATATGCATTTTATACATATAAAAATGTACATATCCATCATATATATAAATCATACATATATAACGCATATATATTATACCTACACAATTCAGTGTTTTACATTTTTATAAAAAATATATATAAAATTTATATACACACATTTTTCATAGAATCACAGACTATCCTGAGTTGGAAAGGACCCCTGAAGATCACAAAGGCCAACTTTGGACTCAACACAGGGCAAGATACAAGTTAAACCCCACATCCAAGAGCAATGTCCAAATGCTTCTTGAATATCAACAGGCTTTGGGCTGTGACCACTTCCCTGGGGAGCTTGTTCCCATGGTTCTGTATATATATTTTATAAATACATCTAAATTATGCATATATAGCTTCAGTCTCCTGTTCCAGGGACTTACTTTCTGTGGAAGGCATGTTTACAGGGACAGATCCCCAGCTCATCCTTGGGCTTGAACTCCTCCAAGCAAACAGCACAGATCTGAAATACATGAGAAGCAAGGAGAGAAAGCAGTCAGCTGCTGGGAAGCAAAAAAAAAAAAAAAACAAACCAAGGCAAGCCCCTAAAAAACCTTTCCCTAAGTCATGCTCACCTCACCCCTGCCTTTGGTTGGGGAAAAAAACAAGGGTAATTCGACTTCTGTTGCTAGTGAGGATACACTGCGTGGGGGGGGAGAGAAATACCTCCCCGTACCAAAGGGGAAGCAAACTCCTCTTTTGGGACCGAGTTGAATCTGCAGGGATAACTCTGGGAAGAGGAAAAGGCAAAGGATGCACCTCTGCCTCGGAGATGGGAAGGTTGGTTGCTGTTTTCCTGGTGGGCAAGAGACTGAGATGAAATCGCCTTACCCCATGCTGCCAGTTTTTCCTGACCCATTTTGGATATTCCTGGGGGTTTTGGATATTCCTGGCTGGTTTTCCCAGCTCCCCTCCCCTGCCCCCCTGGCTGGGAAGTCTCTGGCAGTCCAAAACAAGGGCCAGCCCTGCTGCCAAAAGCCCTGGGGACGAGGCGGGTGGCTGGCAAGCGCCGCTGGAGGCTCCCGGCTTTCCCAGGAACGCAGCGCCCATCAATACTTTCCAGCCACCCAAATCTTGTCTGAGACTTTTTTTTTAATGGGGCGAGCAAATGTTGGCATAGCTGCTCAGGTCAGCCCCTGAGGAACACACACGTCTTGCACCCCATGAAAAGCCTGGGAGATGTGGCATGATGGAAAAAAAGAGGAAAAACAAACCCAGAAACACGGGGCTGAAGAGCTCAGCAGGGACTTTCCCGTCTGGAAGGCTCCGGGTGATCCCTGGCAGCCACCCCATGATGTTGCAAAATCCCCCCCATGCTCTGCTTTCCAGAACCACTTACTGTAAATACCACAATCCCAATGCCCAAAAAGGGATATTTTGGAAGGAGCTGGAGCAAATCCCTTCCAGCCATTTCTAAACCCCAGGGAAGAGCTCAAACTGCTCTATCCCCTTCCCCATGGACCCCTTGTCCTTCCCAAAAGAGTTTGGGCTGGGAGAACCACAGAAAGCTGGAAACAGAGGTGATGGAGGAAGAGGAGGATGGAGGGTTATCACTGCTGTTCCCAGCTCTGGCACGCTCCCAATCCCTCCTACCATGAGCCTCTCACCCTGGGAAGTGCTTTTAAGTCTGCGTGCCGGCAAAAAAACCCACTGCAAGTCAACTTAATGTGAGCGGATCAGAAATAGGGGCCTCAAGCAGGGACTGCTCCATCCTTCCACCGCCCTCTTGCCCTTGGGATTTAGGCCCTCGGCTGTGGGGAGTGGCGGGTGAGGATGAAACGTGGGATGGGCTCTTGCTGCTTAGCTTGGGGAATTAAAATAATTTTTTTTTTAAAAAAAAAAGCAGTTTATAAACAAATGGAGCTGGTACTTAGCAGACAAGCGGACTCATGTCCAGGATGCGGGTGGGCATTTTTGTTGCCATGAGGGGAAATCAATCCAGCCTGTGTTTGAAGCAGGGCTGGGGCAGATTCCTGCTCAACTTCAGCATGAAAAATGGTTTGTAAATAGGGGCACTCAGCCCCAAAACTGGAAACCTGAGAACAACTATTGGGTTTTAAACCTCAAGAGGCAGGTAGGTAGAGGTGGATCAGGGTAACATCGTTACTCTGAACCGTGTTTCAGCCCTCTCTTAGCTCGTTAACACAGAGGAATCCAGTAAGGAGTCACTTCTGTGCCCACATCGTGCGTATGGGGCAGGCACTGGCACAACTTCCTCCACAAAATTTAAATGCAAATATGCCCGGGGATTTGCTTTTTGGCTTTTTTTCTCCCGAATCTAAGAAGCGTCCATGGTTTTGGAAGTGGCAAAAAGGGGTTTAATTCTTAACACCTCCAATCAGACACCCCTTTGCCTGCCTCTTCCAGCCCGCTCTTTTCTGCAAAGCGGGAGTGTGAGGGGCAGAAGCCTGGGGAGCGTGTTTATCTTTGATTTCAATTACATCCCAGCAGAGTTTACTCTGCCCGAGTAACGTGGCCGGCAGAGATGTGCTGGATATCGTCATGCTCTGGCGGTGGCAAGGCCGAGCAGAGCTGGAGGGGACGTAACCATCAAGGGACACTGTTTATAGCCAGCCCAGCCTGCCTCTGCCTCCCCTTTTATCCACAGCTTTTTATCACAGTGATTATAATAATGCAGTAAAAAATAAAAGTAATAATGCAGTGAACAATAATGCAAATAATTAAAACGCTAATAACAACAACAACAACAACAATAATAATAATAATAGAAATAATAATGATGCAGTAAAAGCTAAAGGGGACCCGGGGGGAGGTTTAATCCAGATTGCAGATGTGCTTTTACTGGCTGCATTAACAAGCAATTAGAGTTTCTGAGAGAGTAAAGCAGCGTCAGGGAGGGATGGAGCCGCTGGTGCAGCTGTTAACCTGCCCCATCCACGTTCCCTGTAATGGGGTAAGAGGCCGCAGAGCAAACCCCACTGCTGGCAGCAAGTGGGCAGCGGTGCTGGCACACCCCGCCATGTGTTTTGCTCCTGAAGGAGATAAATTTGAGTTTTTGCATCCTCTTGCCTGTGCCAGCCTTAGTCTGTCCCCCAGCCCCTCCCCTGCTCAAGGAAGAGGAAGGTGAGGGAGTCTTTGCTGCAACGCTACCGTGCCGGGGATGTACTCACCTCGTGTAGGTTCAGCTCCTTCACCTTTTCCTTGAGTATCACCTGTAGGACAGGACACAGGATCAGGACACAGCTTCTGCCATGAGTGTTTGCAGGAAAAATCTCCATAAGGAGAGATCCCACTTAGCTTCCTAGCAGAACTGGAACCCCTCAGTAAACCCAGCACAGCCAGGGAACACATCAAATCTTAACCCTTGTGCAGGTACAAGAGGAAGGCAGTGCTAGCACAGCTATAACCACTAACATGAGGACCTAATCAGGAGGTCGTCTCCTGAATTTAAACTTCCTGGGCTCCCACACTCTGCAACAAGCTCCTCCATGGATGTGTGCTGCTTCATTTTCACTCCATCCAGGCTAAACACCTGGAGAGGGCTATAAATTCAGAACAACCACATATTATCGCATCATATCAGCCCAACTCCACCCAGTTTCCTGCTCAAACAGATCAGAAGCAAAAAATTACACAAGCCCTGGACTAAACAGGACATTGGAGCAGCAACCTGACACAGATCTCTTGGCTGTGTTTATTTTAACATGGGCACTGTCAGATACACAAAATGGCTGGGTTTGCCAAGGTGACATGGAGGTGGTCCCTACAAGAGGTCCCTATGAAAGCCCCATGGTTGTGGGTGGTTCAGAGCAGCGAGGTCCAACCTGGGGAGCAGATGCAAACCCTACAAAACATCATCTTGATTGCTGAGGAAGTGATGGCATTACTGCTCACCACTGGAAAATAAGGTGAGGATTTGCCTAGTTGAGGTGCTCCAGGGGTGGAGATATCTCCACTGCTCAGGGACCTCATCTGAAAATGCAGAGAACTGCAGAATTCTGGGTGAGAGATGCTCCTGGGGTGCCCAGCTAACAGAAAAAAAATTAAAGCATCAGGGACAGAGGTTTGCCCAGACATTACAACTTCTTTTGGAAGAACAAAACCCTCCCAAGGAGAACAACACAATGGAAACCTGCAGGAGTGACTACTCTGATAGAAGATGACAACTTACTGCGTATCATCTTACCTGTTTGTAGGCATAAAGCTCTTTGTGTGCTTGATGTCTGAGCCTGCAATCAAAACAAGAAATATGAATACAGGCCAAAACACCAGTCTTGCTGTAATACTCCAAACATTTAATTTCTCTCCTTTCCAGATTTAATATTTTTTTTAAATTTTTAATTTCAGAAACAAGAATGGACACAAAACCCAACACATTTCAGCAACAACCAGCTTTCCCTGTAGCTGGGGAGGTAATATCTCCATCCAGAAAGTGCACAACTTTCTCCTATTTTCATTCACAAAGAGGTCGTCCACCTGGTTGAAAAGCAGAGGACGGCTATTTATCCAAAGATGACAGTGGAGCAGAAAGCTTTGGGTGATGTCTTCCCTCTCTCACTTTGTATCACAGGGGGCAATTTAATAACCAGAGAGATAACGAGCTGCCAAAAAAAAGCCTGAGAATGAAGCTTTATCTTGGGATTTGGGGGGGGGTGTTATCAGGAGAGCAGATGGGGGTGTGCTATGTTAAAGCACAAGGTGACAAGCCCACATTATGACAGGGGGCACTCCCTGCCCTAGGGAAGGAGCCAGAGCCATTGCCATAGTGGAGAAAAATCAGGATTGTAAACTGTATAAGCTTCTTTCCCCCACCTACCTTTCGAAGCACTGTGCTCAGCACAATTTGGGTTGTTGGGGGGATCTTCTTCCCCAATAGCATCCATTCCTGGATTAAATCAAGTGATGGAGATGGAGGAGATGAAGCTATTCCAAAACCTTTTGCCACAGTGGCAAGTCCAGCTGGTGGCAGCAGCAGGAATCTGAGACCACAAGCAAAGGGCTGGTTCCGCCCCTCCCTCTCCAGGAGGCACAGGTGGGAGCACTTGTCCCCATTCCCCGGGACCAAGTGAAACAGCAAACACAAAACCACATCACATCCCTCCATAGTTTTCAATTCAACCTACTATTTGGTCGGTAAAACATCTTTCCATGGCAGTTCTCTGAGCCTGGCAGAGCACTCTGCAGGCACCAGCTGGCCAGAGAAGCTGATTACACTCTGACAATAAACCCATTTAAGAAAAGAATAATATTGCTTCTCATTACAAGACACGGCATTTAGTGAAGTGCTCTGAAAACTCGAGAGGGAAGTCATCAAGGCTAAAGACTTGGCCAAGGACTTTAACAAGAAGTCAGAGTGCGTCTGCAGGGCTTGGACAGCCGCAAGAGTATTTTCCCCAGCCAGCCTCAAGTGTGATTTCAGATGGGAAACCACCTTGCTGGTAATATCACTTCTCCAAAAATATTCTAGGGGTTGTCTCAAACCCCAGCTGTTTCACCCTAAGGTCTCAGAGGCTTTCTAGTCCTGCAAGGCTGAAGCAGGTGATTTACAAGAACAGGATGTAAAACTATATCCCTCTCCTTTTTGCTCAAAAACACGGTCCTCCCTGTAAAATGATGTGGGCCTTAGAAGTTGAGGAATGGGTATAAATGTAAAAATGCACTTTAATGTTGCAGAGAGAGCTTGGAGTTGCAGTAAGTCAGCTCATGAGCCCTGAATTTAGCGGGGAGGCATCCCTCCTTCTCTAATGCTGCTGCCTGGCAGGGAACCTGCCTGCAGAGTCACGGATAAAACTGCAGCAGGCAGGAAGGAGAAGGCTGGGGTCGCATCCCTCCGCCAACAACCCCGAGCAGAATCACGAGCAGAAGATGCACGAACAATAGAGAAAACAGGATGAAACCAGCCTGATCTGCAGGGATCCCAGCGACTGGGAAATCGGTTATGAAACACAGATGGGGTAGAGCAAGATGCGTGGCTGGAGACCGCATATAAGGGGAGAAACTTTTCCAGCACAGGAAAAAGCATCTGTCTTATGGAGCACTGAGCAGTAGCCAAGGCTTTGGCCCTAATGAGCCAAAGCTAAGAGAGGGAAGGTGTCAGGAAGAACAAGCCCAAGCATCTGCGGAAGCGGTGGTGGCATCTGGACTGGCGATGGGGACAAAGTCACCACCTGGCCATGGATCCCTGCAGCTCTGCACTGCCGGAGGAGCACGGATGCTCAACAGCATCAGTTGGTGCTGAGCTACATGGGGAGACTTTGCCAAAAAAACCCACCTCCCTGAAGGTTATGGGGAACAGCATGAGCACATCTGGTCCCAAAGTGTGCGAGCTCTGTCTGTTCCTCCACGCTTTCCTTTCAAAGCCAGGATCCTGGGCCAGATGGATCCTGGTCGGACCTAGTGCAGCTGTCGTAATGAGACCCTGGATCCTGGCAAGTGTTATTCCCTGTCAGACCCAGGGCTTCATCCATCTCGTGTCAAGAGCTGTGACTCTGGAGGAATTTCTGGCAGATGGCTGATTTAGATAAGGGACCACACAGCGTCTTAAAAGCCAGTGCGTAGCTGGAGACGACGCATGTGCGCACGCCGTCACCCATCTCTGAATTTAATAACTGATTCGATCAGATTTTGTGAACTCTTCCCAAGCTTTCCACACCTCTCAAAGGAAAGGGAGCATCCCATTTCTCTGGGTGATTCTGAATCATCTGTAGCAAGTGAAGGACTAGGGGAATAGAATGCAAAAGGAACTACTTTTTGCAGGTTTACCTCCAAGATCTGCTTATTTGACGTATTGGAGTAGAAGGATTAGAAAGGCACCAATGCTGGCTCTTCCCCCATCCCTGCATCGCTCTCCTCAGCCCAGGTGGGCTCCCTGGGACTCTCCAAACCCAACCACCGTGTTTCATCCTGGCAGGTTTGAAAGCAGGAGAGAGCCCTATAATAAGGCGCTTTTTTAAGGGCTGCACCTCCCCTAGGCTTTGGGCCACTAGTCTGGGCGGAGAGGAGCCCCACGCAGCCTGCAGCACGGCACAAGCAGAGAGGACGGGGCAGCGTTCCCAAAGGGCGAGCGTGCGTGTCACTCAACTGCTGAGAAAGCACAGCAACACTGGGTTCAGCACCCTTCTGAGCTGCATTTTAGGCAAAATGAGGTGATCACTTTCATTAATTCAGCAGAGATCAGACACAAACGCCTGCCTGAAAAATTTAATTTCCTTTTTCTTGCCTTTTTTTTTTTAAAATTATTCCAAGCAGAGGCAGCAGTCGCGAGGCTGGGACCCATGCTTTGTACTGGAGTGGTTTGCAGCAGCAGAAGAGCTCAAGGTTTGCCTGGACTGCACACAGATGATGTTGACCTTTGCTTTGCCTTTGGCTGAAATTCCTGCAGGACTCCATTTTGAGCCAATCTGATTAAAAACATCACTTCTTCCTCCCATCAGAGCGGGCAGCATGCTCTGTATTGACACAGTTGGGAAGTGCAGCCCACGTGCCCTCCTCCCCAGCACATCCTTCATTTAATGCTGTCAGCTCTGCCATTAGGGGTAAATACACCAGATATTGGCTCTTCCACGCTCCGGATGCCTCCCCAGCTGGGGATGTGGAGGAGGGCTGCATGGGATGCTCTGCTCTGGAGCAGGTGATGAGAACCAGGGCTCAGAGGACAGTGTCATGAGCTTTGCTTGTTATCTGCCAAATATTTAGAGGTGAGTCATGAGAGAGGAGGGAGAGGAAGAGGATGGGCCGTGTTGCCTCTGCACCTAAGCAGGGCCTGGGGAAAGCCACCATCTGCTGTAACCTGCGAATAACCCCCCACAGGTGACAGCAGAGCCCTGGAGCTGCCGAGGGGATTGTCTTTGTCCACAACTCTCCACCCCGGGTTGGTTTCTCTGAGGCGACATGGTGTGATTCCCGCTGCATCTGCTTATTAAATTAACACCTCTCTTTTACACAGCCTCCAGATGTAATTCGGTATTAAAGCCACACATCTCATTGCAGAAGGAGTCAGGAATGATGGGGTAATCCAGCAGGCTTTAGCTCCTGGTTTGGGAGGGGGAAAAATTAAATTTGAGTATCTTACTTTGTATACCAAATCCTCCTGCCACAGGACTAAGGGTACTTGCCATACTACAGGTACCAACAATATTAATACATTAAATGGCACTGAAGGGGAATGACATGGCACACCCTTCCCAGTGCAATCATTTGGGATGCTCTGCACTTGCAGGCACATGGTCCTCATCCTGCTGTCCATCTACAAGGCTTTCCAAACCATGCTGAAGCACAAGCTGAAATTACACACCAATTTCAAAGGAGGTGGATACTCCTGGGGCACATTGGCACAGCTAAAGCTCGACGCATGGCAAAACCCTCCAAAACAGGGGCTGGAGGATTCCTGCTTGGCTTTGTTTTGCCAATAATAGAGCTGGGGGTGGTAGTTTGAAGAGCCATTCATAGAGTCCCTATAGAGTTTAGGGCTATAAAGGGATCGCTAGATGATCTAATCCAACCTCCCATCTATCACAGGTCATTAAATATCACTTCGTTACTCCCGGGAATGGGAGCCAAAACGTCTCATCCAGAAAGGCGCTCTGTCTTGATTTAAAGACATGAAGAGACGAAGGACTTGCCACTTCCCTTGCTGGCTTGTTTCAACTGTTACTCAGCCTCTCTCTTACAACATGCCTCCAATTCTAAATTTAAAGATTTTCTGGCTTGATCTTCCAGACATTACTACTTGTTATTTCTTCTTTGGGGCAGAACACACCCAGCAAGACCTGGTGCCCAGGAAAATACTCTGAAAGTCCAAACACCTCTTCATCTTGCAAGCAAGCCATATACATTCAAGCTCAATCTGGGCAAAACATGTCCTTGAGTCTTCTGAACACCATTTTTCTATTTTTTTTGTGTCCCCTCCCACTGATGTCCCGGTTAAAATGGGAACTCTGGACACAAACACAATACCCCAGCACAGACCTTGTTAACATTGAGCACTGAGATACAAATCACCTGGTCGGGGATGACCCCTCAATCTGTTTCTCCTGTGTCTGCCAGGGTGGACAGAGGCGTTGCACCTTCAAACAACTTTATCTTGTGCATAATTATGGGCAAGTGAAGATCTGATGCCCAGGCAGTGCAAACTACCCCGGGTAAGCCTGGGTTTGGGCTCACCTGCAAGTTTTGCGAGGCTCTGTTTCACACAGAGCTGCAAATATGTGGAAATTATCTAATATTTCAAAGGCGTCATTGAAATCTTGCTTCTGTGGTCTACAAAAGCAGGGCATAACATTTCCGACATCTTCTGGATAGAAAGCCTGGTGGGACTGGCTGCTGTGAGCCAGCCAGATGCTGCCTCCGTGGTGCAAGAAGACCATGTGTGTGTCTTACGGGGACAGAGGGAGGCGATGCGATGGATGTACAGATAGCAGGAAGGTGGGCCATCCAAAAAGCCAGAAGGGAGGGAAAGGGGATGGAAAAACTCTCTGCAACTTAGCAGGAGAGCTCTGCGTACGCAAGATTTCAGCAGCCGCTGCTGGCAGAGCAATGCCCTCTGCTCCCAGCTGCAGGGAGAGGCACAGCCAGCCTCTCACCCTGGGTCATCAGCACAACTTGTCCCCATCATCCCCTCAATTCCCAGGCACTGTGTTTTTCCACACCTGCCTCTTGCTTTCCTCCAGCTGGAGGAGTTCCTTCTCTCAATTAGTGGCCCAACTCTCTCCCCACTGGCCCATAAAATAATTAAAACAAGCCCCAAACTAGGACAACCTTTAACCCTCCCATCCCACACCCCATCATTCAGATTAACAAATGAACTCTGCATCATTAATCTCTAAACTGCGCTGTTGAATGAGCAATTTGTGTACAATAACGAACAGAGAAGGTATTAAACATTTCTTAAGCACACAGTACACAAGTTACTCATTAAAGAGGAAAACGCGTTGAAACATTAAGCAGAAAGCAGGAACCATAAAACATCCCTTTCCAATCTTTTCTGAGAAGACAACCATGTTTCCATGCCTGTTTGAGAAAACAAATAAATATATCTCCTATTTTTAAAGCGGATAATGTAATTGCCCTGTGGGACTGGTAGCTCTAAAACATGCTGGGCTCACTGTGTTGCTCTGGGTGTATTTGCTCTGTTACGGATGAAAGCTGAGCTGAGCACGACCATGAGGGAAAGTTAAACCTCTTCCACGGGTCACATCAGTTTGGCAAGACACAGTGATGCCATCCTTGTTTTGGGATGGAGGGATCACTGGGCTTGGTCTGAATCGAGGCAATTTTTGAAAGCAGCTAGGGAAAATTCCCTTACCTGATCAAGTAGCAACAGAAGAGCAAACTGAGGATGAAGACAAAGATGGCTGTGCCAAAAACCACGATGTATATGTTGAGAGGCAGGTTCTGGAATCCGATGTTCGGCATCCTGAAACTGTAATGCTGGAAGTCTGAGCTCATGGGTAGGCTGCGGAGACAGGAAGAAAACACAGGGATGTGAGGCTTCTTCAGCAGCATGGGATGCCCCTAGAGCGGCATGGGATGCCCTTCGGTGGAGACAAATGGTCCCACCAAAGGCAGGTGGCGGGGAAAGAGAGGGCAGCCAGCAGCACTGCCTGCTTGCTCCTCAACCCTGGCCCAAAGGCATCCTGGCCCGAAACAGAGCCCCCAGCTCAGTAACCCTGAAAACAAAGCAGGGCTGGATGAGCCAGGGCTAGGATTTTTCTTCTCCTGCTATAAGCTTCTCCTCCAGCTATTTTCCCCTCTTCCTTACACACATCATCCTTCAAGTTAAATGCTGCATCAGATGGACAAGTGGGGATTTGCATCCAAGCAGCCCCAGCTGCAGCCAGTGCCCCCAAACTCTCATTAATTAGGCCAAAATATTGGAAGCAACCAGAAAGCCTTGTAGCAAGGAAGGTTCTTCTTTCCTTCCCCTCCCGTGGTCTCCAAGATCGATCCCTCATTCCACAGAAATGCCCCCTCCGAAACCATCAAGCATGCACGTGAACTGGCGTGGGTCCAACACGCTCCCAGCGCATCCCAGGCAGGATGGAAAGGACAAGGGCATTCCCATTCCATACAGCAGCGCAGCTGGAAATTATAGGGGCCATAAAAGAGGCTTGGTTTGTTTTTGCCACGTGAGATCCAGGTCGGGCAGTTTAAGAGCATTTTCGCAGGTTTCAGCTTTATTCCTTGGTATAACCCCACACTGCTTCCCCCCAGCAAAACCCCGCAACAACTGCGAGCGGCGGCAAAGAGGAAGATGCAACAACTTTGGCTGCCGACATACCACGTCTCAGATGTGTGACCAAAACCTTCCTCCTCTCAGAGAGACCCAATTAAACAACAAGCAGCTGCCTGGGATAACGACTTCAGCATATGATCTCTCTCGTGATTTTAGTTTTATTACATGGGACACTGATATTTTACAATAACCCTCATGGACTGTTTTTCAGGAGTCAGGCAGAAAACCAGCCCGACGTCTCTGTATTGCTGTAAAAAAACCCTCACCGCCACAATACCACATTGAGACGTGAAACCCTTAACCGGAAAGCACATATTTATTATTGCCTATTATTATTCCTTTCCATCGCAAACATTCTTTGAGCCATTCACCCTTGAATGATCACAACCATCTCTGGCACAGGCATAAAGTTCACCCACTCCCAGCTTAAAAAAGGAAGTTAAAAAATATGACTTGTTTTCTGCCCATGGGAGAGGGCTGGACACCCAATTAAATTGCACAACAAGCAGGGAAATTACCTGAAGTCTGGAACCTGTTTCCCACCAAGGGATAACCAAACTCTCCCCTGGACTGGGGAGCTTTCAACACCGCATTAATTGCACAGCTCCCAATTTTTGCATGGGGTGAGAAGAGAGGGTGAAACCATACGACCTGAAGCCAAACGTGCCGGGGAGCGATCCTCCAAAAATCAAAGCATCCTCTGAATGTCTCACTCCTCCAAGCAGCAGCCCTGCTTCTGCATCTCCTTTCCCCCTTGAGACCTTAAGACTCCTTTTTTGCCAAGCCCCCATGGCTTTCCTCCATCCTCCCATCATGTATACATTGCTCGTCCAAAGGCTACCCGCTTCCCGGCTGCTCTGGAGGGAGCAGACTCACCTTTCATCCCGGCTACTTCACCAGCACTAGCCCCTCGCCCGCACTCTTCTCGTGCCCCTCGCCAAAGGCAGCATCTCTGCTGGTGCCAAACGCCCGTCCGAGAGCCTCCTCGCTCCGGCTGCTTTCAGTTTCCTCAGCTCAATGGAAGTTTCGAGGCAATTTCTGGTAAAGCCTGGATTTGATTAAAGCCTCCAGAGACCAACACGCATGTTCAGAAACTCTCCCGGCCAACATGGAAATGCTACAAGAGCTCGGGGAGCCGGCACACCCCCCCGCGAGTGCTGGTGGGGATGTGATTTTACAGCACAGAACCACCCAGCAGCTCCCACTCCTCCACCAATGCTTGCTCTGCTCAGCCAAGCTGGTTTACTTTGCAAATAAACTAAAAAAAAAAAAAAAAAAAGCCGAAACCAGCCCCCAAACCTTTGTTCCCAGCTCCAGCAGAGTTAATGCGCAGCTCAGTGTTGCTGCGTAGGGTTGGGTTTGGTTCTCATCTCCACACTGTTTGCTGGGTCAAAGGGATTTTGGACAGTTCAGGGACTCTCCCCTCAGTCACGCTCACGTGACAGAGGATGTTTCAGCTGGAGGATAAGGCTACAGCTGTCCCCACTCGCCCTCAGTCTTGTGTTGATAGTCACTGGGGGTGGCTGAGGTTGGCTGGCTCCAACTCCTCAACCACCCAAGAGAAAGTCAAACGTTGTCCATCTGGGAAAGCTCTGGATAATTTTTTGCAAGGAAAGAGAGACCACTCTTGGGGAAGAGGCAACAAAACCAACCAGCACCAGACTATTATTTTTCTTTCCTTTGCAACTCCTTTAACTTGTGACGCTCTTCTTGCCAGAGCTGGGGCCTTCAGCTCAGCTCTCCCACCAAGAGATGCAGCAGTGGACAGAAGCAAAGACGGCAAATAAGGAAGATCCAGGCTGCATTTAGGGCAGCGACTTCATCGAGCCAGAAAAACTCCTTACACTTGTGTCCAGCTGGAGCCATGCAGCTTTTCCACCAGTCCCCATGACCAGCTACAAACTCCCACAGGCCCTGGAAACTGAGTTCCATCCCACCCACAGCATCCTACTCTTTTCTTCCAACGATACCATTTCCTTAGCATTTTGCCCCAAAAGCATGTCACTGTTGCAGCCATGACCTACCTGCCAGCCATACTGCCAGAGCTCACCCTCCTGGGGACAACTCTTCAGTTCCCTACAGTGCAAGTCCAGCAAGTCCCACACCAGATTCATCCAGCTCCTGTGTGAAATAACCTTCTCTATGTCAGAGACCCTGGTCCTCCCTCCCTCCTACTGCAACAGCTGAGAAATGTTACAGCAAAAAACAAGGAGGTTAGGGGGAAAAAATAAGTTAGCCTGCACAGGATCCAGGAAACTGTTAACTTTAAAAGACTTCACTGAAATCTGATGATTTTAAGCAGCCAAGCTTTGGGGTTGGGTTTTTTTTTTAGGAGAGTCAAGGGGGGTGGGGGGGAGGAACTGTGTTTTAATCTGCTTCAGATTTGTGAGAGTGCAGCCAAGAGAAATAAAAAAGGAGCCATAAAGAAGGATGAAAACTTTCTGGTGCTTAACAAAAGCCTCCCTGTTGCTCTCTCCATGGCCAAGGCATTTCAGTGCAGGCAGATGCCCCTCCTGGGGCACCCACCACCCCTGGCAGGTCCCCACAGCCCCTGGGATGGGGGGTATGGGCTGCCTGGAGAAAAGGAGGTTGGTATCACAGAAACCCTACGGAGGGAAGGATTTCCCCAGGGCTGGATGCAACCCTCTCTGCGGCATGAGGTTATCAGGGAGGGGAGGAAGATGCTGACTTGCTCCTCAAACATACAATGAACTTGCTGTCATGGCAGGGATGAAACAGCGGGGAATTTGGGCAGTGGTCTGCCTGATACCCCATTTCTGCTGAGGTCTCTGGTGGCAACTGGGTCCATGGGGTCTGTATGTCCTCACAGAGCGTGAAATTGTGGGGAGAGGAATGTGAGACACTGAGGGCCAGGAAGGATACATGCCAGCCAGCAGCACTCAGGACAGAAAAGATAAGTTTGCTGAAGAAAGATAAACCTAGGGAAAGAGTGCGGAGAAAAAGCCCTGCACCAGGGAAGTCCTATGAGAGTCTCAAGAGCTGGGTGGAGGAAGATCATCTCAGTGCACATAAAAAAAAAGTTTATATATATATACATGCATATTTCTTTGTAATATATATATAGCAATATATTGTACTACAATATACCATATATATAATATATTGCAAATAATATATTGAGATATATATATTGAAAAAAAAATCACCTTTGACTAAGGCAAAGGAGAGAAAAATCTGATTTTTCCAGGCTGCAGGACAGAGAGAACTGAAGGGTATTTATTTAACAATACAACAGCCTGCAAGAACAAAAAGGAACGGCAGTGTCCTCGCAATGGGGCCATATGCAGGAACGCAGAGAGAGCTGGGGATGGCAATGCCACAAAGCAGAACAAGCTGAGCTCTGCTCCTCCTCCTTTGTTACATCCTCCAATGAATCAGCTGCATGGGGTGGAGCACATCACCTTTCTTCGAGGACTACAAAAATGAGGTTTAATTAAAAGCCGAGTTACAGTTCATGGCCTATCGAGAAGTCAGGAAGTGAAGTGTTACAGGTCAGCATTAACTCAATGGCTTCACGGTGCTTTGATTACAAGTTGGGCTGTTAAAGGCAAACCTAAATAAGCCACCTAGCCGAATTAATCCCTATTATAATCATAGCAAGCACTTAATGTGCTTAATAAGCAGGCCAACCTCTTACCTAGAGCTTTCATCAGGAGATCTCAAAGGGATTAATAAAGGAGGCAATTATCTTCTTACAGGCAGAGAAACTGAGGCAAGGAGTGAGGCAGGAGAGCCATGGTTGCTGAGGCTGGAAGGTGACACCAGGGATACTATGGTCCACTGCAGATGACACCATAAGCATCATTCACAGGCTGAAAACTGCAAATTATTTCCTTCCTACTGCTATGCTGTGTGGATTTGAACTGTACACTCCTTCTCCGGGTTTTACTTACTAAAAGGAGCCACTTGCACTTTTTTTATTTATTTTATTATAATTTATTTATAACACCAGCACATACAGGGGTCATGCAAGCACCATGCATTGCCCCTAAATATAGCCTACATGCTGGGCGGAGGCGGGGGGTTCTGCCTCTGCTGTTGTAAATATAAACCCATTTTCAGAGGGATTTACCTTATGTTTTTAAGGCAAACAACTTCCTCCATGGGGATTCAAATCAAACCCAGGCTGGTCTGAACCTCCTGAACAATTAACTGGGAGAGCTGGATGGAACTGGTAGTCTGAGCCCCTGCCACATCCCAGTGGCCGAACTGGCAAAGCCAATGCATGCCCAGGAAATATTGAGCTTTAAATACTCAACAAATCCAGACATATACAGGTTCCCATCACCCAACTGAAACCACGGATATCAGGAAAAGAAAATGCTAAGCCGTGGCAAAACTCCAAGTTGAAATATTTTATCGATGGGAAAGATTTCAAGCGTGTGCAAACCGTGTCTTCAGTTTCAAAGGTGTTACGCAAGTCCGCAACGTGTTTTATACAGGTTTAACCAAAATGGTTATTAACTCAGTTGAAAGTTAAACTGTGAGCAGCTGGCAAGACCTTTCCGAAATACTCCTAGTGGTATTGCGAAGCGGGGTATTCTTCCATGCAATAAATCCACAACATAAAGGTCGTTTAATGGGTATGCCTAATAGGATAATATTCTTTAAAAAGTAAGATTTTTCTAGGTGTTTAAAAAGCAGTGGTGAGAGATGCCTGCTTTTAACTTACAAGCAAAAAAACCCAACCCCTCATGAACCCCAAAAGAAAAGCGAAGCCCAGACCTCAAGCAGCTGGAAGGAATTTCCTTCAGCTCTACCTCTGGAGCTGGTCCAGCGCAAGGATCTGCAGCGCGGCGGTGGGAAAAGTGTAAGCAGCTGCAGCACCAACCCCCAAACCCGGCATCACTGTCGCCTGAGAGATGCTGAGATGCCACATGGCTGCATCACTGTCGCCTGGGATGGAGCTGGGGGAAATCTCAACACTGCTCCACACGGGAGTGATGCCCTTTGCTGTCCAAAAACGGGGGACAATAGGATTGAGAGTCAGGGGGGAAAAAGGTATCTTGGCATGGTGTGATTTTATTAGAGCTATGATGCTACTGTGGGGATGGTGTCAGGCCAAAGCCTGGCCATATCCAGTTCTGGCTCCAAGTACCCAAGTGGACTCACCTCCTTCCCTGCAAAAAGTCAGCATCAAGCAGAGGAGGAGCGGGAGTGACGGCGCATGGCTCGGCACCGTTATTGATTAGCAGGATTAACGACTGCACAGCAGAGCGTGCTGAGAACAGAGAGCCCAGGGTGTTTTCACACATGGCCAGTGACTTCGGCATCCTGAAAAGTCCCTCATGTTGCACCACAGGGCAGTCTCGTACCCAGACCGAGCAAAGCTTGGCCAGGGCAACGCTGTACTGCAGCTGGAGAACAGAGGAAACTTTTGGGTGTCAAACGGAACAAAACCTGCTTATTTTACCCATATCAGCTGCATGCAGGTTTGGGAGACATACCTGGATTTTTGTTGTGTGCCTGGACAACCAAGAAACTAAACTAACCTCCAACCAAGAACCACTTTGAACCTTTGATCCCTTCTCCCCATGAGCGAATACGATGCTTTTTTTGAACTAGAATCAGGAAATTTCCTGGCCGCATTCCCCAGTTGGCCGACACCGAGCACAAAACCTTAACCCTCCATGGCCTGGTCATGGAGGGACATAGACAAGAGCAATATGACAACACAAAGAAGCAATCAGCCACTGGAAAAAAATAGAAAAGTCTTTATAACAAAAGAAATACCTGGCAGTAAAACTGGTACCACTGTGATTTTCAGCAACTGCTTTTGATTCTGGACAGTTTAACAGATACATGAACCCACAACCTTAATACCAAAGACCACCTTTAAACACGAAAATGTTTTTGCTACTGTTGGCAGAGAAGTGTGCAGAAAATAGGTCAGCTGCAGCTCCCATCACCGAGTTTAAAGTCAAGTGCTTTTGCCCAGCACCACTGGGAAAGCAAACCAGAGGTTTGCTCAGGGCTGATTTTGCAAGTTCCAGGAAAAAAGGCAAAAATAAACAGAAAAAAAAAATCAATAGCACTTTTAAATCCGGTCTGCAGGAGTGGGGAAATGGAGTTTGGAGGAGAGCTCTGCTTGGGTTCCCATCATATCACAGAAACGAGAAATGGAAATCACTTATCAGAAGGGTTTGAGGCAGAGTCGACAGCTCCTTGCTTTGAAAAGCTCATACAAGCTGTCCGAGTATGGTTCAGTTTGCTTCTCGGCAATGAAATAACACTTGAAGAATTATTTCCCTTTGGCCCTGGGGATTTTTAACTTCCCACCCTCCCTCCCCCCGCCTTTTCCTGGCACACAGCTCCAGCCCAGATCCAACGTCACGAACTGCTGAGCTCACTCTTCCTCCCAAAAGTGCAGTGGGAACACATCTGCTGCTGCCTTCTCCTGCCCCCAGCCCCGTCTATACTCCTCGTGGTGAAAGCAGAAGGCAGCAGCCACCCCATACACCTGTACAGTGTCATTCATGGTGATGGGACCACATACCCCATCATTGCCACCACAGCACACAATGGAGCAGCATTGCCCTGTACCATGTAGCTCAGGTGCTAAAAAATTTAGTAACATGCACGTTATTAAAACAGGACTATTTTAGACCATGGTCAGATGTCACTGTAGGATGGGCAGCTCCACACTGCATATTGCAGCCCCAGTGTCCCTGTTCCTGAATTTGGAAATAATCTTTTGCCCTTCATTTGTGGTTGGTTTTCCTCGTTTGCAGAGTCTTCCCCAATGAATGGGTTCCCTTGGAGAAAGCGGATTGGAAACCCCATGAGAAATGCTCAGCCCACACTGTTAAAAAGCCAGACCAGAGAATTTGGTGCTAAACACCCTGGGGAATTTGCAAATTCCTGGGCGATGACACTGAGAACTGGGGGTAGCAACGAGGGCTCCCAAAATATCACATCTGTAAGAAAATCTTGCTTTGATCAAGTCATCTTCAGGCTGAAAAAAAGCAAATAACTTTCTGCAGCACAGAAGAAGGACCAGCTCTTTTATACTGAGAAGCAGATGGACTAAATGACCTCCTGAAATTCTTTTTTTCCCTGTTTCCTAAGCTCCTTTAATGGGAAGAAAAAAAAATATAAAAAAATTAGTGCAACATCCAGGGATCAATAATCCTTACAAAATCCTTCTGGAGGTAGGCACCCTGCGCTGGTGATGGGAATCACAGCTGCTAGCCGCCATCCCATAAAGGCAGTAAGAGGAGCCAAGTGCAATTTGGGATGCAGGAAGGCATAATGCTCTCATTTACACTAAATAAGGTTGCTAGGTTATGGATTTTTTTGAGGGGGGGCATAATCTGAAAGGGGATCCAGATGGCTGCAAAGCCTCACAGTGGAAAAGCAGCATGAGGCCAGAGAGGGAAGAATTCCTCTTTATGCTGCTGCCGTCTGCTCCTGGATCCTGGATTTCAGTTCTCAGGAATGCTCTCCGCCGACCCTTTTAATTGCACCATTTACATTTGTGGTAAAAATTAAGGAGAAGAGGCAGTTGGATGCAGAATAGTGAAAAAGCTGGTGTTGGATACTGGAAAAAAGTCCCTAAAACAAATCCTACAGAGAAGCCGTCCCCCAAAGCCCACACAGATTCTGCAAGGTTTGTATTTTAAGATGCTGACAGCACTAAAAAGCCTTCAGGAAAACCCAAACAAACCCAAACCCCAGCCTGCTGGGAATTTACACTACTGCCACGTCACCACCATTTGCTATTTTTCCTAATACTTACAGAAAAATGAGCTGCGCAGTCGGTTCGCCTTTCTTCTGGTTTAACAAAAGTACTGGGTTTGGGGGGAGTGTTTTTTTTTTTAATATTGTTCCTTCTACTCTGCTAACAGAGACCGGGGAGATTTTGCAATGCTTTAGAATCCAGAAAAAAAATCCTCTCCGGAGCTGTAGGGACACAGGATACAAACTGCTTCACTCACCCGGGACTGGCACAAGCAAAGGTGGCTGCAATGATCACAACACCCTCCAAATGCAGCCGGTAATGGAAAACTGAACTTTTCCACTCCCAGACTTGCATGACCAAGTGAGGTGCCTGACAGAGATAAATACACATAAATCCAACAAACACATGCCCTCCTCTGTGGAGAGTTTCAGTGCCGAAGGCAATGCCATGGGATACTGTTCTTCTCCCCTGTTCTCCCTGGCATTGTGGCCTGACCTTAATGGGATGGAGAAAGTCAAGGGACCTTAAAATTCAGGATTACCTGCAGCATGTGTGGTCTGTAACTGGAGGATGATGGATACCCATGCGAGACTTTTTAGCATTACCTACCCACACCCTTGCTTTGCCGAAGGACGTTGCTTCTTACATGGGTTTCTCATAAATTGAGCCCTAAATAAGTAAAGCCCCAAGTTACAGGTGTGCTGCTGATGTAGGACTCTTTAAAAAAAAAAAAAAACCAACAAAAAAAAAACAAACAACTTTTGAGAGAGTTACCTAAAGTTTGCATTTTTTATTTGGAGCCGACTGTACAAAACCTGCTAAGTATCTTCTGACTGCTTCAAGGCCTCTTCAGGCAGCAAAGCTAAAAAACACCAACACGACTTTCAGGCGTGTAATAGTTTGCTGTCGGACTCTTCCAAATTCCCAGGCACTGAATTGCCTACTAGAAGGCAAAATATATGAGTGGCACTAACGAGTTGGCTTAGCAACGAGCAGGCAGGCTGCCTCAAGTGTCTTTTTAAAGGTCAAGAGAGTACATGATGCCTGGGAGCCCTTCTGTTTGGTTTTTACTACGAGTTAAAGATACTACCAGCAAGTCTGATTATTAAATTGCAGCCGCACAATCTTTTAAAACCAGTCTTTAAAACCAAGGCTTTCCCCCTCCTCAAAGATCATTATCCCTCTTTTAACCCACTCCTACCCTTCCCCATCTTCACAAAAATGGTAGCATTTCAGGGGAAAACCCACGTCAAGATGAAACGCAGTGAAAGGACCCACCGCTACAGGGATTTTCGGGTAACACCGCCAAGAAGCATCATTGAAATTCAGTGGAAGAAGCCGGTTTTCCTCCGCTCCGCGGGGGCTGCCATGTTAAATCACATTTGGATTCACAGTACAAGGCTGCTAAAATACCACCGCGGCGGCTATTGGCACATTTCAATGAAAACGCCGTGGCCTCATTAGTATAGTGGAAATTATGAGCTTGTCTTTGTATATATTTAAAAGCTTGCCTCTGAAAGTATATTGGGTCAGGGCCAGAAATTCCTGGCTTGGAGCTCCTACCACTCGACAGTTAGGGATTGCCTTGCTCACACAGGTCAATCAACCATGCAGCCATTGACCCGGGAGAAAAGGCATTTAAAAAATACCTTGCAGGGAAAGGCACGGGGCAGCGTTGCAAGAGGAGGCAGAGAAACAGAGTTTGAGCTAAATCCCCCTCCACATTAGCTCCACGCGTGGTTTTCCTTGCAAACTTGTTAGTGATCATATCCTAACAAAAGCGCAGATTATAATTAAGAGGATGCAGGAACGTGGGGTGCATGGAGTTTCATCCTGCTCCCATCGCTCCCAACAGCTGGGACAAGAGCATCCCATTGACCCAGAAGCACCATTCCTCTTTGGGGATGGACCACAAAAGACCGAGTCCTTTGCAATAATGGTGAACCTCATAAAATAACATAGTTTTCAGGATCTGCTCATCTCAGTATGTGATTTTGCAAGTCTCTATCAAGGAAAGCTTTTGGGGCAGCTCCCTACTTACCCGCACGGGTGCCGCAAACGCAGCCAAGCCACACAAACCCAACGTATCTGCTGAACGGCTACTGCGGTTTGGTGCCAGGGATGCTGGAAAAAAAAGAAAAAAAACACCCCTAATATTGCACAAAAAGCTAGAGTGAGTGAGGGAGAGGATGAAGATACTGTTTTTAAATGTTTTGATTTGCAAAGGCTCCTATAAATTGGTTCAGCTCTTAGTAACAGCACAGAGATCCCCTTTTTAAATGCAGTGGTGATGTTACACAGCACAGAAAGAAAATGAAAAAAAAAAACAACAAAAAAAAGGCTCGGTTAATCCTTGCAATTTTATAAGCATCTGAGACACTAATCCGTTGATCTCATTGAAAAGGATTAGAATTACTCCCTCACCAGTAAATTTGAGAAGTTTTTGACCAGATGTAAACAAAAGCGCAGAGCAGCCCACGGAGATAGCTGCCACACAGCGAGTCCTTGCTGAGAAACCCTCATTGGGCCTGGGTTTGGGGTGGAAAAGGAGAATTTCCATCCCAGTGCTGCTGAGGGTTGTCTGGAGTTATGCTGGTGTCTGAGGATACCCTGCCTGTCTTGCCTGGCTGCAACTGAAAAGTGGGATCCCATCCCAGGCGAGCATCCCAACGGGATACCACAACCCATTTTTGGGGTCACACTCTAACAGGAATGAAACTCCAGCTAAAAAATATAATAATCCCCAGCCCCCCGACTTGTTCTTCACTGGCTAAGGAAAACATTATTTTAATAGTAAGAAAAAAAGAGGGCAAAATTTTAAGTGAAAATTGGGTAATTCACACAAAACCCAAGTTTTGCCCTGCTTCACAGCAACTTTCGTCTGCACAGCTTTGTGGTGAGGACCTGTGTTATTAAGGTGGAAAAATATAACACGGTATCCCCATGTCACCTGCTGCTATGCTTGCCATGAACAATTTCTAATATTAAAGAAAAAGTTATTTGATTTAGAAGATGAAGCAGGCAACACACAACCTGTTTTTTGATACCAAGCACAGTTTACTCCAAAGTTTTATGTTCTGTCTCCTTAGAGAAATGTTAATAGCTGAAATAAATCAAAACCCAAAGGAGGCTTCAGGCTAAAAGGATACAGGTGATCCTTTAGCGAGGAAAAGCCACTTTTCTTAGAAAACAAAAGTTTTCCAACAAAGAAAGCAAACTTTTGTTAGTGCTTACTTCTTTCCTCTTCTAAATTCCATTCAGAAAAGAAACCTAAAGAGATTTAATATTCAACCTCAGTTTAAACCAGGACTCAGTCTCATCAGGACTTGTCTTAAACCCACTACTTTCAGAGATGCTTGATGGCATGGCAGCAGAGTCGCTTTTCTCCAGCCCATTTTAATGGGGTACCATGTTTGTTTTTTTTCTCCGCAGGCACAGAACAATATTCTCTTGGCTTCCCCATGAAGCCCAACTCCTAACTCCCTGCAATCAACCCGCCCCCAGCTTTAGCATCCAAAGTTCCTCTAGACTGGAATAAACCACTTGACACCAAGCTCGTCTTCAGCCTCATCCCTCTCACCCAGCTGCAACACATCCCAGCCCTTCACCAACACCTCCCTGACCTCTTCCTCCTGCCACATCAACCGCAGATGCATGGGGAAGATGCGACGGGGAGGAGATGCTGCAGGAGATGCATCGGGGGGGGGGGGGGGGGGGTGGGAAGACTCTGCAGGAGATGCAACAGGGAAGGAGATATGACAGGGGAAGCTTCGAGGGTGGTTGGGAACACACAACAACTCAGCATCCCCCAGGCAAAGCCGCAGCGCAAAGCGCTGCCTCCAGACAACACCCAGTGCAACGTGAGGATTTTTTTTTGGTGTGGATGCAAAGGGAGACGGTGGTGGAGGGCTCAGCTGACAGACAGCCACCTACGCAAGCAACAGCGGAGGGGCCCCAGCCAACTATTGGGCGAGATTATCCCTATTTACTCAGCCACAAAACCACCCAACGCTGCACAATCCTGTCCCACTCTGGATGGCCACCACGTTCACAGAGTCTCCACATGCCTCATCTTTTATTTCGGACACCAAGAGAGTGAGACGCTGGGTCTTAATCCAGCGCTTCTCAGCTAAAAAGGAAAAGAAAAAAACAACCTCGCAGCTGCATTAATAACCAACGAGCCAGGAAATCGCTCTGGGGGAAACCCAGCTTGGCAACGGGTTTTTATATAGAACAATAGAAAAAGGAGAGTCTTTTAAGCACTGCAAAATATTTGCCTGCTTGTGAGAAAGTTCTGTATGGAGAGAAGTTTAATTCGATCCTTACGTACGCCACCAATTTAATTTTGTGCAGGCTGCGAGCACGAAGAGCCTAGTGGGGGGGAGGGGGGAGGCATGATGCTCGGATGAATTTCTTTTAGTTGGAAGCTATCAGATGGGAGGCTGTGCTCCCTGCCACCCAATTCGGATGGACAATTTGGCTTCACCCGTCATCTTACCTCCCGAACTGCTCCTCTGGGCTTCAAACGGACCGACTGAAGAACCGAAACCTCGTGCTTCCACGCCTGCAGGCTCCCAAGATGGGAATCTGCATGGTCCTGGACCTCTTACGCTTTCCTCTAAATACTCCTCCAAGCCAAGGAGTCGGGAAACCCTGCGCTATTTCCAGGCAGGAAGGGCAGTGACGGCCCCGATGGCTGAAATCGGGAGGGTGGCTGCTCTCCCTGCTCAGCGCTTTCAGTTTCTCTCTTGCAAACGCACTCCTGGTGTGGTTTCCTCTAAGGCGCTTTGTGAGTTAAAAGCTGTATTAGCAGCAAGATTAATCCTCCTTGGGGATAAAAAAATAAACCAGGAGAAGTTATTCCTGCTTGCTTCTCACATTCACAGTCCTGGAGCTGGAGCAGAAAAAAAGCTACTGGCTGAAGGACTTCCCTGTCTGGGCTTCCTGCGGCCAGCCCTCGCTCCTCCTCCCGCTTCTCGGCATCTCCCCTGCTTTTTCCGAAGGCCGATCCAGTTTTAGCTTCGCCTTGGAGCAACCTGAGACCTTGCAGCTTTCGGCTAGGCCAAGGCAGCTGCTCACAGCTAATTTGGTCTGTGGGCTCTGGCACCCAGCTCCTGCCGCCCATCCACGCATCGGCACTGAGGCTTTTTGCTTCTCTCCGAGCAGCAAGATTGGGTGCTGGGTTGTCCATACTCCCCAGGCATGTCTTCTCCACTCCTGTCACCGTGCGTCCCCATCTTGGAGACTTCACAGCAGCTTCATCCTGACTGCCTATGCTATTGCTGGCATCCTTTCAAAGTGCTTTGGATGGCTGCTCTTTCCTCCTGTCAACATCCCTCTGGCACCTTAATCAGTTCATTAACAGGACACAGGAGCCCTTGGCACATGGTTGGAACTCTTTCTTTTTTTTTTTTCTTTGATGGAAATTAAATGTGCCATACAGGTAGAAAAATGACACGGATGGCCTGTGTCATTGTTCCAGGAAGGGAAAAGCATCCAAAACCAATGTAGCTCCATCCCTAGCAAGCACTCGGGTACAGCTGCATCCTGGGACAGGGAGGCTCCAGCCACTGTGCCCTGCAGAGAAGATGCCAAGGTTTTCCTGTTCCTCAGATCAGGAAGCAAATTACCTCTGTCCCCAGTTTCAGGGGTTTTGCACACTCTCCTCGAGCACATTTTCAATGGGATCACCTGTGTTTCTCAACCAAGCAAGAGGCACCAGCAGGGTCAGACGACAGCTGAGCTCTCTTGCAGATAAGCCCCACATCACATCATTGCTGATGTCATTTATAACACTGTCAATGAGTCAGGGCAGGAACACAGGCAGGATGGCTCCTCCCGATGCAAAGTCTGAATGGCTTCAGGGCAACGTTGCTATGAAGTGACAGGGGAGGGAAGTCCACACAAGGTAGACGTTATCTTATGTCAACAAGACTCAGCTTTATGATGAATGATTGCAGGAAACAAAAATAAACAGAAACCCAGCTCTGTGACACCAACCACAGCCGAGACTGAGACACCCAAAGACCAGAGGTAGCTTTAAACCCAAAAAAACACCCTCTGGGCTTTGACACCAATGGTTTCAAGGTGGTTGAAGACCACCAGAAACATCTGCACCTCCTACCCTGGCCTGAGGGATGAGATTGCCTGGGTTTACGGAGCAGCTGGGTGAGACACCAGGAGTTTGATCTGGTGAGACAGGACCTTGTCTCACCTGTGCCAAGACCTGCAATCCCATGGCAGAAGCATTTCAGGTCAGTGGTGGGAGCAGGAGGAGATGAGTGTGCCCAGCTGTGCCTCTCCCCACCTCTTCAACATCCAGATGGTGTTTTATGGCTACAAGCTAATCACTTGCACCATGTCTTCTGCCATACAACCAATGTGGACGTGACAGACGGATCATTGGAAGTGATGACCCAAGAGGCAACATGTAGAGAGGTAGTCCATGAAGGTAAGCACGAGAGTCCTCCTAGCAAAGCCAGCTGTCCTTGTATCATGCCACACATCATTTAGTCCAGGAGATCAGCTGAAAACATCAGTCCTTCTTAGGTAAAACCTCCAGGCTAAGTTCAGTCTCACAGTGTAGAGACATCCCATGAGCAGTTCTGCATAATCCTCAACCTCCTCCTCCCCATCACCTGCCGCTCCCTCAGGACATGGCCAGGACCACCTCCTGGCCAAGAATGGTGGTAGTAACCAGCGGTCATCATCTTACTTCCCATTTGGCACATACGGTCTTCTGTATTTGAAGGTCAGACAGATGCCACTAAAATCCAGAGCATGTTGACAAGGTGTCCTTCACAACTGATCCATCACAGGTATCTCCAGTCACACTTGAGGACAACTGAACTGAAGCCTGGTCTGTAAGCAAGAAGTCCCACCACAGCTTACTTACCTCCACATTTTCTCTCCCCAAATCTGAGACAGCCTTTGACCAAATGACAACACTCAACTAGCAGACCCAGTGTCCAAACCCAGCCGGAGATGAGAAGGAATGTCCTAGCCTTGGTATAAACTTTTACCAGCCTGAGCTGGAATAAAGTAAGCAAACCTGAGCCAAGCAGGTGGTCAAGTGGAACTTCAGGAGGTTGTGGAGTGGATTTCTTTCCACAGCAAGACTGGGAGACCCAGGAGGTCACCACCACACTCACCTCCAGCAGCTTCACCACCAACTAAGGACAAAGACCTTAACCTGCAGGCATCAACGCCATGACATGGTAATTGGATCACACCATCTCTTCTGACTGCTTTCAGCACACATGGGCTGGAAGGACTTACTTTCCTTTTTTTTTTGGTGTGTTTCAAATACCTCAATTAGTGCATTTTGGGTTCCTTCCATGTTGCCTCCAAGCATTTCTTCTGTAAGGGGCTATATTCTTCCATTGCCACTTATTGGAGGCAAAGGCTTGTTATGTTTCCAGGCTGAGGGCCAAATTTGTATTTAATTTTTGCTCCAGATGGCACAGCACTCTAGATGCATCAGCTGGAGCATCTAACCTGTATGAATAAAGTAATAGAGCAAATAACCTGATTTACTCAGGGGCTGTTTGACACGCTTAAAGTAGCTCTGTTTACACCTATCATAAAAAAAAGAAGCATTAATATGAATTCAGGCTACGGTCTCGCTATCAAACCAAACACCCACAGGAATGGAAAGAACAACAGGAATCTAAAAAATAGTAATAATATAAAAACTTGTATTTTGCTTTCTCGCAAGTCAAGCATAAAAAAGGAGCTTATTTCAGCCATCAAGGTCAGAGTCTGGACCTGGGTTTCATTCACCTTCCTCTGTCCTCACCAACCCCAAAGCTGCTGTCAGCAGTGGGTCGTGCAAACTGGGTTTGAACTTCTCCTACCAGAAGGAAGAAGGGTTGGTCAAATCAGATTTTAGTGTGTGGTGCTGAGAGCTTATGGCCCTGCTCACCGGAGGAGACGTGAGGAGGACACAAGAGGACAACCACGAGATGCTCCAGTTACGCTTCTGGCTAATTCACCCCATTTCTAGGAAGCTGCTGCATCCCTCCGGCACAGCCTGCAGCTGGAATATGTTCCCTCCAAACCAAATCACCCAAAATAAGCCAGGAAAGAAAAAAAGAAAAAAAAAAAAAAGAAGAGATGTAAGCAGTTGGTTTATCTGCCTGGGCACATGAAACTCCACATAAAATCATCTGAGCCCACAAATGGCTGGAAACAAAGGAACAGGGGATTTTTTTGTGCTTGTCTTTGCTCCGTTCAGAGCATCCTTGAGCTGCAAGAGCCTGTCCTGGAGGCAGCTGAGACAAAGGAAAGCCAGGAGCTGTCAGCAGGAGCCAGCCGGGGAAAAGCGGGGAGAGGAGGCACCCACATCGCCCTCCCCGGCAGCCGCGGAGCTGGGTTCGCGTGTTGCCGAACACGTTATACATGGCAAGAAACTTGAGATCAAAGGAGAGAAGCGTGCCAGAGCAAGATGTCATCCAAACCTCCTGCCAAAGGTGCGCAAGGGAGGGGGGAAATAACCCCCCCCAACACACACACTGCCACATCCACTGCTCGTAGGTGCACGGAGTGGCAGAACCCACCAAGATGCTCTCCTCTGTGCACCCAGGCCAAAACAAAGACAGGCTAAACTAAACAAAACAAAACAAAAAAAAACACAGGAGGTACATTTTTACCCGTCGGTTTTCAGTCCCGTGGGACTCTCACACGTCCGCTGCCAAAACGGGTGAAGAGGCGGATGCTGGGAGGGCTCCGTACGTGCCTGTACAGCAGGAACGGCTGCCCCATTTAACTCCAAAAAGCAGTTTGCCCCATTTCTGCGGTTTTTGGTTGTTTGGTTTTTTTTTTTTTAAGCCCAAGAAGCTGTACCATCCTATCTTGGCCCCAGGAAACTGAGGCAACACGCCTGATTCCAAGCCAGCAGCTACTGGGGGTGACCCAGGGACCCCAAGCCAAGCCTTGGGTGGGACCCCCAGGAGCTCCCCCTCACAAAGGGGGTCTGGACAGGATTGGTGCTGGGTGGGGACACGTCCCCCATCCCTTTGCACTGCACCCTGTCCCTTTTGCACCTCTGTCACTCCTGGGCAATGTGGTCCCAGGCCACGGTTCTAGCCTCTGCTGACCCATCCTCTGGGCCGTCCCCCTCAGCCCCACAAGTGGAGACATTATGGCACTGCCACAGTGCTGCCAGCCACCTGGAAGGCACATCCCAGTCACCCTGAGTAGGGCCTGCCCTATAGGGGTCTGTGTGGGGAGCAGCAGGGACAGGCCTTGTCTTGCAGGGCACAGTGTCCCTATGGAGGTCCTTGCCCCAGAGGGGACTGTGGAGCTGTGAAAGAGGGAAGCCTGTCCCCGATGGGGGCTGCTGAGGAGGGGGTGCCCTTGCCCCACAGAGAGGTGCACAGGGAGAGAGCCTTGCCCCACAACGTTGCTGAAAGAGGATTCCTGCCCCACAGAAGAGTGCACAAGGAGGGTCCCTGCCCCATAGGGGTGCTGGAGGAGGGGCCCTGCCCCACAGAGAGGTGCACAAGTAGGGTCCCTGCCCCACAGAGCGATGCATAGGGAGAGGGCCCTGCCCCACAGCGTTGCTGAAGGAGGGTGCCTGTCCCACAGAGCAGTGCACAAGGAGGGTCCCTGCCCCACAGGGGTGCTGGAGGAAGTGCACTGACCCACAGGGGTGCCGGAGGAAGGGCCCTGCCCCACAGAACAACGCACAGGGAAGGGACCCTGCCCCACCGGGCGGCCGGAGAGGGGGTCCGTGCCCCACAGAGCACTGCGCGAGGAGGGGGTACCCGGTCCTCCGGCCCCCCAGGGGGCTCCCGCCCCGCCGCCGCCGCCCCGCACTCACCCGCCGCTGTCCCGCCGAGCCGCGCGCCGCCCGCACTGCCCGGCGGCGGGGAGGGACCCGGATGGAGGCGGCCCCGCCCCGCCCCGCCCGCGCCCAGCGCCGGGCCCCGCCCCCTCGCTTCGCCCCACCCCTTCCCGCCCTGCGCCTGCGCCAGGGGGCGGGGAGCGCCGTGACATCAGGGCGGGGGCGGGAGGGGGCGGGACGGAGGTGTTGTTGCGGATGGGAGCGGTGACAGTGGGGCGGGGGTGACAGTGGAGACAGGGGCTGTGGGTGACAGTGGGGCGGGGGTGGCAGTGGGGAGGTGTGGTGGGGGTGTGAGGTGGCTGTGGGGACAGGGGCTGTGGGGACATGAGGCGCCATGGGGCCGGGGTGGCACTGGGGAGGTGGCGGGGAAGAGGGGCTGTGGGGACAGAGGGTGGCAGTGGGGACGGGGTGGCGCTGAGGGCCAAGGGGATGATGTAGCGGGGACGGGGGGCGGCTGTGGGGATGGGAAGATGTGTGGGGACAGGCAGTGACACTGTGGACGGGGATAGTGTGGGGACACGAGGTGACTGGGGATGAGCCTGTGAGGTGGCACTGGGGACAGCAGGTGGTGGTGGGTACAGGGACTGAGGTGGCAGTGGGTGAAAATGGGGACAGGGCACGGCAGCTGGGGTGGGGTGATGGGTGGTGGCACAGCAGGTGATGTGAGGTGGTGGTGGTAGTGGGAACAGGGTGGCAGTAGGACCTAGAGTGGTGGTGCAAAGGGGACAGGAGGTGGCACTGGGGGCAGGAGGTGTGCAAGCGGAGCCTGGCCTGCTCTGGTCGTCTCCACCAGCATCCACACCCAGCTGGCTTTACTGGGGGGGCGGGAGGAGAAGAGAGAAGGACCTGTCCCTATCCCTGTCCCCATCCCCAGGGATTTGACATCATTTGGGAGAGAAATGACGTCACCCCCCAGTGCCAGGGTGTCAGCCGGCCAGCCTCACCTCCTTGGGACGACCTCTCCTTCTCCCAAGGACATATTTTCCCTCTCCCCGCTTTGAAGATGAACCGAGCGGGCGGAAGGAGAGGGACCAGTGGGGGCCCTGTGTCCCAGCCCAGTGGGGACGGCGTGACGCCCGGCGTGACGGTGGCCTGCGCCTTGCCCGTCCGCCTCTGCGTCACCAGTGGCAGTGATCTGCTGAGCGCAGGACCTCGGGTACATCGGTGATTCATCTCAGCCTTATCAGAGCTCCTCGCAAGGTCTGAGGCGCTCGGGCTCGTCTGGAGGGTGTCTGCAAGGAAAGTCTTATCTCCCTCCTCCTGCTTCCTTGCGAAGCCCAGCAAGGCCAGATCTGGCGGTGGGCAAGCCCGGGAGGGGAGGCAGGGCTGTAATTAGCTGCGAGGCTATAATGAGAAACCTGTGAATTCGGTTCGTCTGTGGGGTTTCAGCCCTCAGCCTCACATGCCGGGCTGTGCCCTGGCAGCAGCCGCATCCCAGGGAAATGGGGTGGCCTTGGCCAGGATGCGGCAGTGGGAAGCTCCTCATGCAGCAGGGAGTGATGCTACTTTCTTGTCTCATCTTGATCCAGGGTCTGCTGAGGGCTGAGACACGAGGGTCCCCAGGCACCGTGGGAGCATGAACTTAATCCCAGCTGTGACCCCGTCCCCCTCACCACCAGAGGAAGGCAGCAGTGTGAGTGCGGGGTGCTCTAACGAGCTGTCGTGGGAGGACTTGCACCATCTTTGGAGACGATGCTGGCCCTGACCTCAGGATGCCTGAGCGATGAGACAGTTTGCTGGGTGTTTTCACTGAGTGAAGCCTTATTCCCGCTGTGGGAATCCCCACTTTGCGTTGGGAGGGATTTGCCTGAACATGCTGGAGCTGCCTTTAGCTGGGAGTCCTGGTGTCGATGAAGAGACTGCAGGGGGGACCTATTGCCAGCAGCTGACAGGATGAATTTGGGAAGCAAATGCACTTGGAGATCAGGTTCTGCTGTTCCTCCCACACCGGCCAGCCCTTGGCACCCCAGGGCAAAGCCCAGGGCCATGGCTGGTGGAGAGGAGCAGTGCTGGCTGTGCACATAGCCTTTGTCCTTGGCATGTGTAGAGTCATAGAATGGTTTGGGTTGGAAGCGACCTTAAAGATCATCTCATTCCAAACCCCCCACCATGGGCAGGGACACCTTCCACTAGACCAGGACACTCAAAGTCCCATCCAGCCTGGCCTTGAACACCTCCAGGGATGGGGCATCCACAGCTTCTCTGGGCAACCTGTTCCAGTGTCTCACCATCCTCAGAATAAAGAATTCCTTCCTAATATCTAATCTAAATCCACACTCTTTCAGTTTAAAACTATTACCCCTCTTCCTATAATTACACTCCCTGATGGAGAATCCCTCACCATCTTTCCTTTAAGTGCTGGAATGTTCTATAAAGTTTCCCTGGAGCCTTCTCCAGGCTGAACAATCCCAACTCTCTCAGCCTGTCCTCATAGGAGAGGTGTTCCAGCCCCTCTGATCATCTTCGGGGTCCTCCTCTGGATCTGGTCCAACAAGTCCATGTCTCTCCTGTGCTGAGGGCTCCAGAACTGGACACAGTACTCCAGGTGGGGTCTCACCAGCACAGAGTAGAGGGGCAGAGTCACCTCTCTCAATCTGCTTCTTTTGATGCAGCCCAGGAGGCAGTTGGCTTTCTGGGCTGCAAGCACACGTTGCTGGCTCATGTCCAGTTTTTCATCCACCAACACCCCCAAGTCCTCCTCAGGGGTGCTCTCAATGCACTCATCGCAGTGGGCTGTGATAACGTGAAGGCAGGTGACAGGACACAGCTGGCTGTGGTAACGCACAGAGGCAGCGATGTGCCGCATCTGGTCGCGTTTCCCCCTCTTACCCATTTTCTAGGAGGAAAGAGTTTGGCCCTTTATTAATAAATCATTATTCCTGAGCTGGTCAGTGGAGCCAGTGCAGAGCTGCTGGGACATACACGGGCTGCAGTGCCTCGCTGGGATTTGCCTGAGGGGCTGGAGAGGGAAAAAGAGTCCAGCCCAAATTTGCCAGCGGGGTTTGGACAGAGGATGCTGTCAGCTGGTTAGAGTGTGAGCACAGGCTTTCCACCGATCCGGACCAGCCCCATAGCATGGCCCCGCTCACTGCCACCGCAGTCCAAGGATGCACAGGGCAGGGTGTCCCCGCAGGCTGCTCCTCTGGGAGGTCTGCAAGGACTGGGGAGTCGGGCGCTGTGCTGGGGCATGTGGTCTGCATGTGGGAGAGTAGGACTTCAGCTCCGTCTGAACGACCAGATCAGGGACCAGAGGCAGCTGAGGACTGGCATGCTTAGTACATGGCTCTTTAAATGCCATCTCCTCCTCCAGCTGTCCTGAGCTGCTGGGACCTGAGATGAGAGTCTATCCACCCTGAGGAGTTAACCCAGATGTGAAGGAGTTTGGGGTGCTGGGGCAAACCATGCTGTGACATTTCACCAGTGGAAATTCCCTGGAAAGCAGGAAAACCCCCAAATTAGCCCTGCAGCCAGGGATCTTCTGCCTCTGTACATCAGCTCCCTGCCAGGCAGGGTGGCCAGGATGGTGGGGTGGCTGTTGGGACTCCCAGTGCTGGCACAGGGCTCCCAGTCACAGCCGTACCCCCAGGCTCTGCCTGACGATTATAGCAAATGGCTCCCTGTCACGTACCATCCTCCCTGCCTCTCTTCCCCCTTGGGAAACGCTGCTGCCTCCGTGGAGACGTGGCCAAGAAAGTCCTGTTGGCAGAAGGGGGAGGATCAGATGAGCCATATTCTGCCTGCCGGCTGGTGGTGTGAGGCTTGCGGGACAGGGGCACTCAAAACCAGCTCATCTGGGGGAGCGGGGACAGGTCTCTGAGCTCTGATTCACCACCCTGACTGCGGGGGAAACCATACCATTCACTTTCTCCCTGCTCTGTGCACTCCTGCTAATAACATCCCACTTTATGTATGAGAAGATCCAGTTTTTCCTACTGGATGAGTGAAGGCAGCTGCGAATCCAGCATGGCTGCATGCCCGGACCTTATGGCAGAGAGATGAGGTGATAAGGGAGGGTGGGTCTGTCTCATTGGGAAGGTGAAAGATGGCTCCTTTCTCCTCTTGTTCTTCTCCAGGATGTTTTTGCTTTGTGATAATCACCTATCCTCAGTCATAGGAGGGCTCACAGGCCAGCTGGTGGACCTCAACCACCTCCTTCCACCATTGCAAAGCTGCTTCTGCACTGCACAAACATAGCCCCAGCTAGCAAAATGTATGAAGCAGATGGAGCAGAGGCTGCCTGTTGCTGGGCAAGGGATCTCCTGCTCCTCTTAGGATGCACATGTTGTTCCTCTGCACTGATCCAGCCTGCAGAGATACAACAAAGTCTTTAGTCTGATTTTGGGGAGGAAGCAGAGGGAGTTAAGGCACGTGTGTGTGTGTGCTACAGGAGCATCTCATCTTTGGGAAACTTTTCTCATGGCATGTGAACCAAGCTAGTTGCAAAACTCTCCTCCTAGTCCAATCTTGAGTTCAGGTGGTGCTGGACCACGAATGCCATAGCAGATCTGTTGTCATCCCAAGACAAATAGGGTGACAAGCCCAGGATGTGTGTCTCTGTGAAGTGAGTGGAGGCTGGACTAGTGGCAGCAGCCAGGTAGCCTCCCTGACTTACCACCTCCTGCATCCTGCCAGGATCCAGCTCCTCTGAGGATGGATCACGACTGGGCAGTGGGACAGATACAAACTCTTTTCTGGTGGCATTTCAGCCTTGCTTGCAGGTTGGTGTGAGACTTTTGGCTTCCCTGTGGTGAGTTAGTCCTACATCCACACATGCAGCCCAAGGAAAGCCATGGTCCACTCCATGGGCCTGGTGGACCCAGTGTGGTCCCAATAGAGAAGTCAGCTGGGTGAACCCAGTGAGTACTTGCTCTTTTTGTGCTCTCAAGCCCTCTGAAAGCAAAGGCTGATACACAACTTGTTGCTTCCCAGGGATCTCATTGGAGCAGAAAATCCAATGTTTGTCTGGTAGGCAGAGGAACACCTACCTCAGTAGGACTTGGGTGTAATTTTCCCTTTTGGGATGAAAACTAATGAGGTGGCTGTGGAGAGAGGCACCCCCTGATTTCCAGCACAGAGGAGGTGATGGAAGGTGTAGATCCATAGCATTATCATTGCCGGTGACATGTTGCCCCCTGAAGCTCTCCCTGGCTGCAGCAGGGATTTCACAGGGCTCATCAAGGACTGATCCTTGGCTGAGGTCTCAGTGAAATAAGACAGAAGGTGTTAGTGGGTCTCACAGATGAACTCTTGTTTGATGTTCCATTATTGTCACTGAGATTCACCCTCTGGCTTCTTCCCTTGGGCTTTTTCCTGAGCTGTGTTACTGGGTAAGGTCACACTGCTGAAATCTTAGCTCTCAGCCCACCCATCAGTGGCAGAAGGTGTGGTGTGGGCTCAAGTCTGCTGGTAGAAATGGGCTTTGGTCATCTTAGCATGCGTCAGCATTAGAGAGGACATAAAAACAGCTTACCTCTATCTTACATCCCTTTATTTTGTCTCTACCCAGTCAAGGGGCATTTCAGCCTTGCTGACCTGGCCAAACTAATCATACAGGTATTGAGGATGGGAGACCTGGTGGGCAGAGGAAGAGATGGGCTCTTGCACACCATCCACTTCTCTGGTCCCAGCACTCACGGCATATTGCTGTCAGGTCCTGGACACCTTCTTGGTCAAAGTGTCCTCCTCCAGCTCCTTTGCTGGAAACAAACCTCCCTCACTCTGCCCCCTTTTTCCTTCTTCATCCACCATAACCATTTGATCTCTCCACCCCTTGCCTAGCCTTCTCCCTCCTTTCACTCGATGCCTATGGGTTGGCCTTGCTCGCTGATCCAAGAGGGAATGTGGCCAGCAAAGGACACTTGTTGGTAAACATCAGATGTGCAGAGTGTGCTCATCCTGTCTCTGTCTCCAAAGTGGGATTCAGGGAACCTCCCTCCCTCTGTCCTTGCTGAAGTGGTGTTGTTCAGCCGGTAGCACAGGTGTTGCTCTACGCTTGGAGTACAGGATTGCTTTCTCAGACCTCTTCTCCACGCCTTCCATGGCGTCAGCAGGACTTTGATTTTGTCCCTTGCCAGACTGATGTGGGGTGGAGCAGGGCAGACTCTTCCTCTTCCTTGTATCAGGGCACAATTACCCGAGAGCTTTGACTCATGAATGACTTTGTGAGTCAAGGAACAACGCCGTTTGTGCAGGGCTTGCCCAAGGGTGACCCACCGCCTCGTGACCCACCTCCTCAGTCCTTGCACCCACCCAGGGCAATCTTGCTCTGAGCTTCACGTCCAGCTTAACGAGCAGAACAGGTATTGCTCCTGGGTGGCAACCCAAACCCCGCGGCTCTTCCACTCTGTCAACGTGCTGTGGGGCTCAGCTGCAGTGCAGGATCCTGCCTGTTCAAATAGGAGAGGGGAATTTGGGTAATCACCATTTCCATGCAAGCTGGGAAGTAAATGGGGTCAGGTCCCGTTTTCAGGTGCTTGGAGGTGACATGGCACAGCCAGTGTCTGCATGGTTCCATCCTCGTCCTCCTCCTCTGCCCCAGACCATACCAAAAACATGCCAGGGAAAAATAAACAACCTGGACATTTCTCAGCAGTGCTGAAAGCTTAAGCCAGGTGAGTTGTGGCTGTAGGGCTTGGAGATACAGGCAGTGACTGAACCTGGCGGGAGTGCCCAGTCCCTGGCATTTTGGGATATCCATCACAACCCGGAGCTGGTCAGGATGGGGAACCGATTGCCACAGGTTTTTTCCCGCCACTGAGATTACGAAAACTTTTCAAGTGCCTTCTTCTGCAGCAGGGACCACTTGCTGGTGCATGCAGGCAGTTTCCTGAGCAGCGAGGAAGGGTTTGCAAATTCCTGTCAGGCAGCCACATCCTCCCTTACCCCATTAACACCACTAGGCTCTGCCTGCACCCTCCCCTCCTGACCCAGGAAAAAGATCCTCAGCCAGTCTGACCATCCTTGTCTACAGGGCTGGGTGTCCAGGGCAGCTCTGCCCTCTTGGTGATGTATGGATTTATGGATCTTCAAGGTCCCTTCCAAACTAGACAATTCTATGATTGTATGATTCTGTCTACAGACCATGGAGGGATGAGGATAGGGAAGGATAGGAGGGAGGGATGTCTTTGGAAAGAAAAAAAAAGAATCTATAAATAGTAAATGAGAAAGTTCCCTAAATGGAGGTTGAACCGGTTTGTCTGAGACAGCGTGTGCATGGGCTGCATGGTGACTAATACATGGGAAATGTGATGCCCTGCTGCATCGATGCTGCTGGGGCCACCACAGCCTCGTCCCATGGCTGAGGACCTGCCCCTATTGGGGAGGGGGCATTTACCAACAGGACCAGCCTGAGAACTGCCATACGTATTGCCTACAGGGACCAAACCAGAGCTGAGAGATGAAGGAGGGGAACCAAATTCCCCCTTATCCCTTAGGAGTGCACAAAGCACATCATCCCACCCTTAGAAGATACAGGCAGAGAATGAAACCGGCTGGGTCTTTGGTTGCAACCTCCACTCATTTAACAGAATCCACCAAAACAGAACAACACAGGCAAGGGACACACATGCAAGGTGGGATGAGAGCACCTCCTGGCTCACAGCCACATTCTGTCTGTGCTAGTATCAGTCCGCTGGCTGGGACCAAGGGGAGCTGCTTGGGAGGAATGCAAGACGAGGGCCAAGCCAGGGTAATGCTTTCCACATTATATTCTCTCAGTTTCCGGCAATTTGCTGCTTCGGGACTTCCTGAGCCAGAGGTTGTATCCGTATCTTTCTGTTTAGCAGCACTTGATGGGCTTGTGGGGGTGGGGGTGATCACAAGTGCAGCGTTTCCTTGGGAAAAAGAGTTCAAAAGTAAGAGTGAGCACCGGAGTAGGCAGTTGTGTGCAGCTGTGGTTCAGCCCCAGGGTTGCTTTAAATATGCTTTCAATATAATAAATGCCATGCATACAGCGATGCAAAATCCCCCTTCCCCTCTCTGCCGGGTGTGACATGGAGGACTGAGCAGGATTCAGCTGTGGGGCCAGTGGGTTTCCACATGAGGCTGCAATACAAAACATCTGGAGAACATCAGCCATAAAGAGACAGGAATGCTCCAGACTAGGAGTGGGTCCAAACTGCCCTTTGCAGACCCAGACAGTCACACACACGTACACACACACACACACACACTGTCTTACCCTGAAGCTCTGACAGGGCTTCAGCTGTGATTTTGCAATAGGTGCATCCCATCCAGGAGTGTTTGGGTTTGCAGATGGGATCCATCTCAGCCATGTTTTTGGTGTACTCTCGGTTGCGACTCTATGTGAGTCCTGGAGTTCTCGTCTCCTGTGATCTGCCGCCTGCTGTCTCACTGGTAGCTCCCTGAGACTCAGCAGTTTTGGGGATTTACACCCCTCCAACCAGCTTTGTTGGAAAGAGAGGGTGATTTCCACCTTAACAGGAGCAGCTGCTTTCCTCTAACATGTTAATTTCACTGTAAGTTGGAATGATGGGCAAAAATTCATCACCACCCCAGGGGTTTTGAGGGCGATTTGCTTTTTGGATTATTATTATTTTTTTTTGTGGAAAAAGGGATCTTGCAATCAAAGCAGGAAGCAAAGAGCTGAGAACTCAGAGCATCTCTATTAAATAGTGTTCCTTCCTCAGATTCTTGCAGTGATGCTTCTGTTTGGGACAACACTTGATCAGTTAGGATTGATTTAAAATTAAGCTGGGAAAAGCCTTGCAGCGGCATGCAGGGAGAGGTGCTCCTCAGTAAAGCCAGGGATGACTTTGCATGGAAGAGGAATTGGAGGAGATCCACTTGTGTGTGGAGGTGATGGGATGCTACTTGGCTCATGGCATCGGAAATAAGTCAGGACACAGGTGGGCAGGGGTGTGGGATATCTCCTGTCCCATGGCAGGTCAACAGGAGATGGGGGTGGCAGCATTTGGGAGGAATCAGAGGGGAGCTCACATGATGGACAGTGTCAAAGGCCTCTGGGTGTGGAGGGCCACCTCTGCCACATCCAGCAGATGGGATGAGCAGAGCTCTTCTGATTGCTTAACATTTTTGGAGCTGAGGATACTGAATTTGGGACCCAGCATGCTTTTTGGTGACCCTCCTGCCCCATATGAAGAGCGGTTCCTGCATGGAGTGAGCTTTAGGTGGCAAATGCATGTGCAGAGCAAATTAGCATTTCTATCCTGAACTGAATTTAGAAGAAAAAAAAAAAAGAAAAAAAAAAAAAAGAGGAAAATAAATCCTCTGGAGCCTCTGCAAGAAATGTCAACTCCAGCCCCATTCTCATGGCTACCACTGACCCCAAGCCAGAGGGGGCAATTAACTTGCCTCTTCCCTGTCTGCGGAAATCTGGTGAAGTGGCCATCAAATACCCACCCCTGTTGTGCACTGATGAGAGGTAGATGCTGCTCCTCTGAAGTTGCCTTTAGGTTGGGAGCGAGGAAAGTCCCCACCCTTTGTACCAAATGCAGATTTGCCTGCTGCAAGTACGGGCAGAGCTGTGACTCCTGATAGCATCACACGCCAGGAAACACAGGGAGCTGGCACAACCTTCCCGTGGAGCTGGCCCAGCCTGGTCGGGGAGTGAGGAGAAGGAAGCATCATCATCAGAAGCCACCCAAAATGGCTCTTCTCTAATCCTTCCTCCAACACTTGCTGCTCTAAGGGATTTTTCTGGGAACTTGTGGGACTTGGTCTTTCTCAGAACTCTTTGCCTGGTGGTTATGGGAAATTTTACCCCCGTTTATAGGAAAACACAGTTCCTGCCCTGAGGACCTCCTGGTGTGCAAGGAGGGAGATGAGGACTTGCTAGGTCAGTGAATCCTGTTCACAGGTCGTTTCTAACTGGTTTTTCTCCTGCTGAACCTCATTGTTGGACATAGACACCTAAGCAGCCGGCAAACACGACATTACACTGGCAGAAGCATGATAAGATGGTCACCCTGACCACCTGAGCTGAGCTTCTGGGTCTGCCTTTATGCCCCGAGGGGAGTTTGGAGGTCACCAAAGTGGGGTGACAAGGGACTTCCTGTGCCACCTGCAGACAACAGGTATGATACTCCTGCAAAGCCTCCCCGGCACTGGCCAGCCATGGAGAACGGATGATTTTTGGGGAGGTTGGCATCAGTATCACCTAAGGACTTGGAAATTTTGGGGATTGAGTGTGGGATGCCAGTGGGAAGCAGCAGAGCAGGGTTTGCAACGTGAGCCCAGGGAGAGAAGCACAGACGTCTCATTGCCCCATGCTGTGGGAAACGATTCCAAGCGATCTCCCCCGAGCCACCCCAGCCCTGTAGCGGGAGAAGGTTAGCTCCTTGCTGGGGATTAAAGCTGCTCATGCGGCAGTAAATCAGCATGCAATGACCCATGTAGAAAGTAGAAATGGCAGTAGGTGAGGAGGGAGAGGTGAGATCCTCTGCTGGAGCCATAGTTAAGGCAGTTGCGCAAGGGGAGAGTGGATGGGGAGGTCAGCATCCCCCGCTCTGCACTGTCTGGGCCAAGAAAGCAAGAAAAAATACAAGATCCTGGCTGCACCCTGAAATCCTCCAATGCTCGCAGAGAAACAACCTCTGGGAGCTCTCTGGCTAAGCTGCATCCCTGTGCCTCAGTTTCCCCAGGTATAAAATGTGGATGAAGACCCTTGAGGGGAATTTCCTTGCTCTTGAGTGGGCTTGGGGCTTCACCAATAGAGTGATACGGTGTGGATGCTTAACACGTTTTTCTCCACCCTGCTATGAAATCGTCCTGCAAACACCTCTCCAGCAGAAGAAATCCCAGCCCAGAAGCACCTTTGCAAAGTGGAAGTCATGCCAGGAAAGGGCTTCATTTCTCCTCCCACTTTGACACTGCAGGTGGCAGGTCTTGTAGGGCAGGTATGGCACCAGGACTCTCCCTATAAACCCTGTCTGCATTTACCCTCCAGATAAATAGAGAGACTGGAAGAACCAGGGCTCAGCAATTGGAGCAATTTCTGGGCGTAGGAAAACCCAGCATGCCATGTGTCCACCCATGTGATGTCCCTGCTTGTCACCAGGCTAATTGGGGAGAAAAGGCTTTACCAGATCTCCTCTTCCTGAGCAGTGCTGGGAGCAGCCCAGATAAGCTGTACCTGTGTGATGCTTGGGTCTGCCCCAGCGATGTTTATTTCTGAGCCTCACAACATCCTGGAAATTAACTAATCCTCTTTTGATAGTTGGGGAAACTGAGGCACAGCCCACTGGGGTGATCTGTTCTCCTTAGAGACATCCAGCTTTGTAATGTTGTCTTTCTCAGGTCACTGAGTGATGGTTTTTCACATTATCCTTGGGAATAGAGGGAGGAAAGATCAGCAGGTCCCATGGGAAACGTGTGGGGAACCATCACATGGAGAACAGAAAGCAAGAGGCCCTGGAAACCCAATTGCAGCTCCCCAAAAATTGGAGAATACAACGTGAGAACTTTGGCTTGAACTGGAGAACAATATTATCTCTGCAGAGCAGGACTAGGAGACCTGCAACTCAATGCAAAGTTGTCCCAAGACCTTGGGAGAGGCCCATCTCGCTGGGTTGACCCAGAAAATTTGGGACGTGTCCTCAGATGTTTGAGGCCAGCGTTGGGCAGTCGCATTGGGTAACCTTGCTCAGCACTTGGCCAATGTCCATCTTGAATGTGGGTGCTGAAGCAGAGCCACCCTCCTTATGGGGCTCCAGAAGGTGCTCTTCACTGGCTGTCCCACCAGCTCCAGAGAGAGCAGGAGAGCTTATAGTGCCCTTCCAGCCAAAGGCTTTGCCAAGGGATAGCAGGAGTTTTTAAGCTGAACATCTCTGGCATTATTTATGATTGATAGAGAGGACTGGTTTGACGGAAGAGGCACCTGCCTCCATTCATGTAGCCGATGCTGCATCTTATGCATGGGCGAGGATCACTTGACCTGGGCAACGCTTCATAAGCCTCTTGGCTGGATGCCTTTCTCATAAAACTGGGATGTATCACATGGCCAGCTGGCAAGCTGGTAAGGAGCTTTGACTCAGCTGGATTTGGCTCCGCGTCTGAAGCTTCAGACTGTCCCTTGTGAAAATCTACTCTTCTCATTGGAAGGAATTTTCTGGATGAACCCGAGGTCTTTCTATATCTTTTTGTGTCCTTGTTGGGGTGGAGAAATCTGAGACACCATGTGAAAATCCCCACTGGAGTTAAATGGGGTCCAGGTGCTTGGTTAGACAGTCTGTATGAGGGTGGGAGGGGCCATTGAGCTGAGGTCCACCTCTGAAGGCAGCACAGGGTGGGAGGTCAGCAGTGCTGATCCATACTGCTTATGCTACCACCTGCCCTTTTTTTTTGGAGGAGGACAATCTTTTCCCTGGTACCAGCAGCTCCCTCTGTCCTCCTGTGCCTGTGCTGGGCTGGAGGCCATGGATATCGCCGTGAGGAGGGAGGAGGGGAGCAGGGAGTTGGGATTTGGGGGATCTATTTCCATCCCTGCCCTTGGCACAGCGTGGAGCCCTGGACATCCCCAGGTTTTATGCAACCACTTGATATCAAAACACTGACATCAGAGGATTTTATTAACAGCAGGAAAGTGTTTCAGGGATGCTGGGGGTGGATGCTGTGCTGCCAGGTCCTCCTCTCCAGGGCTGGGATATGACCCGAGAAGGGTGAGGTATCACTGTGCCCCTCCAGCCCCTGAAAGCACCCAATGGCTGGTGCAGAACACCAGAGCAATGCATCCTCCATGTGTAGGGTGCCCTTGGGTACTCGAGGAGCTTTATTCCTTGTTTTTATTTATTTTTTCCCAGCCTCCTGAGGTTTGTCTCAGGAGTTTTCAGAGCCAATGGTGGGTGTTTGTATTTCATGGCTAATACCATATTCAGGATGGAGAAAGGGGCCAACAGCACTTGCCTGAAGTTCAGCAAAGTCAAATGCCACATCCTGGGACAGGTTTGATGCCTGCAGAGCAGGATCTTGGACCACTGCAAGACCACATCTGGAGACCATGTTCCATATCGGGCTCTACAGCCCAAGAGAGATCTTTGTGTACTGTGGCTAGTCCAGCAGATCCAGCAGGCTGGCCAGGACACACTCAGGGTAGCCGGGTCTGTCTTCTTGGTGGGAGGGAAGGGGAAACCACAGTTGTGCCCCAGCTGGGTGAAGAGGTCATCATCACTGCTAATATTCACTATAAGGCAGACATGGACAAATTTTATCTATTTGCATACTGAGATCTGTTTGCATATTGAGATAATTAATTCTTCCCAATGTCTTAGCTATCCTGGTTGCTTTGCTCAAACCTGCCAGGAACTGAACATTTTCTTCTCTGCGTAAAGCAAAACACTTGCAACACTGGACAGAATTCAGCCCCAGGGCTGAGGAGAGGTTGGTTCCCAGTAAATTGTTTGGGATGACCTGCTCCATGGCCATGGCAGGGTGGTGCTCACCCATGAATAAGGTGCACACAGCCTCAAGCTCGATCACACTGATAACTATGATCTTATTTCGAAACAGCTGATGATGTTTTATTCCCCAACGAGTCTTTGTTCAAAGGTAATATAGCTCATCTCATTCTGCGACTCAGCTTGGTTTTTATGCTTTCTTGTGAGGAGGAATATTTCTTCAAGCTGTGGCTCAGACAGGACATTTTTGGCACAGTTGGTCTTTTACTTTGGTATTTATCATTCCCAGACATTTGTTTGCCTTGAAACTCCCCTGCAAAGCTGGGGTTGAGGTGCCAGGCTGCCTCCATCTCCTTGGCTCATCAAGCTCCTTGCTTTCTGCTGGAAATCACAGTCCCATGGAGAGCCCAGCGGGTAGTTTCTCTGGTCAAACCATCTGATGGTGGATGCAAGAAAACTGTGGAGTTGGCAGGGACTCTTTAATGACAGGACTCTGATCATCCTGTGATGACAAAAAATTGGGCAGGTGAGGGGGGGGGGAGCAACAGTAGCATCTGGAAATGCACCAAGTACCTCAGCAAAACACGTGCCTACCCGTGTCCCAAGGGCACCAATGAGCACATGTGGGCTGATACCCTGTGAAATATCAGTTACCAGTCTTTGAAGGGGCTGCCTTAGCTTGGGGTGTGAAGTGGAGCTGAGGGCTGGGGATTTTCAGCTTGTGATTTGGACTTGAGTCATGTGGGATAGGTGCTTCGTTGGCAGTGGTGCTGGTGGGATCCCTGTACAGCCAGTTTCCAAATCGGTATCTCGGTGATTTCCAGTGTGTGGTGGGTGGCCTAGGACATTGCCATCCTCTAGTGGTTATATCCAGAAGCACAGCAGTGCTGGTGGAGCAAGGATGTCTCCAGAACTGCAAGTGCCATGCAGGGCGTGTGGGCTCTTTTCTGGATAAGTGGGAATGTGGGATTGCGAGGACTTTCCCCTTCCTCCATCAACAGTGAAGGTCAGGGGGCCTGAAAAAGGCTCTGTAGCCCTTTCTACCACTACAATTAGGCTTTGGAAAACTGTTTAAAATTCTGCTTTTCTGGAAATGCTTTGTTCAGGGACTGATGCTTTTCCCCAGCCCATGTCAATAGCATAAAAGGAACCGTTGCATTCTCTGCTAAGGGAGAAGACAACAGAGCTGCCCTGATGAGTTTTTCAATATATTTACCCCACCATCATCTGCACAGTCTCTGGAGAGAGACAGCCAAACCCAGGCTTTCCTGCAGGCTGGTCCTTGTCAGGGTCCTTATGTCCAGACTGGTGTCTCCAAGCTCCTCAATGGGCTACATGTCTTGGGTCTGGTTCTCCAAGGAGAGGTGGATTTGGGGGCCAGTTACTAACTTTATTCATCCGGGTAAATTCCTGTGGACTCTCTGGAATGAGGAGCTGTGTTAGATATGAATGTGAGATCCCTGTCTTCTGGAAAGCCAGGGTTTTATCAGGTCTCTCAGATCCATCGGAGTGCTGAGTCTTGCCCCCTTCACATGCCTTGTGCCAGGCTGGAGGCACTGCTTTGTCGTGGAGGGAACAAGCAGTGGGAAGCATCTCTGGAGGGTCGTATCTGGGGTGAGTGGAGCCAGTTGTTGTTGGGGTTCAATAGTTGGAACCATGTTCTGCAGAGGAGACTGGGCAACTCAGTGCAGCAATGGGAGGGAGACTGGCAGGAACAAGTGGACAGAGGAGAGATTTCCACAGATGGGAGCTTTAAAGGAAATTTTTTTTTTTAAAGGACCAACATGGGGCTAGGCCCTGAGCCAATTCTCATCAAACCCTGGTGGGGACATGAGCGTCACAGGGTCTGCAACGTGGCTGGCACAGGATATTTGCTTTGAATCTTGACAGCTCTGTTTCCCCTGCCTTCCTTCCTCTCCCACACACTGTCCCTTCTCACAGCAGGATTTCCTGCAACGATGGACACACCTGTCCCAGCTACAACAGATCTCCCCTCTGCTTAGGCACCGATGGAGAGGGATTCGGGAGCCAGGGGCAGAAGGGACAGGGGATTGACCATGCCTCCCTGCATGGGCATGATCACGCCCAGAGCTGTCGTTCCATCTTCTGGCTCCTTGGTGGGAGATGCATGTTGCTGGATATACATCAAATGTACCTTTTGAGATGCTGACCCTACTTCTCTGTCAATCCCCTGTCCAAGAGTACACAGGTTTGAAATCTCACCTAATTATTGAATTTTGGTGCAAAATTAAAATATAGCTTGAAAATATAGTAGAAATCTTATCTCTTGCCACTATAAACTGTTTGCACAAAGTGTTCTTGGTCTGTGAAAGGATAACTTAGAAACCAAAGCAATTATTACAAAAATCATAATTGAAATTAATTAAGAACAATACACCAGGGATACAGACGACATTGGTTCTTGACTGGGATCTCTGGTGCTTCTTTGCGCTCTGACTTGTCTGAGTGTTCACAAGAACGCTGTGTGAATACATCTTCATGCAAAAAAAATGTCTAGTCCATTCAGCTGCACAGAGAAAGCTGAAAAGACAGAACCCAGTGGTTCTAAAGCAAGAAGATGGACCAAAAAAATCCCAATGAGATACCTGTAACAGTCCAAGAATTCCTGAGTCAATGTCCCTGAGGTCTGAATGTGTTGGTCTGTCCATCCTGCTGATTCCAAATGGGATGTAAATATTCTTCTCCAAAGCAGATTTTCAGATTGTTCACAGCTTTTGCTGTATCTGCAATTCTGACATTTTGTGGTTAGGATGGAAATCTGCTACCCTCCAGCTGTCTGTCGCTGGATTACAGTCTTAAGCTGCCTTTCTCACCGGAGCACCAGCTCTAGTTTGAGCAAGCCCAGAGATCTGCAAGGATGTTTCTACATGTTTCTGATGTCTGAACTGGCTGGAAAACCCAGATCAGTCTGTGCAATTTGAAACTGCATCCTGGTGAGTCTTTTGGTGGTCTTAACACGTACTGGGGGCTTGTGAGTCATGAGCCTGCTTTTCGCTGGGCAAAGAGGACTGCTTTGTGCCATTGGAGAAAGCTACCCATGCAGAGCTATGTGCAGTGTTGAATTAATTTGGCAGTACTGTCTCCTTACTAGATCCCAAAGCATCCCTCTTATTTCAGGAAGAGACTTGTCTTCTGCTGAAGATGCCATCTTCCATGGTCCAAGCATTGAAAAGCTGTGTGCGATTTCCCTGTGATTCTGTATGCAGCTCAGAGAAAGCATCATCTCTGGGCAGACTGGTCCTCTGGGAGCTGCTCATGGTGTGGAGAGGGCCAAGGGCTCCTGCAGATATCGGTGGAAAACTCTGAAGCAGATTAGTTTGCATCCCCACCATTTCTCCCAACCGATAACAACCGATAACACCAGTACCACAGTCTGCGAGGCAACTGTTAAGGGCAGCCTGAATCACGCTTGATGCCCATGGAGAAGGGGCTGAGAGGACCTCCTCTGACCGTGCTTGTGCTCATAGGGCTTTATCTGGAGGATGTGAATAGTCCCCTGCCATTTGTACCCAGTGAGAAATAGGCTTCTCTGCTGTTTTACCACTTTGCTCCATCATTCCACAGCTCACACCCCCTCAGTGCCCCAGGGCAGCTCTGTTTCAGTGGCTGGTAAGGTGCTGTCTGTCTAAGGGAGAGCTGATATCTATCATTAGCATGCTCCTTGTTTCCTATTATTATAAAACTTTGCCTTTAGTTATTGATAACTCTGCCAGACTCTACTTTTTCTCTCCAGTCTGGCTGGCTGCCTCCAGGCTGAAATGTTTTTGGAAAGTTTCAGTTAAAATAGTTCAGCATTTTGCAAGAACGAGATTAGGAGTAAAAAAATGTTTTGACCCTGTTGGGTGGGGAGAGAAGCTTCCAGCTGTTTTCTGCAGCCAGTTTGCTCCTCATGCATTGAAGGGGGCCCTGAAAGTTGGAGAGGGGAAGGTCCTTGCATTCACTGTACCAGCAGTACTTCCCAAGGATGAAGTTCTGTCCTTGAGCAGAGCTGACCCTTGGCTGGCAGCAAACTTGCCTCTGTTAGCCATGTGCCTGTTGCAGCCTCCTCCTGGCATAAGAAGGATGGTCCTTCCTGCAGATCAGGGAAGAGGGAGCAACCAGCTGCCCTGGTGTTCTTTACATTTCCTGAAAATTCTTTTTAGTCCCAGAGAAGTTTGTAATATGTACATTTTATGGATTCATTGCTTCCTCCCTCCCAATCCAGTAGAGGTAACATTGCTCTCTGGGGCAATGCCCTGGGACAACTGGGACATCCCCTGGGGCTGGCAGATTTAGCAGAGAACCTCCAAGAGATGGGGGCTGGGACAGCTGGAGGCAGGTCGTATATCCTAGGTGGATATATAGGTGGATATATAGGTCGCATATCCTAGGTGGATATCTATATATCCCACCTAGGATCCATCAGACACCAAGCCCTGGTGTCCTGATCCATATCCTGTAGTGATAGGATGGGACTGTAATGGTATGCCAGGATGGGTACCAGGCCTGTGACTCTCACTAGAGCATCTGATTCTTCATTTTATCTTCTCTTTTACTCTATGAAAACATTTTGCTTCTCATGCGAGGACTACTCAACTATGTGATTGCACCTCTGGTGCATATGCAAAGTCTCAATGCAGTTCCCCATCTTGACTCAGCCTGTACATTCTAAAAGATTAATGAGGCGTGGTCTTCCTTTTCTGGAACTAACCCCAAAATACAAACCCTCAAAATCCAGCCCTCCACTACCTTTGGGGAAATGGGGCAAAGGATCCCCACCAGAGACGTCACGGAGAAACCCTCCATACTCTTCTCTTTCTTCATCCTAAACTGAGAGGCAGGTGGGGCTCCTAAAGAGTCAGGGACTGCGTTAAACTTGACCTTGACCTTGGCATTGCTTCGCCATAGGACAGTGTCTCTTCCTTACCATGCCCTCTCTCACAGGATGGGACTGCATTTGTATGGAGAGTTGGAAGAGGAAAAGCTGGACTTGTTCCAGCCTCTTCTCTCTCCGATGTGAGATTTGGGGCTGTCCATTCTAATTCTCTGCCAATGTGTCTAGATGGGATTTGTGCCTTCCCAGACCTTGGCCAAAGGGAACCAGGATCCTGCTGCTACACTGTTCACAAAACTCTTAATTAAATTTTCTCCACAATTATTTCTGCAGAGGTGAACCTTGCCTTTTCTTTTAGCTGAACAGCTGTTTCTGGTGGCTTTCGTGACACACAGGAGAGGGTGCGGAGAACATTGGAACAGGCTACCCAGAGAGGTGGTAGATGTCCCATCCATGGAAACATTCAAGGTCAGGTTGGAGGGGGCTTTGAGCAACTTGATCTGGTTGAAGATGTCCCTGCTCATTGCAGGGGGGTTGGACTAGATGACCTTTAAAGGTCCATTCCAACCCAAACCATGCCGTGATTCTATGATGCTATGAATTCACCACACTCTTGTCTTTGCAGGGTGCCATGAGTTGCACAGCGCCACTGGAGGACAAGGGAAAGGCTGAGATGTGTTGTGGCAATCCCTCCTACTCCTCTGTCACAGCACTTCTTGTGTGGCACTTTTGGGTTGACCCTAAGTGGCTGTCCCTATGCTCTCCATCACGAGGGGCTCGTGCTCTGCTGCAGGGCATGTAGGCAGCTGTGCAAATAACTGAGCTTTGCCTTCAGCTTACACTGTAAAATCAAAGGAAATTTTGGGCTGAGTCAAACAAAATAAATAAACAGAAGAACCCCCTCCACTGAAAACAGAGACTGGAAAAGAAAAAAAAAGAGGGAAAACCTGATCCCAAACCAAAAGAGTTGTTTTGCTTTTGTTTCTAGCTTTAACTCTGTTTTGATTTAGTATTGTTGGTGTGAATAAGCTGTGCCAGATGTTGACTTTTCTGAACACCCCCCTACTTCTGTGTATTTTTTTTTCCTTTTTTTCATCTGGCCGGAATGATTTGCCAAATTCCTGAGTTCTTCTGGCCACTTGAATCCACAATTTTCAGTGGAAATAGGGTACAGTGACTCACATAGGACACTGGTCCAGGCATAGACTCACAGTGCTAGCTTAGCTCTTGTTCTCCAGATGCTGCTCTGAAAGGGCATGCATGCCCCTTTAGTCCTCTGCCATATCAGCCAGCCCCTTGCAGATGGCGGCTTGAGTTCATGGCCCAGGGGTCCCCAGTGTGCAGGCACATCCCACCCAGCGCCTGCTGGGACTGCCAGGCTTTGCAATTCATGTTTGTGATTCCACCTATTTTGGTACCCCATGAGGGGACACTTATCATAGAGCCTGCAGAGTGCGGC
>JAOTQQ010000032.1:42706232-42800886 GCA_026546715.1 Gallinago undulata
AAGGAAGGAAGGAAGGAAGGAAGGAAGGAAGGAAGGAAGGAAGGAAGGAAGGAAGGAAGGGAGGGAGGGAGGGAGGGGATTTGGGAACAAGAGTGATCTTCTGAAGTCTTGGCCATGGCATTTGGCCTAATATTAATTAGGACTGGGTCTTCCTTTGAGAAGAGGAACAAAATCTTTAGAACAGACTTGACTTGACTCAGATTTGGCTGAGATGTGGGTCTCTTTTTTTTTTGGAAATCAATGATTTCTGGGGTCCTTCAGGTTCTCCTTGTTCTTTCCCTATCTGTCTTTTGCTGTCTGTTCTCAGAGCACCTTGTGAGAGCTGAGTCATTAAGCTTCATGATATCTAGATGCCAATGCAAAGGTGATTATTGCATCCTGGCTGCTGAAAGGCAGCCCATGTAAGAGGTGACGTCTGACCACGCAGCTGTGCTCCACAGCACTGTGCCATATTTCAGGTGTTGCACAACCCTTGGAAATTGTAGCAGGATCTGAAGGAGGCTGGAGGTAACTGTATTTTGGAAAGGTAAGTGGGGGTTCACAGTATGACATACCCCTCAGCAAAAATGCTGGAGGGTCATTAATAAAAAAGAGGTGACAGGACCTTGGCTTGATTTGCCATGGAAGACAGGAGCTCCATCAGTCCAGCAACTTTGTTTTGCTACTACAAGACGGTTAGGGTCCAGAGCACATCACCTGTAAGGAAAGGCTGAAAGCGTTAAAGGGTATCTGCAAAGACCATTGCCCTCCCCGGGGGCTCTCACTGGGCTGAGCCCAACCCCAGACTGTGTTGAACCCTCTGGATCTTTGAGTAAATTCCAGTCCAGAGGTGGATCTCTATCTCTTTCTCTCTTGGCTTCTTCAATACGTCAGTTGGACTAGATTATCACTGTAGGTCCCTTCCAACTGAAAAATTCTATTCTATTCATTTCTGATAGTCAGGTAGAGACGTGCTGGCAGCTTCTGACATCTGCAGGCAGGTCTGAGCACTTGAACCACATCCAGGTGCCAAATTCCTTGCCTAGAGGCAGCTCTAGCCCTAGCTCAGGAATTTGTGCCTTTCAGCTCTTTCTCTCACACCACCAGCTCTGTTGGCCAGGAGAGGGTAGGAGAAGATGTTTTCTCCTGATGTTTTCTGAGCCAGTAGAAGGGACAGAATAAATGGACACTTTCTGGTCCTCGATGGTTTATCCAGGTTTGTACAAATTATTTGAGTTCTCTCTCGCCAAAGGAAGGGCGATCAGTCTGCTGTCAGCAAGTGCTCACCACGGGACTGATATCCTGGGAGCTTGATACGGTTTTGTATATATTGTATCTATTTCATTATTTTCTTCTTTTTATTTTAATATTAATTCTTCATTAAAGTAGTTTAGTTTATTCTAAACTGCTCTCTCTCTCTCTCTTCAAAGTTCTTTTCAACTTTCCCTTATGGTACTTGTTGGCTATTGGTCTCGTGCCCATATTTAGCCTTAGATGGAGTTTACCACCCACTTTGGGCTGCATTCCCAAGCATCCCGGGCTGGGGTTTGCTTCAGGGCTTAGCATGAACCCACAGGGATTTAAATAAAGCCCATGCACTCCAACAGGAGCAGGGTAAGCAATTTCCCAGCTCCATGAGCTGTTGTCAGTGGGAACTCAGCAACGTAGACATTGCATGATTTGCTTTCCAGGATCTCTCTTTGAGCAAACCAACAAAGGTTTGGGGAAGTGGGAGCAGATAGCACTTCACCTGCAGAAGAAAATGACCCAGACACATGGCTGAAATTTTTCTTTCATGCAACCGGATCAGAGTATGCCCTCATAGCTCAAGTATATCTGGGCTCTTGTTCTACGCTGACGGGTAAACAGGATGTTGATATAATTAGCTTTCCTGTCATAAACCCTATAGTAGCTGTACAGTGGAAAAATCCCTCTTGGCAGTGTTAGGCCATTTCATTATGGAAAGATCCAGTGTCTGATTTCAGCCCCCTCATTCTTTCTCCTTCCAAGCTGCAGGTGGGAGGTCCCAGAGGTCTCCTGCGTCACCTCTTTAACACTTTGCCTTCCTCCCCATCTCCCTTTGAACCCATGAGGTGGGGGAAAAGACAATTAGAACTTGGCACGGGGAAAAATAACAGGCTTGGGATGTGATGGGTGGCTTTGGGCTGTAGTGGGCTTCCTATGGAGAGCATCTCTGCCATGTGATGAGCTGCCTCCAGCCTCTGCTGCTGCTGGAGAGAAGGTGGATGTTTGTGGGACACAGAAGGAGACCTACCTGTCCATTGCCATGGATTTATATGGGGATGCAAGGTTGGTGGGAACAAGTGGCCCTGCAAATACCCCTGATCTGGGAAGGAAACGGTATGTGTGTCCTAAAGAAAAGGCTGAGAGTTGAATCCTTCTCCCGGGTAGGTAAAACACCTCAAACTGTTGGTACAATGACTACTGCAAATGCAACAAGAATCATTCAATCTGAAATAAAACAGCAAAACTGAACAAAAAAAACATCCTCCCACCTCAATGTTGCATTTTAGGAGGATGCAAAATGGGATGTTTGCAGAACATCAACTGTTCTCCAGCTCCCCTGAGCTGGGAAAGGCAATGTATCCTGCTGAGATACACATCTATACATTCTGTAATTTTTCAGGGGAAGGAAGACAGGTCTGTCCAAATATTCCTGACTGGCTGAAGCCTTGAGGCAGTGGGCAAAACCCCATGCTGGGAAAGGTTGCAGAGGCGTGGGTATGTGCACACGGTTTCATAGTTGTGTCCTTGGCTTGTGACTAGACGAGGGTGGGGAAGGCACAAAACCATGCAGTATGAAAGCTCCTGGGTGGCCCAAAGACTCCCTTTGGGCCAGTAAGAAGTGTCCCAACCCTTGACACGAGACCGAGTGGAAGCTGCTTGGTTTTGAGCTTTACTCACATGTCAAGCACAGCATGGTGGGGAAGGGGCTGATGAGAGCCAAGATCTCACCTGGATGTGGAGTGAGGAGGCTGGGACCTTGGGTGGTCTCTGAGGTCCCCCGATTTCTGTACAGAGGTTGGGATTCAAAGGATTTACTGCCCTCAGACCTGTTCCTTTCATGACTTCTCCCTGTGGGAGCGCCACTTTGTTACAAGCATGATGTTGTGTCTTCCCTGGGTAGGGATGCACTGAACTGGCATAAACACTTTTCTTCCTGGGCAGTCACATTGTCGTGAGGGGAACCACAGCACCAAATTGACACAACTCTCAGCCCACCTGCATTGGTAGATTGCTGCTCAAGGCCATGCTCTGCCACCTTCCCCATTGCTGGCATGTAAATGTGCTTTTGGGACGAACTTCAGCCAAGCTCTGTGTCCTCCAGACCATGGTGCATTAATGGTGTCTAAGGTCGTGCTCATCCAGGGTGTAGGGCAGAGGTTGAAGCTAGGGTGAACGACTGATGCAGCTGGTACAGAGGGGCAGTCCTGGACTCAGTTCACCCACAGCACCATGGAAATAGCGTGGGTTGTGCTTTCTGTCCATGGGAGTCCGCCTCGGGCTTGCTTTCGTCTTGCAGCTTGGGCAGAGCCTTGTCTGTGGCTCAGCCCTGCCACAAGTCCTGCCCTTTCTTGAAACACGAGGAGCTGGTTGACCTTGACAACACAGTGCTCTCTCTCTTTATTTTCCTTGCAGAGACATCCCTCAGGGTTTTCCCAAGCTAGATCAAAACCAGAAAACCCTTGGATTACAAAACAGAGCCACAGTCACATCTTTTTCCTATGCTATTTTCCACTCTTACAAACTGTCCTCAGCACAGGCAGACCAGCTGGAGCCACTGGCACTTAAAAAGCATCCAGGACCCAGCAGTCACCAGCTGGATCCCAGCCAGCCAGCCAAGAAACTTGAGCTGGGCTCAGAAGATTGGGGGGAAGAAGCAGCAGCCAAATTTTTGGAAGTTCAGGCTGGGTTGATCAGGAGGTCTCTGAAGGAGGGTGAGCAGAGAGGCTTTGAAACACTATGGTGGGTGATCCAGCTGCACATAGTTATGGGGAAACCTGATCTTCCCACTCCTGCATTGCCAGCACAAGTTTGTGTCCCAGTAGGTCTTCCATCCCTCTCAGAGGTGAAAATCTCCTGGGGCACTTCCCTCGCTACAACCATGACCTGAGCTGCTTCAAGTAAAATCTGATGTCTCACCATCATTGTGTGCTTCTGAAAACAAGAGAGTTGTTGCTGGGTGCAGTGCACTTTGGGTAGTTATCTCCTGATGGCCAAATTCCTTATTTGCTGGCCAAGCATCTTGCAGCATTGCCATATGCAAGTAAATTATGCTAAGGCCCACACCACCGGTGGCAGCAACTGAAGAAGTGGGTGAACCACCTCAGCTCAATATGATACCTATGAAAAAGGTGAGGGAGGTGGAAGGAAACTTGTGACAGTAATAAAGTGCAAAAGTCTGGGCCAAATCAGTACGTCTCAGCGGGGAGGTGACAGTAATCTGAGATAGGGGCTTTCACACTGGATTTGCAACTTGAGCGAGAAGAGCAGAGAAGTCTATGGAGTCTCCTGTCAGCAGGAGACCAACTCTGGAGTTTGTCTGCTATGGAGGCCCCTACTGAAAAGCCAGGACTTTGCTGCTGGCCAAGATGCAGTCATTAGCAGGACCAGAAGCAGTTCATACTGCAAGCTACTCAACATTATGTCATTTACTTCGTTTTTGCTTTGTCTTCTTTCAAATAATGTCCTTTTCTTTCAGCTAGGTCCAAGAGCAGCCAAGAGCTCCCAGCACCTGGGCAGGGCTGAGCCCAGATATCACTGTCATTTGAACCCATTCCTTCTGCTTTTCTAAAGCACAGGGGCCACACAAATGTTTGCTGCTTGCAGCTACCCCAAAGCCAGCAGGACGCCATGGTAGGCCATCAGTGGGCTGAAAGGCAGATGGATGGAGCCTTCCTTTCCAATGGCCATAGTCCTCTCTCAGGGTGGGAAATGAGAGACACAATGTGGAGAAAGTGAGAGCTTTCCACAAGCAGGCTGGTGTAGATCACATTATAGGGCATTGCAAGCTGTATGGGTACTGATGGGTTACAGGAGTTACCTTGAAGAGCCCTGCATGCATCATCTCCAGAACATTCCTATCCCAAGGGATTTTTGCTGGGGCCATTGAAGATGAACCCTCTCTCAGCAGTTGCCACCTCTCCATAGCTGCCTCTTACCTGAGGGGGATAGAGAAGACTTGTTCCTGGTTCTTGGCCCCTGCAGAGCAAAGACTAGTAAAGCCCTAAATCACTCTGTGATTCTGTTTAGGCTTCGTTAGTTTGGAGGAGCAAGAGGCAGTCCCTAGGAGAAGGTCTGGAGATCCTCATGGAGAAAAGAGGACTCTGGGGCAGTTTCCCAATACCTTTTTGGTTTTGCTGATCTCTGGCTGAGGCAAAATAGAGATTTGGGGTTCTGGAGGGTGATGGACAGCCATGTCAGCCCCAAGTCCACACCACAAATAAAGCCCTTCAAGTAGAGCCCCTGCAGCTCCACTTGCCCCTTCTTCTTCAGTATAACCCGCATGAGACAGGGCTTACTGTTACAGCCTCATCTGCAGAGCCTGCACTTGCCAAGGGTAACCTTGACTGACGGGTCCTTGGTGCTGGTGTTTCTGTTTGTTTTGGCTCCTGGCAGATGTTCCACAACCCACAATGAGCCATCTTAGCCCAGGGCTTGTAACGGCGGGCAGGGAATCTGAAAGGAGAGGGAATCCCCGTCTGGATTACTGTTAGCTACAGCCAAGGGGAAGCGGGGGTTCATTCGTGTTGCTGCCAGTCTGATGGGTGCAGTCTGCAGGATGGCAGGAGATGCCTAAAGGCTGGCTCAGATGGGCTGTTTACATCCATGGGCAGTGGGCACTGCTCCCACCCTTCCCATGTGCTGGCAGACAAGACCTGGAGTACTGTCTCCTTCACCATCTCCAGAAGGGATCTTGTCCCTCCTTCCTCTGTATTTCATTCATTGTCTGTGGGAACCAAAGGCACCATGTACTTCAGTGGGCTTCAGACCAGGTCTGTGCATCTGGGGATGACTCTATGTGGGTCTGCAAGAGTGAGGAGTAGGTATTGCTCCATATGAGGAAGTACCCTACTACTGGTGTCATGCTGATTCTCGAATTACCTCATCTAATCAGTGAGGGGCAAGGAAGGATGGGAGAAGTCATCCTGGCCAGAAGTGAGCTGGGACCAGAGGTGAGCTACGACCAGAGGTCACATGTTGTTTTTCACCTTGCAAAGTATTTCACTGGGTTTCAAAGCCTCATGGGATTACTAAACTGTTTGCTACCTTATGGGTCAAAAGAGGGCTTGGATTAGATGATGGTGAGCTGGGGCTTGGTTCTGCCCTTTCCCAGTGCTTGCATCCTTTGCGTGTGAAGTCACAACTCATCTCAATGCCACGAAGATTTCTGGGACAGCTCACATTGCCACGACATTTGCTTTGAGAATCATGAAGAGATTTTTGTTCACTGTAAGAGCTCCATTGCTGTCTTGTACGACCAAGACCTTCTGAAGGACTGACCAGCCCCTTGGCGGTAATGTCACCCATGAACCTTCCTGCAGACACGGATGCTTCACGTTGATGTTTGCATGAGAACTGACCTTTCCTGAAGCTGAATTTAGAATCAGCTTTCTAGTGTAAATGCATAAAAAGAAGACTGCCTTCCTTCCTTGGGTGGGACTCTTTCCCCTTCAGCCACATGCCTTTGTTTACTCATGGGTATTGATATTCAGAAGAGATAATATCCCCAAAGCCATTGGTTGGTGTCAGAGCAGAATAGTTTCCCTGCTGGGCTGCAGTAAAAGCAGGAACTTTTGAACCTAAACTAGTGGGATTTCTAAGCTTAACTTCCAGTTGCATTACCCATTTATTAGATTATTTCTGTGCCTCAAAGGGTGATAGATGACACAGGCTTGCGGTCTGCAGATGTCTCCTGGGCTAATGTGGCATTACTTGCTTTAGGATCTCAAACGCTTCACTGAGCAGACACTATGCAATCTCTGGAGTTGGAAGGTGGTGATACTGAAGCAAACTACTCCTAAAATAAATAAGGATAGCATGAGAAATGAAGGAGGATGTTTACAGCATGTGAAAACAAGATACTTGGCCATTGCTGAGGTGACATGCAGCTGCATGAATAGTTGCAATCCCCCAGGAATGAGGCTCCATTCACCTGTCCATGTGCGATGTCTTCACTAATAAACCTAATGGCCATGACCAGCCTCACATGGGGCCTTCATCCCCACCCTTGGCCCTGGAACTCTATTAAAGCTCAACCTTCACTTGCTCTTTGAGGTGTGTACTGATTTCTAGCTTGTCTGTTATCTTCTTGTGAGCTGTGTTGAGATTTGGTTTTTATGTTTCTTGAATGCAGAACCAGAAACAAAGTGTGGGATTTGGCTCATGGATTGAGATGCCTATGGGTAGGTGTATCAACAGGATGGCTTGGGATGCCCCAGGGTAGGTGTGTTGCTGCTTGAGATGCCTGAGAGTATCCCAGTGTTCCATGGGGTGCTGTCTGGGACAAAGCAGACCTTTCTTGAGCAGTGGAGTATGGCAGCAGGCCTGAAGCATCTCCAAAGGGCATTAGATGTCTGAGCAACGGAATGATGTTGTTCCAGCCAGCCAAGACTGCTTCCAGCTAGAATTTCAAACTGGTCACAGTGGGATGTGAGGGATGTCCTTTCCTCCACTTCCTTGCAGATCCTACTCCTGATTGCAGAAGTTTGGCTGATACTGATGTGGACTGGCTGCTACAAGGTGAGGACACAGTGGAAGAGACAGATCTATTGTGTCTTGGTGTCTCATGGCTGAGAGTCTACCAGCCTTCTGGTCTGGTCATGCTTAGATCTTGCTTCTTCTCAAGATCCTACTATGGACTTGTTTCTGCTCAAGCATCTGAAGTGGTAAAATCCAGCTGCTTGGTCTACTCTATAACCAGCCAACAGCTGTGTGGCCCACAGGATCCTGAAATGGGAGAGGAGCCAAAGGAGGCTGGCCAAAAGACTGGCTCCTTGCTCTGCAAGAGTGGGATCAGAAGCACTGAGACTTGGCAGGTTGCCACCCAAAGCTGAACCAGGGCCATGCTCCTGTCACCAGCTGTCCCTGGCACAGCTTGCAGGTCCCCCTGGGGTTTCCTGGGATGATGGTTTCAGTTCAGGGTTTGTTTCAGGGCACTGTTCCTCAAGCCCCTTGGAGACATACAGACTCTGATTTCCTATTCCATGGTTCAGATTCAGCCCCAGAGCTGCTTTGTCCCAGCAACGTCTTTCAGGGATAAGCGTGTGAGCTGTTGCGTGCTCTAGCACGCAGAGTGAGGAGGGGAAGTTCACTTAACCAAGGCATCTCCTATCACTTTAAGGTTTGAAATCAGCATCTTCATTGTCTCATAGATTTTCCTGGGTGTGAATAACATAATGAAGCTGAAATATAAGCCTGAATGAGGTACCCCAGCAGGAGAAATGTTTTGGCTCATGTGAGACTGAAGTTAGTTTATGAGGGAGGCATTTCATGGGGAAATCAGTTAAAATAATGTCATTTAATACCTTAAAATCTTCAGAAATGCCTTCAGCAGTGAGTTCCACAGACTAATGCCAGGTTGTAAGTAAACCTACTTTTTTCCAATTTGCAGGTTTTTTCCTATTTGCCTACCAGGAAAAATCTGGAGAGACATCTGATGTTTCCATCTTCACCTATTTGCTGGTCTTTACTGGTCTGGATAAGCTGGCTGCTCTCAAACCATGGGAGGTTTTTGTTTTGGGGACTCTCATTTTGCTGGGAAAATACACAGGGAATTATTTTAAAATATAGATTTTTAAAGTATTTTTAAATTTCTCTAAGAAATAGACAGCTAGCGCTCATCAATATCTTGAATAAGAATGTCTCACTTTAATCCAGAACATTTTTTAAATGAAAAGTGCCATAAATTGCTGAGAAACAGCAGTCTTGGGAAAAGGTCATGTGTTTGCTTTTGTTTCTATTTTCCGTGGATGCTTTTGCCTCAGGACAGCTTTTAATTGCCTCTTAAAAATGCCACCGTGGTCCTTGCTGCCACTTGGCTTGCAAAGTGTCACTGACACCGGGGAGCTCTGTGGGAGGGGCAGCAGACTCCCTAACACAGAGATCTGGAGAGCTGTGGGAGAAATGATACATGAAGTGTCATCCAGGTCACCTTGGGTGGATTTTTTTCTCAGGCTTACCTGAGTTTGTCCTTGCTTTTCTCTAAGGATTTCATTGGGTTTGGGTGAGCATGAATACAGAATGATTGGGTGGGGAGAGCAAGCGATGCTCCCACTTCTTGGAGAATTAAACCCTTGGCATGGGGGGACAGGGAGAGGTTTGGGGAGGGAATTGCTCGTTATTTAATTTCTTCCCATCAGTATCGCAAAAAATGGCCAAGGTCAGTTGAGAGGCAAGGCTGAGCTTCCTGCCCCAGAAGCTTATGGTTTCTCACTCCTTATGGCCCCAGGTCAGTAAGGAGAGACTTGGGTATGGCCTCATGGATGTGACTGTCTTTTGCCACCATGCTGAATATCATGGCTTCCACCAAGGAGCTCAGCAGTATTGCTTGGGGAGGGGTGGGAACAATCCCACCCAAACACAAAGTCGTGGCCAAGCTGTGCCTGAGGTGTTGCTCAGGGAGTTGGTCACCAGGGTTGAGAAAGCTCTGACCTACGCGTGGTGGAGTCTGGATGGTGTGGAGGAGTGATTTGGGGCAAGATGGATGTCCACCCTGGTGCCCTGTGCCAGGGGATGGCTGGGCTCCCTCTGTCTCTGTCCCATGGATTTGCAGGCAGCAGCTGTGCTGAAGGTCTCCAAAGAGGAGGACACTGGGGGCGTTCCTTGCAAATGCAGGAGGAGGTGGCTGTGCTAAAGCATGTCAGCAAGCTGGGCACTTGCAGTGCCCCTGCAAAGGTCTGTGGTTGGGAACAATGCTCCCTTGCCCCAGTGATGAGCCCTGATGGGCTGGGACTTCAGCCCTTCTGGCTCCCAGTCCTGCAGAGTGATGGAAAGCTGTGGTCATCTATCCTCCTCCTATCACCTTCCTCCTCCCTTGCCAAACCTGCACCTCCCAAGACAGCTGCAACCACTCCTCCTTGCAATGGAAAATAACACAGCTCCTTCCCTTGAGTGCATGCTGGGCAGCATCCTGCATCACCCTCAGCATCCCCCAGACAGTGGGGATGGGTTCAGCTTGAACATTTACCCTTTGGCTCTAAAACAAGGGGTGTCCTGGGGTGACGGAGAGCCGTGCTGGTCTTGCAGGTTGGACCTCCAGAGGGCAAAACCCATTGCACACATGTGCAGCCTGTGGGGAGTAGGGATAGTGCTGCAGTGAGGATTTGCAAGGTCCAGGAGCTGTAAAGGATGGGGTGCAAATTCTCTTTGCAATAGCTGCATGTGGTGTTTGCTGCAGGAGAAAATGTCTTCCTAATTGCAGCCACTGATCAACTTTCTCTGCCCTGAAGCATAGGGGCTGTGAGGTGCTGCAGCTGCCTCCAAGCTGGAATGACAACAGATGCTAATTGTGGAGACATCAAAATATTTAATCCTTTGTTGGAAATTATTATCCACAGTGTCATTGTGAAGGTGGAGATCAAAAGAGCACAGTAAATGTGTCAAAATAAAACCGGAGCTGAAGGGAAGTTGCTAGCAGAAGATAATTATCAACCAAAGCGTAGAGATCTTTTCATCTCTGGAAATTCCCTGTACTGTAAAAAGAAAGGCACCAGGTGGAAGTCAGGGGCCACCATATTTCTCACAGGAGCTCTGCTGCCTCCAGCCTCTGCCTTTGGCTCCAGCAGAGCTGTGCTCATTCCCATTGGGAGAGAAACTAGCTCTTTGCTCCTGCAGGCCGTGAAAAGCAATGTTGGATTTTGGAATTTGACTTACAAATTCTTCTGTTGGGATTTTTACTTTAGGGCTCCTAAATTGATTTTTTTTTTTTCCTTATTTCCTTTTTCTTTGTGTGAACTTTGTATTTCCTTGCTAGGCTGGAGGAGTCTGCAGGGCTCTCCTTGCTGGTGGTGGTTTTTCCCATGGTTCCTTGATCATGTCTCATGTATTGGGTGTGGAGCAAGACTGCGCTGAATGGTGCTGACACCTGCACCTGTGTCTTTAATTCGAGAACATCCTTCTGGCTTGAGCAGACACTGCAAAAACTACCTTTCTCAGGGATACAGACTTGGATTTAACTGCTGCCCTCCTGGATGGGCTCCTAAGCTGCACTAGAAGCAGGGTAGAAAGCCAGGAGATTCCACACCAGCGTCTTTTCTATCTTTATGTAACCCCTCCTTTTTTAGGTAAGTGGAGGCATTTGGAAGTTTTAATTTTTCTCTCCTGGCTGTGGGTTTTTTCTTAGCCATGATGGAGAGGAACTAGAAAATCATTATAGGCCACAGTAGTTTTTGATGCTGAGTGCTGAGTCTGGATCTGAGCCAAGGATCCTAAGTGCTTTTCTGTGCACTTTTCCTACCCTCTATTTTTCCTATTGAAATTATTTTTTTGTCCCCTTTTCCAAGGGACGTGGTAATTTTCTCAGGTACCAATGACAGCATTGTAGCCAGGGACTGAAATGGGCTGTTGGTGTAAGGTGCATGTGAGTTTAAAAAACCATGTCATGGGATAGACAGCCCCCATCTGCCTTGACAGGTGTGTCTGGGATGGGAACTGGTCTTTGCAGAGGAAACATGGATCATGCCATAGTAAAGACTAAAGGGAGCAGAGATGGGAATGGTTCCCTCATGGAAGTCTCTCCATTAATTTTCTGAGCCCTGGCATGATCTGAGAGATCTTCACAAAGCATCTGAGACCTGTCCCATACCAGGAACTCACTGCCTATCCCCACCAGTCTGCAAACTCCTTTTTAAACCTGGAGCATTTGCTGCCTCTGCAAAGCCAACAGAGGGAAGTCACCTGGATGTGATTGGAGGTGTTCCTGCACGTGGTGCAGGGGCTGTTTGAGTGTTGATCTTGGATAAGTGGTTATCCAGATAGTTTGGGTAAAGAGAAAATGTGGCTCGTACCCACTGCTGGCACAAGACCTGTGCTGGAACAACAGATCAGATGGAGAACCCACTGGGTGTGACTGGTGAGACTCCTCCAAAAGTTGGCACCCAGGTTTACTTTGGCAGCCTGAAAGCAGGCATCTGATGGTATTTGAGACCCCTCCAATGCCCAGAACAAGACACATGTGTTTAGGTGTCTTAATCTGCCAGCTGAATCCCATCTCTGATATGGAGATTGCAGGATGGCAAATGCAGAGGCTGAGAGGAGAGAAAGGCTTTCCCAGCCCACATGAGGGCAGAGGAGGTCTGTGCAGGGAAGAAGGGTCCTGGATACTTTATGGGAAGCTCTGCCCTAAAGCCAAAAGGCACTCAATGTGTGCTGAGCTGGAGAAATGCACAAAGGTGTCACATTTTCATCTTGATTTGTGCATGTGCTGGATAAAGAGTGATGATTTTTGGAATCCCCTTTAGGGCTGGCATTCCTGGAGATGCTTGGGTGAACTAGTGATTGTCCCAGGGCTTTGGGCAGCTACAGGAGGACCCCACAGGACCTGGAGTGGGTCTTACAGGTAGGGGAGACCTTGGTGGGTTCGGACCATTTGGGACCAACAGCAGGGAAGATGGTGGAGGTGCACCATGGGGATGTAGTTAGAGGGGACTGTTGGGGAAGTTGGTCCTGGGGGAAAAGCATGCTTAGTAGACCTGGGGGTGCAGCAGGGAAGTAAAGGATTGGCAGGGTGGGAGGAAGGCTTTCACAGTGAGGAAGCAATGTGTCTGGAAATGCTGTGTCTGGGAGGGAAGTGGGTCAGGATTTAGCTAATGTTGGTCAAAAAACCACTAGAAACTTGAGATAAGTAAACTGCTTTGAGGCTGGGGATTTTGTCCCTTCAGGGTTCTGTTTTTAGTGGATTTAGCTTTGATATTTAATCTTTCATTTTCTTTTCTTTCAAACTTGTGCCTGCGTTTGAGGTTAATTCCTTCACAACACCAGACGTCACCCCGAGCCACGTACAACACGTGCTCAGGCAGGTCCCAGCGGAAGCAGTGCTCAGGCAGCTGGTCAGGAGCTGAGGTTTGGGGATGAGGTGGGATGCGGAGCCAGGTAGACAGGCAGCTCGTGACCTGGAGATGCACCTGGTGGTGAGGGAGAAGCTCCGGCTCCAGTGGGTGATGTTGGGGCAGACAGGGCAGATCCAGCCTTTGCCACAGGACCTCCAAGAGGAGATCTGCAAGGGAATGTCATATCACAAAATCATAGCCATGAGATCTCGATTTGAAGGGAGGTGCCACCTGAGGGTTTTCCAAAGACAGCTCCTTCTGCCTCTTTCCTTTTCTTGGTGTAGTTACACACTTCTACAGGTCAGAGGGGTGAGAAATCACAGGAGCCCAGCAGACACCCAAAAGATGACCCAGCTGATGAGCCAAGCAGGTATGAAATTACCTGGGTGCTTTTACAGTGGGTCGCACCACCCTGACCCCACTGTGGGAACAGAGCACCCTTCAGGAGGATGGGCTCCAGGGCCCCTTGCAGCTGCCTGCTTGTGCACCTGGGTGCTTTCATCTCCCCACTCTTCAGGGAGAGGGCTGCCAGGTGCTTTCCTGTGGAGCTGAGGCTTCGTTGCTGCCTGTCCTGATGACGAGCCCTTTGGGATGAGCTCTTCAGCAGCTCTTCTCCTGTGTGGTTTACCCCGTGCTGCTGAGAGTCCCCTGACACACGGCAGTGACCAATGCCTGGACCCAGGCTGTAGGTCCCATTCAACCCGGTTGAAGCCACCATGTAGCCAGGAGGGTCCAGGAATTAGGTTAGAAATGAGATTTTTTTTTTTTTCTGGAATTAGAAAAACAAGAAAAGCTCTTCAGAAACACAATGCAGCCTGCTTGCACAAGAGGGATGTTCAACAGGATGAAACCTGGGGTCATGTCCTTCAGGAAAAAGTGGAAATCCAGGTGTTCAACAGGTATTGCATTAGCATGAGATGGAATTATGCTGGGGTCTCTGGCAATGTGGCTGAAAGCTTCAGCATTCGAGCTCCCTGTGAAGGGAAACACTTTCTGTGATAAGCCATAACATCACATGCCCTTCTGCAACATCCTCCCACATCCCTGAGAGATGGGAATTGTAATGACATGGATGAGAACTGGCTTGTCTTTGAGCTTGGTGCTGTGTCAGAACCTGAATGGGTGCTGAGAAGGGTTAAGACCACACAGCTGGAGATAAGTAGGGAGGGAGGAATAGCTGAGGCACTTCCCCTCTGCACCTACATCGGGTCACTTGCATGAGGATCTTGGCCATGGAGTTTATGTTGCTCATATGATTTCTTTTATGCCATGGAAGTAGGTATCAGGCTGCAAGCAGGTGGATTTGGTGGCCTGGGTCTCTGTTAAAGCAGGTGTCTCTTCCTAGAGCTCTGTTATGCAGTGACATAGAGGCAGGACTGCTCATAAGTGTTCTAAAAGCTATACATGGGTTAACATTCCAGGGAATGTGAGAGCTAGGTCATGGCAAGGTTCATTTTCTAACAGCGAGTGGAAGTGACAGCGCTCACTACAACATCCTTTTCATGACAATAAAGGTCTGACTTTGAGCGATGAAACCAAGAACATTCATAGCTGAAGACTGTCCTTAAATTGCCTCCCAAGGGCTTCGCTAGGCGCAGGTGTCAGGGAAATGCAGGATGTTTTGTGTAAGCTCAGCACACTTGATCTCATCCCGAGGAAAGGGGCGTGCTTGGTCTGGAGCAAAGTCAAGAGCCATTTGCCCTGTTTACCTGGGTCAACTCTTGTAGATGTGAAGAGATGTGAAGGTTGAAGCGGTAAAGTGATATGCTCGGCGTGACTGCCTAATGTGACAAGGGAAGCAGGAAGGCAAGCTTGAATACCTTCAGTAGGTAGGGATGGGTCTGGGGGGTGGTTGTCCTTGGTCCTCACCCTTAACATGAAGGGAATCCCTGGTGAGGGAGATGCTAGAGTGACAGGAGAACAAGCAGTAGGAGTCATACAGAATGCTACATGGCTTTTGGATTAAATTAACGTACCCTCTGAGAGGAACCTGTCCATGATTCTGGGCATAGTTTGCACTACAAACGGCCTTTCTCTCATCCGCCTTGGGCTGCATGGATGAAATAGGTCTAGACCTTGCCCCTTGCACCTTGTGCAGTCTTCTCACCCTCCAAATCCCAGGTCACATACTTAGATTCCCCACACAGGGACCATGCCCCTTTGCAACAAGCTACTGTACTGCAAACACCTTTATGGGCTGTGACACCACAAGGATGCTACTCTAGGAACTGTGAATGGGACAGAAACAAAAGAAATGACTGTGGCCTCAGGAAAACCATAGGAGGTGCAGAGGAGGACCAGCAAAATAGGTATGTCCAATAGAAAGGGGAAAAAAACAGAGGGGAGAAAGAGGCAAAAGGAAAGAAATGGGGTGCCAAGAAGATTAGAGGGGGTAGAGGAAAGCAGACCACCCTTTATCCCACATATGAGAAGACAGGGGGAGAAAACAGCACAAGTGGAGGGAGCAGGTGATGCTAGTGGGTCACCCACCTCTGTGAGACCCGCAAAAAGATATGGGGAAGGGAAAGGGAAGAGTTAAAAGAGCAAAAGTTGTGCCTTCACACCAAAAGAGGGGAAGCATGAGTATTGAGCCAGATGGGGGCCAGAACACAATGTGCTTGATTTCCCATCACCTATGGTGGATGTAATGTGGCCACGTTTGTTGGCACTGAGTTGAACCATCTCTGCGAGTGGTGTGAAATAGCACTTCCTTCTGTTTGCTTTAAGTCTGCTGCCAGGCTATCTCAGGACCTTCCACTTCCTGCAGACTGGGAAGGCTGTCGGCTGTCCCCTGGCCCAATGTCATGCCATCCAGAAGCACAAAGGCTTGATCTGAGTTGGCCCTATCTGCAGGAAGTTGTTGCGTTTTGGCTGACCAAAGGCTGGCCATCCTGATGCCCCAAGCTGCTGCAGATCTGGCTTCTCACGCCCTGGCTATAGGTATTTGCTTTGATCTGCTTTACTGGGAAAATTTCCCTAAAGTGCTGATGATAACCTGGGATCTTGATTTTATCTGCAGTACTGAGAAGATTTCAGAGATGGAGATGGTGGTGAGGCTGACCCTGTGGAAAACTCATGTGCATCTGTGATCCCCGCCAGACACTAGTGGAGGCTGAGTTCAGTCTATCCTGAGCCCTCCCACCAACCCTGCCCCTGACTGTCTCCTCTTCTTCCCCTGATTATGGATATTAAGAGGCCAGCTTTGAGAAGCTAAGTTCCTGCTGGAAGTACAGCCTGGTGACAAAGGGGAGCCAATACAAACACCTGGCAGGTTTCCCTGGCCAAGTTTCACACCTAGAATAAATCAAAACGTCTTCCTTCCTGCTCATGCAACCCCCAAGGAGCTGCTTGCTCCTGCCACACACACTTTCTGTTCTTTACAGGAGAAAACTTGCTTCCTCTGGAAGGTTCACATGATGAAACCTTTTATTTTAGACTAGCCCCCTTGACCATGATTTCTGCTGAGGCTGGGAACAGGGAATGATGGTCCCTCTCTTGTACTGACTTCAGGCATGTTTAGCCCAGGAGGTCTGTGCATCTGTCGTTAATTAGGGCTCCACAGTGAAAAAAAACATGGAAAAAACCCTCACAAACAGCTCAGGGTGAGAAGAAATGTCCTCCCACCCCTCCTGGTGATGGGGTTTCTTTGGCTTTCTGCAACGTGGTGTCTGGTCATTGTCCAAACAGCTATGGAGTCAGGTGGGAGCAACAAGGTCCTCTCAGTCTGATCTACTTCTGATATCCTATTCAGAAGCTTGCTTGCTTCAGAGAGGTACGGTTGCCCTGACATTGCTTTGAAGGAATGATTATTTGCAGGAGATAATGAGAACTATGGTGAGGAATTAATCTAGATTTTGGAAAAAATCCATAAGGAAATAATCCACTGCTCCATGAAAATCACATTGCATGCAAGACAACCAGGTGCCCTACTAATGCTCCTACCATCTGCCCGTTCTCTCTTTGTCCTCTGGTTTCTCTTGATGATCCCCATCATGCCCAGCTCATTTTAGTTGCTGAAGTGTAAGTGCCAAGTTATGTTTGATGTGACTTGGGATATCCTGTTGGTCCTCTGGTTGCTGGCCCAGAAGGACACAGGCCTCTTGCAGGCATGCCAGATCCCTGTGGCTCTGTGAAAATGGCAAAGGTCTGGCAGGACTTCTGTAAGAGATTTGGTTAGGCAGGCCAGGACTTCTCAGCTTGGGAAAGAATAGGTTCATCAAATCCAGCATGACATGGAGAGGTGGGAAGGAATGACTTGTTCATTGAGGAACAATTTCTCAGAAGAATTTCTGGCCAAAAGTTATGGGGAGATTCTCGGATACCTACACCAGAGATATGGCCATGCATTTTGCATTGCTGGAGAGGATTACATGTGCAGGTGCAATAGGAGAGCAATCCTCTGGTTCAGCTTTCTATCATGAAAAATGGTGACTTTGAAAACAACCCTGAAAAACATTTCCAGGCAGTAAGCTCTTTGTCAGCCCAGTCAGAGTTCAAAGGAGAAGGAGGAAGGAGCAGCTAATTCAATGATTCTTTTTTTTTCTGTGCAAATATGTACTTGGAGAAGAAGAATCGTATTGTATTCCTTCGGAAGAGGAGTAGCTCCACGCTCCTTCAGGAGAGAAGGGGCAGCGGGAGGTTCAGGATCCTGCTGCATTTACAATATTTTCACAACCTTAGGTGAAAGCTGACACAAGGCTGTCAAGTTGATGTGGTAAAGGAGATAGACTTTTTTTTTCCCCCTTCTTTTACAAAGTCTCCCTCCTGAATGAACTGGTGACACAAAATCTTAAATTTGGAATTGCCTTAAGAGATGTTTTAGTCTTCCCTCTGCCTGATCGGGAGGGAACCAGTGATCTGGTTTTAGGATTGCTCTCCTGGAGACAGCAACAGCAGAAAGCAATGAGAAGGAATATGGGTTTTTTTTGTTGTTGTTGTTGTTTTTTTTTTTTTTTTTTGTCACTGGCAAATTTTGCTTCATTTTAGAACAATGTATTCCTTGTCTTAGCTATTAGCTCAAGTGGTTAACTTATTGTCAATGATTTATGACCCCTCTTAAGCTATTGCCAGGCTTATTGGACTGACATCATCAAATTGTTCCACTTACAGGCAGGCAGAGCCAGCAGATAAGCAATCTGGACTAGTTGCTGCCATTCCAGGTAGCCTTTGCCCAGAGATGTCAATGGTGTGAAATGCAGAGGCTGAGTTTTCTCACCCATGCCTTCCCCTTCTTGCAGTGATGGTCCAAGCTCTGGTGTTGGAGAGTGAACTTGAGCTTCACAATCATGAAGCTCCATCAGTGGTTTCCAGTGGAAGCAAAGGTAAAGACAAAAAGCCAGTAGCTACATGCTGCCAATAAGATTAGAAGCATCCAGCAGCTGACAGCCCTCTGCCCATGAGCGAAAAGTGGAACACCCCAAAACTGGCTCCTCCTTGCACCCCTGAAAACAGGCCTCTGCAGTTGCTGTGCAGAGCAGATCTTGTTACCTGAGGCAGAGATGGATTCTTGTTGGCAGCTCTCAGTGTGCCCTGGGAGGGTTTATGCTATTTCAATGTCCCTTCAAACACAACTTGATGGAATAGCTGATAGACCTGTGCTAGGTTAAATTTTTGCACAATTAATCTTAATTCACATTAGACACCACACCCCTTACAAGGAAATGCTATGATCTGAGCAGGATCCTGGCATGAATTTTCCTGGCTGCAGCTGTGGGTGAATGAGGAACTGGAATTGCTTTCCAAAGCAGACACCTTTGTCAAAATAAACCTTCTGAGATACACCTTGCTGCCATTCACCCCTGGGTCACCACTTCAAACAGCGGTGATAACCTGGCCAGGTTATCAGGTCCAACCTGGCCAGGGTTGGTAGAAGAGATGAATGTGGTCACATCTGGCATCTGTTGGGTGGTTGTGGGTCAAGCAAATTGGTGTTTTTTCCACGTGCCTGCTGGATGGACACTCTCTTGCTTCTCTACCCCATTGGCAGGACTGTCAGGAGGTTAGTATCATTGCTCTCAGCCCTGGCAGAAGATTTAAGGACTGACTCAGTAGCAGCTTGTATGACCCCCCTGCCTTCCCTCCAGGCTGTCTCTGCCACAGCTGGAACTTCCTGGCATCACTTCACTCACTTCGAAACATATATCGAACCTGGTCACTCTCCCACCCGTCTGTGGCATCTTCATCATCATGGCAGAGCATGGAGGACATATTCCACTGTGCCACTAACTTTCTGTGAAACCACAGGCATATCGCAGCCACTGTGTGGCTCAGTTTCCCCAAGTGTTAATTGGAGGTTAATTTCACCTCTATGCTCTTCAGCCCAAGATGGGCTGCCTCCTGCTGTGTCATGCACACTGCCAAGCATGTTGAGGGGCTCGGGTCTCCTGGAGACAAGTGAAGACTGCCAGATTGTCATCGCTATGGCAGATAGTAGCTCCTCCTGCAATAGGCATGGGTGATGTTCCACAAGCCAGCAGATCATTTTTCTCACCTTTCTGCTGTCAGTCCCCATCTTTGCCAGCTCAGAAGGTGTCTGGCATCTCCACAGCTCCAAGGGTCAGTGAAGCAAATGCAAGGCTGATAAAATGCCTTGGTTCAAGAGAAGCCATTGAGATTTATACTTCAGTTGAGAAAGAAGGCACGGCATGCAGTGGTTAGAGTAACATCTAAAGTAAATCTGGTTTATTTTAACCAGGAAAACTTGCTGTGATAACCCCTCCCCAGAATTTCTGCTCATCAGATCTGGGTATGGTCCCACTGAGGGATGTGAACAGAGAAACAGCAAGGGAGCATCAGTGAGGGAGATGCCACATGATTTTCCTGCACTTGGTGTGCAATAAAGACATTTGTTTGGTTTTGGTACAACCCTTGCTGTTTTTATAAAAAAACCCCAACAAAACACAAAAACCCCACAAAGGATGGAAAATAAACCAAGAACCTTGAAGTCAGGGTGAAGTCTATTCACATGGATAGTGGGAGTCAGTCCAGCTTAGCAGCCGTAGGCTGTTGGAGGTGCCCTAGGATCTGCTGGCCTCCAGCTGAGATGGGTCTTCTACAGGACCTGGGATGTGTGCAGATGTTTAAGGTATCATAGAGCATTTTGTATGCCACTAGGCATCTTGCAGGGAGCCAGCTGATCCCTCTGCCAAAGATTGTGCTCTGCCAGCCAACTGCTGTGCTAAATTCATCACTTGCTTCTGGTGGCTTCTCATCTCTGAAAATGCAGTTTGGGTCAAGTTGAAAGAAGCAGCAGCAGAGGGAGCTGGTCGGCCAGTGGATGGCTGAAAATTATTGTTTAAAAGGTGGTGTTTCACTCAGCAGCACTTCAGGGACTCAGCAGAAGTTGGCCTGGAAATATTGCACCCTGCTGCTGTCACTGGGATGGATTCTATGTAGTGACCAGGAAAATGACCTTCTGTCCTTGCATATAAATCTGGGAGGAGGCAGCAGAACTGAAGTGTCAAACTCAGGAGCTACCTGAAGGGCACATGGGCTGTATTCTGTGAGTACAAGAAGTTGGTCAGCACGGCCTGTACTTGGTAAATAAACCCCATTCTGCTTCAGTCCCACTGAAGGGCAACCTTGGGGCAGCCCAAAGCTACCAGCATTAGGGCCAAATCTCACTGCAGCCTGTTAGAGGCACAGGAACGTCAGACATGGGAGGCGATTTTATTTCTGCCTGATTTGGCTTTGCAGGTCTGTGTGAAGTAACATTTTGGATCCCCCTGGGAGGGGGGAGATCCTGCAGCAAAGGCATCTTCTGGGTATACAGGTCCAAATTTGCTGAGTTTCCCAGAAAGTGGCATTTTGTCTCCACTGAAGGAGAGGGTTGCCTAAGCACCTCTAGACTGTCTTTTTCTCCCTGCCTTTTTTGAAAAAGCATTCAAGCTAAAGATGCCTCTCTCCTTTGTAAGCAAAAACTTTTTGAGATTCTCTCTCTCTTTTTCAGAAAGCAGGTGTTTGCAGTAATCTTAATTTCACACCATTGAAATGTGCTTTGATTTTATTTTTATTCTGTTTTTATAATCACTTATAAACCTCCAAGTGGAAGGATTGTTCCACAATTTAGGAAGATGCTTGTGGCTCAGGAAAAAAACAAAAAATTCAATCCCCTGATTCTGCTGTAAATCTTTGATCAGTTAATGTTTCATACATCAACCATTGATAGTCTATTAATATTGTGTCCTTTGAACGAATAGCCATTCAGTCAAGAGACTTTAGATACTTTAGGATTTGGGTCTAAATCTGTCCTTGCCTTGTCTTTGCTTGTAATAATTCCCTGTTGCTGTGAAAGGAGGATAACTACTTGTCTCCCAGCAAGCTCTTGGGAGGATTTGTCCACGTCTGCTGGAGATGCTCATGGGTCACTGGAGGTCCCACTTGAACCCCAGCTGCCCTGTCTCCCAAGAGAGGAGATGTGTGGTTTGGCAAAGAGGTTCCCAGGATGGATTTTGTTTTGCTGTGAAGGCTTATGGAAATCTCTGGCCAGCTCCTGCCCTTGCTGTATTTCCTGCACATCTTCCTTCATAATTTCTGCACTTTCAGAGAGGGCTTTTCATTTACTTAAACCTGATTCCCTTTTGGAGCTTTAAACAGTGAAAGCTGATCAATATCCATGAACCTCCTTTGTAAAGATCAGTGGGATTTGCTGCTCTACTGCAGCTTTCTGTGCCCCTTCCCTCTCTCCTCTCCTTATTCCTACCATGAGCACATTAAGTCATGCCACAGGCAGAGATCCATCAAAGGTTATAACTGGTGTGGATGTTTTCTTAAGTGTCTTATTCAGAAGATGATGAAGCTTGAGTGCTTCTCCTAATGCAGTCACAATTCAAAGTTACTGGTGTGCTCTTAACTAATAAACTTGCAACTGCAGACCAGAATAGAAAGTGCTGTAATCATGTAAAATTGCTTTCTGATGAGTGAAAATGCATGAGCCTAGGGTTGAGATTTGCTTCCCTTCCCCCTTCTCCTTGTTTCTTAAGGCAGCAAATAGGAAGCCAGAGATTTTGCCAGATGGGGGGCTTCATGGAGGAAAGAGGGAGACAGAAGCATCCTCCCTGTGCTGTAGTGATTGCTCTTTTTGAAGCGCTCAGCGTTCAAAGGGGATATCGTGGCAAATTGTGGTTACAGGGCAGATGGGAAAGGGTCCTCTCCAAAGTACTGGGAAAGCTTCACTGCTCCGGGCTTCATCCATCAGGTTGCTAAGCTTTCCCTTGTGGTGCCATGTTCCTACTTCCCTGCAAAGTACCATGCTCAGCATTCCAAGGAGGGGTGCACTGCACTGCGAGGGGAGGAGTGGGCTGGGAAACAGGGCTCCTCGCGATAAGCCTGGTGGCTCTCATCCTTTCATCCATGTCATCTGAAGCATCTGTGCTTCACTGGGGGGGTTTGTGAGCTCCAGAGAGAGCTCAGAGAGCCTAAGCCCAGTCAGAAACATCCCTTTGGGTAAAGCCAGACCTTGGCTTCAGAACAGGTGAAGAGCTCTCCTGATGAGTGGGAAATATTCCTGTGCCTTCAGCTGGAGAAATCCCGAGTGGTCTGAAAGCCACAGCAAGGGAAGGGGCTTTTTATGCTGCAGAGAAGTGACTTGGTGGGACACCTGGGCTTAAAGGTGTGGGCTGAAGTGCTGTGTTGAATGGGGCTCGGCAGGCGATGAAATGCAAAGTGTTAACTGGTCTACGTTCAGAAAAGGCCACCTCTCGCTGCCAAGGCAGGATCATCTCCTGTCACGTCTTTCTGGGGGGTGCATGGCTCAGTAAGACAAGCCGACGTGAGGCATTGCAGGGAGCACATTGTCAGCACGCTGCTGCGAGACACCAAGCCCTCTCTGAGGGGACTTCCAGGGCCAGGAGCATGGCGGGGTCATCTCCCTCCTGGTTACACACGTGCAGAGCAGGAGGCACTCCCTGACCACTAATAGGGTCATCCTGATGTCAACCCGGGTGACTGCGGAGTGAGGGCCAGGACAGGAAGAATAATGTCCCCAGAGACATCTGATGCACTGTGTGTACAGTGACGGCGGCCAACAGACGGATGGCTTCATTCTGACATGACTGAATCAACGCTTCTCTGTCTATAAAACACAGCCCTTAGATGCAGCACATACAATAAAGGGACAAGGCAGGGAGGGAGGATGCCCAGCAGCTAGAATTCACATGACTGCAGCTCCAAAGTTGAACTCCAAATTCAGTAAAAAAAAGCAACTTACATTTCCCTCTGTGAAGTTTGGCCTTAATTGGGACTTCTGTGTTTGTTCTGAATTATTCATAAATAATTATTTTTTTTCATACTGACTGGTTTTGGTTATCCTGCTTCATCTCAAGTATCTTGCATTTCAGGCTGGCTCATCTAATTAATTGACACCTATGAGAATATGAGGCACAAAAGTCCCTCCAGGCCCTTCCAGGAGCTTCATATCTAAATTCACAGACTAACCCAGGACAGGTTCTGGCTATTAAATATTAATACTCATTAAATAATATTTATCCTTATCCTCTTCCATTCCACTGTCTTTCTTCCTTTATGCTGCTCCTCCATCAGTAACTCAAGATGAGTTATGAGACTACAAAGTCTCATCAGCATCACCCAAAACCTTCCTGAAGCTCCATGCTTTGCAGCTTACTTGGTATAAGTCGATATCTATATTTCAAAGCACCTGATATAATATACTTTAATAGCAGAAATCGAGGTGCTCTCCCAGTTGGTTTCAGGCTGGGGAAGGAATTAATTGTCTGGAGCATGTGTACCAAGAATGGGTGCAGAGGTGGCTCAGCCAAAATCACACGCTCTCCACTGGGGCCATGATAACTACAGTCTCCAAGCCAGGATTCAGCAGGTTCAGCTTGTGGCTGGTACATTAAGACTGTTGAAGACTCTACATCGCTGAGGGTAGTCACTTTTTCATGTGTGCCTCATGCCATTGAGTGGTGGTCGTAGAGGTCGTAGAGGTACTGACCTTCACTGAGAGGGCACCAAGGGACATCTGACAGAGCCAAACCACCGTAGCTGTGGCTTCCCATAGTGCTGGTCTCCCGAGGACATGAAATTTGATGGCAGGAGAGTGTTTCTAAGCAATGTGTTGTGTCTTCCTTCCAAGGCAGAGTGAGTTACAACCACCAAGCCTGGAGATCTCTGGGAAAATGAAGCCAGGTCCAAGGATGAGATGATGAGGTGCCAGATTAAGGTCAGGGCTAGCTGGGAGGGAGCATATCTTTCCCATCATGGCTGCTGGGATGCTTGGGGGAATTGAAGAGGACACAAAAGCTGTGGGATGACGTGGTGGTCTGAGGGCAGAGGTCTTGGACAAGGGGAAGATATCCAGCGGCTACAGCTCCGTCACACTCTTGTCTCTGCCTCTCTTCCTCTCCCTGTGTTTGGACTGGAAAAAATCCTTGAGTGCAAGAGGACCCTCTAAGCATCCTGCCAAGTGGAGGGTCTGAGCCAGGACAAAAGCTATGTCACAGGGCCATTCCCATAGCAATGATGTCCTGTGTGGGAAGGTGTTTGAGTCTCGGAGAGGGCTCCCTGAGTGTCTGAGCCAAATGACAAACCCCAGCCTGACTGGCTAGGACCAATTTGAGTCCTCTTTGCAAGAGCTCTGATCTGCTTCTGCCCTTATAGCAGTTAAAGAGTAAATAATGAAATTAAATAGGCACAAACAAGCACAGAGATCAGAATTCAAGACTCCCTGGCGCTTCTGGCCTTACAGAGAGTCGCAACAAAACCTTTTCTCAGCTGTCTCTGAAAGGGAAACCCACACAAGTTCCTTTTGCTATTCAGCCCAAACACAGGGCTGCTACTCATTCGAGTCTTCTGAATGTTTTCTTAGCTCCCGGGTTCATCGGGCTCTGCCAAGAGCACAAACACTAAGGCCACTGGTTGTAGGTGGGCAGGAAACTACAGCAGCACAGCAAAGTGTTTTCCAGAGCAGGGTAATCAGGGCACGTCCCAACACCCTCATCCCGTTTTTTTTGCTGCAGCAAATGGGGAGAAGTGGACGAGAGGACATCCTGCAGTCTGCTCAGCTTCCTCCTGTAATTTCTATTAGGGCTTTGGCTCAGTTTGCAAGTTGAAGCCAAGCTGTTCATCCTCATTCAGTTAAAAGAGCAGGGCCAGCACAGAAACTTTTCATCCAAGCCATCAGACATGGGCTGGGGGCTGAGCCAAAATGGATCCAGAGCCCAACTGTTGGTTTGGAAACTACCCTACTGCCGGATGCTGTCTTCATCTGCCAGGGATCATGGCTGCATTGAAGGAAGGCATGGAACTGAGATCCTCTCTTTGGGATGCATAGCTTAGCAGTGCTTCAGTTTCCTTTCAGCCTTATTGCCACCTCACTGGGATGCTGCATATTTCATGAACTGATCTCATGGAGGAAGTCCCCACATTAGGTCCTTTCCCTCCCTGTGATGCAGCTGATGCTCTGATCCAGATCCTGGTCTGGAGAGGTGCTGAGGGCCAGGGAGATCAGCACACCCAGGAGACCCTGTGCAATCAGTCCTTCCTTAAATGCGTCCAGCAAACCTACCCCTTATCTATGCCAGACTGCAACCAACAGTAAAATCAGGTAAGCAAACCATTAGGACCAGGAGGTAGATGTCAGCTGGTGTAGCTTGGATGCAGGGCACAGCAACCCCAAGGGGCTGGAAGGATGGCAAAGGCTCACCAGCCCTGTGCTGATGTGCTTCTAAACCACATGAGGTTTTAAGCTGACGTCCATGCTCTGGGGAGGTTGTCTTGTCTGGGTCTACCACAGGGATGAAGCCATTGGGACAATGGCTTCATTGTCCCTACCCTGCGACATCTGGGTCCACATAAGACACATGAAAGGGATTTCAGGCATTGCCTGCATTTTCTTTTCTGCTTAGAAGGAGAAGATTTTTGGCCCTTCTCCATGTTTTGTTGCCACTTTCAGGAAGTCCTGGATGCACCTCCAGAAATCTTCCCTGAATACTTTGCTTTTTAGCCCAAAGAACATCATCAGGAGAAACAGCATATGCTCATGACCAAGTCAAGGAGAAAGCATCAGGTTGTAGTCTGTGCTTCTCCTCTTGTTTGTCTTTGAAGTCTCTGTGCTTTCCCTTCTGTGACAAAATGAAGGTTAAACACTCATTTTACCTTCTTGAAAGCCTGTGATGTTCTCAGAGGTGTGTTGACATGTAGAAATGCTATCATCCAAAGCAGAGTTTCTCCCAGCACTGTGGCTTTTGCTCTGTTATCTACTACAGAGCAAGGCCCTTGTAGCCCACAGTCCTCACTTCAATATCTTCCCGTCTCGATTAACCCTGCTCATCCGCAGGAAATTCCCTCAGAAAACTGCTCCTGCACTCCGAATGCATTTCGGTTTGATCTGCTGCCTCTTCCAGGCATCACCACTTTATACCATTGCTTACTGTGATGGCTAATCAATGCCAGTCCTGCTTATATATGATTTTAAATCCCATCTTAGCTAACGACGCATAGATTCTAATTTCTAGCTTGTGAGCATGGATCATGCTAGGAGAGCTAGCTATGCCAGGAAATTCCTTGCATTTTCTTGAGCAATTTGTTACTCTGTGCCTCCTTGCTGGAATGGGCTCTGACACAGCTTTTGTTTGTTGCAGCTGCTGGAGCACAGAGCTATCATCGTTCCTTTCCTTCGTGGGTGAAGCTTGTTATTTTGGAAGGGAAGCTGGCATTTTCAGAAATCTGCTGAGTTGGCATCCTGGATGCCAATGGTCTCTTGGACCAGAGCTAGCACAGCCCAAGCTTCTTACTGTCCAGTTGATTTGTGCTGTGGGATGAATGCACCTCAGGGCTGGGAAGGTTCAATTGTGCAATGATTTAGTTGCCTAAACACAGGTTTCCAGTGGTGCTGTTTTAGACACCAAGGGTCTCCTGCCTGGCATATCCCTCCTTCCATCTGCTGGTTCAATGGCCATATCTCCATTCTTGTGGACCTGTGCCACATCCCCAAGAGGATGTCCCAGACATCACAGCAGGTCTCAGATAACACATCTATGTTTTGGCAACCACACCAACCGTCTTGCCAGTACATGCAATAATGTCTTACCACACAGACATTCTGTATAGGTGGGCAGCTTTCTAGGGTCCCTGCATTAAATCTCTGTGAACCATAAAAAACCCTTGGATACCTCTGGCTAAACTCAGTTGCCTCATTGTAGATCACAGAATCATAGAATGGCTTGGGTTGGAAGCGGCCGTAAAGATCATCAAGTTCCAACCTTCCTCCTGCCATGGGTGGGGACACCTCCCACTAGACCAGGTTGTTCTCAGCCCCATCCAGCCTGGTCTTGAACACTTCCAGGGATAGGGCATCCATAACTTCTCAGTGCAACAAGTTCCAGTGTCTCATCACCCTCACAGTAAAAAATTTCTTCCTAATATATAATCTAAATCTCCCCTCTTTCAGTTTAAAACATTTACTCCTCATCCTATGGCTACACTCCCTCATAAAGAGTCCCTACCCAGAACTTCCTCAGATGCTTCAGCCCTTTTGAGATATGCCATATCATGCCCAGGACATCTTCAAGGATAGGCAGTATGGCAGAGGATGCACAGAAGACCCGTGCATTTCCAGAGAGGCAGGTGGGATACCCAAGGATCTCTCCAGTGGAAATGGATGCCTATATTTAGGCAGCTGACTCCTACCCCTAGATTTCAGGTAGATACCTAATGTAGACAACTAATGCTAGTGGGCTTTTTATCTGTGAAATGAACCCCATTCCTACTGACTCAAAAGGACATTGACGACTCCAAGCCCTTAAAGAGAGGAAGCATTTCACAGGGCATGCTGACACATCAGCAAGAAGTTCTTTCCTCGCTGTCATGGTGTGGCTGACATATCCATACTGTCATTGCCTTGCAGAGGATGTTCCAGCTCATTCACAAGCTGTATTCCTTTGGTAACCTGTGTTGTGCCCTTCATAGAATTCTATGATTCTATGATCTCTGGCCCGTGTGCCACCACGAATGTGACACTGGGTTGGGGAGAGAGACAGAGACAGTCTGCAAAAGCCAGAGGCACAACATCAGTGCAGAGCTAGCTGATGTCCAAAAGGGTTTTCTTGAGGAAGAATAACACAGGAATTCATCTCTCTTGCTTTTCTCTTCCTCTGGCATAAGTAAGCCACCTGTACATGTTGCTGTAAGCTCACGCTTGTGTAGCAGGGAGAGCACCAGCAGGTCACGCATCTGTCCCTGAGCACCTCTGTGTGAGCCCAAGCACTTTCCTGCCCTCCTCTGCACCCCAAGCTCCTGACTTATGTTCTTAAGATCTTCCTTTAGGCCTGTCTCATTGCAATAGAGGTGTAAACATGGTCGTTGACTCTTTCCTATGCAGGATATGGGGGCAGGAGGGAGGATAGTTCAAGCCTCTCCATCCCCATCCTCATCACAGGCATGTTCCCTGCTGATGATTCCCTTTCTCCATGTCTTTCCTGCTTATATAGGTTAACGCTTGAGAGAAGCTGTCTCCAGCACAGGTGAGGTGCCAAGAACTCTCATGTAAGAATTAAGAACACAGGGAAACATCACATAGCTCCACGCTGCGCTGTGGATACAGTGTCCACTGTACCAGAGGAGTTGGAGATGGGAAAAGTCCAGAGAAGGACAGTAACAGGGCAGAGGCATGGAGTGATATTCCTATGAGGAATAGTCAGGTAGGTACTTCTCAGCTTTGAAGAGATGGCTGCAGAAGGACACAAGAGCATTGGAAACTCACAAGTGGTCCAGGGAGTGTGAACAAGGACTATCTAGTCTCTGTCTCATACATCTCAAGAACTACGGGCCATCAGATGAAGCTGGCAGGACAAATGGCAGGACAAATGGTCAGGAAATCCCAGGGATGATTCCTTCACCTTGCTTGCTTTGTTGTGTTTCAATTACTTGTTAGCTATTAGAGTAAGTGAGATGATTGACAGGCACCCCCGACAACCTCCACTTGGTGTGGAAGTGCACTTCCCAGTGGCAAATATAGCTTTAATGATGGAGAGGACTCAGTTGTCAGTGTGTACACTGTCGAAAGTCACTCCTCACTTGTGTCCCCCAGCCTAAGGTTGAAGTGGGGCTCAGTGAGTCCAGAGTCTCTTCTCACCCTCCGAAATGAGTCACGACTGATGAGACTGCTGGTGAGGGAAGGATTAAACTGGGTTTTGCAACAGGACTGGGTCCTGCCTGATGCAAGAAATCTGATTTACTTGTCAGCTGTCGGGATGCTGACTTCCTTTTTGCCTCCCAGTTTCATTCCAGTTCTCCTTTGCCTGCTTACACAGAAGCAGCATGTGTTTGTTTTTTAGCATCACCACAGGATATTTTGTTTAAAAACATTTACACTGCTTTTCCTGCTTGATTTTGTACTGCTTTAGTTTTGGTCCCAACCCAGCAGTCCTCAAACTGCATCCCACTGGGCAACCTTCACAGTGTCCTGGAGAACAACATGCATCATATTGGGAAGCTTTTAAGTGGAGACACCAACCATGGGTATGGTTTCATGGGCTGCCCAAGACACCCTCACAGAGCCTAGGGGGAGAAATGTTGTCAGCAGTGTCATGTTACATGTGGTCATTATCTTGAGGAACTGAAGGACATGAGCTCTTGTTCCTTAGTAGCTGCATTGTGCCTTCCACAATGGAACTCTCCCCTGAGTGTTCATGCCCACCTAATTTGACACACCACCATATAGAAATAGAGACAGAGATGGGTTGATCTATGTAGAGTACAGGAAAAAAATGTTGGAGGATCAGAATATTCCATTTAAAGTAATCCAAACAAATGGAAAGAAAATGCACCCCAAAACCCCTTGTATTTTTCTCCCCTGCTAACTGCGTTCGATTTCTACTTGGTCTCCCTTTTATGCTGGTGCTACATGGGCTGACTAGGGTAAATATTCTTCTGGACTGCAATCAGGAGGAATTGATGTGATGGTTGTGGGCACCTTAATTTCTATGTTTTCCTCTACATTTTGAATGCACAGTTGGTGAACTCTTGCCCTGTGAGCCTACGCAGTGCTGCTGCAAAGGGCTGGCAGGGGGAGCAAGATTTTCCACAATGGTTTCTTTGTGTGCCTGAGTTAACCTCTTACCAAGGAGGAGTAAGCAATGGATGTTCATGTGGAAAATGGGGAGTCCCTGTGAGAGAAGTGGTGGCCACTAGAGGGTGGCCATGTCATACCTGGTGCTGGCCGTGGGGACAGTGCTTTCCTGGAACAGCTCTCTGCACTGTGACCCACATCAGAGTAAAAAGACTTCTGGTTTTGGGTATGTGATCTGTCCAGGTACAACAACATTTCTGGTCTGAATGAGGTTTTGTACGCTCTGATGGATGATGGACAAGCAAGTAGTTTTCACATCATGTGTCAGAGAAGGAGCAGAGATGTTTGGACATCTGTGAAGGAAGAAAAGGAAAGGTGTGAGAGTTGGGTAGTTGTTCAGGAAGGGCCATGAGTAACATCATGGCTACTTGCCATGAATCTCCTGATCCTCTCAAGTTAGGGATACCATTACAACTTTTGCATCAGCTCAAAAATGCAATGCCAATTTTCTAAGTTCCAGTTTTTATCTGCTTGCATCATTACCTGACTTCACATCCAAGCCAATGCTAACATTGCTTTCTGGGTTGTTGCTTGAAAGCCACAATACCGTCAGAGGAAATAATGAGTCCTCCGCCCCTCACATTACTGCAGGTACCGGTGGTAGGACTTGTACTGCTGCTTCCTGCAAATATATTGCATAACCTGAAAGACAGAACTCCTTGGCTGGAAGTGGCCCTAGGCTAAGGCATGTTATGGACTATCACTGAAAAGGGACAAAATAAATTTTCTCCTCAGTGCCTGGCTCTCTGCAGCTCATTTCAAGTCCCCTGGGCCATCCCACCAGTCCTGGCTGCCTTCCAGCATCCACTTCCCCTCCTCTGCTCTCCTGCTGTGGGATATCTCATGATAAAGCCGATTTCCTCATTCATCCTCCCCCCTGTTTTGGCTCTGAACAGGAGCTCTCTGTTCCCTTCCAGGAGACTTTGGCAAAAGATCACATTTCTTCCTTTCCCTTTAGCAGCCTCTTTCCTGCCCCAGACCTGTCCCCGCCATACTCTTCACTCCGTCACCTGATGCTCCCTTCTGCTTTGGCTCTCTTTTTGCATACCCTTCCACTGGCTTCTGGTTCTCCTCCTCACAGCCCAAACACATTTTAATCTTTCCCATCTGAAACAACTCTCCCTCGACTCCGATTTCTTCTCCAGCTTGATCTGATTGCCACTTCTGTGCATACACTATGCCAAGACTCAGCTCGTGTATTCACTAAAACCTTGGCCTGTGTCTGACAAGACCTCATGGATTTTGGGTTGTGCCCAGCATGGCTAATTCACTCCTCCTGTGGTGTCTTGGTGTCTTTTCTTGCAGCCTGAGGACACCACTGTGTCTGCTGATACAGTGAATTTGTCTCCTCTTGCTGACACACATCTTATCCCGGCCCCTGAAAACTGTGCTGTGTCAAAATTTGGCTGATGCTTCCTTTGCTGTGTCCTTCCTACCCCTCTGCAGAGCTACGGGTCTCATCCGTGGCCCTTGGCATCTGGTACCATCATCACTGCATGGATGCTCAGTGGCTGATGACTGCCTTTCTGTACTGAATGTCTGACCCCTGCTTCTGTTCAGTCCATGGTGTCTGCAGCCTTCTTGCTCTGTTTTCACACATGTGCCTCTATGCTCTCTCATGCACTGCTCCTGCAAACACAGATGGGCAGATTTTTTTTCTTAAATATCCTTGATCTTCTTTAAGTATCTTCTTAAAACACCACAGTGCTGTGATGGCTACAAAATGGGAGGTTTTGGAAGACCCAGCATTGTCTCTTTTTCTTTTTTATACTTGCTTTTGGTTATGTTGGTGTCTACTGATGGTTTCTAACCATACGTACTCGTGTCCTGGGCTTTTGAATTACCAGGAATTTGAATGAACCTGGAATGATGAAGCATCTCTAATTTAAGCATCTCTTTTGCTGGAGTTGTGATATCAACAGAAATGTGTCTGGTTCCCTGGGGTGTCCCAGACAGTCAAAGCTGTGGGGCGCTGCCTAGAGAGGACACATAGGTGCTAGGAAGACAGATGGGTGTTTGCATGGCAGGCAGGCTGTTATTGCCAGCCAACACCAGCTGGTCTCAAACAGGATCTGCTGGTGATTTTGTAGTTCAGTTTGAGCCTCTTAAAGGCTTAGCTGTGTTCATAGGAAGGGCTGTCTGTGTTTGTATGCCCCTGAAAACATTGCAGTCCTGTGCTCAGACCAGCTCTTTAGGTGCTCTGACAGTAACAAAGCAGCAGAGAGAGAGAGGTGAAAGTGTTTCACACCAGCTCTGCAAGTTGTGATTTCTGTGATCAAGGGCAGAAGATACTTGACAGAGTCCTCTTATACTTCTCATCTTCCCAGGCTGTGGATTGGGATCAACACACTCAGCAGTACTTCCCAGGGGCCTCCTACCTTGGCTGTTAGAGGTTCCTCATGTGTCAGTGTTTGTAAAATGAGCCTGGCCCTCTGGGGCTTGTTCCTATCTCTGCTGACTTTGCAAACATCAGGCAGACAAGAATGTTTGCCCAGCAAATGTGTGGGATCTGCTCTGCCCTGCTCTGAGCTGGGAAGACATTGCTTCCTCAGCAGTGTGGGTGCTGGAGATGGTTCGCTCAGGACTTCTGCTAACACAGGCAAAAAGGGAACTGGGAGAGGTTCACGGGGGATACCACAGCTCAGAGATCTCTGCATTATCATGTCAGCCATCCTCAAGGCTTTCATTCAGGGAAGTCACCCTGGAGAAACTCAAATCTCCTCTGTTGTTTTTCTCCCCTCCATTACCCTTGGAGTACAATACAAAAATATTGTCATCTTTGTGCCCTTTTGAAAAATGCAGCCCTCCAAGAACATTTGCAAACACTGACCACTGACTCCTGTCTCCTCAGTGAAGCGAAAAAGAATGCTTTACTAGAGTTAGAGATACTTTGGCCTGATGGAATTCCATGTTCACATCTTTGCCAGCCCCTTTGTTTTAAGCCCATGCGGGATACGTACACCCTCATGGGAAGGGGCCTCAGCTGCTCATGATCTCTTTTAGGGAGCATCTGAAAGATGGTTCCCTGGCCACAAAAAGCAAGTGAACACAAAGTGAATTTGGAAAAGACTCAGGACACCAAGATGCTCAAAACTCTGTGGTGGCTGCCCTGTCACTAAGTACCTGAGGATTCATCAGTCTGGGAGACATACGAGAAAGGTTATGACAGAGAACTGTAAATGGTGGTATGGGAAGGGTGAACAGGGAGAGTATGTTCAAAATTATATATCTCTATCCATACAAGAATTACAGGACATCAGATGAAACCAGAAATTGCAAGTCCAAAACAAACAAGAGGAGGTGGTTCTTCACCCAGTGTATAATTAAGCTGCAGAACTCCTTGCAACAGGTTGTTGTGGATGTTAAAAATTGATGGGGGTTCATAAAGCAACTAGATAAAATGATGAAAGAAGAATTAACTACAAGTAATTAAATCTGAATCTGGAAATACTCTCTATGACACAGGAAGCCACAAATTGTTGGAAGTTGACTGGATATTTTGGGGAAATATCTCAAACTCTTTGCTGTATTCTGACACTCCTCTCTAGACATCTGCTCTTGGCCATGGCCAAAGACAAGTCACTAGGGTGAATAGACCTTGACAATGGTCCTGATGGTCCCACATTTTTCTACCTGAATACCTGATAGTAGGTTAGGACCCCCATTACTTTTCAAGTTTCAGGGTTTGTGAAGATGCTGCTTGAGTTTTAGTGGTATGTTGTAGGAGTTTCTCCTGTCTTCTGGTGGATATGGTGCTATGATGAATTACTAGCCAGAGGCTTTGTGCAGTTAGTGGGTAAGGCACCTCCACAGAGACCATGCATTAAATGGCTTAGAAACTGTTTGTGGCATCCCTGTGTGCTTAATGTTCCATGCTCACCATGTTCTCCAAAGCTTCTAGTACCAAGTCAAGGTGCTTCTTTAACCTGCACCTGCAGATCAGCTGTGGATACTTTACAGTGAGACACTCTGGATTCAGTGGGAACCAGCTCTTGTAGATAGGTCTAACTGCATCTATACTAGACACCTGCAAGAAGTCTGGTTGTGGTGGACATCTTGTTGTTTTCTTGATCTTAATCCAGAAGAGTAATCTCAGGAAGGCTTAGACGAAGCTTTATTATTTCTTCATTTGAAGTTAATACCAAGTACTTGTTTTACAGCTGAGGTACATAAGAGAAAATGCTGTCGCCTTCTTCCCCAGACTTGTGTGACCAGAAGCATTGGGAAAACCATGCAGGGCCTTTGGGATCTGAAGGCACTTGCCTGCACTTATGTCTGCTTAGCCTGAGTGCCATAGTACCAGTAAAACATAAATATGCACCCCCTTCCCAGTGCCTATCCCTACTTGTATCCATGCCATCTCCTCTCTGTCTGTTGATGGTAAAGTCAGGCAGAGATGCAATTACAGGAGCTGAAAAATAGGGAGACAACAACAACAGCAAACGTGGCTGTTTCAAAAGCTGTGCTGTTTGCAACTGAGAGGACAAGGCAGTTTCAGTGTGTGATGATGGGTGGGGAAGGATGAAGCAGGCAGAAATACCTTCAGCAGGTTTTTCTGCAGACTTGGTGCTGTGAAGCCACAGACTCAAAGCATGTTGGCATTTGCACAATGCCATTAGCAAGTGTGCTGATTTTTAAGGGAGATTGTTGTGATCTCTGGCCTCGAGTATCTGTAATAGGATTTGTGTTTTGGTCAAGAAGAATGGGGGCTTGAGGTAGGTTTTCGTTTACTTGTAAAACTGGCTTCCCAGTGGGGAACACAGGGGAATCAGCAGGGATAGAAATTGTCACCAGAATTTAAGGACATGACCCAAGCAAGCTGGGCTATGAACTGTGCTGTGTTCTGTCTGTGGTCCATGCTAGCCCAGTTCAACTTGGTGACCTTTAAAGGCTTAGTACGTTCCCTTCAGCTGCCAGTGGGTGACCTATTGAGGCAAAAAAAGAGGTGCCCGTGCCTGGGAAACTCCAGGCTGTTGAGTCTCTCCATGTGGAGCGTGGCTCTCCTCCACTTTCCCACAGATGACAAGGGAAGAGGAAAGTCACGGTGCCAGCAGTCACTGTTTTGACGGCTACGAGTCTCTGCTTTGCTGAAGCTGCAAATTAACACCAGCTTCCCCTTCTGGCTTCCCTCCACAGGGCCAAGGAGGACATTTCATGCCAGAGGTAGCCTGGGACAAGCCGAGGTGTGCACCTGGCTGCTCTGTTAAGAGCCAAAAGTGAGCGGTAACTTTGTCCACAAGTAAGACGTGGTTGTCCTAGCGACAGCTCTTGCAGAGTTGCAGCTGGGGGTTCTGAAGTCTGGAGCAGAGGGTACGAAAGACAGGCTGAAGTTTGGAAGGGAAAAAGAATTTTTCACAGTCCTTGTCCACACACCAAGTGAGGTGTCCAAGAGTCTGTGCTGCCTTTGAGCACCACCGGGGAAGTCACAGTTGGGCAGCCCTGAAGGTGCTGTTTCTTCCCTCTCAATGCCAGTCCCAAGTATTCTACTGGGGCACACCAGCTTCAGACAAGTTGAGACCTCCTGTCCCTTGGGGTGACAATGAAACACTTTGATTCAGTGCTTACCTTTATGTTTACCTTCTTAAGGGCTAAAAGGAAACGTTTCTACCCCAAAATCTGAGGTCTCTTTCTAGCTCAGATCAGAAGCCCTGCAAGTTCCCAACTCATTAGCCTTTGATGCAGGGCTAGCATGGGGGCTGCTCACTGCAAATGCAGCGTCAATTAGCCTGTTACAAGTGAAAGGACATTACTGGGATTCAGAGGCATGAAGTTCATAGGCCACATACCGAGCCATCTAATAACAGATGGAAATTTGGAATAGCTGCAGACTGCAACAAACAGTGCTGCATGTAATGGATTTAAAGTTGAGATACCAGGAGCCTTTGTAGGAAGAAGGCTGACCCAGTGTGCAGAGCTCTGGGTTTCAGTGTGCCTAAGTGCAATTTCACCAGGTAGCATAAAATACTCTTAGACTGGAGGTTTTTCTGCTTTATCAGGAGATGGACATCATGAATGGAGGACATGTGAGTCCAGGATCCAGCACTCTGAATCTTTGCTTCTCTTCTCTTTAGCATGTATAACCGTGTCCTGACAAGTTGCACTAAGGAGGTGTCTGAGGCTGGTTTAATGCATTTGCTTACAATGAGTTAAATGATCCCTTGATTTCACTCTGGTTTTGATGTGCTGCTCTGTCAACGCCCAGGCAGGACATCTTGAGCAGAAAGATTACACTGTGGTAGGCACTATTTCATACTTTCATGAAAGGACTTTCCATTGTGATTGATTTCCCTTAGTTTTAGTTATATGAAAATCAGGTATTGCATCTAAATGTTGCCCAGGCTCAGAGGATGGGCTGAGGCTTTACCCCTGGGCTTGAGCCAGTGCTGGGCCACTTTACTGCTTCAGCTGTGGACTGCACAGAGAAGATCTTCCTTGCAGTGTCCAAGCCATGTGTTTCACCCACAGCTGGCTGCTTGCTTTGTTATGAGTGTGTCCATAAGGAGATAGAGGAGGAGGGAAAGGGCTTTTCTCTTTCAACCCACTCACCCCTGGGATTGCTGCCTGTGCTGCTGAACCCAAACAGCAGCCAAAGGTCACAGTCTCAGTCCTCAAATGTCTCAGAAGAGGAAGTTCTGTACATGATGAAACTGTCTCCTTGACAGAAAAGCAAGACAAACGCTGCAGCTGGTGTTTTAATAGTCTGACCTTGAGTAACACGGGCTTGCCAACTTTAAGAGAAAGGTAAATACCATGTTGGGAGTAGGAAGGCAATTGCATGAGGGAATGGTATGTCTTGCAGAAGAGGTGAGGAGCAGATGCCCAGCTGCCTAAAAGACCAGGCGCATCTCCATTCCACACGGTGACAGGACAAGTAATGGCATATAGGTGCCCTGTAGAGCATGTATGTGCCCCATGTGCACATTGTGTGAACTTCTGGGACATCCAGGCTGGGGGCTGATCTCCCAGCAGTAGATGTAGCTGCAGAGGCTGTCACTGGAGTAGGGAACTGGTCCCTGGAGTGAGACCAGCAACCAACTGAGCATGGTGATGACTGTGAGCTGCAGCTTATAGTGGGCACTGACAGAATAACCTGATCACAGGGAAGTACTGTCCTGGCCCATGTTTGTCAGCTGGGTTCCTGCTGGGGCTGAGGAACCTGTGGCTGGAGGCTGCATGCAGCCTGTGAATTCATTCCATATGCCTTGTTGCCTCGTTAGAGCAGCATGGCTAAAATCATTAAAGTTGGCTCTGGATAACCAATTGTGTGTCCTCCAGCACTATCCCAGTATGTCTTGCACCATCTGCCGTACCCATATGCCCACAGTTTTGTCCAAGGGCAGTCAACACATACCCTGGACACCACTCTGGTGGGTTGTCACACAGCCCTCACAAGGTCTTTGAACCGGGGAAAAAAAAAAAAAGAGAATAATTTAATTTTGTTCACAAAAGGACCAGGGGACCCAAAAGAGACCTGCAGCGAGCACAGTTCAGAGTGGACATGGTTAGTCTATTCTAGGCAAATAGTAGAGCCAACAGCCCACAGCATTTAGCCTGGAGACCAGAAACTGCTTCCTGGAGAGGGTGACTTTGGCAGTACAGAGATAGTCCAAGTTAATTAGATCATTTGTAGCTTGTTCAAGGGGCATGAAGGGTTTATTTGACCTTTTGTAATGAAAAAGTCCACAGCCTCATTTTACAGAGTAAAATGGATAGGTCTAACCCTTAAGCTCAATAAATGTGACTGGCCATATGGACAGTTGACCTGCAAGTCCCTTGTTTGCAAAGAAAGGTTGAAACAAGGTAATTAGCTATCCTGGCCTGGGTTTGTTTGGGGGTTTCTGTGTGTCTTCTTGCAATTGGAGCAGTGAGAGCAGAAACAGTGGGAAGGGCATTCTTCCAGCAGAAGAATGGAAAGGGTTCCTGACTCACTCTCCAGAGGACAACCACAACCATACCTTTTTTTTGGTTTAGAGGTGGGTGTAGGCAGTGTATGTGGATATAAATGCACAGCTGGCCATGAATGCCCTGGATAAAAAAAAGAACAAACCCTAAACCTTGCATAAAAGGTCCTGGGGCTCTTGGTGGACAACAAGTTAGACATTAGCCAACAGTGTGCTCTTACAGCGATGAGCCACAAATAACACTGCAATAGCGAGAGTGCAGGCTCTGTTCATCACTTGTGAGACACTTCCAGCTACTGTATCCCACTTTGGTCTTCCTGGTAAAAGGCAGACATTGACATACTTGAGCAAGCCCAGTAAAGGCTCTTGAGACAGTCAGGGGGCTAGAGTACATGAGATACAAGGAGAGGCTGAGAGAGCAGGGTTTATTCAGCCAGCAGAAAGGTAGGGCAAGATGGTACCTTATTTCTGTTTAGGGCTACCTAATGGGAGAGTGTAGAGAAGATAGAGAAGACTCGTCTTGGAGGTGGACAGTGGAAAGACAACATGCTGTGGGCACAAGCTGCAACATGGGAATTTCCAATCAAATATGAAGGCAGAATTACTCCTCACGAGGATGGTCAAATTCTGGACCAGGGCACCAAGAGGTGGGGGAATTTACATCCTTGGAGATATGGAAAATTCAACTGGAGAAGGTCCTGAGCAACCTGAGCTAACTAACCCTGCTTTGAGCAGGGGGTTGGACCAGACACCTCCAGAGGTACCTTCCAAGCTAAATGTTCAATGATTCTAAGACATGGGAATATATGTGTCTATTGATGGTATGTGTAGATATGCACCTCAGAAGTGATTACTGTATGATCTGAGATGCCTCCTGGAGTTATCCCTAGCACCATCACTGTGCAGTGTTCCCTGATCTGTTAGCAAATGCAGAGTATGATGGACTGAGTAACCCACTGTATTTACATCTTCTGGGACGGCACCCCAAAATGAACAGTGAATTTAACTTCTCGTCTCATTGCTCCCTTAACATTCATTTACAGTTTTTCATTATTCTCTTGTTCTGACTAGCCTAAAATCTGAAATGTTTTTGTGTCCCTTCTGGGCCCCTTTAAATGGGTCACCAGCCTAGTCAAGCATGAGTTCTTATCTGGCACTGTGGCTAAGGGATTTGGAGGGGGGTGACTGCCATCTCTCTTGGCAATTCTGTCCCCTCCATCAATAGCAACAGGAGGAGAAAGCCTGGCTGTCCTGGACTCACGCTCCACTCCTTTGTCTCATCTCCATCCATTTCATCTCCTCTCCTGAGAGAAGGCACCCTATGGGACAAGCTATGAGCCTGCTCTGGCTGTAAGACAACATTCAAATGAATCCACTGCATTTTAATCTGCAGATTCAAAAATCTCCTCCAATTGGCAACAAACACTCTTCCAAGCCCATGAAAATCCTCTGCTGCTCTACACATCAGGGTAGAGACTGCTGTTTCTTTGGTTCAGGGAGCTTGGCCCTTTCCTCCCTAGGGAATGTCTGGTTTCTGGAGAGTCAAGTGGAGTTATTGTCATAACTGAGGTTATAATTGTTTTGCTGTTTTTTTTTTTTTAATATGCCTGGCTAAGCTTCCTTGTGGGGTCTGCAGTCAAAACGCTGCAGGACAGTACTACTGGACACATTACCCAGTGCAAAAGAAATGATAAGCTTAAGAAAAATGGCAAGCTGAGATTGCATATTTCTCAGGAATGTCACTATTATTATACCACTGATGTCATTAGTGACTTCTAACTGAGAATAACCTGGGTTTTTTCTTCCTTGGTCACTGTATCTGTCAATACCTGCAACAAGTGAGAAGAGGATCTAGAGTAAAAAAAAAATCCATTCCACACATCAGAGCTATCAAGGCTAATAAATGGTTCAGGATTTCTGCTGAGGAGAAAGAGTCTGTTCATGGACCACCTTGAATGTGTTACTTCCCAAGCTTCACACAGTTAATGGTTGTGGTTCACTGTCCCCTCGCCTGTGCTTCACCTGCAGGCATGAAATTGTTGGTTAATCCTTAGCCCTGAGATAAGGAAAAAGTGGACTTCTCTTACAAAGTTAGAAATATAACTTGGTGGGACCATATATCTCATAGAAAGACATGGCTAGCAGCTGAGTTTGAACGTTCTGGGCTGTCAAAGTGTGAGTGTAGTCAGCACTAGAAATTTCTTGGAAGAGTAAATTTCATTTATGTCCTCACTGGCTACAGAAATGTGTCTTTTCCCTTCCAAATGGAAATCTCATAACATTTTTTCTGAGGCCATGTCAAATCCAAGTGCTTTCAGACTCAAATGTAGACCCCAGGACCCAGCACTGTGAACCGGAGCTGGTGTGATTCATACCTGTCTTAAAACTGCCATTTTGAGCAGACAAGAACTGTGCTGGTTTCAAATTATGTCTGTAGGGATTTCCAGGATTAAAAGAAGGACGACCTCAGGCAGTCCAATGAGCTGTTGGTCTACCTAGGCCATTTAATTGGATGGTTCCTTGGGCTGCATGGTTGATGGGGCAGTGAAGCTTACTGAAGAACAGTCCAACAGCCTAGAGATAATGTGAATTGGGATTGCACCTGTAATGAGCTGCCTCAGAGACACAAACTGCCAAGCTTATCCCAGTATTTGACTAGGAGCTATCAGAGAGACTTTTGTAGAAGGCTTGAGTTTATCAAGTCCTCTGCCTCGATAACCTGGGGTTCTCATTCAAATCTAGAAGTCTGGCTCACTGGAAGTATGGACAAGTCAATTTGTAAGGAGTTTCTCACACTATCACATGAACTAGCAGTCAAGCTCCCAATGGAAATTTGTCTTGTGCAGCGGAAACATCTCCCTGCCTGCGCTCCATCAGAGGTTCACCAAATGCAAAGTGTTCTCTGTGAAATGTTCAGTGTTCCAAAAATCTGCACATTCTTATGGGAAAAAATGTTTGTCTGGAAAATTACCAAGCAGCTTGACTGGGTCGGCGTGGTGTGAAGCATGCCTGTGAGTGGAGTGGTGTTGAGAAACATGACTGCGTCATGCTGTCCATCCTGTCTCTTGGGTGTAACCTCGTCCCAGACTTGAATAACCTGTCACTCTTGGCTAAAGGCTCTGGCTTTCTGCCCCTGCTCCAACCTCCCCTGTTTCTACTGAGCTTGTTTCCATGGATGCCTGCCATGGTGATAGTTTTATCTTGCTCTCCTAAGGAAACACAACTTACATGATCACACTTTGTATTTGTATGGAAGAGATGACTGGCTTCATCTGTGTCCTTCTCTACTTCAACCTCTCTTGAAGTGTTTGACCAACTTCCACCAGATTTCATGGCAGAAGAATCCTAGATATAAAGCTTTTACAACTTTGCAGTCAACTTGTACCAGAGTCTGACCACAAGGCACAAATCCATGTGGAGTCATTGGGCACTATCAGCTCTGTTGCATATTGAACTACTCGTTCTTGCTCCCTTTATCTTTCTGTCCCTGTAGAGTAGGTCTGAGGGGGCTAGGGAAGTCTTTATCCATGGCTAGAAGAAGGAAGTTGCAGGGTTCTCCCTTTTTTGCCTCCTTTGTGGGGTCCATAATAGATCTGCCCACTGTGAATCAGGCTGGATCCCTTCTCTTTCCCCTGTGGATGTTCCTCAGAAGAGAAGAAACCTGGTGATAACTGCATAGGAAGCTGCCTTCCAGATCCTGCATTGGCGTCCCAAACCCTCTGAGGGTGCAGCTTTACAAAAGAAGGAGATGTTAATGTTTCATGTTAATGAAGGACTCCTGGCTTAGCTAGCCAGAAGCTTATGCTGTGGAAACAACAAACATTCCTGTTTGAAAATTCACGTGCTCCTCGAGGGAGTGCAGGGAGGCTCCAGGAGTAACCAGCTCACACATTTCAAAGTCATGTTAGTCCTGCCTTTTTTCCCCATGAGCATGGTATTTAACTGAAGTTTTAGGCCTGCTTCTTTTGATAAAGCACCAAAACGGAGGCTAGAAGATTCAAGGGATTCTGGTGTGTATGTAACATCATAAAACCTGGCTTTCTCCTCTAACTGAACAACTGCAAGGCTATGCACCAGGAAAGGTCAGGACACTCCTGATGACAAAGTGTGAGCTGGCCAAGTCCCTTGTCCTAGAACCATCTCAGGTGGATAAAGGGCATCAATACAGAAATTGTATGTTTTCTGGCATCTGATAAAAACCTTTGATTTCTGCCATCCAGACCCTGCCCTCATTGTAAATTGGCCACGGTTACCACCAAAAGTAAGAGCCACGTGTTGTCTGCACCTGCACAGGAGGTCTGGCACAAGCTCCTGGACTCAACTCCCACAGGACTTTGAGGATGGAGTCCATACAGTGGCTCTCCTTCTGGTGCTGGTGTATGTAGGCTGAATGGTGACTCTGCTCCCAGTTGCACCCCTGGAGCTCTGCAGGAAAGAAGGATTTTGTGATGGAGTAGCAAGCCCCTGTGTTGACAGCTAGGGATACCTTTGGAGAGCATCCTGGTGCTGCTAAGCCAGCTCTGCACCTGCTCCTTGTTGCTGCTGAAGGCAGCAGATCCCAGCCTTGTGGGACCATGGGCTTTAGTTTGCTTGTTTGTTTTGCTTTGCAGCTCCACGTTCGATGCTCTGCTGGGCAGATCATACTGCTCTCTGACCCTGCTCTTCTGGAGACACAACACATCTGCTCCTCGTGCTCCTGGTTTTGAATAGGAGTTCCCTCCACAGCATCAAAATATTCATCTGCCTGATGGTGCCAAAAAGGCTTTCACAAACTCTTTCATGACAGTGGTAGATATGGGGAAAGGTGATGATGTCAAAGATGGCTGCTGCAGCAACCCAACATCAGGGTACATGCAGCCTTTCCAAGAAGGCAGTTGTGGTGCAGAGACCTGACATGGAGTCAGAGCTGTAATCCTTAGATGAGCTGGGTGAGATCCAGATGGTGCTGAGGCTGTTTGGAGACAGACGTGAGTGTGCCTGGCATCTGGGGTGACTTCCTCCAGTGCACTGCTGAAGACACAGAGAAAGGATTTCCAGAGAAAAGCTGAGAATGCTGGGTAGTGACTGGATCTCTGCAATGGCCCAGCCTTGTCCTGGAGAACAAAACATGGGAATCAGCACAAACCTGACAAAGCAGGGGGAGGAGAAGTGTAGGAAAGAGCCACAAAGGAATTTGTGGGGGAAAATGAGAATGCACAAAGGACAGTATGATTAAAGGCCTGATCCTGCTGATACATGCCACCTCTGGGAGTGGCCACCAACTAACCCAGGTGCCAATGGCATTTGACCATCAAGCATTCAGTTTCTTGCTGAGTTGGTTTGACTGGACAGGGAGACCCAATGGTGGAGGGAAGACAACAGGCTGCTCTTGTGTCCCTGACTCATGTCTAAAGCAGAATGGACACCTCTATCTGATTAGATGAACTTTAATTTAAAAAAAAAGTTGAAGGAGAAGCAGGGTTGCCCAGCACGGTGTCACTGAGCTGGTGAGTGGGGTTGCAGCAGCTCACCACAGGATGGACCCTAGGTGCTGGATAGGTGAGGGATGCTGGCTTGGGTCTAACGGAGATGATCCCAGCGGGAAGGGAAGAAAAAGGTCATGGAGCAGTGGCAGCCAGAGCTCACAAGGACTGTTCAGCTTGGGTCTTCTAAGTGATGCTAGCTAGGACCTGTAGGGACCTGGTTGCAAGGCTCAGTTGGTCACACAGGACAAAACTCAGCTCACTCTTGGCTCTGTGTTGGCTCAGGCTAGAGGTAAGAGGGTGATCACTGCCCTCATCAGGGCAGGAGGCTGGGGAGCCCAGGAGACTAACTGTTATGCTTCAGGACCCCACCTCACCCTCCTTTCCTCTGGGAAAAGCATCCTGCTTTTGAGTTGAGCTCCTGCTCTCCTTCTATATGCCAGACACAGGAGGTTGCGTTGATCACAAGACCAAAGCGGGAGGGAGGCAGTGGTGCAGTGTCCCTATTATTATCAGAGATCTGTGCTCATGAGATCCCTTCTGGGCAGCAGATCTCTTTTCTGTCACATGGTTTGATGTGCTTGGGTGCTCCTATGTGTCCCAACATGCACCCCTCACCCACCTCATCGTGTGACACAGCGTGGGGCTCTCAGATGCCCACACTATAAAAAATGGCCATTGCTTAGGCTGCATTGACCTTACATGGAGACCATCTCAGCCGTGTTTCTCACCTTCACCCTTCCTCATAGCAATGCGGATCTCCTCCCTCCACTGCATCAGACCCTTCTGAGAGCAGATTTAACTCCTTATTCCATCAAGGAGAAAGGACACAGGGAAATAAGGAATCCCCTTCTAATGGAGGGAGCTGTTAATCTAACTCACCACATCTTTTAGACTTGGCCCTTAATCTGAAAAGGTACCAAAATGCTCTCTTGCATATGAAGAAGAACCAGGCATGCCACTTACACCCTTGCATAATTCACACACATCTCCAGGCTCCCCACTGGATAGCAGCCCAGAGGTACTTTGTCTTGACTTAGTAATGCTCTCTGATGTGTGGGATTTACTAAAAAACAAGCATATTACCTGTGTACAGCAAGGAGAGTGTTCAGCACTTTACTGCTTCCCGAACTCGCAGGTCGATTCTGTGAAGCAAGGGTGTATATTGAACACAAGAGGTGTGCCAAAAGATTGGTCAACAGACTCATCAAGGGGTCTTGATTTCGAGTCCCCCATTCCATTAGGATCCCAGAGGAAAACTCTACAAAGAAGTCCTCTGTCTTCCAGACACACAAAGGCAACAGACTAAAAGGGCTTTCTCTCTCCAAGTTCCTCCAGACCAATAACTATTAGCCAGATATTAATTTTTTTAATGGAAAAAAAATATTATTCAGGCAATTGATCCGATGTTTCTTGGTGAGCAAGGATAATTAGATCGTTGTAACTACATGCTGTGAAGTGCTCTTGCTACTATAAATAAAGGTCAAACGCAAGACACTTCCTGCTACTTTTGCTGACACGTGGCTGCCATTTAGTGATTCATAATCTCTACACACGGCTTGGCAAACAGAGAGGATTTTTTTTTATAGGAGCTGTTTTCCACTTGTGCAAGCACAACAAAGGATTTAAAGGAACCTGCTTTGATCCACTTTCAGGACCAGGGAGTTTCGGCAGAAGGTAACTAAGACAAGTAAGGCTGTAGTCTGTAGGTTGGACTATGCACAAAAGGGGGGTGATCTTCCACTAGCTTTTAGGGGGTCTTCAAGCTGAAAAAAGTTTAAAGTTATGCCTATTTTTGTGTCTATATAGCATTTTTCTTCTGTATATCACATTGCCTTGTGCAACTGCATAAACACTGATATGAATGAGTGGCAGAGGGGGAAAACAGACACAGGGAGATAAGAAAACTTCACAGTGTTTGGATAGGATTGCAGTGGGCTGTGGTCTTCTGGTCCACAGGCTGAGATTTAGTTGTGACATGGACTATCATGAGATTAATTTCATTACCTGGAGAGAAATTTTAAAAAATTGTGCATGAATTAAGTGTCTTTCCATGTTCTGTGGTTTGTGCAATGTCTTGGCAGCAGCCTTAAAGTACAGCACAGTCCTAAAAGGTTAAAAAGACCCTTTGCATTTAGGAAGACAACTGGGCTTAATATGTTTGTTTCATCAAACAGTCATTCTTATTTTTGAAGACTTATATTTAAGTTGCATAAGATCACAGTTATTTTATTTGAGACAACTTTTCTCTATTTGTGTGGAAATTATCTGCAGGAGTCAGACAAACCTGAAACATCAGGACTTCAAGAGCTTCTGGATGTTCACATATTTGGCCTGAATGCCAAAAAGAGAAATGACTTTTTTTAAAGCACTCTCACGGTTTCTCAGACTGCATTAGAAATCTGCCTCATCTCCTATTTTGATTTGTTTTAATGACCTGATAAGAAGTTTCCAACTGGAGCTGGACTGGGACGTATGACCTGGGATGTGTGTCTGTGAGCAAGTAATTCCATAAAGGATCATCTTTTACCTTTGATGTTTGTCCCATTTCATTTCCTTTCTGCAACCTTTTTTTTTGGTGTATATTCATGGAAAGTTCAGGGAAATGGTTTGAGTTTTGTCGTTTGAATCAATTCACTGTGCAGTCACTGTGGTGTTTGCATTGTAGCCCATCTTAGAGTTTCCATCGTTCTGGGCACCATTTAGATGGGCAGCAAGAGCCAGTGCTGAAGGAATCGGCAGAGAACAAGCTGGCTGGGGAAGGGAAAACAGGAGCGAGCACCCGAGTGGGAGACTTGCAGTCCATGGTCCTACCGACTGAATCACGCTGCTGATGTCATTTATTAAGGCTGTTTCCTGGTGAGGAAAGAGACTCGGCACCACACAGGTCACCAGCCGCTGCTGGCACACTCAGGAGTAATGAATCACCAATGTTGTTTGTTGAGCTGAGTCACTTGCACGGACAGAGCCCTTTCCACAGAAAATGTTCCTTGGTGAATGAAAAAAACCCCTCCAACTCATTAAAAAACTCCAGGTCCCTTTTTGGTATCTTTTGTCAGATGAAAGGAGCATTTTGCTCAGTTGGGTATTGCCTCCTCCTAAGGGTCTGGCCCGTGGTGGTGTCCGGGTGCAGAGTGACCTGCGGTTTCCAGGTGGCAGAACAAAGGCAGGGGATTGTGTTTGCAGGCTGTTTGTTCAGTGTCTCGGTAACAGGACATTGGGCACCTGGAAACTTTGGCATCCAAAACATGTCGTTGATTACCTTTTCTCTTTTCTTCTGAATCCTAAAGCAACTGAGAAAAAAGAAAAGTTTAAATATCCTTTTTTCTTTTTAACAAAAAAGCAAATTGTATGAGGGGGCGGGGGGAAATTGTCCTGAGGCCAAATAATCACCTACTCACTTAAAAACCAGTTGAATATCGACTCAGAGGAGGTAAATGAAAGCAGAATTTGGCTCTAGATGCTGAAGAAGGGAGGTCTGGAAAGTCCTGTGTGAAAGGGATGGGGTTGTGAGAGTACAGCTGGCCAGTGTCTCATCCAGAACAAGAACTAGGGGCTAGCAGATGAAGTTAAGAGGCTATGGGCTCCAAGCAAGCCAATAGAGGTGGGTCCTCATGCGATGGGTAGCTGAGCTGTAAACTTCTTGCTGTAGGGTATTGTGGACACAGAAAGGTTCAAGAGATGAATGAGCAAGTACGTGGTTGAGGAATCTGCTGGGATTTACTAAGCATACAAATCCCATCAGGCTCAAAAGATCCCCTGAGCTGAATATAAAGGAGTCAGGGAGAGTTTTGGGGAGAAATATCACACATGTTAGACCCATCTTTGAGTGTCTGCTTGGGGCCACTGGTTTTATCTGTTTTTTCATCTTGTTAACTAGAAATAGCAGGAAGCAAAATGGGCTTTGCCACCAAAGTCACCACACCTCACTGTGTGTGATCAGAGTTGGGAACAGCACCTTTGGTCGCATGCAGCAGGATCGTGCTCTCCACTGGTCTCTATGTAGGTAATCTCAGGTTTTAAAATGCCCTGAATGTTACCAGAGAGCGCCTTATGAGGATGCTCAGCTTTGTCTTCCATTTTCTTTTCCAAGTTCCTTCCCACCTTTATCTGCACCAAAGCAGCTTCCCAAGTTGGATAAACCCTGGGCTAAATCCGTGTGGCTGTTCTTATGCTCTTAATGTGTCCCAACAGCACCAGGCAGCCAGCCTAGCATTTTGACTGAGATTTTGATGGCTTGCTATTGCCAACTCCCTTCTTTCATTTCTCTCCTAGCAACAGTGGAGTAATTTTACCAGTTTCTGTTAAAATCTTATTTTGCCCTTTCTTTGGGGATTACGACAAGTGACTTGTTTCCACAAAATGATTTGGGTGCCAGATCCTTGCTAGTCCCTGTCACCAGTTGTAGCGTGCCGCTACCTTTCTCCTTCCCCACCTCAGAGCCAGGCAAACACATTCTGTCCTTTTGGGATTATATGTTAGAGATCTGAATGTCACAGCAAGCTGCACGGTGTAACACAGGAAACATTTGTGCCTGCTATTTAAGAGAAATAAGTTGCTCATGTTTCCTTGGGAACCAGCCTTGCTTGTCTCCCTTGTTATTAAAACAAAATGTGAAAGAGTAAATGGGTATGTTGCAAGTTGTGGAAGGGTAAAATGCTATCTGGACATATTTCGTATCCAAAATATGTACTCTTATGTAAAGAAGGAGCTAAATTTTGAGTGCTTTTCAGATAATTTAGATGGATCGCTATTCTTTTGGATTACTTTTTCTAGCAGTGCTTATCTTCACACCCAGAACTTGGAGGCTGGCTGTAAAAAAACCTTGTGGCTCAGCAGTTGTCTGTGTGCAGGTTATACATAATACTTGCTCCCTGGGCCCTTTGGCACTAGTTTCCTCTACTGCTTGTGGGTGTACCGAGGCTGTGTTCTCGATTATACTTCTTAGACTATTTCGTCAGAGCTTTTCACCCCAGGAATGCCTTTGTTCCTCATTTTGTGCAGGTTATGTGAGGGCTTATCTTCAAGACCTGCGACTTTTAAAGACTACAAGTTATCTGTGGGGCAAGCTATTTTTAGGAAACGCGGTACCAGGATGGCTCATGGCACTTGGCAGCGTACACGTGCAGAACACAAAGGCAGCCTCTGTCCCAGACGGCTTGCGAACTCGGCATCGTCAGGAGCTGAGAGACAGGCACGGACAGAGAGCAGGGCACAGCGAAACAACAGGGCTGCTTTGGTCAGCGAGAACGGCTGCAGGCTGCGAGCAGGCATCTGCGGGCACCACACTGCCCAGGGGGAAGGCACAGGAGGAGAGGCAGGGGCTGCTGAGGCCAGGGTGGAGACAATGGCAGGGGCAGGAGGACTCTCGGGATCATTCAGTGGCCTTTGCAGGTATCAGCCGTTGGCCTTTAAGGGGGAACATCCAAAAGAGTGAGATATTGGCTGGAAGGAAGAGGTATTGGCTGGAAGTACTGCTGTCACCTAGCCAGTGCTAGAGATTGAAATCATAGGACAAGTTTGCATTTTTCCACTGTTCTCACTGCAGTTGCCATTGCTTGTGCTTTCATCTGTTACCTGCTGTGAGATAAGGGCTGCTATCATCAGCAAAGCCTCCTCCCAGATTTCCACACTCAATCCTGTTCCTTTGTACCTGCCAAAGCTTCATTTCTTGGATTCTTTGTGTTCAGAACAGTTTAAGTGATTGTGGATTCATGCAACCTATGCTGAATTGGCAACAAAGTACAGTAAAGGTCCATAACTGCTTTCGTAAGAAGGCACACTTGGTGAGCTAGGTCTCTCCTGGCGGTAGCTTAAGAAGGGTATTCTAGAGGTGTACAAAATAGTGACAGACTTCCAGAGAAGTCATCTGTTCTCTGTCTCTTCCGATACAAGAACATGGGGGAGTCAAATGAAGATACCAAGCTCCAAGCAAACCAAGGGATGTGTCATTGTCATTGATAGTTTCTTGGTGGAACTCTGTGCTACAAAAGTGTTGGGGTCGTCAGTATTTTCACAAGGAGAGCAAGTAAGATCATGAAAACAAAATCCAATAAATACAGAGAAACCATGCCTATTTCATGAACCCGAGCAGAAAATAAGTGGGAGCTGAGAGAGGTGAGTCTCAGCAATACAATTTCCAATTTTTCTAATCCAGATGAAACCAAAGGGGCCCTTTAGCTATGAGAAGAAATGGAAGCTTGCAGAAATGGAAACACAAAGGATTTTTAAATTTAGCAGAGAGAAGGTTTCAGTAAGAATACATATTTGGGACTTGAAGCTTGACAGAGACAAGCTAGAAATAGCGACACATTTCAAGCATTCAGGGTGTATGCTCACTACAACAATTCATTGAAGATTGCAATGGATCTTCCCCATGTAGATCTTTTTTTAGTGTTGTTGAGATTGGATACTTTCCTCATCAGCTATGTCCTTCCACGAATCCATGTAGGAAAGTGTTAAAGCCTGTAGTGCTCAGGAAATTAAAAGAAATTATTGTTTGAGCTGTATCATTCTGGAAATCACCTTCTTAGAAGGCAATAAAGAAGAAAAAACTCGTGAGGAGAATTTCAGGAATTGTCTTCCTCACCTGGGCTTGCTTTGTTTGTAACCATAAAGGTGAGCTGTATGGCTGTTCTGTGTCTAGGTTGTTTATCATCACAGAGAAATATTTATGATCAATCTCCTTGTCATTTAGACAGCTTGTCAAATGGTGACTGAGTAGCAGACGTCATTATTACTCATTCCTATGAATTACTGCAGCTACACTGGAATGACTGGAAGGTCACAAGGCTTTTTAGCAAAGGGCAGACTCTCTGAAGTGACTTTTGAAACTGCCTATAGCCTGAATATACTTTCAAAGGGAGGCTGCTGGGTTTTCAGATTCCCTTTCTAGTCTTGGTAAAACCTTTTATTGACTTATTGTCAGGAGATTGTGAGGAAAAGGGGAAAAACATTCACAAGAAGCAACATTGTTTGATCTTTGCCCTTCCCTGTTGTGTTTATGATCAGTGGTCTTGCTTCAGATAAAACTTCTAGTGAGATTTTGTATTTATGTTAGAATGTTTCCCTCTCCCGCACCGGATGTGGTTTCGCTTTTTCTCCTGGGAATGTATGTTTTTGTTTTACTTTTGAAGTGTTCCTCAAGTGGGTGAATGAATCATGGAAATTCCGTATTATGTACGGATGGAAAGATAATAAAGCATTATATTTGAGCCCTCATGGTAAGTTTGTTTTTTCTACTTTGCAGGTAGAACGAATTAGTCTCTCTTGAGTAAACAAAGAGCATAGATGGAAAAGTCAACTGGGCTGTTTGGAGTTGTTGTAATGCACCGGCATTTCCAAACTTTTCTTAGCACAGTGCTTGGAGGAATATGGGTGTCTCTGCCATCGTGTGCTACCCAGCCTAGAGCAGGAGACAAATTCGGCACTCAGAAGCCCTTAAAATCATGAATCCTGGTTTAAAGAGTTGGAAAACCCCTGTTCTAAGCTACATATTTTGTGTTTGTTTCTGAATTATATTTTAACTTGACAAGGGTCCTGTTAGATGTTGGTGTTCGAGTAGATCCCCCAAAGATGTGAGCATGAGCTGAATTTCTGACACGCAATGAGGCCTCTTGACAGCAGATATGGTCTTGCTGCCAACTCTGAATCCTAGCAAGAATGGGCAATCTGTAAAGCACAGCAAACCCCGTGGCTTGTATCAGATGGCTTTGCATTGAAGGATTGCTGACTTCTAGTGGATAATGGCACTTTTACCAATATTTTGGATGAAAAATACTGTGTGAGAACAGTAAGAGGCAAAGCTTTTTTATACTGAGTGTAAGGAACGTCGTGTTTTGGAGCATAGAAGGATTCTGAATGCTGCCTTTTTTTCATCTCTACTCCTGCTCTCTTTTCCAGGCAGATGGATTTTTATTTTCCTAAAAAAGGCTTCATGCAAGGCTTGATCCTCATCTTGCCTGACAGTTCTAGGAATAGGGCATTAGGCTGGTCAATAGGCATCTGGAAGAATATTGCTTAGTGGCTTTAAATCATTATTTTGCTTGGCAGAAAAAAAAAAAAAGGATCAATCCATCCAATAGATCCCCTTGCCAAGATTTCAAACATCCCCAAACCCAGAAGTACAGGCCAATATAGCGTCCAGGTACCCCCCACCCCCCTCATGGACACTATGAGCTCTCCTGATTAGTTTGCTAGAGTCCCTTCCCCATTTGAATGTGTGTACGTTGAAGGACATGAGACCTGACCTATTTTTGTCCCTCCCTGGGAGATCTTACTGCGGTACAAAAAACTCAACAACACTCCCAGAAAGAGACCTTCTAAGCAATAATACCCTTTCTTCCTTTATGCTGATTATGTCTCTGGCTTGCAGCTCTTGGCATCTTCTCAGGTGTGTTGCACAAGGAGGTCTTTCTCCCTGGCTTTTAGGTTACACTCTCTAGACTTTTATCATTCACTTTGCATTTCATTCATAAAGCTGTGGTTCATGGATTCTTCCCAGGAAAGCTGCTCTTTTTACCTTGAAGGCCAGCTGTTCATAGACCACAAGCTAAGAAAACAAATGTCAGAGGCACAAAAAGTGCTTATTTTAGGATTTAATCAAATTTCTTTGGAACTACTGTCTGAGTATGGCACCAACATCAGCCGTATCTGTCAATTCCTCTTTCTTAATGGATTGAACACTGTATTAAACATGTGCTTGCAATGCATTTTAGCTTTATTTTCCCACAAGTAATTGCATTTCTATATACCCTCAAAATGTCTTGCAAGTATGCCTAGGGCTTTTGAGCTGTCTAGGCTCTGTTGCCAAATTTAAACTGGAGAAAGAGGGTAGAGCCCAGGGGACCTCAGCTACTCAGAGCTTTCTAGATTTAGTTCAAATCCTTCAAATTGCAGCCAAGCGAGTTGAGAGCTACTGCAGTCCTGGAGCATGGTTGTTTATTTGCTATGGAGGAAATAGAAGTGCCATTCAGTAGGAATTGGCTCACCAGCTTTCCCAGCTGCTGGATGACTAGCATCTCTCATGGGTCAGCTTCTCTGTGGGAACAGGGAGCACCAGGCTGCTCTTCACCACGGCTCCTCTTTGGCTGTGAACACATGCAGCCTCAATTAGAGGCAGCCTTGGGGGCAGGTATTGCTCTGGGAGGACCACAGGCAGGAAATCCTGCCTTCCTCTCCATCTCATCCAAATAGGTAGCTCCGAGCTGGACCATCAAACTGACCCTATTTCCTCATCATTTTGGGCTCTGTCCGGTCTGGTGGGAAAGGCTGCTCTTCCCAGCCAACATAACCAAACTCGTTGCCAATTCCTCCTTCCAGATATAGCTGGGCACAACAAGGATATGGCTCACTTCCCTGAAGTCCTTTAATTTGCAAAGCTCTGCTTCCACCTGTAGGCTTGGTGGAGCTCCTGAGGCTGCGGGGCACATGTGTGAGAGCAGAGCTGCTGCCTCTTCTCCCTCAGCACCGCACCATGCCCACCCTGGCCCAACGGCGCTGGCTGACTCCTGCAGTGTGCTGGACGAGGACAGCCATCCTCATAGCTTGCAGGCTCAGAACCCATGTTTCAAACACAGTGTGTGGCCTTGAGATGCCTGTCTTATACTGGTTGTCAAATACCACCATGGCTTCATGATCTGGGTACTTTGAGGTGCTTCACAGGTGTTCCCAGCAGTGACAGCAGCAGTAAAGGGCAGTCAGAAGAGCACAAGCTCTGTGAGAAAATGGTCTGCAAGCACTGTATATATAAAATGGAAAGATTTGCACAGTTATTATTTAATATCTGGTTGAAGCTGAGAAACCTGAGACCCATGTTATTCTTGCTGCTTTCTCCAGATGTTCCGGCTGGCTAAACAACGTCACCCCAGTTACGCAGGTGCAAACCTCTGTCAGGCAGCTAAACATGCTTTATAAAACCCTAAAACGCTTGAAGGCAATTCTCAGACATGACTATTTTCATCCAAGGCACAGTCTTTTCTCCAGACATCCAAAAGCAATTTCCGGGGGCGTTTAATGGAAAGGTTGGGGGTCCTCATCCTATGCCTTATATTTTGTTTGTTCCTGGTTGCAAACTTTCTTTTTGAAGAAGACTATAATTTAATAAAACGTGCTGTTTAGAGGGCTGCTGCTTGGAGACAAGTCTTTCACCCTGCAGCTGCATGAAAGGCATCGCACTCAGAGGCCAGGAGCGCCCTGTCCCCTCTTGCTTTAGGGCTCTGAATGCTGTCTCCCGGCTTGTTACACCACAATGAGATTTTTTTCCTTTCCCCTATCCTTCGGGAGAGGTCCGAATGGTGGAGGCTTTATGCCCAGAGGTATTTAAGAGTCCATATCTCGTATCGCCCTGCCCAGGGCCTCTGAGGGGCACCGTGGGTTAACGCTGGCATCCCCGGCGCCGTCCCCTCCCAGGCCTGTCCTGAGGGAGGCGCTGAGGGTTTATTAACCCCAGGGCTTTGCCGTTGGGGTGGGTTGGGTGTGAGGTTCTCCATCTCCCTGGCAGGCCACTTGCGGCCCGCGGGGGAAGGCGCCCAGTCCGCCTCGCAGGCCGCGCCGGGCCGGTGCTTGCCGAGGGGAAGCGGGCGGAGGCGGCGGGGGAGGAGGGGGAGGAGGAGGCGGGCGGATCCTTGAGGCGGAGCCGGGGCGGGCCGAAGGGGGAGGCGGCTGGAAAACAGGCCGGCGCTGGTTCTCGGCTCGCAGTGCCAGCAGCCGCCGCAGCCGCGCCGGGAGCCGCCAGACGCGGGGAGGGGAGCGAGGCGCTGAGGCGAGCCGGGCGGGCGGCAAGACCCCGTCCCCTCCGGCCACCGCAGAGAGAGGTACGGGGCGGTGGGGCAGGGGGGGGAGCGAGGCGGCGGCTCCCTCCCCGCCTGCCGGGGGATCTGTCCCCCTCAGAGGGCACCGCGGGCGAAGGGCCCCCTCAGCTCCCCGGCCCCCTCCTCATCCCCTCGGCCGGCACCTGCCGCGCCCCGGCCCGGCCTTCGGCCACCTGCGGCTGTCACGGCGCCGGCCGGCGTCGAGGGGCTGGCGGGAAGGGCCAGCGCCCACCCCGGCGGTGGCCGGCTCGGCTCTCATCCTTCTCATACGGTGGCCACGGGGGATTTGCAGCCCGGCGTGGGGAGAGGGTGGCCGGCATGGGGCAGGGTGGGGGGGTGTTTGCCCCAAGGGCCTGTCCTGGCACCCCAGCATCACAAATTCACCCCATAAACACTCGTGAACCTCGTTCCTCAGCCCCAAGAAACCCCGGCCGGTGCCACACCAAGCCCCGGTGGACAGGTGTTTGGACCCCACCCGTGTTTTTGGGGAGGGGTGGATGGAGAAAAGGCTCCCCTGCCTCACTGCAGGTGTGCAGGGCTCGGCCGAGGGCATGTGTGCGGGTTGCTGCATTGGGGTTTCGGGGTCTTTTGGGTTTGTTTTTAATTTTTTCCTCCCCCTCCTCTGTGTGTTTATGTCAGCGTATCTCTTACACGCAACGTGCGGGCGCTGCTGCTTTCTCTGCCTCGGCGTTTGGGGCGATGACATGAAGAATAAAGGTTAAGTAGGAAAGTCACCATAATCCGATGCGTGAGGCGGGGTGTAAATTACAAGCTGTGAAGACTCGCAGTTCATTTGCGTTTTGGTGTTTCTTGTTTACACAGCGCTGTTACAATACTGGGGGCTTGGCAGTTCCTACCGATCTCGTGTTTTCAGTCAAATCCATTGACTTCTGCAGAATTGCTCTGTCTCTTAAATTGCTGCTGTGGATGAGGGCTTAGTCCTGGATGTGCAGCAGCAAAATGTACAAAGCCAATTGTCAGTTACTGAACCTGACCTCAAAACAAAGCTCTTTAGCAATTTACATCCTCGGCCCCAGAAATACAGCTGCTCCACTGAATCCGTGCTCTCTAATCATCCCTAAAAATCTTTTGTGTGGTGCATAGGCATGCTGTCTCAAATCCAGTGCTGGGGCCAGCTGTAATTGCCCTGATATATTAGATGTAAACACGAGTTTTACGTAAAAGTGAAACCATATGTATCAGCTAATGTGTATCCACTCAGTGATCCCGCAGACTTGAGTCCAGAGCTCTGTCCTTAGCTCACCCTGTTGATCCACTTTTCCCTTAGCCTGTTCCTGGAGTTACCAGAGAGGTTTAGTGGAGGACAAGAAATCAGCCTAGGAGTGTTTCTACCCATTGTGCAAGAATGCTGTATGTCTTTAGTCTTTTACAAATGTTGTTTTATTGACTTAGTGATAACATTTTGCTCTCCTAGGTCCTTTTCCCTTTCCAGATTGTTAGCCCAGCACTTACTAATCTTTTATGGCACTGCTGTGGAACAGATGTATGATGTTTTTCAGTGAGTAGCAAGGTCTGTAGTTTCAGCTGGCTTTGCCTCTAAAAAAGACAGTATGCTCTTTCCTTCGTTCTCCTGTTCAGCCTGCTCTGGAGTCGGGAGCCGAGCTGGGAAATGGGTTCAGATGACTACTGAGCTGGCAGAAACCTCATGGTCTCAGCTCTGACTCAGTGCCTGGATCCAAATCATCACCTAGCTGCTCAAGTGTTTCCTTGGGTATCTTTAGGTTTAGAGGAACAACTAGCTGGTGTTTTGGCTAAACTGTATGTAGAAACAGGTGCAGAGGTCGGGGCCTTTAAGTCCTGAAAACACCAGCTGATGTTTGGCTCCATAGTTGTTTATCCTTCTCAGCCCATTGGCTTGATGGAGAAGCTGCTCTTGAGCTGTACCATTTTGTGCCACACTTTCTTGAAATGGCAGAGTGTGTCGCTGAAACACCACAAACACTCTATGTGTGTCCTGGGAGCCCTTGCCCTTAACTGTGGTGACTCTGAAACACAATCTCTTCCTGGGGTGGAGCAATCTCAGTTGACTTGTTTGGGATGGAGAGGTTGAAGTAGAGTTTGAAAGGCTGTATGAAATCGCTAGCATTCTTCACAAACTGGAGATGTAATAGTTTATGGGGTCCCTACAGGACCTTTTAGTCTAAATGGTACAATGTTGCTCTTTGATTGGTCTCTACCTTAGCCAAGTAGTACACTTTGAGTTTTTCACAATCTTCCTTCTGCAAAAGGTAGTGGACTCCTGCCCATCTCAGCCTCAGACAGTTAGAGGGATATTCCTGCGTGTGGTGTATTCCTGCTGCCTCCTATAGAAGTGTAGCTGCCTGAGCTCTGAACGCCAGTTATCTCACTTCGTATTTTCTTTGACTGTCATCCCACAGAAAAATAATCCCTTCTAATGAAATCTAAAATTCTCAATCTAATTTTCTGCTAGCCCAAATTAGAGTCTAGATAGAATAACAATGCTGACTTCTGAAGTATGTGGATTTACTTACTTTGTATGATTGGGTTATATAAAAAAGAAATAGAAATTATTTTCTCTGTGCCTTTGAAAAATATTAAAATACAGCCTGTTGTATTTCACAAATCTGAAATCTAACTGATGTATCCTTCTTTCAGTAACTATAATTGATAGACCAGAAAATGGAAAAATGTAGAAATATCCTTTCCCAGTGGCCACGAGCATTAGTCCTCTCCAGAACTTAATGAAGTCAAGTCTATGGAAAGTAAACTAGCTCTGTTTGAGAGCTAAAACTTTGTGTCAGAGTGGTAAATAATAAATTAAAGAGGTATAAAGATCACCTCCTGGAGAAGAATGAATTTGAACTTGTCCTTCTCAAGAGAGTGTCTAAACTGTCTGTCTTCAGGATCTGTCCTGCTCTGTTTGGATGAAAAAATTAAGCTGTAGCACAGCAGTAATGCGGGAGAGTGATAGTGACCCACCATGGCTGGTGAGCCCTCTCCTGGCTAGTGGGTGCTGGGGTTCAAATCCTCTTGCACCCCACGTTTGCTGGCAGGTCTGTCTTGAGGGTATAGAAGCATAACCATGAAACAATGAATGCAAATGATTCCTTGTATTATGGCCTTCTAAAAAGTGAACAGTTTAACAAATGGCATCACAGAACATTGTGCTGTTTCCAGAGCATATTATCATCCTTGTCGTGTTCTTGTTGAGAGAACATGAAAATTTTCAGCCACCTTGATGGTGTGTCACATTTGCGTCAGCTCTTGTTGATGTGTTGGCTTTGATGTGTCCAGGTTATTTCATGCTCCCTGTGGAGGGTGTGTGGGTGCACAGTAATATCACTTGAGTTTATAGTAGTCACCATGGAAATTGGTTACAAATCTTTGCTCTTTTAAAAAATCTAACGTTTCTGTGGTTTCTTTTTATTTTAAGAAAAGATTCCAGAAATACTGTGGGTTGGAATATGAACTACTTGGAAAATAAAAGTTTGTGGCTACTCGGGTTGGCACCATGTGCGGTGGCACCTGCAGAGCATGTTGATGTGGTGCAGATGTTTCATGTGATGTGTGGCTGTGTAAGAACCTGAGTTTGAGGTCCTCTGTTTGAGTCTGTGTACAGTTGTGAACATACTTTAGGCAGCTTGTGGGATTCAGCTCTCTGTACCTTCTGCGAGCCCACTGCAACCTGTCGTAAAGCCTCTTGAGGTTAAACTTGACACATCTTTTCTTACGTAGGATATCACCAATTGGTGTTGCAGAAGAATTGCTCTTCAGCTATGCTGGACGTAGGCTCTTTATGGAGTTCATGGTACTGTCCTTTACCTTCACCTAAAGTAATGTCCATCACATCACCAAAATATACAGCATGTTCTTTACTTGTATGGGAAGAAAAGGCTTTGAGTACCGGAGCCAGCACCCTTGAGGGACACTGGGGCAGGGACTGGACTGCAGGCTGGAGGAATGCTGCTGGTGGTGGGGATTCAGCTGGCAGCCCTACACTACCCACTCTGGCTGTGGATAACACAGCATGCAGGGCTTTTATAACAACGTTTTTGCAGGTGGAACCTGACAGCAGCGTGACACAGGCCTTCGCTTTGGGAGATATTCTGTGTATATATTGGTGACCTTTTCCTCTCGAGATCTTTAAATGCAGTAGATTTTTAAAAAGTGGTGTTGCTTTGTTGAATTTTAATCATATCCTTGGTTTTAAAAGTGCAATTTTGGTATTTTGGTTTAGTGGTGGATTTTTTCTTTTTCCTTTTTTTTTTTTTTTGTGTGGCCATGGGAGTTCTTGTTTTGTGGCATCTTGGGGCTGGGGACATGAGGTTGTAAGGATGGATGCATCAGGGAGTATTTTGGCACAGAGGAAGGCCAGGGTTGCTCTGAAGTCAGATAAGCCCATTGGTAGGAATGTAACGCAAGAGTGGTAAAAAAGCCCCTCTCTGCTGCTCACACTGGAGTTTGATCCCTGAGCTGCCTCAGGGTAGTTCTCTGCTACCAGGCCATCCTTTAAGGTTTTCTGCAAGTCTTGGTAAAACAAGCCAGCTATTGTTAGTGCTCTCAGATAACTCAAAATGATGGCGGCTGGGAACTTGCTGGGTCTGAGCGAAACAGATTTTGCAGCCCTGGAGTAGTGATTTACACAGAGCTTTGTTTGTTGCATTCCTCCTTTAGAGCCCTTTTCCACATCATCCTCTGAGACCACGTTTATCTCACTTCTGAGAAAAGGAGGATGGAGGGAGAGAGCTGGAGGCCATGGAGCAGATCAGTGGCAGAATGGAGGTCACAGTAAGGGAGGTAGAGTCTCAGCTGCGGTGAGCCCAGAGAGCTGAACTGATGTAAATAAAGTCGATTTCAGCTTGTGTGGAATCTTTGGGCTTGGTTCCTTGCATTTCTTTTATTGAATAGCTCTTTAAAGGGCTGCAAAGTCTTTATAATGGCTTGAAAATGTCGTTTAAATCCACATTTTTTTTTTTTTTTTGTACCTACAGAGTTCAAAGGCAGGAACTACATTTTAAAAATAAGAAAATATTTGTTTTCCTGGCTGACAAAGTAGAGAACTAAATGGAGGTAGATAATTTCCGAAGAATGGATAGTTATTTACTCATTTCTTCACCGTTCATTATTCTGCATAATGCCAGGGTTTTTTTTTTTTTTTTTTTTTTTTAATCATATAAGCTAGATTTAACTTAGTGGCATTTAACAGCGTAGGTTGCTGGCATGTTTGGAATGATTGAAGTATTGGACAGGATATGATGATATTTGCACACTTTGAGGGGAAAAAAAAAAGCAAAGCACTTTGATTTGGACCATTTCCATCATGAAGTACCTACTCAGGCTACCTTTTAGCTAATGTATCCAGAAAATGCCTTGTGCTAAGCTAAGCAGGTAGCTCTGGCCTATCCCTAAGCTGGGAATTGGAAAGAAATGATTTCTTTTCCTTTCTAAATGCTCTGTTCAGTTTGCAGGGCAGGTGGGGAATAGTTCGTTCTCCTGAAGAGATTGTACAGGTCTAACATTCAAGTATGTTAACCTAATGTTTTTGCTGGACAGATAGACATTTAGCCTGAAACTAAATTTAAAATTCTTTTGTCCCATGGATATGCACGTTCCAGGATGTAGGTGTAACCTCCTGCTTTGATCTCCAATCTTCTTCTAACAGGATTTTCTTTTTGGGAATCGGTCACAGTTGTGATCCCAGAGGACTCTGCCAGGAAGGTGTGCATCCTTAGTGTGTCTCATAATCCTTTGGTTGAACTCCTAAAAATCATAGACCCTTTCAGAAAGCCTGGGTTGCTGGAAGGAGCGTTGTTTTGCAAGACCCTGGCTTCACCAGTGAAACTGCATTAAGGTACTTTCGCTGTGCTGTCCTATCTCTGACCGCTTGTTTCCTCTCTTGCATAACTGTTCTCCACCCCCGTCAGGGCACAGTCTTATGGGTGACATATGCAAATTTAAGGCGCTACTTCTAGTGAAAGGGTTGATCCTATTTTGCGTATGATATGCTGTGACTGTGGGTGAGAGATCTTGATTGAGGAGCCCACGCACCTGGCAACAGATTATTACTTATTTTTATAGGGGCATTTTTCATTTGGATCCAATTCCTGACCTGTCCCATGACTGCTGCTGTCAGCACTACAGACAGGCAGGACTGTCCTTTTTTAAGGACAGTACAAACTAGGATCTAAGTTTCCTGGGATTGCAAAACTGTGCCTTCAGATGTGCTGGGGTGTAAGCACAAACACACACACACACACACAAGTGGGTATTTCTTCCTCAGACCGCTCCTGTCATCTCCCTCACTACCTGCTTCCATGACTGAGAGCTTCGAGGCTGGCTTTGCGTGTACTAGAATGAGCCAGGAGCAGTTGTGGGGGCATGCAAAGAAGTAAAAGCTTCTAAAACCCCCTTCAATGCTGAAGTTGATAGCTCAAGCTCTAGCCCTGAGATAAAGGTTAGCACTTTGGGGTTTGCAGTTTACACTCTGCTGCTTGGATGGTCTGATCTCGCAGAACACTATGTGCTGTTAATTAATGCTTGCAGAAGCACAGTGCTTCCAGTAATGTAACAGACTAAATTAAATGTCCCCTTTATAGTCACGGGGAGCTCACACCGTTGCTCCAGTTATACAATAGCATCTGGTGCCTCTATTTGGATGTTGAAGAAGAGAACTTGACAAAGGGCTGAATGTGACCACGGGCCTTAGGGTTAAGCACTGGGTCATTACCCTTTTTGCCGCCTGATTCCTCTGGGGTGCGATCCAGGATTCTGTGGTGGGCTCCCTGTGGCACAGCCGAGCATTAGGAGAGGGTCCAAAGTTTTGATGAGAGCACTATGTAGTCAGTTTAGCTCTCAATAGCTGGCTGCCCCAGGCAAGCCTGTAGGAAGCATTGAAGGTTGCAGATCTTGGGGATGGCTGAAAGGTCAGTACTAACAAGGGGTTTCTTCATGAGGAGTTTATGCACGTGGGATTTCTCATGCCAGTTTCCCAGGTAAGCAGAGGGACAGGCAAGTGCTGGAGGGGAATGAGAGTCTGTAATGCTAAACAGATGATCTGCAAGCTTTATTGTTGTTAGAAGCACAGACATTTTGCTCAGGGCTTCCCCAAAACATGAAAGGGATCCAGTCTTGAAGATCTTACACATGAAAATATTCTACCGAGGAGCAGAAGAATGGCCTGAGGAGGAAAAAAAAAAACCCAAACTCCTCTGACTGCAGGTTGAGATGTGAAGGAGGCAAAAAGGAAGGAAAAAGTGCAAACGGGCTCCTGTTAACAACTGTTCCTGTGCCGTGGGATGTGAGGAGGACTGTCTCATTGGGAAGTCTGTGCTGGGGAGCTCCTGTTCATGTGCCTGTTCTATAAGACTGACTGGTTTATGTTATCTCTATAGTGCCCCTCCGGGAATGGAGGGAGAACTTACCATGTGGGAATGGGCAACTGCTGCACACATGATCTCACAGCATTTCTCCAACATATTATGGAGGTTCTTGTGCTCTGAGGCTGCTGCTGATATGTTCTGTTGTCATATTTCTGTTATAAGCAAAGAACATCAGGGCCGGAAGGGACCTTAATAAGTTGTCTAATCTGACCTCCTTCATGAAGACTGGGTCAGATCTATCTAAACTTTACCAGCAGATGTTTGTCCAGCACAGTTGTTAAGTCTCCAGTGATGGACTTGCTCCATCCTCCCTGGGTGATCCTTTAAAGTCTTTCATTGTTCTTACCATTACTAAGACTTTCCTAGTTTCTGACTTCGATTTTTATTTTTTTTTTGTTGAAAATTTCTGACCTTTTGCCCTTTTGTTACTGTACAGAGTATGCTGTTGAGTCCTTTCTTTGCAGTAGACTTTGGGAATGTCTTGGCCATGTCTTTCTTGAGCTGCAGGGCCCAAAACTTGCCTGCAGTGCTCCATCTGACATCTGCCTGTACTGAGCCAACAGACACAACTTTATGACTCTCATGTGTAGACTTTGCAGTATGATGGATGAATTACTTTTTTTCTTTTTCCTGACACAGCATAATGTTTTATCATGGAAAGTTTCATTGTGGCTTTATCTCTTTACCCACTATAAAAACAGAGAACATGCTCTTGCTCAAGTGCTGCCTTCTTCCACAGGAATGTATAGTATGGATCTTCACTGACTGTTCCAGAGTAGCGCCCTTCTGTTGTAAAGTGAAGGTACTTGCCAGCTGCTCTCACTAAGGCTCTCCCCATGACAAGCTGGATTGCAATTTGGGCAATTGTGCTCTCCTAATCTGACCTCCTGGCTGTAGTTCGTGAGTGACCTTCTACTCTACTCTCCCTCCCCAGTGTAACTTCACAGAGTTACACTCTGTGCATCTGATTTTGTAGGAATTGTCTCTTCATTTCTGTGAAGGATACAGTTATTCATGTTTCCAAAGCTGATAAATGTAGCTGTGAAGATTGAGAGGAGAGGTAGCACTCAAACATAAAACAAGAGAGAAAATGCAGCAGATAGTTTACCCTAAGCACTACAAGCATTAGTTACTGGGTAACCATGGCAGTCAGCATTAAAGGCTGCTTCAAGGTGTACAGATGTCCACATTGCACAAAATACTGTAGCTTGCATTCACTGACTTTCTTGTACACCGTAATTGTCTCTGTTTGTTAGATTTTAGGGGGTTCATTTTACAGGATACTCAGAGGCAGTTTCATTTGACCTGTCCCTAAGTGCTTCACTTGTGGACTGTTTCACTTTATTTTTGGGGGAAAAAAAGTGAAAAAAATTCTGTGTATATTGTCTGTGTATAAATGTAGGCATTTTCTCTAGATCTATTAACACCTTTTACACCTTTCAGTGGGAGAGAGTAGGGAGTATGTATCAAAAGTATGTCTACATACAGAGAGCTTTTGTCCTGAGACAACTGAAGGAGCTCACACCAAAATGAAGGCTGGTCTGGACAGGTTTGAAACACTTCTTGTCATTGACTCGTGTTTCTTGCAGTGGGAAGAGCAGGTAGAGAGGAGCAGTCTTGATTTTTATTTGTTTGAACTATCAATGCATATCTTCTTTGAATTCTTCACAGTTTTCTTGCAGAGCTTTTGTATGACAACTTGTATAATGTGAGTCTCCAGTTTCTCTTGTTCTAATAGCAGTGAAAGCTCTAGTGTTTTCCTTCTTACTCTTTTTCTCCCTTAATTACAAGTACAGGGATCTTTAGTCATGTGGAAGGTATTTTATTGACAGCTTTTGAGTCTGAAGTACTTGTTATCACTGAACAGATGTAGAGTGCTGTAGGCTACTGGGCAAAATCCCTTGTTCAGTGTTTCTTCATAATTATTTCTTAGAACTGAAGAGTAATTTAGGTTGTATAGGATATCTGCAGCTCTCTTGTGTGACCTCCTGCTCCAGGCAGAGCTAGAATCACAGGTAGATTTCTTGTGAACTTTTCTGATCAAATTTCAGACCTTTTCCAGGCAAGTGTGGCAGGTTGATGCCATGCTTAGTGCTCTCAGGGTGAAGAATATTTTCTTCTTGTCTAATCAGAATTTCCCTTGCTGCAAGTTATGCCCATTGTTTCTTGTCCTTTTGCTGATGCTCAGTGAGAAGAATATGGCTCCATCTTCTCCACAAGTAGCTAGAGATAAAAATTAGATCTCCCATTAACCACCTTTTCTTCAAGTTAAACAAACCCCATTCCCTCATTGTCTGCTCTTACATCATGTGTTCCAATGACCAGTGGTGCTCCACTGAACTCTTGAGTTTGTCAGTGTCTTTTTCTGGGGAGTGCAGCTAAATTATGTGGTGCTCCAGATGTAGCCTACTTGGTGCCAAAAGGAGAAGAAGAGCCATTTCCTTGAGTTTTTGCTATTGTCCTTCCCAGTACAAACCAGTATGTATTTCTTAGCTTCATGAGGTTTTCTTCAGCCTGTTCCTCCAGCTTGCTGTGCAGGACTGCCCTGCAGTGCATCAACTGCTCAACCCAGCATGGTGGTGTCTCTGAACTTGCTGAGGGAGCTCTCTATCCTCTCATCCAGGCCATTAATTAAGATACTGAACAGTGTCAGTACTGGCTGTTTGTTGAGGAACACCATTCATAAGGGGCTGCCAGTTAAGACTTGAATCTGTTGGATGCTACTGTTTGAGCTCAGCAGTCCAACCAAATTTTAACCAACTTGTGTTCCACCCATTTGACCTGTATGTCCCTGTTTGTGGAGACAGGTTAAGTGTTTCTAGGATGATCACTCTTTAAAAGACCTGCTAATGAGGGAGTTGCTTTGAAAAAGTTATTAAGACTGAGCTATGGGGTAAGTGTGTTGGAAGAAGAGGGGTGTGAAGTAAATACACATGGGATACCAAAAAGCAGTTTCTAGTCTCTTTCTCTAGGTTGATAAGCCCACAGACTCTTGTTCTTGCTGTCCACGTTCATGGCCATTAGCTTGTTATTAAACAGTGAATAAAGCCAGAGTGTTAAACTCAGAAAAGCTGAACCCTGAGTTTTTTTCCTGCTGGATGTAGGAAGAAGGAGGCTTCCTTCGGGCTGTGGCCTGCCTGCTTGCCTGGGCTGGTCTGTTCTTAGGAACATGTCTGGCTTAAATAGATCCAGTTTAATCACACACCTGGTGTTTTCTTATTTTGTTTTTCTCCACATGATTCTCTCCAGTCCACTTGTATAAAAAGCATATTGGCTGCAGAGCAGTGAGCAGCTAAGGGCAAAACTTTGCGAGTGAGGTGTTTTCCATGGTTCATGACTGCAGGCTGAGGTTTGTCTTTAACAGTGTCCCACAGCTTCATAAACCTTGCAATTGTACTATGACCTTCTAAAAGGCTAGAGCCTTTTCTGGAGTCTTGCTGTATAGGAAGTTGCTCCCCATTTTACATTTATACCCGCGACTTCTCTTAGGTATTTCTTCTAGTTGATGTTGGACCAGTGTGTCAAGATCACTTAGAAATCTAAACCTACACACCATAGGGCTTGCAAATCTTCCCAGATGAATCATCTATTGGTTTTATGGCCATACATTCCAGTCTGTCATCCAAATTGGTAATGAAAATATTGCACAGCTCTAGTGCCTGGCTGGACCCGCTTTCCAGTGCCCTCCCAATTAGATAGCAAGCCCTTGATAATTATACTCTGAGAACTATGTTGTCAAGCAGCCATTTTTAGTGATTACATCTAGTTCATGTTTTCTTAGCTGGATCTTATGGGAATGTCATGTGGAATGGTGTCAGAGCTAATAAAGATTGCGTTTCTTAATATCCTTATCACTTCCGTACAGGCATGCATTTTTTTTCCTGCTGATGCATAGAGCTTTTATTGTTCCATAGATTTTTGGAAGCTAGAAGGGACCTTAAAAGTGATGAGATCTGTCTTTGTCCATGGTGAAAGTTTAAATGCGCAAGTCATGCCAGATTTATCAGGACTTTTGTAACGGGACAGTTGCCATATGACAGCTCCAGGAGATCAAGAGGAAACAAATGTCGTGTGTTTATGTGTCCCAAACAAAATTAAACAATTACCTGAATCCAGTCTTTAGAGTTGCCTTTGAATGAATCCCAAGCCCTGTTCTGCAAGGGAGAACGTGTCTAATCTGTACCAGATATCAGTCAACGGTTATCTGTGCCTACGTGCTGTTACTCAGATCTCATTAGCTATCTAATTGGATAATAGGCAGTACACTTCACAACTACATAAGTATATTAAGCTTAATCTGCTTTGGAGCAGGGAGGGGAAGATGCACTTGGTGACAAATGGAAACAAGAAGCTGCACAGTGGAGCAGCAGTGTAAATAGGATCCTTTCTCCCCATCACTTTCAGGAATTTTCTGTGGCAGAGACTCTGTATGTCCATAGCCTTTACAATAATATTTGAGTCCCATAACAGAGTAGCAACACTTTCAGACTTTGCCCATGTTAGCTGGACGGTTTCACTTTTAAAAGCACGGTTCTAGTGGTTAAATACCTTTGAGGTGTGCTTTAATAAAAGAAGCAGGATAACTTCATCCCTCATTTTAAATCCAATGTGATATAGCAGAGAGATGCATCTTGTGTGTGTGGGACAACTGGATTTTTGCAGTAGGTTCCTGGTCTTGTTTCCAGCATGTGAAGAAGGTGCAGAGAGGACAGGACCAGAAAGCTTGCACGGGGGTCGACATGACCAGTTCTTTATATGGAAGGCAGAAGCTACTAGGTTATGGTAATAGTCTTTCCATTTTCTTTCCTGAGAAGGTGCAGTTACTTGGTTTACCGATTTTAAAACTTTTGGAGTAGATTGGCTCTTTTCAATGGCTAATGAAAATAAAGTCAGACTGCTGTAGAAGATGTGTGTTTATATTTTCCCAGCAGCTGGTTTAATTATTGAAAGACATGGATGTGAGTATATTTCACTAGTTGTCACCACCTATTATATCTCAGGAGAAAGTATGTGCAGGGGATGTTTCTGGGTACAAAAGATCTATCTGCCAAGGGGACCTCTAGCTCAAGGTAATAGGAGAGTGATTCTAAAATGTGTCCTGTCCAAATGTTTTGTGGATTCCTTTGGGATTGATGGAAGGCTTTGAGCTTGGCCCTTTATCTTGAGGGAGGTGCCCAGGGTGTTTCATTTATAGCCTACTTACCTCATCTAAAAAGTACTTTCAGCTTGTCATGCTGTCCAATATTTGTCTGTAGTAGGCAGAAAAGACAGTAGTAGACCTCTTAATCTTTAAGTGTCTATAGCAAATGTAAACTCTGTTTAAGTGTGTTTATCACCAAGCAGCTCATTTACCAGCTGTGCAAAGTACCTTGTGGTTCATTTATGTGGGAAGTTTGGAGGATTCTCTGATGCTTTCTGTCTTGACATCTGTGTTTTTGTGGCCAGCAAGGGTTAAGAGTTAGGCACTTGTCCATGTGAGGAAACTATTCTACTGTAAAGGGGGGTGTGAATTTAAAGCATGCTGATTTTCCCATGGAAAATCTTATTTAATAACAAACCCCTTAAATTACTTTTGAGTGAAGGAGAAGGCTGCAGAGTAACTGTTTAGGTTCATTTCAGTGTAGACAAACTCCCAAACCACCAATTTATTTTGCATGAACTAGCAAATAACTGTTGAATGCAGAAGCATTTTTATAGCTATCCACACCTGGTTTAGTGTCTGGGCTAAAAGCGTGGTCAGCAGGGAAAATCTTATTGTTTCCAAAGAGTAGTTCACATCTCGGTGTCTAAATTACTGGAACAGGCTCTGGAGAGCATCTGTGTCCTTGCTTTGGCTATGTAGAAAGCCTCCCTTCCTAGCTGAGTCACCGATGGCAGGTAGCTGTTCCCTTCTATTGCTGCGTGCCTGGGTCAGCTTGCAGTTTGAAGCATCCAGAAGAAGTGAATGAGAGTGGTCTGTTACAGAGGATCTCTCCAAAGTGTTAAATGAAGTGAAGGTTGCATGCTTTCTGTAACAACATGCACTAACAATGTGTACCATCTTTACCTACCATCCCTGTTGGGAGTTAACTTCAGTACGCAGCCATACTCAGTCCATCATCAGCTTTGAGTCAGGCTAGGCTTCGACCTATACTGATTAAAGGGTGAAGAATGCTCTGTCATAAGCTGTTGATAAGGGAGTTCAGGAATAAAAGTGGATATTAAATTGTCAGTGGCCTTTTTTTTCCTTTTTGAGGTTCTTTTCCTCCTCCTGTGTGGGCAATATCTAGACATGCCCAGCACTTTCAGCATTATGGCCTGCCTGGCCACTGCTTTCTGCAGATCAAACCCACCCCCAGTAACTTATGAATCAAAAGCAGAACACCTGCTTGGTTGGTCATTAGTATCTTCTTTACAAAATGTCTTAAAACCAAACCAGTCGTGCAGTGCTCCATGTTGTCAAGAAGACAAGGTGCTGAGATGTGTGATGCTGCTTAGCTCTTGGGGAGGATTCATCTTGTGGTTGTGGCAGAGTGTAGATGAGCTATCCTTGTAGAGGGATCCAGAGATCTGACAAAGTGATGTGTCACTGTAGGTCTTCATTAGGGTCTTTAAGCACTATTTTGAGTTTCCTGAGCCTAAGTCATAGAACATCTTATATCTGGAGTCAAGGCCTTGACTGTTGCAAGCAGCCCTTTAGAAAGCTGTGCAAAGATCCTCGTGTCTCTCAAAAACAGTGGCCTGTATTTCAGAAAGGGACATTGTGAGTGAGAAGAACAAGTTTCAAATCACATGTCTCCCAACAAGTACTGTTCTTTCGATAGGAAGACTTGTTGGAGAATGTTAATTGAGTCCCTTTTTAAATGAAGGAGGCTTTGCTTCCTTCCCAAGTTTTCAAAACAAATTTTCCAAATACAGAGCCTATGTTTCATTCAAGTGTAAATCCTTTCTCTTTAACCTGGAAGTTATCCCAGAAAAAAAGCCTATCCATTCACTGCAGGACAGACCCTTGTGGTTGTGGTGGAAAAAAAAGAAGTGGATCAAATTGTCCAAACAGGAAGGGAATTAAGAAAAGACTGCTCAGTGAGCGGAGTACTCAGTTAAGTTTAAATGGTTGTCCTACAAACTCCACTTTATATCTCTGTTGCTTTTGAAGCATTGCACAATAATTGAAGTGTTTGCTAAATTTAGAAATGACAAATTTTTCTTGCCAACATGCCAGCCTATCTGTAGGCTATATGGATTTCAGCATGTAGTTATGAGATGGATGCAAACAGTGATTTGAAATTTACTGGCTTGTTATCTCTTCTGACTTACCCACCAGGACTGAGCTATGTGCATCTGATACTTTACACTGATGCCTTTTCATGTGAGGATATTAATTGAAATGCTTATTGGCACAGCTAGGTGCTTATGCTGTTTTACATACAGTGGAGCTGAAGTATTGAAAGGATGAAGTGTGATGTGCTGAATAAAATGAGCTCCTATTTAAACACATTGAAATTGTGCTATATTTTTAGCGCCTTATGGATAGGATTGTCATTCTTTTACCCCCAGTCACATGGGAAGGCTGTGGAAGAATAGATAAATCACAAGTGTCCCAGTTCCTGGTTTCTGCTGTTTACCACATGTCAGGTCTTCCTGCTCTGTGAAAAATATCTTAGATCTAAAATCTCTCTTTTTTTTTTTTTTTTTTCTTAGCCTGTGCTATTTAATTTTTCTCTTTCTGAGCAATGTTTTATCTTAATTCTGTGAAGCTATTTGAGACACACTTTCCTGAAGCGGAGCATTGCAAAGCAAACTTCCCTTTGTTTCAGTGAAATGTCGTGATTGTCACAGGGAAGAAATGCTTTTGAGACCAGGTGTTTCAGCAGGACTGAAAGGCACCTTGCAGAAGTAATGCTCGATCATTAGTGTGCATCCCAAGGCACTCCAGGCTGCAGTTGCCTGCAGGGCACTTAGTAACCTCAAAGCACAAGAAGCTGACTGGAGGAGCTTTTCTGTCAGAATCTCCAGGCAAAATTTCATCCTTGGGCTTTATTTTGAATTTCAAAACAAGGTGGAAACAAAGCTGAAGGTGTCACTGTTCTGTTCTCATATCTTTTTGCTCACACCCTTCTTTTGCTTGTCTTTCATGAGCTGTTTCTGCTCTCTGCTCTGTTTTGGTGTGCCTAGCACTCAGGATGAAAATCCCTCAGCAGGGTGAATTACTTCTCTTGCTTTATAGCAGGGATGCATTCCTGTATATGACAGAGTTTTTTAGCAGTCACCAGTTTCCTCTGGATATCTTTAAATGACCTGGATATAGACAGTGTTTAGTTAGGAGAAGGTCTGTGCTTTTTGTATTGAAACATTTATTGTCATATTTAAAACCCCACACCTCAAGCACCATGGGTAAAACACCTATTTTCAAGGGAAGCTTCTGGTGGGTGAAAATCTCAGAAAATTAGTTTACCAGCCATGAGCTAGACTTCATCAAGATCTAAGGACATGATTCCCAAGCTGAATTCCTCTGCCTTGGCCTCTCTTGTTTGATACGTGAGCGTGTTTATGCAGACAGCAGGATGGAGAAACCTGTATGTATTGCAGTGTGCTAAAGCCAGCCCTGGTTATGTGTCTCTGCTGTCTTAGAGCTGGAGCATATGGTTTGCATTTAATGTTCCAGCAAAGCACGAGCCCAGGAGAAGTCCCCTCAATACAGCTCCACCTGCAGAGATACAGTTTTCCTGGAGTCATGACTAGTCTCTTCCAGGCTGAAGTCAATCCAGTTACTGTGGGAGTAACTCTGTGCGGTGTTCAGCTCTTCTAATTTTGGTTCTCATCCCCTAGTGTTTCTGTTGCATTTAATGATTTTCCCTCTGGCTTGAATGGTAAAGATGTGGTAACTGCTCGGGGATGGCTTAAAATCAAAGATTCAGTGTGGGTGTTGCTTTCAAATAGACAAGAAATGATGCTATTTAGAGAGTTGTGCTGCTATTTCAGGCAGTTTGTTAGGTCTGGGTTCTGAGAAGTGGTGAGAAAAAATAATTGCTTTTGGGCTAGCGTGTCTCATATGGTGTGTCCTGAAATGATCCTCATGTGCACATTGAGTTGGAACCAGTACTGAGCCTCTCTGCATGCAGATTCATTCCCTGTCTCACTCCCCTATTACACACTATGGGAGGAGAAGAAAAGATGCCTGGTGAAACTTTGCTCCCAAGCTTGCTGCAATGAATTTAAAACCCCAAAACCACAGAGAATTCCCAAATGTATTATGGACACCAGTGTTTATTTGACTGAGACCCCATTGTGTTCCGAGTTGTGCAAACACAGGCAAGTTTCCTATTTAATTAAGACTAGTTTTATCGATACAGTTTCCCAAATAATTGGAGAGAGAAGGAAGGTAGTGAAGATAAGAACGCATGATTATGCAGATGGGATAGGGTACAGCTTTTTTGGCAGTCAGAATACAAGTTCTTCAGGAAACTTGTTTGCAGCATTGTTCTGTTCTATCACACCAGTGTTTTTAGTTTGTAACCTTTTTTTCCCCCTGCAGTTTACTGTCTCTCTCTCCTTCCTTTTACAGTCCTGAAACACCAAGCTTTGATTTCATGAGAAGCTTAACAGTGGTGGATACCTCCCAGTACTGAAAGTGTTCAAGGAGCTGGAAATAAGAGGAATATGCCCACCAAGGGGTCGACCAGGGCTTGGCAAGCTTGTAGAGACATGGTAGAAGGCAGGCCAGTTTGACTCTGGTTGTTGCTTGCCCTGGTTAGCTCAGCAGCTCTGTTCCTGAGCTATTTACCTTCCGTGTTGTCTGAGGCTAACACAGCCAAGCTGTGTCTTGCTCTGCTGGTTTAGGTTCTGGCCAGCTCAGTGTTGATCGGTCCCCAGTGGTCTATAACATGTGCAAACAGTGATTTCAACCGCAGGTTTTAGTTGCAACATCACTATTTCTATCACCAGGGTTAAGACAGGAATATCCTATTCACTGCAGCAGGTTGAATTGCCACTCTGGTGTCCCTATTTTCTCCTGTTGCTCCTGATGCAGTAGAAGACTGTTGTGACAGTGTAAGCTGTTCCTGGTGATTGAGTAGATGTTGTTAGGTGCCTTCTAGGTAGGAGGGCCCTGGTACCTATCTCTGCAACCTCTCAAAATAAAGCTGATAACGCCAACTACAGCATATATTTGTTCTGTCTTCAGGGGGTTTGTTCACCAGAGGATTTACTGGATTTGCTTCTCTGTTGTGCAAGGAACATGCTGAAGCTGTGCTTTTTGTTGCTGCTGTGAAACTCTTTTAAACTGCGTCCTGTGTAATACTGTAGCCTCTGGCACATGAACCACAGCATGACAGTGTTCTGATCTTATTAGCTGCATGGGCAGGAGAAGCTCCGTAGCCCAGACCGCATGGCGCAGGGAAGTCATTGTTTGAGCTGCAGACGAGCTAACCAGCTTTGTGTGGTGAGAAAAGCTGCAATGAAAAGGGGAAGGAAGAGATTTATGCCTCCAAAACTGTCCCAAAAGCTCAGCCAGGCTGACCATAGTTGACCCATCTTACCATCACAGGGTGCCTCTGTGTGTTCCTGAAAGTCCTTTGACTTCATTCTCAGCCCGTTTATCTGGGAACCACTTGGGAATGGTGACCACCTCCTAGTAGTTCCACAGGAGCTTCTGATGGTGGAGGAAATACTCTAGTTCTTAGTTTTATCCCCATACTGGAAATCAAGATGCCAACCGGCTGGCCACAGTGCATTCCAGCAGGCTGTCAGAGGGGGCTTTTGAAAAGTAGTTCAAGATAGCTTGCTTCCTTCCCAGCATCTCAGAGCTGGCTGAACCTGCTTTATTCTCACAGTGCCCTTCAGCCAGAGGAACACGCTTGAGAATCAGCCATAGGCCAGCCAATTATTTTGATTTATTTTCTTTTCCCTCAGATTAGAAGGGCTTGAAAAACACATAATGGTAAGTTTTATTAGTGAGTTTTAAATGGTGTGATTCATCCCCTATGTTCTTGGCATGATGTTCTTTGGTTTATTTTTTGGATATCCTTGCAGTTCTGTTAGTGCCAAGCACTGTATGGAAGTACCCTGTGGCAGACAACCTGCTCTGCCCATATGTTAGCTTTAAAAAAAAATCAGCTCATAATAGGAAGTCTTTATACTGCATGCCAAGATGCTTGGGGCTTGTTAAATATATTGTACTTGTCAACAACTACCCAATTTAAAAAGTATCCTTGGTGTGAATCAGCTTTGAACAAGTTCATTTGACTTGAGGGATGTTTGCAGGCATTAAAACAAGTTGGATCACAGTGGTAAAAACGTGCAGTGGTTTCCTGATCAAAAGCACCATCCAGTGACACCCCCCTATTTTTTTTATTTCTTTCTTTTTTTAAATCTCCTCTAAACGTTCAAAAGTAAGAGATTTTTCCCAGTTAGGAAATTTTTGGTGAGTGTGGGTGTGTGTTCCTCAACAGGTTAGTTTTTAATCAGAACTGTGGCACCCGTTTATAAAGTGAGCTCTGCTCCCTGCCTGCTCCATCCTTGCTGGCTTGTTGTCTGCCCAGCCCGCTCCCCTGCCGCCTCTGCAAATGATCTATCAGCGGGGAGGCTAGTCCATATCTGATGGGTATAGGGGCCAGTGGCTTGTTGCAATGTTTCCCATCCCTCCTTGTCTTGAAGACTGAATTATCATAGATACCTTTTGTCCACATTTCCTACTCTCTGCAGGCTGCTGGTCTGATTCCTTAGAGATTTGGACACTTGCTAATTATGTCTTTTCTTGCAGTGCAGCTTCAGATAAACTGCTCAGAAAATCAGGTGGCAAAGGAGGTGCCCAGGGTCTTTAAGCTGGCAGGAGATCTTCTCATGGAGACTTTTCTGTCATCTTTGCTGGTTCAGAGAAAATTATAAAATGTCAGATTTGACAGTTTATTCTCTTTATCTCCCCCACATTTTTTTCCTGGATGATGGAGCTGTGGGAAGATGCAAAGGAGACAGCTCTCTTGGATCACACTTACGAAAAATATTGTTTCTCAGGACGGTGTTTTGTTGTTGTTGAAGAACTGAAACATTTCTGCTTCCTTTTCTAGGCCAGCAGTGTAGGACCACAGAACGGTGCCATTGCTGGAGCCTGTAGCCTGCATAAGGTCTGATGGTCTCAAGTCTAAGATCTAACAACTTTGGGCTGCTTCTTATTCATGACTAGTGGAGTAGTTTTACAGAGGTGGCTCTGGGTGGTCATCCATATATACCACAGGTGAAATGGCTTGTCCAAGGTCCCACAGACCATCACTAGTGCTAGGAGTGGGAGTCCATTTTTTGTTGTGTGTGTATTGAAGAAGTGCGGCTTCTTCCTGGCTTGGGAAGAGGAAACAATTTAGTATGGCCCCATTTCTGTCTCTCCTGAGAGCTGATATTTCTGGAAGAGAGAGGGTAAATTAAGATAAGGCTTGTGGGGGTTTGTTACAAGAACAAAGGCTAAGCAACCCAGCTAAGGTCGTCATCTCAGGCTGGAGGAGACCTGACTTCGGACAGGCAAAGGTTATTGCTGTAATTTCTCTGTCTCTTTTGGGATGTGTCTAGAGGAAGAAGAGCACAGAGTCAGCCTGAAGGTCTCTGCTGCCTTCAGAAAAACTGATGCTGAAGAGATTTAGGGTGCAAGGCTACAGGTTTGGTATATGGGTAAAATGGGAAGTGTTTTGTTTATGCTGCTGTCTAAGAGTACATGTGGTGTGTTATTAATGTGTTTCCTTCCTTGATGTCTGATCCAGCTCTGCATTCACTGTGTGTCAGTCATTGGAGTGGGTCAGTAATTTGTAAATGAAGCTTGTAGATGCTAAGATCAATGCTACTGAACTGCAGCCTTTTCAGTGCCTCAAGCCACATATGATGGCTTGTGCTTTTACATGGGGAAATTTTAATGATGGCAGCATTTGTCTTCAGTTCCAACTTGCTTGTCTCTCACAGCTACCCCTGTGAAATCTAGCAACTCTCTGGAAATTGAACCACTCTGTTCCAGCCTCTGCCTGTGGACATGTGAGGCAGAACATGAGCTGCTTATCTGCAGTAGGAGTGCTGGCTTGTTTTTTGTGAAAAGCTCACTGGCTTCCTTGTATCACTGTGAGACAGAGATGAGCATGGTCATCTCTTCATGACCAAGGCTGGTGGGCAAAAGTGAGACCCACAGGATAAATGGGTGGCATTGATGGTATGGGATGCAGTAGGGTTGGTATGGGATGCCACAGGGTTGATGGAGATGCTTCACTCAAAACCTGCTTGGGGCAAGGAAGAATTGCTCACTCAGGCTCACGTGGTCCCATGTAGTGTCTGCAAGTCTCCTGTCTCTGGACAGGTGTGAAGTGGTGATGAGGAGCAAGGGGCTGAAGTTGCACTGGTGGGAAAAGCAGGGGATTTTGGATCTGTCTTGCTTGTTTCAAGTACCGGAAAACACTGCATTCGAGCAGACCATGATGGTGATGGTCCTGCTTGGAGATGGAGTTTGGACTAGGGCCTTTCAGGGGCTGCTTCTGACCGACACTTCCAATTTCTGTGAGCTGTCAGAACATGTCTCTTCTGCCAAGATCTGCTGCCAGCCCATGTCTGGCAGCTGCCTGCAACAGAGGGCAGCAGGACTGGTCAGGGGCTGAGTGACTTGTTCCAGCTGCCCACATCCGGACAGCACACTTGTTTAGACTAAAATACCAAATTGGATGAAGCTTTGAACATGAGGATGACGAAGAAATGCCATTCTCCAGGTGGTTTCAGCCCAGCTGGAGGTGGCTTTCCAGCACGTGCAGGCGTTAACACAAGTTAACCTTGATCTCACTGGTGCGTATGCTGTTGGTCACACAGGCTTATGAGCTTGGGAAGGGCCCTGGTATGTACGTAGATGGCCAAGGACCACAATTTTCCTCCTGCAGCTCTCCAGGTAGCTGAGTAAACGAGGTGTGCAGTAAACCTCCTGTTGTGCTGCATACGCAACCTTGCTGGGTTGGCGTTTGCACAACTCCTGTACTAAGGCAGTTCATAACAGCAGGCTTGTTTCGCTCACGTAGCTGACGTGGAGTACTTAAGTTCAATTAATAGTGCTCCTGCCTTCTGTTGAAAGGGTGCCCATACTTAACGTGTGCTGGTATAAATGGTGATTCTGAAAAGGATTGTAAGTAAGTTTGGCGTGTAACCTGCTGGACTAAAAAGAAGGGAAAGAGAAAAAAGAGACACATCTTCCAGTTTGACATGTTTACAGTCTGGAGAGCTTGGAAAGAGTGTCTTGAAATAACAGGCAGTAAGGATTAATGTGTTTGCTATTGAGAAAGCTGATGAAAGGGAAAAAGAGGGAGAAGTTACAAAATACTTGTTTATTGTGCCAGGAGCTGTGGAGAGCCACAGCTAACAGCAACCAGTGGCTCTGGTGACAGGTGGTGCTGGGGCCAGAGCAGAGATGTCTTTTCACTTCATATTTCTGAGTAGACACAAAACTGATCTGCTCTATCCTGACCTATGCTCAGTGGACAGCCTGAGTCTGAAGCCTGGAAAGGTGTTACAGGAGATAACATTGCTCTAACTAGAATAATCCTTCCAAGCACTTCTCCCTCAGCTTATTAAAAAAAAAAAAAAAGGTGCATTAGAGATGATAATTGAAAATTTTGTTACTGCAGTTGCTCAGTACAAGTAGCGCTAGACTGCATAATGAGTTAATGGCCTAAATGCTGGAGTGTGTTTATATCTGCTAAATAAGTGGTCATTCTGTTTCTGTTGTGGAGCTTTTGTATATGGGCTCTGCCTTCAAATAACAGAAATTATTTCATCTATTGCAAAAAGGCTTTTGAATCTCTATATCAAAAATTTTTCTCTTTGGGTTATTTTTAAATTGTTTTCTGAGATATAGGAGAGATCCTGCACTGGATGTCCTGTGTGACTGATTTTCATTCCTTAGGGATCACTGGAAACCACCTGCATGCGTGCTAGGTCTCTACAACACCATGCAATGATGCACGTGGTCACAGACATACAGTTGTGCATGACAGTAGATTCCTGAGGAGCAAAGGCCAGAAAGTTTTGTCTTGAACATCTGTCCTGGCTATTTCCATCATATAGGCAGGAGCATTCCCAGCAACACAACCCTGTGTTCCGGTAGGACCAGAGTGTAAATGTCTGTGAGAGATCGGGTCCCGTTTTAAAAGCTTCAAACAATATACTCTCTGTCTTTAGTGAAAAGTATTTCAACAGCTGATTAGTGTCACTGTTAAAAATAGACATCTTATTTCTGTTCCGACTTTTTCTAGCTTCTGGTCTTGGTTACTCAATCTTGCTTTGTCTCTGCTTAGATTGAATTAGTCCTTTGGTGTCAAGTATTCTCTATTTGTAAACACTTTCAGACTGTGATGACAGACCTGCATTATAAACAGATATGTATGTAGTGCCCCTTCATGTATTGATAGTATCTTGAATAGTTGCACTTAAAATAATAATAAAATAGTGTGTTTATTTCTTGTGTTTCCATTTAGTTTTTCAACTGAAACAAAGTTTTGTTTTTGTCTGAGTTCCTTTCAGACACACAATATTGTTGTTTAGGTTTCTCATGATGCTTAATTCCCATCAGTTAAAAACCTAGACGGAATAAAGTGATTCTGGTTGGTTTATGCTGGAGCTGCTTGGTCTGTGTGGTCAGCAGGTGATTTGTTTGTTTGTGTTGATGTTGCATTTCTCACCTCCAGATGGGTTGTTACAGTTATTAGACTGTCAATTCAACACTCTACAGAACGACTGAAAAATTCGGGTGAATAGTTTGGTTAGGAAAGAAAAATCTGTCCTTGTACAGGAGTCTCAGAATAGCATGTGGAAGTGTCGCCATTGGCTGCCTCTTCTGGAGGTACAGTTCCTCTCAACCTCATTTTATCTTTAGAAAGTTATTTCTAGATCGGTAAGTATGCCATGGTAATACGAGGTGATATGTTGAGTGAAAGAGTCAGTACTGAGGTCCCTGTGTCTGAGTGTGTGTGTTCCTGGAGGTTTCACATTGGACTTGCTGTACTCTGTCCCGATGAATGCCCCTTGATGGCTGGGATGCATTTTGGCTCTCCTGCAGTACATCTTCTTGTTTAGTTTCATCCGCAAGGAGTGAAGCTGTTTGGCTTGGGAAGTGGAGGTGTTGAGGTCACTCCAAAGCAAACTCTTGATCCTAGCTAAACTGCTAATGTGAGAGGACTCGGAAAGGTTAGATGGCTGTTTTATAGTGGTCTGTAAGCTTCCTTTCAGCCTGTCCTTCCTAAGATAGGTATGCCAAAGATCAGCAGGAGGGGTTACCCTTCCTTTCCATCACCTGAAAGGCTGCAGAAGGAAATGCAAGTTGGACACCCGGATGATGAAAATGGGGTGAGATGAGTCGCACCTGGGATGACTGTGATTGTGGTCTATGGTATGCTGGGAACTCACAGTTGTGGCTCCTGAGTACAAGACAATCTGCTGTGTGATATGAATTTGAAAGGGAGAGGAAGGACGCTTTTTTTCCTAAACTGACCAATCCTGGTGGAAAAAAAACAAGCACAGCAAAAAACCCCCAACCAACCAGCAGACAAGCCTTTAGACACAGAAGCCGTGTTTTCAGTACGTTGCCTTGCCTAAGTCTGTGTCATCGCAGCTAAGACAGTGCTGCCACGGGTGTATTTGTGCAAGCTAAAAATAGCAGATTTCCTTGAGAAATGTTTTTGTTTATTTTGGTTCTGTATTTTTAAATTGTTGGAGCCTTGGTGACCTTTTTCTTAAGGGTCCTAGAAGAATAGCCTGATCAGAGAGTATTGTTGTAATAAGGAGAGCGGTTGTGAACTGCCTTAATTCTATGGCTTCTTCCTTGTGACCGGCAAGGTTTCACTGGCAAAATGAGGGGAAACAAAAATTATGGACGTACCTCTGAACTTCATTGCTATTGATGCTTGATTAAAGGTAGAGAAGGCTAGAGTGACATTTGTGTTCATGCTATTTCTAGGTTGCCATTGTCTGTGGGATCACTGTAACTTAAATAAATAGAAGGCACTCTATGTTAAAGAGATTATATCCAGAATATATCCCTCTTAAAAGGATGAAACTCAAGAATATTTTCAAAATTATTTCTAAGTTATTGCTAGGGTAGCTCTTGTGTGAAGTCCTGCTGAAAGCTAACAAGGCTCCTCTGTGCAGATGAAAAGAATCATTTCCCTGGAAGCAGTCAGTGGGCTGGGTACGTAACTAAGATCAGCAGTGATAAAGGGATGGGGAGCTCATAGGATTGAATGGTACAAATACCAGGAATAGAAACCCATGATTCTGGGCTAGTAGAATGATGCCCATCTGAGAAAAAAATTATTTTTGCAAAGATTTGTTTGCTGGGAAACAGCAATTGAGCTCAGGATTTTTTTTTGGTGGGGTTGTTTTTAGGGACTTTTTTTTAGCTGTTTTTTTTCTTTTGCATGAAGAAAATGGACAGTAATGAGAAGAGATGAATGAAAGGTGGGGCACTTAAGGAGGCAAGGTCAGAATAGTGGTAGAGACTGAGCAAAGGGAGCTGGTCTGCAAGAAGTGATTAAAATACCATAAGTGAGATATTTAAAATGCAAGAGGATCAAAGCTGTATTTTTAAAAGAGAAGGAAGATGTGTATTTATTTTTTTTTTTGCTTTATTTTATTGTGGCGTGTGCCTGTTAGCTGTCTCAGGGGAAAGCTATAAGCAAGACAAATCAAAGGGAATTTTACTATTAGTCAAGCTATGATTTAGTACTACTGATGCTCTTAAATGAACACACAGTAAAATTACAGCCTCAGAGAGATTCACAGTAGAACAGCTAACACTTCTTACCCTGTGATTTAAAAAAACAACCAACAAAAACAAACAAACAAAAAAAACCAACCAAAAAACCCACCCCTAACAACAACAAAAAACCTGACTCTTTTTGGCAATGAAGAAAAAGTAAAAAGCCAAACTATCTTTGTGTCACAGGACCTAGTAATATTCTCTGGCTTAATTCCTGGCTGGTGGCTTGGCAAGTAGGTAGAACATTGCACATAATAGACTGTGTCTTATGTGCTTGTCTTACTTATGAGCCTAACAGAGTGTATTGATACTGAATACTGAAATAAAGTGTAGTAGGGATTCGTATATTCACATCGTCTGTACATTTTAGTGGAGCATTTCCTTGGTTGGAAAGCCTAAGCTCTTGCGAAATTTTAATTTCCTTCCTCTGATGGATCATACGGTAAAGGTTGTTGGCTAATTAAGGGTGGTTTCTAAGTCAGGATTCTGTACACACAAAATACCCTGTTATTTTCTCATCTGTCTAGACAGGTCACCTAATCCAGTATTAAAATGCTGAAACAGGAAGGGAAAATATTTCCTTGAAGCTTTCATATGAAGAATTCACATGGGTTGCTGAAGCCGGGATTAGGAATGCTGTACTAAAAAATCAGCTAAACCAGTTCAATTTCTGTAGGATGTAGATGGTAGGAAAGATGTATGTTTACTGTAGCAATTAACATACATGCAATGAAGTATCATCTGGAGAGTGGATGGAAAGTGGAGAGTGTTATAGAATGCTTATAGGTTGCAATATATCCTGAAAGCATTTCTAGTAAGAGTTATTTCAGCTGTGGATTTATAGTAGCTCACAAATGTGGAAGGACTAGCCAGATTATGACTTATTTCTTCTGACACAAAAATGACTAGAATCATATATGAAGATCCTTAGCAGCAAGGAGCATATGAACAGGGAGTGACTTCAGTGCTTCTTATGGTTTTGGGGGATGTCCTCAGTGTTCATTGGGCAGTGGTTTTGAAACACCAAAAGAACATTAATGTTTACATAAGGTTAATAGACTGTGGAGATCTTCAGCACAAAATTTTTGTGAAGGCCAAAGTATGTGGATTCAAAAAGGAGTTGGCAAATGCAAAGGGGAGAAGTCCCCCTTGTTGTTATGTTCAGAGGTGTGGACATTAGCTCTGCCTTACAATGTTCTTATTGGACTCACTGCTAGAAGCTGGTTCTGCCAGAAGAGGGTCATTCCTCTTTGTACCAACCTCAGACTCTTCATTACAACTTGATGTGGCATTTCTTATGTACCCTTTAATAACTGCTTTGCCCTTTATATCCCAGTGGTGGACTTCCCTGAAGCTTTGAATACAGAGATCCCACTGTTCATGGCGCATCACAAAAGAAACCAGAGAAATCTCATGTTGTACCTTGTCAGATTAAAAGCCAATAATTTGCCATACTTGGGAGGGGAGGGAAAGGACCAGTGACAGGGCCCAAGAAATATAGTGTTTTCAGTCAACCTCAAGAGAAGATGGTGGAAAAAACATTTCATTGTAGAAAGCCCAGCTCCTTCCCATTGTCCTGTACTGGTAAACAGAGAAAAGTGATGCTTCCTTTCTTTCAGTTGGGTTTTTAACTAGAATGTTGTCCCTCATCTCTGTTTGTGGTGTGTGTTTGTGTGAGTCTGTTGAGGAATGGTCTCATCTTTCCTATCAGCTTCTGAGTGGTGAGGATTTAGCCTACACGTCATGAAGCAGTTCCTGACTAACTTCTGATGGAGGCCCTACTTACCTGGAGTGCCATATTCCTTCTTATCTTAAGCCATTCTGAAAATCTGCTTTCAGAGTGGATTAAGATAAAAAGGTAAAAGAAAACCCACTGCTCTCCCAGGTGAGCGAAGTCTACAGGAGAAATGAATCGGCATCAAAGCCGGGTAGAGACAAGTCCTAAAGTGTCTATAGCTGGAAACAGCCCACCTCACCATTGGGTGTAGGAAGGAACTTTGCATCTTCCTCTTCCCTGCCTGCTCCAGGTCTTTACTGTTTCTTGTGGAACCAGGGAAGAAATCATTCAATGCTACTTCTTCAAACTGTTGTGTACTGGTTTTGAATCCAGCTTGTTCAGAAGTAACTCCAGTGTCTGGTTTTGGCTGCTCACAGTTTTTCCACTCTTTCACCGTGGACTAGAAAGCATTGGATTCTTGACATGTTTGACTTCAGCCTGGAAATAACTCTCCCAACAGTGTTCTCTGGCTCCCTATGACAAATATCTGCTAGCTGAGACCTGTTGGTCAGGAGATGAAAACAGTGATACGATTGATGTGATCGCAGGTAGAAATTTTTGAGCCAGCTTTGTCTGCAGCCATGCTAATGTCCCCTGTTCTGTTGTTCAGTTGGAACCGAGCTGTATTGGCAAAAGCAGAGTTTGTTGTAGGCACTCTGCTAATCTCTCTTGCAGGTGAGCCCAGATAGGGTGGATTGAGCCAAAATTGTTCTGGTTGAAACTAAACACTTTCAAAATAGTTGTCAAGAGCTCTAGTAGGACCACTTTACTATTTTTACCATTGCTTAAATCGCTACTGCCTACAGTCTGGTGACTCCAGACTGTACAGAGAGCAGCAGATGCTTGGTTAACATACATAAATGCTTTAAGAATCTGTCCAAATGAAACCACTATTGTTTTGTATTTCATTAGTACACATGATTGTGTACTGCAATAGTCCAGCAGCTTCTTAAGCCCAAAGGTTTGATTCTTCTTCTGGTGATGCGAGAGAGAAACAGGAGTCTCTGCCACTAGCCAAGTGTTGGGAGAACTAGTGTTTATCCTTTGCAAGTCAGGACTGATGCCATCTGGGCCTGGAGGAGTATGGGTCTCTGTACCCTGTTCTTCATGATCATGAAGGCAGGTGTGAACCTACCCAGAACCAGATGACTAGACTTTGATATTCATCTATAAAGACATCCTACATTGGTGATGCCTGATTAAGACTTAACCTTAACCATGAACTTAGGCTGTGTATTTAAATAAGGTGATGGGATCCAAGAACTAGGAGTATACGCACTTAAAAAGATGGCTTCTAGGAGTTTGCAAAGAAAAATAGGATACTGCTTGGAGGCTAGTCAAGACTGGTACGGATTTGAACCACTTTTCATCAAAGACTGAGGCTGATTCTCATGTGGCATGACAGTGTTGGCTCTAGGGCCTGCATTATGTGGCTGTGAATTTTTCAACTGGCCCTTGTTGGCTTTCATCAGTTGAAACATTTTTCTGTCTGCACCAGTTCTGCAATGATTGGTTTGATATCTGATCTCCATGCTTTGAACTAAATCCTTTTTACCTAGTCCCATAGTTATATGATCTGAAGCTTATGCTTTGTGGTTGCCACAGAAGCAAAGTGAAGCTTCATTGTTGTGTTGTGGAGCTTGTTGGCACTGGGCATGTGGTTTTCTTTTTTTTTTTTTGTCTTTACCACAAAATTACCACTTCTAGAGGTTATATAAAGAGATGGGAGTTTGAAAATCCTTTGACTTCTCGGGAAATAGTCTACATGGTACAAGAGGGTGGAGATTTCTGGAGTTTCCAGTACTGGTGCTCCAGGCTAAAAGTTGTTGCATCCCAATTTGACCTCAGTTGTCCTTCCTATGTATCCCATTTTGAACGCTGGGTTTAGTTCACCAGTTATTTATCTTCCCTGCTGGATTTTTTTTTTAAAATAGATTTCCTGAGGATTTTTAACTGCAGAGGATAAGTTTGAGCTGAGTTCCCTGAACACACTTGTTTGCTTTTTCCATAGGTTCCTTAGAAAGAGAGCTTGGACGGCATGCAAAGTTGTGAAATATCTGCAGACAGCACGGATGATCCTCTTAGTAGTGGCCTACGGAGAAAGCGACAGCCTCGAATAGTAGTTATTGGTGCTGGGCTTGCAGGGCTCTCAGCAGCCAAAGCGCTCTTGGAAAGCGGTTTCACGGATGTAACTGTCCTCGAGGCGACTGACCGAATTGGAGGCCGCGTGCAGAGCGTGAAACTTGGTAAGAGCAGCATTTTGGGACTAATGCATTGGGCTTTCTTTATTCTGCTAGCCTGACTTTGTGCTCTCGTTAGGTTAATTTGACCTTGTAAATGTGCTTTTTTTCAGTTAATGTGCACATGCAAAAGGTTATTTGAAGTGACTTTTTCAGGAACGTAAATCCTTGGGCTCCTTTCAGTGTGGGTGGGTGAATCTGAACTCTTTTGTGCATATCTTCTGAGGGACAGCTGCTCCAAAACCATGTTTCCATAAAATAAACACCTCGTGATTGGTTTCAGTTCTACAGGGAGAACTCTGTGTAACAGATCTGTGAGAAGTGATCTGTGGGTAAATAACTGTCAGGACAGTTTCCACCAAAGTTTTCAAGCTTCGACTCTAGACTAGGAGCAGTCAGTAAATCTCCTGGCTAGTGAAGGGCTGTGTCTTAGTGACTTACATGACTTGCAAAGGGGTAAGCTCCAAGCTATTCTGTTTTCACAAATAGCCCCATTCATTTTGTTATAACTAATTTACTGTGTAGGGCACTACCCTCTGTGAATCAGGCTACTGGAAAAACCTCTTCAATGTGTCCTTTCATCCTGATTTGCAGCTTTTCTACCTCTGTGGCTTCCTTTCTTGGTGTTAAAAATAAGAAATAAAATAAAAAAAAAACTCCTGTGTCAATTGGAAGGGCTTGTAAAATCTCTAAATACAAAACATTGGAACAAATGTTGTCTTTTGCAGCACAGTAGTCAACAACACTTTCCCTGGAATCTAGAACGGCATTGCCTGTCTCTTCTCTGTAGGAGATAAAAAGCTTTTCATTTTTACTGAATTGCCTTCCTGAGTTCAGTTAACTAGTTCTGTTTCTGATCCCACTTTATTAACTATGGCCTCTTGCTGCCCTCCTTTCTTTTTAATTATCAGGTGCTTACATCACTTACTACATTTTACTCGATAAACTTGCCATGGTAAATAAGCAGCAGTGTCCTATGAACTTTCAGAAGGGAAATGAATGAAAAGGCAGTCGGACAAATCTAATCTCCAGGGTTTGAATAGGGCACTTTACATTCTGCTGAGACTTGGCATAGAGGTTGGAATGGGAAGTGTGTCCTTTACTCACAATACACTGTATTAAAAATATCCTGGATCATGTCTGTGAAAGGAGGGAAGTGTTAAAGACCTGAAATCTTCAGGGAGCAGTATATAATTTTGTCAGCGCACCTGGGAAATAGTTTTGTTGTACTAGTATTGAGACCAATTCTGTCACCTTTGGACACCTTCACTGGTTACTCATATCTTTGTCTCTGCTGGGAATCTACCTCCTGTTCGTTATTTCTTCTTAATTAACGCGAGACAAGAGCAGGCTTTTCAGTCCAGTGGAGATCTTGCAGTTTGTAGATGTAACTGTTATTTGCAGAGCAGAGAACTGGAATCCAGAGTCTTGATCTTTTAATACTTTTCTTAAAACTACACACTCTTTGTCTTTTCTTATCTTTTGCAAACTATCAGTGTTACACTGTGTGGGTATGGACTTCAGGTTTTTCCCAGGTCTGGTCCCTTGTGTGCTTTGCAGATGCCCTTAGCTCCAAACAATTTTGGAGCTCTGTTGGGTGGTGAGATCTTCCGAAGTGGCACATACTCAGAATCTTCATATTCTTGGTACAGAGGCGAAAGGGCAGCATGATCCTGGGCAGTACTGCCTGAAGCAGTGAGATTAAGCCTGGGGCATTCAAGACTGGCTCATTGCTCAGAACTGGCTAAAGCTTACAAAAACAAAATTGCAGAAGTGGCTCTTCAGGGTCTCTTAACATTTAGACAAGCAGATCAAAGCAGTCATATGTTAATCTGCTTGTTAAATGTTAAACTTCTCTGGCTGTTTCCCTGTCTGCAAGGGATCTTTGACTAAAGATACTGCTATGTCTTACAGGGGATAGTATTTTCCTTCAGCCGCATGGAGCGTGTTGCTACTCAGCACAAGGGAATAATTTGGATTTTCAGAGGTTTGGTTTATCATCCCTAGCACAGATAAGGCAGAGAGTTTGTGTGTTTGTGGATCATAAGTGTGTTCATTGTACGTGATCTCCAACTGCAGATACATCACGACAGGATGCCCAAGAATAGTCAGGGCTGCAAAGGGAAATGGGAAAATTCCCATGTGTATTCAGAAGGCTTGATACACAATCTGTGCATTCGTTTTGAAAATTTCTGCTATGGTATCTTGTTGTGTATAGGCCTGTTTTAACTGCTGCTTGTGTCTCAATAACTATATTCACAGAATAGAAAGCAGATTTTTTTTCTATTTTTGATGTATTGGATGATTCGTTCAAAGTAGAATACTACTGAAACTAAAATCTTGTAAGGTCCTGAAAGTAAACTAGCTATCTCTGTTTAAAAAAAATGTTGTTTAATTTTACACTTTAAATAATGTATGACTCTATATAACTTAACTCTAGCTAACAACTGGCTTATATGCTTGGGAGTGATGATAGTAAGTTTAAGTATTACAGGCAAGAATTACTATTTCTTTTTTATTGTTGGTATTTGGTTATATTCCATGCAGCTACTGAAAACAGGAGAGTTTGGAACACATCCTAATAGTTACTGAGCACCAATACAGTGGGACCTACTGGCGTATTTTTTTTTTTTATTTCAAAGTTGAGGTGCCCTATAAATAAGAGCTATATACAGGAGGATTTTAGTAGCAGAGAGCAAGCTCCTGACATAAAGCAGCAGGGAATATTCCTGCTGCTGATCTGGCATGTGATGACTCGCAGGAGGATTGCATTAACAAGGTGACTGCCACATGCAATATTTATGAGCTTTGTACCTTTGGCTGCCAATGTACAGCAGTCATTTCCGCTAGGCTGGGTGCTCTGGGAGCGTGTTGCAGTTTGTGGCACCTTAAATATTCACACGTTTGTGACTTGATGCTGCACACTCTGAAGCATATGCTTTGTTTTAGGTACCCGTAGAAATCTTGTGCTCCCAAGTCCTGTAGTGCATATTTTGAAGGGCAATCAGCACGCTTCTTAGCGATGAGGTGATTGTCTGCTTGAAAAACAAGATATGTGGAGCTTGCCTCAGAGGCAATGTTTTAGCCGGAGAGCAGCATTTCTTGGAGCTTTCACATGTTAAGCTTGACTGCATTATAGCATAGTGCTGCAGTGCCTTTCTGTCTGAGCATATATTTACATGTTAAACAGTATATGATGACTGGTAACTGCACAATCCTGTTTTCATCAAGCAGGATCCTATTAACCATCCCACTTAATCAGGCATTCACACACCTCTGCAGAGCGAGCTGCACAGTGTGGTGTCAGCTGGGGTGCTGGGAGAACACAGCTTTGCCAGGCTTTAAAATGGTTAGGTTTGGACTTCTGAGAATCTGTAAAAATGTGGGTGGAGGACATGACCCAAGCTTATTTTTAGCACCTTCTTTTAGCTGCTGAACATCACCCTGTGGTATCAGCCCAGTTGTGGCAGCGCTGGCATAGGAGAAGGTCACAGCCCTGGTGCACACCCTGTTAGTTATAAGGGAGAGAGTGGAGCTGACCAAACTCTTTGTGTTTTATCTGACAGTGCAAGGTTTTTTTTTTAAATTTATTTAAATTTTCAAAGGCCTAAATAGTAAAATATAACCCATTTACTCATTTAGGGAATGGAAATTTATTTTTGTATTGCAGTTAATCTGAGGTATATTTGTAAATAACATGCATTTTTAATCACAGGACAAAGTTAAGTTTGCAGGCCAATGTTGCTATCCCAGGGCAATCCAAATTTTCCCGCATCTCCCTGCTGTAGATGCTTTTTTTCCTGTGTCTGGGTATCCACCTCCTTTTCTCGACTACGATAGATATTGGAAGTCTTTAGGTATTCTGTTCTTTCCCTACAACTACAATATTTATGTAAATATCTTTGTGTCCATTTTGCAATAGTGGCTTCTTACAGCGCTTTTCCACACCCCCTTCACTAGCACACGGCTTCTGCTGCAGCATGAGCAGAGCATTCTCTGCTTTCTGGTCATGTTCTGAAGTGCAGGTTTAGAGAAGATGATTTAGAAAGGCCAAGTAGCAAGGACAGAGCAGCTAGCAATAACTGTGATAAGAACTGGAAACCTCGAAGATTCTGAAATTCGCCTTAAGTATCAGAAGTGTGCCACTGTGAGGTATCTTTTATGGAAACATCCCCTCCTTCTAGCACTATCGAAAGCTTGTATCCTGAAGGATGGCTTTGAAGAACACTGGCATTGCCCTTGTCTAACAGACAAAGTTTCTTAAGTGATGTTCAAACATGTGTTGCCCTTGGGCAATTGTTCTGCTTTTGCATGTGTGCCTTTTATTTAGGGTTGAGTATGAAAAGCTTTCAGGAAAATGGGCTTCAATAACTAGTTTGCTTGGTTTACTCTCCTGCAGGGCACGCCACCTTTGAACTGGGAGCTACGTGGATTCATGGTTCACATGGAAACCCAGTCTATCATCTAGCAGAAGACAATGGTTTACTTGAAGAGACTACTGATGGTGAGAGAAGTGTTGGACGGATCAGTCTTTACTCCAAGAATGGGGTGGCTTATCATCTTACCAACAATGGGCAAAGGATCCCGAAAGATGTGGTTGAAGAATTCAGCGATTTATACAACGAGGTTGGTATTCAGCTCCTTTGACAGGTTGTATATTTGCCTGAAACAGTGAGATCCCCATAACAGTTACAATGTTCCAGGTACTGGACAAAGGTAGAAAACCAGTAATTTCTTTGCAAAAAGTCAGCACTTAGTTTGCTGTCATCTGCTTAACTGTATGCCGTTTGTCCCTGATGTGGGATTAACTTACTGTTATTAGTAAGAACAATCTTTCCACATTTGTCATCAATTTAATCACTTCCAGCAGCTATTGCTGGAGAGATCTAGCCATTTGCTCGAGAAAGTTGTTAGTTAATTAAAAGAGTGGAGGAGGGATCAAATTGCTAAACAAAGTAGCATGCAAAACCTTAGCAACAACCAGCTAAATATTGTAGCCCTCTGACGTTTTATTGATGTTATAAATACCGTAGTGTGCTGCGTAGTATGCCAGTCAGCGCAGTATCGTAGGAATTGGAAGTTTTCTTGTATCAGAAGGAAAGGAACAACTTTTCTGGTAGATTCAGACCAGTGTGAACTTCAGTTTAAGGTTATTTTAATTTATTTTTATCAGTGTTTGGTGACATCATCTTCAACTCAGTGTAGATGAGGGCCTCAGTATGTGACACAAGAGCCAAAAAGAGAGGAAAAAAAAAAACCCCAAACAACAACAGAGGCAGAACCTAGAAATACTAACAAGAAACCTGCAAGATGGAAATGAAAACACATGTTTAGTGGAAAGATTAACGTCTGCTAAAAAAAAAAAAACAACAATAAACCAACGTTAGACAAAAAGGGCCAAATTTACTTTCATGTAGCTTGGCACTGCTGCTGTCATCCTAGTGTTTCTTTCAGAGGGAAAATGGTGTTTCTTATTAATTTGTGTGTTGAACACATACAAAAGATTGGCATTAGTTCTGTTTGCTTCCAGTGGGAAGACTTGGCCTTAGGCAGAGTAAAGGGAAAGAAGTGGGATTGCCAAAGTTAATTAGAATTATTTCCCACATTATCCTTAATGTCACTTATGAAGTGCATTTTGGGAGCTCAGGTCCTCCAGGTAACATGATCTCTTAGTGGGTTATATAAAGTGAAGCAAAAACTTACAAGTTTTACCAGGCTGTAGCCATGCCTAAAACCTACAGATTTTCATCTGACAGTGAGCTTCACCAGTATTTCACGCTTGGCTAAGCACACAGATTCAGGTTACTCTTGCATACTTTATGTTCATGAGCATTAAGAAAGCCACCAAGAGAAAAGTTACTGTACCCTGTAAAAAATTATCAAGAATTGAGTGAGGAGCAGAAATGGGGTTCTGAACTGGAATCTGTGGTGAGATGGCATAAGATCAGTTTTAGAGAGGAGTAGTAGAAATTCCAAAGAAACCTCCTTATGGAAGGAGTTTAGCAACCCGTGGAAGGGAGGGAATTCTTGTACAAGTGCAGGTGGACATAATTCATCTGGACAACTTTTTCATATTTCTTGATTGAAAATGGAAACAGAGCCAGCCAGGAAAAAAAAGGTGAGATCTGTGTGGAGCAAATTAACAGCAACTAAGACTAGGAAAGAGAGAGGGAGTAAGAGAAAATACTGCAGTGAGCAGCATTATTTATGTAAATGGAACACTGCCAAACTGCATGCAGTGCTCAATGATCATCCTGTCTCAAAGATGATAGGAAAATCTCCAGCAAAGGGAGAGTGTCAGGAGCAGGCAGACTCTGAAACGAGAAGAGTATGCAAAGATGAGAGCTGCTTAGCTCTAAGGTACAGCCAATAAGATAAAGGCTATAACAAGGTGCCAGTGTTTTAGAAATTATTAATTTGGTAAATCTACCCTTCCTTTTAAAGCAAGAGAAAGGGGCAGACAGTGACATGAGAGAACAACACATTAAAAGTTAATCTTCTTTATGCAACACGTAATTAGCTTATTGTTGCCACAGGATATCTTTAACACTAGGAGACAGAAAGGGCTTTCACATTTATGGATTGTAAAAATGTCTACAGCTACTCTTTGTGATAAAAAAATATGTAAGAGACAGCTTAAGCCAAGAAGAGGACATCAGCTGACATCTTAATTGCTGTTGCTGGGGAGGTTCTTTCTCTGTCTTCCTTCAAAGTGTTCTTAGAATTTTTGGGGGGCAGTTCACAGTTCTGTTGAGCTTTTGTTCCATCCTCTTCAGGATGTAAGATTGGATACTCTTTAGTGATTTAAGACAGCTGACTCTTCTTCCTTGCACTGCTTAGGAAAAATGGGAATTAAGGTGAGCTACGCGATTTCCTGAAATCTCCACTTAAAAAGAGTGTAGGAAGTATAAGTGCCCAGTGCATTTGCATTCAGGAGTGTATGGCATGTGGAGTTGGGGCATAAGGTGCAGAGAATGTTTCTGTTTACACATGCTGAGTCAGCCTGCTGCATTTCTAGTTGTTTGGGGTTTTTTTTACTATTATTGTTTATTTTTCTTTCCTCCCTTACCATAATTTTTTTTCCTCCTGGCTTGCCAATCTTCTCTTGCTTTAACTGGTGATGAAATGGGTGCTGAGGAGGAACAGTAGGAATTTGATCTTCAGTTCTGCATTTCTGGTTTTTTTTGGGATGCAAGTTTTTTGAGAGGATTTTTTAAAAATCTCTTGAAGTTGTTCAGGTTAAAAAGCCATCTTACAGGTCACCAGATCCTGAGATCAGGCTCTTTCCTTGCCTTGTAGGGGCTCCTAGACCCTTCTTAGAGTCTTGGGGCAGTCTGCTGTTAGAAATCCCACCATCATGTTGTCTCATCTCTCAGGCTGCATCTCCCCCTTTAGAAGAGGCTGAGGTAGCAAAGGCTGTGACATGCTGTCCTGACTTGAAAAGAAAAAAAAAAAACCCAAAACAACCAGAAACCACATGATGGATGCAAAGCCTAATCAGGGACGGAGCACTGGCATTACCAGTGGAAAAAGTAGTCCTGAATGAACAGGGCTAAATTTGTCAGTTTCAAATGCCTGCCCTCCCCTGCACAGCTGGCTCGCTTCCCATGGGCTCACACACTGCCCTTCTTTCCCTGCAGCTGCTGCCATGTGCTTGGGCTCGAGCATATGCCTTCAGCTCGGCTACTCCATCTGTATCTCTTCAGCCCCAGTTATCTTGTCATCTGGACACCAAATTCTAGTGAATCCAAAGTGTGGAGGGGCTGCCTTGAGTGTTTCACTTGGGTACGTGGAGTCATTTGAAGCTGGAGCCTTAGCAAGGCAAGCTTTCTCCTCTGTGCTGAATTTTCCTGGTGGTAAAGGCAAGGCACCCCAGTACCTCCAGAGCTTTGCCTCACTAGTTCATTTGGAAAGTCTTTATGCTTTTTCCAGGCATTTATCCAATCTTTTTTGGCTGGCTTCTTCTACGTCAATACAAGTTTTCCTTCTTTTTGTTTGCAGTAGTCTGAATTTTAATAGCTGTAGGGATTCCTCACAGAAGCCTGTATTTGGTTACAAGGAAGCCAAGCAGTAAGACTGCTCAGCTCTTCATTTCTGTAGCAGAAAGTTAGGTATGAGAAACTGTCTTAACTGAGAGGCTGTTTCACTGCACTGAAGTCAGTGAAGTCTGATTGGGAGCTTGTGATTGAGGTGACCCAAGTCATCGTCCATGAGAGCACTGGAAACTGTGATGAAGGTCCTCAGTCCTGCAGAGCCACTACCTGGATTTCCAACCACACATTGTCAAGCAATGTACTGTGAGAAAGTGGCATTGAGCCTGCTATTGGCAGGACAGCCCTCCAGCCACTGCTGTTTTTAAGACTGTCCTTCTCCTCAGGTTCATCATCAGTCCATTTGATCAGTCTCTTAAAGGAAAAGAGTACCAGCACTGGAAGGTTCCCCAGGATGTGATGTCCGTGCCACATATTCATCATCTTCCTGCCTTCCTCTCTACTCCTGCTAGGATGATTGAGGGAATTAGGGCTGGGGGACATCTGCATGACCCTCCAAGAAAAGGGTCAGGAGTGCGACCTTTGAGGGTCAAGTCTGCAGCTTCAGTGTCTCTGTATAACTGCTGGGAAAATGTGAATAGAGACAACCCATCTAAGAGTTGCTCTTCCATTCCTGCTAAATCCTCATTTCCCTCTACATAAAGGTTCTTAAGGCCAACTCCCAGGTATTTGTGAAGGGAGGGAGGGAGAACATGAACCTGACAAGTTAAATGCAGGTAAAAAAAATCACACTGCTTTGCCTGCCCAGATATTTCACAGTCCATCAGACAGCCTGATTTAGAAAGAATGCCTATTTTTACTTAGGCTTTTCAGTAAGGATGTGGTCCCTAAAGACCTGCTTCACGGGAACCCTCCCTTTAACAATCAGCTAATTAATGGCCTTGTTATCTGTCAGCTTTCTCCTGTGTGCTGCACAGCTTCTGGGGGAAGGATGCAGCCAAAGAATGACAAAGTTTTCCACGCTTCTCACCCCCACCCTGTGCTGGGCTTGGTGCCATCCCCAATTAAGCTCCAGTGCCTTGCCTTGTGTTATCGTAGAAAGCAGGACCAAAGGGCCACGGAGAGTCACCGTTCCCTCCCTGCCCCTCTATTGCACTGACAGATGTCTGGCCTGGTAACAGTGTGGACCTATCTCCATCAAGGTTTTTTTACTGACCGGGGATTAAGTCACTGCAGTTTTTCAGCCAAGTAAGAAAAAGACAATGCTATGGATTGTCACCGGCACTGACAGGAAGGAGCATGGATTGGGATGTGCTTTCCTGACCTCCTTCTGTGCTGAGAAACTTCTTTATTTAGATTTGTTCTTCCTAAGAGACTGTCCCTTCCTGTGGTGGAGGAGCACGTATGTTGTAAACACGTGTAGGTGGAAGCCTGTAGGTAACAGAGCACATCTCTGGTGGAAGCCATGTTCCCGGTGGACACTCCAATTGTGAGATGCCCCAAAGCTGGTCAGAAAGAAGACATAATATGTAGGCTGAGGTGAAGCCTTTTTAGAATTACAGCCATTATATTAACTCCTTTTAATTTCTGCCCTTCAGACCTATTTCCCTGCAGGATTGTATGTAAACTTCTCAGAATTAGGGATGGAAATCTGCTTAGAAGGGTCACTTGCGATGTTCTGCATCTTTTGCTTCTGCTGATGGTTCTTTCAAGACAGTCTTCTAGAGCCAAGTGTTCTGCTCAAATTCAGAGAAGCTTTTGAATCATAAAAGCATAGAATAGTTTGGGTTGGAAGGGACCATTTAAAGGTTGTCTAGTCTAACATCCCTGCAGTGAGTGAGGACATCTTCCACTAGATCAGATTGCTCAAAGCCCTGTCCAAACTGACCTTGAACGTTTCCAGGGACTGGAGCATCTACCCTCTCTGGGCAACCTGTTCCAGTGTTTTGCCACCCTCACAGTAAAGAATTTCTTCCCAGTAACTGCAGAGGAGGTCCCATAGACATGATGATGCTTTCTGTTATTAAGAATAGCAAAGATGAATTAACTCCAACTCCAGACACCACAATTCTGCTCCTACTTTGTTAGGAATCTACCTTAAACAGGACTTCTAGTGAACCTTTTCCATAGTTTATTATACAGAATATATGCTGCATGTGAACGTTAAAGAATACATTTTGAGCAATGTCTTGATTCTTTTATTAAGACAATGTATATGTTAACGTGGGACTTGCTGTTGTTTCTCTTCTTGCTTTCTTTCCTACAGCAGCTTTGCTTTCTGTCCTTTATCGGATAATTCAGCACCCCCAAGAAGAGAAAAGCAAGGAGATGACAGGGATTCTGAGAAAAATAATAAATCATGATGATGATGATTATATGTGCCTGCTGTCTCATTGATCGGGTGACATATATAGGAAGGACTTCATGTTTACAGCACAGAGCACTGTGCATCTCTTCTCTTTTCTCTGTTGGGCAATGACGAATATAACGGTTAATAAAAACATACCCATAGTTTGCTTATCCTTTTGGCCAAATGGTAGCTGGGTTTTAGCACAGCTTTGCTTGTCTTGTGAATGTGTTATCTGCTTATGGTGTGGAATTGGCTTATGAAAGCTGAGCTGCATTATGCTGACACAAGGTCTATGCAGCTTGCACTTGCAGGAAGTGGTTTGGGCCTCAGAAACCTGCGGACCTGAGAACTGTGGGATGTTGCTAAAGAGCTTTTTGCATTGGGGGACAGATAAGACACTATTTGTTTTCCTTTGCAGGGAGCTTTCATTTCATATAGGTCACTGGTCTCCACCTTTCTTTTCTGGAAATTTCATTGGAGAGGCAGTGTCCCAATCAGTGTTTACAGTTCTCATCTACATTCAGCAGTTTCACTCATTTTTCTTGTGATTTTCCCTGTTTTTCATTCTTTCACTTTTTTCTTTAGCTTCCTCCTCATCCCTTAGTTGTCCTCATCTACTCTCCTTCCTTCATTTACTCACAGACCTGCTTTGTCTTGCTCCTACTGCTACCATGCATATTCCATCACTACCTTCCCTTCCTCATCATCCCTCTATTTTGCCTTCTAAAATTCACTTTACTCCTAAACCCCAGGAGAAAACTAAGCTTCTAGGGATCATTGGGATGGGAAGAAGCTAAAACATAATGAATTAGCAATGTCAGCAGTGAATGAGAAGCTGTAGGAGCCTTTGAAGGAGTGGCTGTCACAGTTCTGCCAGCTTCCT
>JAOTQQ010000032.1:42800986-42834423 GCA_026546715.1 Gallinago undulata
CTTTTAAGTTGAATTCCTCAGCATGTCTGAATAATCTGTCTCCAAAGAAGGAACATAAGATATCATCAGACCATCTTTGACAGGAAAAACTGACCAAGTAGGGATCTTGCCTCTCTATTTGTAAGACTCCTGGGCACCCCTGTGGCATGCTATAAATGAGAAGGTGAATCATTCTGCACAAGCAAGTCATTAATGAGATGATTTGAACATCTAGGAGGCATCTTTTAAAAGCTTTCCTGTTAAAGCTTTTCCTGTTAAAAGATTCCTGAGTTTTTCCATGGAAATGAAGGGCCATGGTTCAGCTGCAGGCTATTTGTGGTCCCAGACAGAAGCACTGATTACTCCAGATAACCATCCACCTTGACCATCTGCTTGTGGCTGTTTTCTTGGTTTTAAGTACCTTGCACGGTAGAAAACTGAAGTTAAAAAAAGTGTGAGGAAGATATCCTTCAAAGAAGAATATTTTTCTTAGAAGGGTTTTTTCCTTGTGGCTTGTACTCAGGCTGGCTCCTGGTGGAAGACTACTGATGATGTCTTTGTTTTCCATGGGTCTGTACCTGTCTTGTGCTCAACAAGTAAAACGTGTGACTGTAAAAAATTCCTTTGGTAAGCCTGTGTTGATTGCTTCCTATTTTTCAGGGGACAACAGAAAACTAAATATGAAACTGAACCTCTCCCGCCTGCTGGATTCCTGGGCATTATTGATAAATAATTACACTAATGGAGAGACTGGAAGGACTGGTTCTAGGTCAGAGCAGTCAAAGGTCTGAGTCCTGCAACCTTAGAAAGGTTTTAGATAGAGAGATTACACCTGGGATTGCACTGGAGACACTGAGGTGGGAGAAAAGCTGGTGCCTTACTGTCAGATGTGAGGGCACACATGGGTCCTGCTGCTTGAGTTCACTCCCTGTAGACTTTGGATGGGGATTGGGGCCAGGTCAGACTGTGACACTGCTCAGCAGAGTGAGAAACTACATGCAGCAAACCCAAGCTTGCTCTCTAGCGGTGCTCTGCAGTCAGCATTTGCCTGGCTTACTGATCCAGCTGCAGTACCTAAACAACTGGGTGAACACCAGGCTTTAGCGATGGAAAATGGCAGGACTGTCTCACTTGGTCTTCTGCAGGTGACAGAATGTATGTGCTCAAATTAAAACAGTAACTTACTATTAAGTTAATAGTAACCTAATTACTTAATAGTAACTAAACTATTGCAGGTAAGTAAGGTGGCTATCTGCCTGGAAGGAGGTGTTACTTCCTGCCTTCTAACCAGCTCAGCTGTGGGTGCAATTTGACAGGGCTTGGAACTGAGTGCACAATGAACTACCCAAGTTGATCTCTAAGGTTGGCAAGAGAAGGTGATCTGAACGTGCCGGACTTGGATGGAGGAAAAAGCATCCTGCTTGGGGCTTGGATTCTGCTGTGAATCACATTGTCCATCTTTCTGTCGTGTCTCTGGCAGGTCTATAACCTGACTCAGGAGTTCTTCCAACGAGGTAAACCAGTCAATGCTGAGAGCCAGAATAGTGTGGGCGTCTTTACACGGGACGTAGTGCGCAAACGTGTCAAGGCCGATCCGGATGACACAGAGGCCGTCAAGAGGCTGAAATTAGCCATGATCCAGCAGTACCTTAAGGTGTGTGCACACGTTCTTGTTATTTTGTCTTAGTTAAGAGCAGACTAATCTTGAACCTCAGACGCCTGGCTAAAACTGCCTGTTGCTGGGGGGGTTGCTTTCTGTGGTCCTTTGCAGCTGGGGAAGTTTGTGTTTATATTGACAACTTGACTTCATAAGACATATCCAAAGACAGTGGGCTGCAAGAGATAATGCCTTTACTGATTTTTATGTTTTTTCTGTTTCCTTCTTAGCTTAAACTTCCAGCTTTCTAATTAGAAGGGGCTTTCTTAGGCCCTGTTAAATTTTCTGCTGTGATGTAATGTTTTCTTACCATCTGCAGCTGCTCTATTGTCAGGTTCTTTTAGTAAAGTCTTGTCTTATACCTAACACCTGGGACCATGTGATCCTGCTTGAGTTTCCTTTGCCCCCTTCTGCCTCTGTATCTCAGAGAGAAGAAACATAACTTTGATACTAGTAATTTGCTGAAGAAATCCCTAGAAAGCATTTTGAAGGTAAAGCAGTAAAATCAAAGGTAGGTTGTATAAACCCATGTCGTAATCCTCTTTCCTCACGGCTTCCCTAGTTCTTTTTATCTCCTTGATGCCTTGGCCTAAATGAGATCTCTGTGGGATCAGGACTTAATGCTGCATCAACCACTCCATAAGCAAAGTGTAACAGTCATTCCTGTTTCAATTATAATGACTTAAAGGCTTATGAAATGAGGCAGGGGAGGCAAGCAACACTCTGTGACGTGGGTAGGTGTATGGTATTATTTTTTTACAGGTGGGAAAGCTCAACCAAAGAGAAATAAAGACCTAAAGAGTCTCACAGGAGATCTGGGATAAAGCTGAGCTTTGAACCCAGCTGTCCTGAGCGCTGTTTTGATATCTCAGTGTCCTAACCCAAGAGCTTGTATCACAGGATGTCTCCACAGCTGCCACATACAGACTGGTTATTTATTGTGTTATCCATGTAACATCACCCATGCAGACAATGTTAGTCATTTGATATAGCTCTTTATTTTCCTGGTGGTTACTTCTGTGGTTGCTACAGATTGCCAGAAACTTTTCTGCATGTCTTGCGAATCCCTTCTCATGTGTAATTACCTGACAACAACAAAGCTTCTGATACTTAAGACTATCACATCAGAGCAGTTGCTGAGAGAAAGGGGGATTAACTGGTGTCTCAGGCAGAGTATAGTCTTGGTAGTTGCCTGTTTTTCTCCCTGGCGTTTTTCCTTCATGGCTGAAAGAACAAAATTTGACCGCTATTTTATTATCTTCATAATGTGGAGTGTCCTGTTAGAGCATCCAGGCAGGATGAGCGACCTGTTGCATAACCCAAGGTGCAGACTTTGTGTTGTGGGCCATCAGAACTGACCCTGGGTGAGTCATGGAGAGTGCTCGCTTGGCCATTAGATGGAGTGGAATCATAGCAGTCTCAGAGGATAGGTCTTCTTCACGACCCAGCTGCAGGTGACCTGGCCCAGCAGTGGTGCCTGCTCAGTCTTCATTGGGCAATGACCAGGAAGGGGCAACTACCTGTTTGTCAATACAGTCACAGGAGCAGCCTGTGAACTACTTAGTACTTTTGACTTGTTTGCTTGACATCTTAGCACAGCACAGAGATTCTTGCCCTATACCAGGATGGAACACAGGGGGAGGGCCTAGGCTTACTAGGCTTCCATTAAAGTGCGCAAAGGCCTGGAAAATTGGACAAAGGGTGAGGCAAGGAGTTGTAATGTTCCTTTTGCCTAAAATGCTTAAAGAATTACAGTGTGTGAATCAATCTGACTGCAGTGATTTGAAGATTTTAAGATCCCTGTGTCCCATGCCTTGATTTTATCATTAGAAACTTATCACAAGACAGGATGAACATCCTGCCTTTGTTCCAGGGATTGTTGGAAGCTGCGGCTCTGCCTAATACTCCTGCAAACATTAACCAACAGGTCTCAAATCTAAAGCTTTAATAATTGCATCAAGTGAATCAAATGCAAGTGTCTCGCATCTTGGTATTTCCCTTTTCTGTCTCCTTCAGGGACCCCTTCTGTGTTGGGTCCTCTCATCTCTTGCAGATTGTTAGCTTGCTGATTGCTGACTGTTTGACAGCATGTTGAAAGCTGCAGGCAGCAGAAACAGCTGCCAAAAGTTTTTCATGGCTCCTTGTAGGAACGTTTATTAACATTGGAAAGAGCATCTGATTTACATAGCTCCAGCTTCTGTTGTAGGAACACCAAGCAGCTAGTCCCTGGCCAGTGAAGTGGGTTTTAAATTATAGAAAACAGTCAGAACTGTAACCCAGAATCAGGCAGAAGCAAAGACATCCTCTCTGAACTCCGGCTGATGCAACTGTGGCTGATGCAACCAAAGCTGTTACAGCTTGTTACCATGACAAAATAATTTTACTGGTTGAAAGGAAGGCTAAGGACTGATTGATTTATTTTTTTTCTCAGATCCTATGGCCAAACATGTATTTAGTAGGAAAAATAGTGTAGTTTAAGAGTGGGATTCCCATCTTGTGCAGCTTCCCTGTGTCCTTGTAATGTTGTGTTGTGGCAAAATAAATTGCTCTGTGGCAATGTTGCTTTTGTGTTGCTGTTTCTTAGGTAGAGAGTTGTGAGAGCAGCTCCCACAGCATGGATGAAGTCTCGCTCAGTGAATTTGGGGAGTGGACCGAAATCCCTGGGGCTCACCACATCATTCCTTGTGGTTTCATTAAAATCGTGGAGATTTTGGCCCGCTCCATTCCTGAGTCTGTCATTCAGCTCCGTAAGCCAGTCAAGTGCATCCACTGGAACCAGTCGGTCAGCAAGGAGATTGAGAGGGTGGCTGACCACAACAGTGACCTCCCTGAGGAGGACAAGGGCTCCAATGTCTTCGTAGAGTGTGAGGACTGCGAGTTCATTCCAGCTGACCATGTCATCGTGACTGTGTCCCTGGGAGTCTTGAAGAAACGCCATGAGAGCCTGTTTCATCCCCGCTTACCCGAGGAGAAGGTGATGGCCATTGAGAAACTAGGAATTAATACAACTGACAAGATTTTCCTGGAGTTTGAAGAGCCTTTCTGGAGCTCTGAATGTAACAGCATCCAGTTTGTCTGGGAAGATGAGGCGGAGAGTGAGAGCTTGACTTATCCTGAAGAGCTGTGGTACAAGAAGATCTGTAGCTTTGATGTACTCTACCCACCAGAGAGGTATGGCCATGTCCTGAGTGGGTGGATCTGTGGAGAAGAGGCTTTGATTATGGAGAAGTGCGATGATGAAACTGTGGCAGAAACCTGCACTGAAATGCTACGTAAATTTACAGGTCAGTTTCGTTTTGACTCCTTTGAGAAGAGAGGGAAAAGTGGGTCTGAGGTGTTGAATAACTCTAGGAAGGAAATGCACTAAAGTAATTTTTAGTTCTTTGGCATTTCATGTCCCTTTGTATGGGCTGTGTATGTGCTTCCAGCGTACCTCCTGCTTGGGTGTGCCTGAAAGCTATTTATGCACAGAGGCTAATAACCAGCTCGGGAAGTGGTGGGCAGATTGAGGATGCTACATCCTCTGCTTTATTTAATTACAAGTAACTCTTGAGCAGCTGGAGCTGTTGGACTCAGTACTACTGAGGACTGATCTCATCTGTGAAAAGCAGTGAAGCTCTTTAGAGCTTTTGGAGTTGGACCCGTTTAGATTAGCTGAGATGTGGTGATTGAATCGCATCCCTGACTTCCATTCAACATGAGGCTATATGGAAATCTCATTGGCCTAAATTTCGAAGAATCAATTGATCTTGAGAGTTTCCATTTTCTGGGTACCTCATTTAAACCTTCCTGGACATCACAGTTTTCATGTTTAATGAGCACACATGATGTTAAAGGCAGCAGTTGGAGCAAGACAGATCTAAGTGTATTATATTGAAAAAATCCACATGAAATCACTAGAACTGGTAATACTTGAACATGCTGGGCCTTAGTTTGTCTGCAGTCACTTCTCTAGAGGTTGCACACCTTCCCAAGAAAAGAGCTTTTTATGTCTGGAGGTCTTGGAGATCATCTTGGTGGAAGACTGTACAAACACAAGTATAAGGTATAAGCACTGAAAGAAATAGAGGTTGATTTATTGGCAGTCTTGAAATAAGGATTTTGAACTCATACATAATTATGAGCAGCATCTTCCAAGAGTAGATGTATTTTATGCTATTCTAGAGATAGGTCCTGTGATTAAACTATTTATATCTGCCTGCTAGCTTGGGTTAGCCAAATCTCGACACCCAGTGGGCTTCCAGCCTTACTGCTTGGCCATGGACCTCCAATTATCTGAAGAAATAATTTGCCTTCAGAAGTGTAGCTTTCCCCTGTGCTTACGGACCAGTTGCTAACAACAGCATTGACATCTAAAGAAAGAGTCCTGCAAGCTGAGGACTACCTGTGTCAGTGGCTACTGCTGAAAGAGGTTTTACTCCTCCCTTCAGAAATCATAGGGTAGACAGTGGATTCAGAAATCCTAATGCAGAGACCAAAACTGAATCCTTGTTTCGGCTTGTTCAGCGTTGCATTTATACTGGCTGATGAACCTGTGGCTCCCCTGCAGCCTGCAGAGAAGTGGGATGAATCGGTGAATGCTCGACTCTGGGCAGCTTCTGCCTCCTGAGCGGTTTGTTTTCAGTGGTGTTGGGTATCCCCGTGGTATGTTGCAGGGTCAGTACACACATGCCTTCTTTCCTCCTGACCTCAGCAGGCCAACTGCTGCTTTATGCAGGCAGAGCAGGGGGCTCTTCTCTTAAGGCCAAGTTGTTCCAGTGCTGATGTTGCCCAGAGCATATGAAAATCCTTGTTTTTTGCAGCTCTCCTTGTGCAAGCCCTCTTTTTAAAAACAAACAAACAAAAAAACCCACACTTCAATACATCAGTGGGAGTTTTGCTCTTTGGGTCTTTCTTAGTTTGGCAGGTGCTCCTTCTTGTGCTCCTTCACTGTTGTTATTATTTGCATGTGTTGGCTGTTCCTCTCTTCCTCCCAGGATGGAAATATGTTGGCACTGGGTCATGGGTATGTGCTGCAGTTGCTCTTCCAGCTGATACTGCACCTGGTCAGTGTCCATCAGACTCCTCAGCAGTGTGATCTCTAGCTCAACCTCATGATAATCCTGGGTTATCTTACCCTGGAGAACTTCAGACAGAATTTACCATGGCCCTTCCCCTGCAATGAACGTTTTGTGCATGAGCTGAGAGGTGGCCTCTCAGCCGCTTGAAACTGCAAGAAGAAAATCGTTTTCTGGAGCACCCCGTACACACCATGACCTGTTCCACTTTCTGCCCCAAAAAGCTTATTAGTTTGTAGAAAACCTTTTCACAGATTTTCAAGTGTGCCCTTGCTAAGGTAGCTGGGTTTGTCCTATTAACCTTGCTCCTGTTTTCTCTAGCAGGTTCGCAGAGGCAGCAATATGTCAAGGCTAATCTGGGCCAGGTTCCAGGCAGGCTGAAATAACAGAAGTGTGCTCAGCTCTCCCTGCACCTACCGTCTTCTCCACTAATCTGGTTCACTGGGAGTGGGTTAGATCAGCTAGAGGGGGTTTGTGCAGGGACAAAGAAGCCTTGTGTCTGTGATCTAACTATAGTAATTTCTGAGAGACTGGACTCCTCTGGTCCAATTAGCACCTCAAAACCCAGCTTTAAAAGTGTTTCCCACCACCCAGCTTCATGTAAGTCAGCTAACTGAGTTGGGAAAGTAGTTCTCTTAGGATCCGAAGCTCAGCGGAAAGACAGGCTCTTTGATAAGACAGTTCAGATCTTTCACACTTCACTTGGTGCTCTGCAACATCTTCTGAAGAAGTTTTTCTCTAATGATTGTAGAGAAAAACCTTATATTCAGTAATGAAAGTAAGTATTATGAGCCTTTTAATGTTCACTTTGCCTTTTGTAGCTTTCATGTTATAGGTATGAAATCCCCCATGTTCTTATTTCTTATTCTTCTATTAAACAACTAACGCATTACCTGGTGGGTTCCCATCTTTAGCTGTGTTTTCCTGGTCTGTTGCTCATGGAGGCCTCTGGTTTGGCTTCGGAGGGTATTAGACCAGTCCTGTGTTAAATCCGTTCTTTTAGACTCATGGTGAGAATTTCTTTCTGAGAGGTGACTGTAAATTTCACATGCAGGTTAGTAGTGTTGTGGCTTATCTGGCTTTGCTTTGAAAATCACTGAGGATTGTTCTAACCTAAGAAGCCTTGACAATTACTGCTTTTCACAACTGGATGGTTGAAAAGCAGTGTCCTCTAAATGTGATTGAGATGCCTTTGAACAACTAGAAGTCTTGCTCTGCTTTCTTTGTTGGCTGAGCTCTGGGTGTTTGAAGCCAGGAGGCAGTAATTGCAGGCCTGTTCCCTTCTGAAGGACTCACTGATTTGTCAAGCTGTGGCTGGAGATGCCCTGAGTTGTCCTCCCTGTCCTCCAGCTATTTCTCTAGAGGGGAACAGATCTCTTTTAGGTTCTGTGACATACCTACTAGCCCCATGTGGATGCCTGAGATACCCTAAGGTCTCTCTGGTGGCTGTACAAAAAAAATGTGTGGATACTACCATAAATCTCTGTTGGCTTTGACAGGATCTTAGATACTCTGCTCTCAGGTAGGCAACTAAATTTGTGTATCAGTTTAGATCCATGAGTTGATTTTATGATAATCCTGTGTCTCATACTCAGCCCTGTACCCAATAAATCTGTGTAGCCACGCTTGCCAGTAGCTGAATAAAGATGGAATTGTTTGAGGCATGTGTAGTTACCTTGCATAGCTTCACAAATGGAAATCTGTAGCATAAAGATATGTGCCCTCCTATTTTAGTGAAGGCTAAGATCCCTTTTTAGCCATTTTATCTCTCTTTGGACAATGGAAATTTAAGTTTCCATATCTGTATTAATTGTTACTTTTATCTGTGGGCACAGGCACATGTTTGCCCATCTATTTAAAAGCAGATTGAGAAAGTACAATTAAATATATTCCTTAAATGAGTGTGGCCCTCACAGTCTTTGTAGTTTCTGTCTTGCAAACAGCAGTTCAGGATCAGAGCTTGTGTTATGTGTTACCGTCTGACCTTCAACCAAGCTCCTCCTCTCTGTGTGCAGCAGAAATGAAGGTCTACTGATTTGTCTCTTAGAAACAGCTCCTCACATTTAAAAGGTACATAAATGCAGAAGTGCGGGGGAGCAGTAGTTGCACAGTGGACACTTAAATCATGCTCACATGGTCTGATTTGCTGAAGAACCTTAAAGGAGCTCATGAGAGTTGGTACATCTGCACCACACAGCATGGTGCTAGGGAAGGAGTCTGGCTTTGGTTCTGGAAGCTGCACAGCTGTGTTTTAATGTACCCAGGCTCCGTAGCCCTGCTCCACGCTGGCAGCCAGCTCAGGCATCTCCGTGTGAAACTCTGCCATCTGCCCAGTGCCACATGCTTCATGTTGCTGTGCTGCATCACATTTCGCGTGTGGTGGAGTTGCTATGTGAAGAATAATTCCCTGGTGGGAAGGCTGCTGTTTACCTGCTTGTATACACAGTGCGAAGCCATCCCTGGGAAGCACTAGAGAGGAACAAAGCTTTGCTTTTACCAGTCTGAACAATTGCCCTATTAAATATTGCTGGATTTATATCATTGTTGATTGAGCTGATAAATCCACAAACCCTTTCAAGAACAAATTTCAGTCTTTTAGCAGACCTGTGAGCTTATCTGCAGGCTGACAAGCCCTCATCTCATTGCTTGTAATACTCTGTGTTCCTAATGTTAATCATCTTTTTATCAGCATTTTGTTGACTCCTGTATTGAAAATCTTCTGTGTACCTTCACAGTGGAACAAGAGAACATGTACCAGCTACCTAAGAGGCACCACCAGCTCACTGCAGAGACTCCCCCTTTATTTGAAAATACATTGTGTGACTGTTTTTGTGTACTGCAATGTGATGGATGACTCTTGGCCCTGTTTGGTGTTGTGTTGTCTAACGGCTTTCATGGTGTGTTCTCCTGGGCTTTCCCACAACCCTTAGAAATAAAACGTGATAACTTATTTCCTTGATGCGTCTCAGTGCTCCCTGTTCTCAGACTCCCTTGGGCTTTTCACTTCCATCCTAGGCATTCCTGCTTTGAAGATTCTTGGAGGAGAGTATTTTAGAGGCTTTGTTATCCTGAGTTGTTACTCCTGAAACAACATTCAGTTGTAGGAATTATTTTGTTTGTAGGATATATTTATTTGCTAGTCAGTGCCATACTTTGAAGTGGGGGTTAGTGGTTAGAAAGTGTTCTCAGTGCTCACAGTGGTTCTGGCAAACCATCCAGGTGCCTTTGCTCTGTTTCAGCCTTGTATTTCATAGCTCTGGTTGACACACAGTACTCCTAAAAGTGGTAGCTGAACCAGGGAAGTAACATCCTCCTGATTTTAAGGAATTGAAGGCATGACTAAATAATTGTTTAGTAGAACTCAAAAATGTAGCGCCTAAGTAGTCTTTAGAGTTGGATGTCTTCCTCTCTAAGCCGTGATGAAAAAAGTGGGGGAATTTGGGTCATCTTCATAGCAGGCTAAGCATGCTGAAGTGTTATAGAGTCAGGGTCTGAAGTAGGCACTGGAGCCATGCAAGATGCAAACATGTCTCGATACTCTTACTTCTTGTGCTGACAGTCTCTTAGAATCACAGAACCATAGAATCATTTAGGCTAAAATCAATTAGGTTAAGACCTTTAAGATTGAGTCCAACCATAAGCATAACACTGCCAAGTTCACCACTAAACAATGTCCCAAAGTGCCACATCTGCACATCTTTTAAATACCTCCAGGGATGAATATTCAACCACTTCCCTGGGCAGCCTCTTCCCATGCTTGGTAGGAAGACAGACTCAACCCACGTAGCTGAACCTTTTCTGGAGGGTACCTCAAGGGTGGATCTTGACTCTCCTGCAGAATTAAGTTCTCTTCCTTGCAGTTCTCCATGTCCCATCTCCCCGTTCCTCTCCTGCCAAGCCAGATATGATCACAGGACACTGACAAAATCTCAGTCATTGACACTGAAACGCTTGCAAACCAGGCTAGTAAGAGTCTAAAGTATGACCCTTCCTATTTCAGTTCTACATAAAGTTCTTGTTCCAGCAGTGGGTGGGTTTCCTTGGTTACAGTTTTGGATCCTGTGTGCTCCTGTACTGTTTGGGATGCAGACAGTGGCTGGTGATGGCCTTATCATTGGTGCACTCAAGTGCCCCTCACCTCTAGGTCCTACGTCCTCTTAGCAGTGGAAATCCTACTTCCATCTAGAAATCCTACTTCCAGCCTCAAAAGCCTTCTTTCCATGCCATATGTATCCCACAAAAGGGGTCTGCTGAATTTTAAGTTCATTTTGGGGGCAACTGGGTAGCAGCTCAAGTGAGTAATACAGGTTTTGAGAACTTTCTGACAGGTTTTCCTGTGCTACCACATAATAAGGATTTGCCTTCTAACATCCTTATCTCCATTCCTCTTCAGAGGCACACCTCTCTCACAAGACTAGCTAGAAATCCAACTAAATACCTAAAATTAGGTGGGATCAATCATATGCTTGATCACCAGCAGGTACTTCATGGCAAATGAGACCAGGAGATGCTCAGTATTTTCAATCAGACCATGTCCAGGGTTCACAGAAGCTCCCCTGTCTTTTAGGAAAGTAAACATTTTAATGCTTTTCCAAAATGGAAGACTGCAGCTAAGATTAAAAGGGATGCTATTTCTGCTTATTTAACATTACTTAGAACTCAGTAATAGAAAAGAGGTTTGGCTTAGGACCTTTCCCCTGTAGCCTATAGGCTCTGCTAGGAAGTATTTTCGGTAAATCGGACTGAATACATGCCACTCCACACCTCTCCCAGGCATTGATTGCCATGTTTTTTCTTGAGCACGGTCTTACTTTTTGTCTTCTGCTTTCCACCCAGGAAATCCAAACATTCCGAAACCTCGCCGGATCCTGCGGTCCTCCTGGGGCAGCAATCCCAACTTCCGTGGATCTTACTCTTACACCCAAGTTGGGTCTAGTGGGGCTGATGTAGAGAAACTCGCTAAACCACTGCCTTATGCTGAAAGCTCCAAAACTACTGTAAGTATGTCCCAAATCAGTTCTCTGGCAACTAACATGACTAACATGACACTGGGTAGCAGGTTTTCTGGGAGGGAGGTTGACTGAGACAATCTTTGGTTGGGCCTCCAGTAGTTGGTTTTCTCTGGACAAATGAAGTATGTAGGATTTTACCTTTTTAATCTTTGGAATGCCAACATCTTAGGGATCCCCACATCTCTCTGAAATTACCAAGAACTGCTCATGGATGTGCCTTTTAGGAATTGTGTTCTCTGCGTTTAATGACCATTAGCCTTATTGGCCTGTTCCAAATGTCTTAGGAAATCATGTGGTATTCTGTTCTAAAGCATAGCCTGAATATGCGGCATTAGGTACATGACTCTGCTAATGTCTAGGTCTGAATGTGTCAGAGGAGCATACTGGCAAACCTTTCTGCATTGGCAGTAGAGGGTGAGGGAAGCCCAGTCCTTGGCTGGGGGACTCATGCATTGGCAGGGGGCAATGAATTTGCTCCTCAGACACTTCCTTTGCTTTCTGAATATAGCAAGGAGAACAAGGGCACAGATGGAGATAGTTACCACAGCTCAGCTGATGAGCAGTAACAGATTAAGCCAAACTCACCCCATCATTCAGCGTTATGTGTCCAAATCCAGAGACAACGGGTGATGAATATGCAGCCTCCAAGCAGCTGCCCAGTCCATTTCTTCTGCCCAGAGCCTTACTCCATCATGTAATTTTGTTCAGCACAGAAATCTATTAAAAAAGATAGCAGGAGCTTGAAGAATCCTTCTCTGTAGTTCCCTGGGAAGAGAGGTACTTGAAATTCCTGCCTCAGAACTGAGTTGGCAGCAATTTTAGCAAGCACCTAACTATTGATACAAGAGATAAGACACTGTGTCACACCCTGTGGGTTTTGAGACATGACTATTTTTCCTTCTGAAATTGCTGTCCAGGAAAAAAAATGCCTAAAAAGCTAAAGTATAATTCAGGGGAGCAAAGGGAGGAGTTAGTAGAGATGTGAGGTGCTCTGTGACTTGTGCAGATTTCTTTGAGGTTCTTGGAGCCAGTATCTGCCTCTCTGCCTGCAAACAGCTCTGTGCAGGCATACAGCATTGAGGACAAGCGTGACATTGGCAGAAGCGTGCTGTGCCGGTCCCAGTGGGGCATCAAACTGGGATTTTGAGAACCAACACTCTAAAAACACTGGCTCATGAGGATGTGGGAGAGCACAGAAAGTTTTGTCTCCTTTTAGCCTTGCGTCTGCTGAGCTTTTCTGCTTTTCTTGTCCTCTGCAGCCGATGCAGGTGATGTTTTCAGGGGAGGCCACTCACAGGAAATATTATTCCACTACCCACGGTGCTGTGCTTTCTGGGCAGAGAGAGGCTGCTCACCTCATTGAGATGTACCAGGACCTCCTGCAGTGCCGGAGCTGAAAGGCCCCAATGTTTGTGAATGCCACTAATTCCCACATCCTTGTACAGGTGTGTGGAGGGGTTCTTTTTTAATTTCAGTTCATAGTAGAACAGCCTTTATCTTTTCTATTAAAAAATAAGCCCTAACTGTTTAAAAAGTTAGTCACCAATAGCTTCATTTCTGTGTGCTGTATTGTTAACAGGGAAGGGTGCTCCTTTTGTCTGGTAAACTATTTCTTTGTCATTTTAATTCTAACTTCACTTTTGGTGCCTAACATATTTTTTTTTTCTTTCTGTATTGTAAGTGCCTTCAATACTAAAATAAATGTTGTAATAAAAAGACTGTGTGCTTTTGTATTTCCTGGACACTTCAATCAATAACTTGCAACTCTTTTATTCAATATTATAAAAATAGAGTTTTTCTCTCTCCTACAGTAAGTAAGAAGTAAGCGGAGTAAGAAGATCTTGGGATACATCTGGATACTCAGGGTACCAGTTGATCTTAACTGTTTGTTCAAAGAATTATACCTTAGAGGCACAATCATCACCTTGCACAGATTAGCACACAATCACTCTTTATCACTGTATTTAACTCTGTGCCACCTGTCTATCAGCTTGTGAGGGCCTTTGTGCTTCAGAAAACCTGCCATTAATTTTGTGGAGGAATTTGTCTTCCCTCTGAGTTCACTCAGTGAGTCTACGGGAAGTTATTAAGGGGTTTGCAGCGCTGCAGTGTTGGAGATCATATCCACATTTGGTCTGGAATAGCCTCTTGGTTTTGCAGAGAGTGCCCCAGTCATTTATGCTTTTCAAAAATTAGTTTGGTTCACAAAATGGTTTGGAAGTGCACAAGTTAGATTTCTCTCTAAGGAAACTAAACCAGAAGCATTTCTCCAAGACCTCCCCAGGTATGGTGCAGCCTATAAAGAGAACATTAAAGTCTAAACCATCGCTTGTCATTAAAATTCTTGAACCACATTGTGGAAGCAGTGTTCATACCTGTGTGCCAGACAGGAGGGCAAAGTGAAACCCCCGAACTACCTCGGTAATGCAGTTACAGCTGGAGTGCAGTCTACAGCTGTAATTGGGGCAACTAATCCAAGTAGAAAACACTATGCAAACATTTGTGGAAGTGTGGGCCAGAAGGAGAATGATGAGAAGCAGCATTCTTGAACTACTACTATGATAAAACTCTGCAGTAGCGAAAACAGGTGAGTTTTCACCCCCCCATCCTCAGAAAAGATGGTACAAAACTCTGAATAACAACATTGATGTTGAAGAGTTTTCTCAGGGAGGTCAAGGCCATTCCCACCAGTAAGCAGTTTTGGAGGAATGTAAAAGCTTGGCTCGGTCATGTTACAGCTGGATTAAAACCACATTTTTCATGGAGCCTACATGTAGTACCTGTCACGGGTTTCAGTTAAAACTTCTTAAATGCAATTATCCCAGCTTTATGCTTAGTCCAAATACAAGCTGGGCAGACCTGGGTTATCTCTGAAGAGCTGAGACTTCAGGTTACAGCTTAGAAAGCTTAATTTTCCCTGTGGGTTGCTGCATCTTACGCTTCAGTAGGGAGGTGGCACCTGCAAGCCTCTGATATATAGTGAGTGTCTCTGTGTCCCTCCCTTATGTTCAGGATGGGCCCAGTTGTGTATAAATGTGCTTGGTTTATCAACAAGATTCATTCTTATGTTAAACTATTTCTGCAATGAAGCAAAAGGCTGGGAGACACTGTTTTAAGGGACTGCCAGACCAGCCAGGGATTGAAGGCTGATTGAATATAGATGTCCTTTCTTCCTTTGCTTGCGTGGAAGCAGTTTCTCCTCCATGTTTTGGCCAGAGAGGCCAATGCTGCTGAACCACGAGAAGAATAAGCGCCAGTGCCAAGGATAAGGAATGCCTGGCAAGGTTGGTTTGTGAGCCTGCCAGCTCCTCCTTGTGTGATCTGGAGAACATATCTTCATCTGAAGAGCACCGCTGGCACCAACACCTGCAGTGACAGAGTAGAGCTGCTTGAAAAAATGGCTACAAATGAAATTGAAGGAGAAGTTAACAAGCATAATCTTTCAAAATTACCTTGGGATGAAGGGATAAAGGTAAGGCAACAAGCCTGTCCTAATGTGCACCATTTAAACCTTTTGGAAGGCATCCAGGATAAAACTTTTCCTCTGGCTGGAGAGACACACTGGTTCTCAGCAGAGTCTTAAGGTAACCACCGATAGCGGTCTGTACGGAAATAAATCTGATTACACTGTGTTACAAATATGTCACATAAATGGTGTTTTTATGGAAGAATCTCTCAGAACTGGGGTTTTCCTCCTCCTGCGATGTGATCTGGACAAAGAGGCCCAGTTAGTGCAAGGCCAACAGGACTGTGGTGAGTGGGAAACCTTCAAGCTGCCCCTCAGTTTAGTGAGAATTCTCTGTTGATCCAAATAGGCTTCCTGAGAAGAAACTTGTTTATTTTTAAAATGGGCTCTAGTTTGTCACTGAAGCATATGTGTGTGAGTGGTTTGTTTCTCCCAAAGAGTTCTCTGATTGTGTGGGCAAGTATTAGCTAGGACGTATGTTTCTTGATAAACTATAAACCCGATGGCAGCCACCCCAACTTCCAGTGTGTCCTGAAGAGGAGTTGGGAGCAGGGTCAGGAAATGCGTTCCCTTCACAGATCATCAGGGTTTGGGGTTTGAACTGTGTGGGTGTAGAGAGAAGGCTTTGGATAACTCTTTCTGGCTTTGAAGCTCCACCATGTCCAGCAGCGCTCGGTGCTCCTACAGCAAATGCAGAGTGTGTGCCAGTGGCTTCTGCACTGTTGGGCAGGGATGTTGCGAGCCGTGGTCCTTCGAGGCCAACAGCTCACTTATGAGACTGGCACTTCATGCTTCGGTGTCACCAGGGCTGCCACTTGAGTCCTCAGAGAACACTTTCTGGCTAGGCGGCTTTGTGGCATGAGGGTTTGAAGCTCAGCCTTTTGCTTTTGGAGCCTACCTTCAGGCAAATGGCTGTCCTCACTGCAGGGGGAGGTGTTTAACCTGAGTAATGTTTGGCTCTTCTCTTCCCTTGCGTTAACAGCTTCCATGAGGACTTGTATGCCCCCTTGTTAATCGGTCCATTTGTTGACTTTCGCGTTAATTGCATGTCCTCTAGCTTAACAGGATCACTCTCCCCCAGTCTAAGCCCCTGAACTGTGCAGATGTGTCAGTAGGCACAGATGTTAGTAACTAGCAAGGTTTTGTCTTGACCTTGGGAAAGGTGCCTTCTGGAATTAGAAAAGACTACTTTTTTTTTTTTTCTTAGATATATGATTCCTGTTCATTTTTTAAAGTCAAGAGAACAAAATGTAGACATCATCATAGTTTTAAAATGTTTAAACAGGGTTTTTTTCAAAAATGAAAAGTTTTCAGGAGGAAGAAGGCACGTGTTTAGCTGTTGCCTTATCTCTCTGCATTTCGTTAACCCATCTGGCTGGCTGCTGGCCAAGGGTTCATGCAAGGAGTCAAGAATGTGTCTGTTTTGGCATCTGCTGCCCCATGCGAAGTGTGTGCACTTTCTTTGTGCTTTTCTATGAAGCGTCTGGGGTGGGAGTCACATTGCTTAACTGTAGCTATCTAGAAATGGGCTGTCCAGTTGATAAATTAGTTACAAAGGGTTCTAGAGACAAAAAAAAAAAAGAAAAGAGGGAAAGGGGCAGACAGAGGGTGGAAAAAACCCTCTCCAGAGGGTAAGTCAGTGCACCCCAAGATAGATGTCTGGAGAGGAGGCACCCTCTCTGCCTGACCCTCTCCAGCCTCAGCTAAGTTGTGCTGATTCCCTGCTGTTGTGTGGAGGTGGGAGGCCTTCCTGCGTGCTGGAAAGCTGGAAAGAACTTGTCTTTATGATACGTAAAGTACTTGTGTACTATGTATCTTTATGATTCATAAAGTACGTTGACTTTATGATGTTTTCCTCCTGTTTTATCACGGGAAGCAACCCCCTTTGCATGATGTTAGTGAGTGGAGAGAATGTCGTGTGGGAAGAGAGAGCAGCGTACAAAAGATAAAAGATCTGTCCAGCTTCAGCCGTTCAGCTTTTGCCAGAGCTTAAACTCCAGGAGTTGATTTCCCAGCTGCTGGATCTATTGCAAAGCAGAAGCAGAGGAGAAAACCAAATTCTTTGGGCACATGAGGCCATGACGCAGGAAAAGGGTTGCTTTCTCCTGTGACTTCTTTATCATGGGTATCCAAGAAAAGCTGCTGTGCTGGTAATCGGGACTTCAAAGATCCTTTCCTGCTTTGTGCAGGCAATACGATGGTGGTGTCTGGTTTTGCTAAATAGGCATCTATGTCAGTACTCAATCTATATGGCTCAAGACACATTCAGGATTGAATGTCCCAGGACCCTGGCCTTTAATAAAGGGTCTTATCTCCATGGCTTGTTTCTCTGTGTGCCATTTAGCCTTGGATCCTGGGGTACATCCCCACGAGCGAGGGGTGTTGTCCTGCTTTTATCACCCAGTTCCATGGACCTGCCTTTGCCTGGAGAGGTTGAGCATTTCTCAGAGAAACCCAAAGTGTTCTTCCTGCCAGCGCAACATGCTGTGGTGTTGTCATCCCTTGTGCAACCCAGCACCACCAGCTGCTGGACACAAACAGCTGGACGTGCAAACAGGCAGCTCCTGACGAAGAGGAGTGCGCACGCAGCGATTTGGGAGCCCTCAAGGCGATGGGGAGGGCTGGTCCTGCTGCAAATTGTGGCATGATTCTCCTCTTTGCTGAGGTTTTTCTCTGCTTGAGAACTGGAAAGCTGTGTGTTGCAAGGTCGGTGAAGGAGGAGAGGTGAGGGACAGCATTGAAGGCTGGGCTGAAACTTTACACCTCCTCAACTGGTGGTGGTTTTCATGCTCCACTCTTATGGGGGCTTCAAATTAATGTCTCCCTTCCCCACCAGAAAAATCTTGCGGGGCAATCCCTTCACCCCCCAACTCCTCTGCTTTTGTCACCAGCCTTTAAAACAAGGCTTATGTTTCCTCTCAGAGGCACTAAATTTAGGAATTGCTTTCTAAGGGGCACTTAAAATTGACACTTTGAGCATGTGACAAGGAGAGGTGGCATCACCGTGGGGCTCCGTGACCCCCCTCACCCTGCCCTCCCTTCTCCAAAATCTGCAGCATCCTCTCTCCCGTTAGATCCATCACACACTCATCGGTACGACAAAGGCTGGTAGAAAGCAGGCATGGATTTTGTGATGGTAAGAGGCAAACAATTACCCAGAATTAATTTGAGAGAGCTCCTCCTGGCTGACTGAGTTGGGAAAGCAGAGGGTGGGGAATGCAGGGTGAGTCTCTGAAGCCCCCTGGGTGGGTGCACATCTGTCCCGGGCTGGCTGATCCTTGAACTGGGTAGGAAGAAAAGCTTTTAAAAGGGGGTGGCTTGAAAAGTTGAGTGCTCAAAGCTTCCCTTGCACCAGGAGGGGTTGGTATTATAGGCCAGGTCCTGGCTTTTGGCTTAACATCCCTCCTTGCACAAATCCCTACCGACCTGTGGTGAGCAGAGAACACCTTTATTGTCACAGTGTGGTTAAGCCTGAGTTGGTGGCACTAAGTGGTCTGCAGTTGTCCATGCTGCCATGCAGAGAGGGGACTGTCTGGACTCCACCAGCACTTTCCATGTCCCCAGCACGACGTTTTGGCACAGGGCTGTGAACGTTTGCAGTGTTTAGCTCTTTCCCCCTCCCCTTGTGGGAATGGTCCAGGACCCAGGCTGTCTCTGAACTGCAGTGGTGGCCACAAGCTAGGCTGTACCCGGCTAATTATACAGTAGTGCAAAGAATGGAGTTTAGTGCCCTGGCGATTTCCCTGGTGCTGATTTATTTGTGGTAGCAAACACAGACCCCAAAGCAGAAACCCCTTTGGCCCCTTGAGAGATACCAAGGACACGTAGCCAGAATTAGGAGACAGGACTTGAAGGAGTGGCAGCAGCATGGGACGTTCCTCTGTGTCTGACTCTACCACATCCCTGCCTTGGCTTGCCCCTATTCCTCTGATTTTGCTGCTTCCCAGAGCTCGCTGCAGCCTTGTCTCCTTTTTCTCAGCCCAAACAGCCCCTCTTACAGAGGCCTTTTCCTGTGTGGAGATACAAAGGTGGAGCAACAAAGGAAAAAAACCTCCAGCTTTCTCCTGGGTGCCCTGAGGACTGATCTGCCCGAAGTTCATTAATGCCTGCGCATTAGTGCCTGTGGGCTGTGTTTGCCTCATCTGCAGTGACTAAGCCCCCTGAGCACATCAAACAGGCTTCTCCAGTAACTTGGTGCTGTGAGATGAAGCAAAGAGTCTCTGGGTGTCCAAACCAGGCTTGGAGTCACCTCAGAGTCATTAGATGAGTGCCTGAAAGACGGACAAACTCAGCAAAAAAGAGGTGCTTGCAATGAGTGGATGCTGAAATAATTGCAGATGGTTAAGTGATGAAAAAGGTGGGTCCTGGCTCTGCACTTGGTGGGGTTGGATATTTCCTCCTCCTGTTGACATCCCTGGGGTGAGACCAGAGGCAGGGAGTCCTGGGGACCTTCTGCAGATTGAAAGAAAACCGGGAAAAGGTGATTTTATGCTGCCATCTTGTGGCATTAAAATCTTTCCTGGAACTATTAAAAGTTACATGCTGTAAGAAATACATGCAAACTTACAGACATATATGTGAGCGAAGTAAAAGAGGTGGGATCCCAAAGGGTGAGCACAGACACGGTCCAGGGAGCAGGTCGTTTACCAGTGAGTTGTTTCCAGTCAATGGGCTGAAGAGCTCAATAACCTGATGTGCCCTGGGGCGTCCAAGATGTGGCCAGGGGGCTGGCAGGAGCTGTGGAATGGAGGCTGTGGGCTTGGGTAGTTTGGAGAAAAGGAGGCAGAAGGGCGACCTCATGGCTCTTTACAGCTTTCTGAGGAGAGGAAGTGGACAGGGAGGTCCTGAGCTCTTCTTGGTATCTAGTGACGGGACACGTAGGAATGATTCAAAGTTGCACCAGCAGAGGTTTAAGCTGGACATTAGGAAACATTTCTTTACTGAGAGAGTGGTCAAACAGTGGAACGGGCTTCCTAGAGAGGTTGTTGATGCCCCAGGCCTGTCAGTGTTTAAGAGGCATTTGGACAATGCCCTTAAATAACATGCTTGATTTGGTCAGCCCTGGAGTGCTCAGGCAGTTGGTGCCTTTTACTGAAATCGTCTATTCTTACCCTCTTTTAGTTGAGTGTCAAACTACATCGCAAGAAAGTTAAGGCTTGACTTAAGTCAGCTGGCTTCGGTTGTGTCGTTCTGATTTGGGGCCACTGAAAATGCTGTCCTCAGTTTCTGGCATCAGAAGGGTCAAGATCCTCCAGCAATTCTGGGGAGATGGGTTCTCTGTGTGGGTGTTAAAGCCCTCAGCTGAGTCAAATTTAAACTCCATGCTCTGCCTGTGACTCAATTTTCTGATTCAAAAGGGGCATGAAGACTGTTGGAATAACTTAAAATCTACCACGTTTTAAGTAAGCAGAAGGGAGCTACAGAAAGAACTACTACAAAACATATCTTTTTCTATTTGCCTGGAATTGTTTTTTGAAAACTTATGAAGTTCAATTACCTGAGTTTAAACTCTTTAAATTGCATCTTATTAGAAATTGTAACTACAACATTAGAAAGATGGAAGCTGGGATGGGAATCTCTCAGAGCCTGTGTGTGTGCATACGTGTGTGAGATACTGGCCATGCTGCCAGCTCCATGGGAGCCCTACTGCCAGTTACTTGGTGCTTCAGTCATGAGTCATTATTTCGGGCAATGGCAGTCCACCTGCCCCCTGTCTCCTTGACCCACAGGAGTCTCAAGGTCAGCATCATTGCATGACTGTAGCAGCTGGCATGCAAACCTCCACCTCCCCCAGGTTCTTCAGATGTAACCCTTGTAGAAATAACAGTGATTAATCAGGTCCTGCATGAGGGTCCAACAGGAGTGTGATGAATATTGAGGATTTCCACAAGTTGCAGGGACATCTAACAGCTCAGCTCCTTCTAGGATCTCCATCTGTCCTCCCACCCTCATCACCTGTTGGCCTACAAGGAAAGTTGGTCACAGAGGTCATGGGCTGGTGACCATGTGTACTGACCTCCCTTCTCATGGGTGGGTACTGGTGGCATCTCACTAGAGGGACGGGCTACAAGGAATATGCAGCTAACACAAAACTGGCCCAAGTGAGGGACTTGGATCCCAGCAATGCCAACTTTGTCCAATGCAAAAAAATCCTTTGTGAAGGATTCCAAACTAAACCATTCTATGAAGCACTGGGAGAAATTTCCTAACCCCCGTTAGCCTGGAGGCTTTGCAGCAGGGTGTTTTGCTTTGAGTATCTGTAAGATAAGTGATGAGTGTGAAAGCGGCAATAGAACAAGTAATTATGTTCAGAAGAGAAGCAACAGAGTGGCTGCCAGTGGGCAATTTACGAGGCATTTGGCAAATGAGCATTGCCTAATGGAAAGGCAACAGCACAGGCAGCGATTCAGGGGCTGGAGAGGTTGATTTATAAAGGGAGAGATTAAAAAGAAAATAAAATTGCCAGAGCTAAGTATGTCATGTTTGGCTGGGCAGCGGGCAGGGGCTTGCAATGCTGGCTGGCAGCGGGCAAGCATTGACAACACTGCTTGTCAATAGCCCCTATTAAAAATTTGTTTTCAGGAGGATTCCCCACTACCTTAACAAGTCTCGGCCCCATAACGTACAGGGCACGGGGAGGACATAAGGAGCTATTTTTGCAATATTTTTGAAGATGCTCAGGCTTTCCGCAATTATAACAGTCTACCTTTTGAGCAGCCCCCCCTCGGGAGCTGTGTTGATAACGCATCAGCTAAGAGACTCATTTTAACAGTTTCTGTACCGATATCTTGGCACGCTTTTATCATATCAGTGATAGAGAGATTAGCATTCTTAATTGTTTGCAACACTTCACGACAGTCAGCATTAGCATTTTCGAATGCTAATTGTTTCATAAGAATATCACGAGCTGCTCGGTGATCTACTTGTCTCTCTGTTGCCTTTTGGAGCCAATCAAGGAATGTTTCATAGGGTTCTCCAGGTGCTTGTGTGATTGCAGAAAAGGAAGCTTCTGGAACTGTTGCATCAGGTCCCCGTCTGGTCGCACGCAGCACAAGGGCTTTTACTTGCCCCGAACACTCTCTGTCCGTCTGGGCTTGTGCGGGAGGAGCAGCCCCAGGCCCCTCACCGACGAGCTCATTCACACCAATATGATTTGAATTGCCCGGTAAGGTACCCAGTGCTTTAGCACTCACGAGATCAGGCACCCAAGTCACGGACACAGCATATTGCACAGCCCACAAAATCACACGTGGCAACAGTTTCCACTCATGAGGAGTCACAGCATATCCCTCACCAAGAGCTGTTAATAAGTTCATGGTATATCCTGACCGGGGACCATAATCTTTTACTGATTTCCTCAGGTCTTTAACATGATCATAACTCAAAGCCTCCCACGCTCCGGGTCGATTTCTGCAATAAATAACAGGAAATGGCTGCAAAATGTCTGTGTCGCCTTTAGCTAAGGCTTCCTTTCAACATTTGTCCCACATGCTAAGACAGTCAATCGAGGGGGTCAGGTCATTCCCCACTGCCTCCTTCAATCTGTTATCAGAAAGAGAGAGATAAGGTTCTTGGTCTGGGTCAGTTGGCCCAGGACCTAAGAGGTCTCCTGAGAAACTCTCTTTGTCAAGATAGGTATTGTCCGGGGGGGCGGCAGGGCAGAAGGATGTGTTGGGCTATCCTCAGAGGTTTTTTTTGTCTCTTTGCAGAGCTCTACTAGGGCTCCAAATACCTGCCGCCAAACTAGTAAGTGCTGAGCTGCAGCTTTACCTGTCCCTGCAGCAGTGTCCCAAAGCTTTATGCCAATTTGGTCCCACATGTCTTTGTCAAAGGTGCTGCTCTTTCTTGGGAAAGTCCAGGACATTCTTTCGTACCCAGTCTAAGAAACTTATTAAAGACAGGGTAGGTACAGAGTGATTTTGAGTTTTTAAAATACACTGTAGTACTTGTAGATTCATTTGCTGCTCTCTCAACAGAGTGTTTCCCACAGCTCCTGATCGCTCCCCTCTGTCCTGCAGAAGGTGATGGGTCGGCAGTAAAATCAGTCCTGCAGGGAATCCCTGGTTCCATCATACACACAAACTACACACACGTGCACACACACACACGTGCAAGCACACACACACGTGTGCAAACAAACACACATACACGCACACACACATTTGTGCACACACATACAGGCGTGCACACACATGTGCACACATACACAAACAGATGCCACACAAACGCACGTGCACACTGGTACACACAGATATACACACACACGGGCACACACACAGATACAGACACACAAGTGTGCATGCATGTGCACATACACATACACACAAGCGTGAAAACACATGCACACATATGTAAACACACATGTGTGCAAACATGCACACACACATACACTCACACACACACACATACACCCACATGCACACAAACACACACACACATGCCTGTGTGCATGCATGTGTTTCTATGTGTTTGTGTGTGTGTGTGCATATGGCTGTGTATGTTTTTGTGTGCGCACATTTTTGTGTATGTGTGTGTGTGCCTGTGCATGTGTGTGTGTGTGATGCCAGGAACACAGGAGGATTTGGCAGAGGCTCAGGGAGGATTTGTGGCCGTCACGGATGGCATGGCTGCGTGCAGGGGATGACAGCAGAGCAAGAAGACAGGGCGTGCAGCCATCCTGCTGATGGGAAGGTGAACGTGCCAATGCCTGCAGTCGTGCTGTGCTAAAACTCACCAGGTGAGGGCCTTAAATCTCCAGAAAACTTCAGTACAGGGAAGCTCTCAGCTCTCCGTCCCTGCCTTGGTGCTTTCTCCCTACCTGAGGATGTTCAGACCATCTTGATAACACCCAGACTTGCTTGTGCTCATAAATATGCCCGGAAATCTTTGCTTATTACCTGTCACGCTGTTGTTTTCCAGATGAATGGGTTGAATTTTTACCTGCTTTTGTGATGACAACTATTGGGCTCCTGTGTGGTAAGAAGAGACCTAAACAAGCCAGATGTGCTCCTGTCTAGTCCCACACTTCTCCCCTCTCTTATCTGAACCATACCTGCCTGCTCCTTGCTAATCTGAGTGCATATGAATATCCAGCAGTCATGGAGGGACGTCTGCTAGTTGAGTCAGTGACCTTGTGCTACCTTGCTCATGTTTCTGGACACTACGGTGCTCAAGGGGGAGACAGCAGTTGACCCTCACAGCTGTTGTGTAGAATTGTACAATGGGTAGTTTGGCCTCAGGGAAGAGACACGGCTGCACTGGACCTTGGCTCAGTTTGCAGTCACTAAAAGGACCACGAGCAAGGACCTTGTTTTGGTCTGTCCTTCTTCTTTATCGTTGGTTTGCATCCAGTGGTGGTTGTGTGCCACCACTCACAGCTTATCAGGAGAATCCATCTTGTCCTGGGATTTCTGTTACTGGACCAATTTCTGCTCTCAGTGAAGTATCTTCTGAGGGACCACGGTCCAGGAGGGTGGTCCTTAGCTTGGCAGTGAATTTCTGTTGATGTGTTCTTGAGATAGTTCATGGACCCTTGGACTGCTCTGCAAGCAAAGCCAGAGGCTGAACCAGACTGGTTGGCATAATAGTAGACCCAGGCCCCTGTTTTGAGGATGTCTATTTTGGGATGGCCACCTCAGAGGCTGATTTTGTCCCTCTCAGAGCAATTTCCTGGTGCATAATTCATTCCCTGGCACATACTTAATTCCCTGGCATTATCGCTCCTGATGTCTCTCTAACATAGAGAGGGAAGGGGTTGTAGCCTACATGAGTGGTCCTCACGTCCTGTCTTTCAGAAACGTCCCATCACTTGTCTGTATGTGACATGTGCTGCCATTGCCATGTGCTGGACACATGCTGGTGCTTGTTGGCCCCTGTGCATGGGGCTGGTTGAACCCTATGCTATTCTTCCATCACACATCGGGTCTCTGTCAGACCTTTCTTCTTTGCCCAGGTTTAGAGACAACCTACTGGAAAAGTTCAACTCTGTTTGGTTTTGAAAAGAAACCTACCACTGAACCCCCTTTTGTCTCATTTCATCTGAAAAGCTCAACAGTTCCTTTGTTGAGGGTGTGTTTGTTCATCACCTTCATTACAGGAGGGCTCCGGCACTCATCTGTACGCAAACAGGAACACTTGGTGCACTGTCTGCCCCCTGCCCAAGCAGAGCATACCTTTTGGATCTTAAAAATCACACCCCTCCAACAAATAAACTAAAGTTTGATCCTCTAATTTCTGTTTCAATTCAACCAAAATACCCATTTAATTCCCATGTAGCAGCCTTCTGATGGGACTGCTGGGAAGGGCTAGGGGATTTTCCATGGCCGTTTTATGATGCTGAGCCCAAGGAAAGCTTTCTGCTATGACTTTTAAATAGCAAAAAACTTTGCCATCCCCGAAGAATAGGAATATCAAGCTGCCTGCTGACACAATTGGCTCTAAATGGGCCAGGCTTTCAGCACAATCAGGATGGAGGAACGACAGCTTTTTCCCGTAATACCTTTTCAGTCGAGGATTAATTTTAGGCCAACTGTCTCTGCTGCCTGAATCATGTCTGAAGACGATGTACTTGGTGTATTGTGTGTGGCCTCTTAGCAAGGGACAGCTCCTTTAGTAAAGCCCACTTCTGTCCCGCATCTCACAGGATGACATTTTCAGATGGAAAAGCTGTATTTGAAGTACTGCACAAAGCCCCACATCATGAAAAGCAGTGCTAAGGTATCCCCACTTTCAGATAATCTGCACACAGATGAGAAGCAGCAGGGTAGGGAGAGAGCTGGGAAAGATAATGACAGGTCAGAGGTGGGTGGAAAGGGTAGATTTGGATAAAATGCCCCTTAAATTGTCTGGACCTGTATGTAGTTGTCACTGCAGCTGAGTCACAGTTTTACTTGCTCGAACTGAAAACTCTTCATAAATATATTTTTATATATATATTTATATATAATATTTCATGTATTTTTAGATATATAAAATTGCAATGACCCTGATTACCAGTGCTCTCCTAAGCAGAGGCTGCCCATGCAGTGGACTTTGAAAAGTGGTTGTATCTCCTTGAACTAATCAGACGAGTCCTGAACTCATTTTCCAGCAGGATCCCTTCCCAAAGCTTGCTCTAGCCCTGCACTCTCCACCCTTTTTCCTATTCCCTTCAGCCTGTGCACAGTGTCACGTCCTTGCTATGCGGTAGCGTCACCACGGCCACGCCTGTTGTCCAGGACAAATACTTCCACGGGGAAAGGCAAGAGTGGGAGAGAAGGAGCTTGGCTGAGCCAAGCGAGGCTCATCGCCGCTCATCGCTCCCTTGAGGACAGAGGAGACACATTCTTCTTGACCTAAAGCGACCCACAACAACGGATCCATGAACCCCAAATGTCCACAGCTTGTCTCAGGAGGCCTCTTCTGGGGTCCAGATTGTCTGGTCAGGCATTTTTAAGCAAGTTGAATAGGACTTGATTACCTTAATAAGGAAAAGAAGCAAGGGCTGCGATATAGGGACAGTTACATATATACTCTGAAAGCCTTAGTGTGATATTGGGAGAACTATAAATTAGCCTTTCTTACACATGTCCTGGAGAAATTAGTTTGAATTTATATTTAAAAGCAGGATAATGAAGTTTCAAGGAGATAGCTCGTGACAGGAGAGCCTGGACTCAGCAGCTTGTGGAGAAGAAAGGTCTCACATAGGGATTGTGACTTGATGACTGTCAGGAAAACAGTGCATGAAGGAGCCTTGGTAGACATGGTGCATTTGGATACCCAGAAGGTCTTTAATAACAAGGTCAGACTAAAGACCCTCCTGAGGGAGCTAAGTAGTCAGAGGATGAGTGGAAAGCTACTGTCAAAAGCAAAGAGGAGGATTAAATGGCCAATTATGGCAGAAGGTCACAGCTCAGCGCTTAGTCCCAGGCGTGCTCTGCTGGTTAATGTGCTGGTACCTGGCTTGGAAATAGAGGCAGATGAACCTGGTGATGACACAAAACTAATTTAGGTAGTCAAAAGCAAGGAGGAACTTCACAGACACCTTAAAAACAGCCAAGGGAATTATCATCACCATAGCAGAGGTAAATAAGCACTGTTAAAATGCAAACTAACACAGAAGAGAGAAGAAATTAAGCAAACCCTGAGCTGGACAGGCTTCTCAAATAACCTGTACCTGGTCAAGAGTGACACCTTTGTATCAGGACAGACAGTTCAATATAAGCCTCTTTTCACTCTATAATTGCAGTCAAGAAAGCAAACAAAACTATGTTTTATACATCCTGAGGTGCTGACTAATACTGATAGCACCTTCACATAAAAATCAATGTGTAGTCCTCAAAAAAATTATTGGCAAAATCACTCAGATGGTGGTAACTGGGATCAAGGACCTAGAGACAACTGAGCCACTGGGAGATGCTAAAAAATGTTTGCATTATTTAGAACACACACAGAGCTGTTCAACAATTTGTTGTACAGACCTTACTCATCAGATAAGTTTTCTTCTGGTCATGAATTATCTATGAATCAAAGATGATTTCAAATATGCCTAACACAACGAGAACATGATACATCTACTCTATATACCTGTGCACCCCCACGGGGTATTCTACATGCAGCAATGGGATCCGTATTTTGCAAAGGCATATAAAATAATACAGACTGTTTGATGTCACAGGATGCAGAAGTCCATAGGTGTGCTGGGATTTGCTGTCCTGCAGGTTCAAAATGAAAAACACCTCCTGGGATTACATTACCTGGTCTCCTTCCAGAGCAGGCTAATGACCATGGTGGTGAGCCTGCATTGCCTTCCTGCAGTACCATCAGTATAACACTCCACTGGGCTATGGCATGGCAGGACCTGCTCCCACTGCCAGAAAGAGGTCTCACATCCCTTCCTTTCAATGTCCGTCATCTAAAAATGCTAGATGGACATTGATGATGGCTACCCCTCTGGAGCACCACTCCGGAACAAGGCTGTTTGCTTCTGAGAGCTGCAAAGCTATAGAAGTGTTGCTGCTCTGACCAAATGCAATTTTTAGATGCTCAATCAAAACCACTGGCTGTTTTCCAGAAAGTCAAAACCTCTGGAAGCACCAACCATATGCAAAATTTGACAGCATTTTGAGTTCTTCATGGAAAGGCAAAGATACTGCAAAAGTATGGATTATTATCCTTGACTAGTCATGGACTGCAGGAGAGCAGATTTTGGCCTCTTCAGGTATCTGCTTGGTAGAGTACTGTGGGATAAAACCCTGGAGGGGAAAGGGGCCCAAGAAATCTGGTTCAAGGATCACCTCCTCCAAGTGCGGGAGTGATGCACCCTAAAAAAGAGGAAGTCAGGCAAGACTGCCAGGAGGCCTACATGGGTGAACAAGGAGCTCCTGAACAAACCCAAACTCAAAAAGGAAGCCTACAGAGGGTGGAAGCAAGGACATGTAGCCTGGGATGAATACAGAGAAATTGTCTAAGCAGCCAGGGATCAGGTTAAGAAAGCTAAAGCCCAGATAGAATTAATCTGGCCAGGGACGTCAAGGGCAACAAGAAAAACTTCTATACATGGTAAAAGGAAGACTAGGCAAAACATGGGACCTCTCCAGAAGGAAACAGGAGACCTGGTCACCTGGGATATGGGGAAGGCTGAGGTACTCAATGACATTTTTGCCTTAGCCTTGGCTGGCAAGTGCTCTAGCCACACCACCCAAGTTGCAGAAGGCAAAGGCAGGGACTGGGAGAATGAGGAACTGCCCACTGTAGGAGAAGATAATGTTCAAGACCGTCTAAGGAACCTCAAGGTATACAAATCCATGGGACCTGGTGCAACTCATCTGCGGGTTCTGAGGGAGCTGGTGGATGAAGTATCTCAGCCACTCTCTGTCATATTTAAGAAGCTGTGGCAGTCTGGTGAAGTTCCCACTGACTGGAAAAGGGGAAATATAATCCCCATTTTTAAAAAGGGGAAGAAAGAATGACCTGGGGAGCTACAGGCTGGTCAGTCTCATCTCTGTGCCCAACATGATCATGGAGCAGATCCTTCTGGAATCTCTGCTGAGGCATGTGGAAAATAAGGAGCTGATTTGTGACAGCCAACATAGCTTCACTACAGGCAAGTCATGTAAGGAGAATGTAAATTTTGCAAAGTTTAATGAATTCCAGGTCATTAGTGTGGGTGTCACAAATGTCACAGATGATAGGACAAGGGGTAACGGCTTCAAGTTGCACCAGGGGAGGTTCAGGTTAGATATTAGGAAATATTTCTTTACTGAAAGGGTTATCAGACATTGGAATGGGCTGCCCAGGGAGGTGGTTGGGGCACCATCCCTGGAGGTATTCAAGAGATGAGTTGACATGGTGCTCAGGGATATGCATTAGTGTTGGATTGGTGTTGTTTTGGGTGCGGTGTGGGGTTTGTGGGGTTATTTTTTGTTCATTTGTGGGGTTTTTTTATTGTTTCGAGGTTTGTGTTTTTTTTTTTTTTTTTATTGGTTGGACTAGATGATCTTAAAATGTCCCTTCCAATCTAGGTGATTCTGTGATTCTGTGTGATGAAGGGATGCTGGCCTGGAGCAGATGTCCTTGATATGGTGCAGGTGAGGTTTAAATTGCACGCTGGGGAAGGGGGCCTGGGAGTTGGGAGGAACTTCCCTATCCCTTAATGAATGAAGAGTATTTTGACCACAACCAGGGTTTTTGAAGTGGGTAGAGAGAGTAGGAGAAATGCTGATGTGGTTCAAAACACTCCAGATTAAAATGACATTTGAGCCAGCCACAACTAAGAGAGCATTAGGAAGGGTCAGAGCAGGACTTTAATACGGGAACGTTTACAGGCAACCCTCCCAGCAGACCCAAACAACAGTAAGATTTACATTTATTTCCTTTGGAGTTGATTTTACCACCCTAGATCAGGTTGCTTTGCAGAAAAGTGCTGCGTTTGGGGCCTTTATTGAAATACAACTATTTTAGATCAGTGCAACAGCAACGATTTTCCTCTTCTTAGCCCAGAGTCATTAAGAAGGAGGATAAAGAGAAGCAGAAGGCTATGAGACATGAAGTTTTGCACCTTCAAGTCAGCAGCGAGAGCCAATCAGTGTCACACCAGTCACAGGTGACCAGGAACAAAGAAGGTGGAGGTATGGTACCCATGTAAGCCGACCTCTGTCTTTATACAGCTGAGCAGATATGTCTGCTTGCTTTGCTTGAGAGCAATACTTTCCAAAGAGAAAAGAATAGGGAGAAGTTATGGAGAACAAAAAAGGGAGAGAAAAATAAGTTTTTCTGAATAGCTGTGTATATACATAGAGAATATGAAAGTGCTTTTGTCATAAACTTCAATTACAATAAATAGACCATTTTACCTATTCACTGGGGAGATCTGATGAAGATGTCTTAGCATAAAAGTGACTCAGTCTCTCTATGTCTAGATGCTTCCGAATACACCCCATTTATTTTCCACTTTTAATGACAAATTTCACTTTCAGTCATCAGCAATTTTTTCTAGCTGATGATATTTACACACCTTTTATTTTGGAGTGAGTTGAGTGAAATCTAAGTGAGACCAGCATTTTTGGTTAAATTTCTCTATTATCTGGGCAAATGCTGTTTGTGCCTCCAGATGGTGGTGCGCCCTGGGTCCTAGACTCTGCTGAGCTCAGAAACATGGGCTGTGGGAGATGTTGGTTGTCACCAGTGTGGGGTGTACTGGAGAAACCGGTCACAAACAGCCCTTGCCACGCACCACTGATTTATCTTCTCTCTCCTGGTACCCTTCTTGTTGAGATTCAAACAGTAAATACTGAGGTGTCAGGGTGGGAAGGTGTTTCCTTTGGATGTAAATCACTTGACCTCGGTGCCGTTTTTGTCACTGGTCCTTCTGATGACAGGACAGATGTAATGAAGAGATACAACCAGTCAGAACAAAGTTGAGTGATGAAAAGTTAGGTCACTAATGATTTATGAGCAACCTCGGGGTGCAGGGTGTGCCGACCTTCAGAGCACGTCTGAAATGAAACAACAGGGACTGTGTTTTCCCCTTGATATAAGTAAATCAAAACCAGCAGGGAAGAAGAACATTTTTACTTTTTTATTATGTTTTTAATATTCTGGACAGTGACCAAAATTTTTCAATGAAGTGTTTTTTAAAAAATGTGCCCAGTGAACTCTGAAGCTGTTGGAGGGGTGTACGTATGGCTGCTCTGCAGCCTGGTAAGAGCTGTTTCTTCTAAGGCTGTTCAGAGCCTCTAATCACGCCCTCCTGCTGCTTCTCTCCAGAACAAAATGATCGCTGTAAAGCTCTGTGCTCTGCATGTCATGGAAAAAAGGATGGCATTTCTCACTGGAGCCTCAGAGGAATGTAGCCCAACACAAATGGTAGCCTACAAAAAAAGCATCTCCTAAAGGTAAGAGCTGGAAGCCTTACACATATGTCATCTATTTTCCACAGAATCATAGGCTTGAGGAATAGAAAAGATTGGAGGTATTTTTTTCAGTCCCTTGCTTCAACATTGGGCCGACCTCAAGGTTACTCAGGGTTCTATTCAGTTTAGTTTCAAGTATCTCCAAGCATGGAGACTTCACAGCCTTTCTTGAACCGCTGGTCCAGGGCTGCACTGTACTCAGAGGAAATATTTTTTTCTTTGTATCTGATGGGAATTTTCCTTGTTGAACGTTGAGTCCATTGCACCTGAGCAGACCTGGCTCTGTCTGCTCTGTGACCGTATTGGAACAATGTAACCAGATCCCCACCTGAAACCTTCTGTTCTCTAAGCCCCAGGTCAGTCAGTGTGTTCTTGCATACATGCTCCAAACTCCTGATGACCTCCTCTGGACCCACTTGTCTAGGTCCTTTTGCACAGCAGCCCGGCCTCCCAGAAAATTGACAACTCTCTCCAAACTGGCAGGGGCATTGCCTAGAGATCTGCTGACACATCAGGATCAATGCCCACATGTGTTCCCTAGGCAGAGAAGCAGAACACTTGTCTAACTTTTCATTTCTTCTTCTTGATTAATTATTTATGGCCTATGCAATTATAAAAGTGTTGGTTTTTTTTTTTTAATATTTCCTTTTTCCCCCTTTTCTTTTCAACTGGTGATGGTATTCTGGCTGCTCTGTTTCATCTAAAACTCTCAAAGCAGTCAGTTCATCAAGCTCCTCTTTCAGCCTCTCTCATAGTGAGCTGCAGAGCAGGAAACCTTTCTCTCCTTTGTCCTGCACTCAGCCAAGAAATTCCAATTTCATTTGAAGATATTTCCAAATCCCTTTTCAGTTATTTTAGTACCTGATCCTCCCATTAGATATTATTTGTTGAAGAGACCTAGGGTTGGAATATTTTTAAGCTACACCAGGTATTTGTAACCTAGTGCAATTATGGATTTTGTTTTTTCATATTTACCTAAATTGTTAATGGGAATAAGCTAATTCATGCAAAACCTGAGTTGTATCTGTTCACTGCCATGACTTAATTTTTCCTGTGCTGCTAACATTATTTTTAGGAATACATTGGCACAAGCACTATTTTCTTGTTTAAAATAAATACATGAGCCTTTTACTTTGCAGTTGCCTGTCATATTGACTTTTGCTATTAGGCTGTACATTGCTCTCATGGAAAAAAGTATTTGATTTACTGAATTTGGTGTGTGACGCATACTGTACACAATGTCCATAAGCTAATGGCCTTTGCAAGTTCCTTTCCAGTGATATCATCCATTACTCTTCCTCTTCTCTTTCTCATATAGTCAATATTGCCTTCTTTTAAGAAGGTTTCATACTGTTTACTGTCTTGTGTGCAATATTCAGCCTTGTATCCTGAAACACTTCCTAGCTCTCCCTAGGCTGTCATGGGATCAGGTAAAAGGTCTTCTGGTTTAATAACTGGTGGAATAAACAGAAAAGAAACAAAAAAAAATGATTAAACAGTCATTTCTCAGAATGGAAGAAGGCTACTAGAATTTCCTTAAGGTACTGCTGGGTCCCATAATAGTCACTGTATTCCAAAAATATCTGGGAAATGGTGTAAATAGCTGGGTGACAGTTTGCTGAGAATCCTTCATTATTCAGAGTAGTCAAAGCTAATGCTAAATATGAATATTTGTGGAAGAGATGTCATGATATTGGATTAGCAGGTGGCAAATTTAATACTGATGAATGCAAAATAATGTCGATGAAAAATCTATGCATAGGTGGTGATGCGCTCAAAAGTAGTCATTAGCATTCAGGAAAGAGATGCTGAATCTTTGTGAATAACTGAAATGGGAACCTGAGCTCTGTGCTCAGTGGTGGTCAAAAAGGCAAA
>JAOTQQ010000032.1:42834523-42871372 GCA_026546715.1 Gallinago undulata
GAAAGAGATGCTGAATCTTTGTGAATAACTGAAATGGGAACCTGAGCTCTGTGCTCAGTGGTGGTCAAAAAGGCAAAAAAAGTGTTAGGAATTACTAGCAAAATAATTGAGAATAAAGAAAAATATCATTATGCCATGTGCATGATGATATTATGAGCTTAATGATATCCCTGGTGGAACTACAACTGAAGTAGTCAGGTTAACTTTGGCCACATATTTTCAAAAAGGATGTAATGAACCTAGACCAGGTCAAGGGAAAGAGAACATTAAGAGGTTTGGAGAAACTTCATATTCAGATATGCTAACTAGGGTAAGACTCCTTCATTTGAAAAGAGATGGTGAGGATGGACATGATGGTCTATAAACTGTGTATTACACTCATGTGCAGAGAGCAGCCAGGGATCAGTTATTCGTCTCATGATGGAGTTCAAAATGGGGAAGCACTGGGGAGCCCATCTAAAATGGACAGAAGTTATTTCCACAGGGTAAGTTACACACTGAACATAGAGGTCAGATAAAAAAGGGATTAGAAAAATTGCCTGACCTGAGGCCCATTGGTGACTGATTCTTTACATGCCTTGAGTGTCAAAATTCAATTCCTTGGCTCAAAGAGAAAACAGCAAGAGAGAGAGACAGCCTCTCAGGCTGTCAGTCAGCTTCCTTTCTCTGCTAATAAATCCCTCCAAAATAAATACCTAAATGAAAAGAGTAAAAAAATAACTTTTCTGGCCAATTTCCACCACCTAAAAATAGCTGCAGGGGCCCTTGATAGAAAAATGCAATGCAAAGAAAATGGACTCTAAAAATAAAATAAGAAAAAAACAAACTAGCGAGAGGAGAGGAGAGGAGTAGAGGTTTCCATCCATGTTCCTTTGGGTCAGCAGCAGATGCTTCAGCACAGTGTATTTTCTCCTCTCAGTAAAATAGGTGCAGTCTTTGGACAATATTTTGAACTCAACAAGACTTGCCAAGTCAGGCAGAAAAACGTTTATTTTTAAGGCCAGACAGTGTGTTTTGATAATTTAGCCCAACCTCCTGTATAAGCGGGCCAGGAGAACAAATTTTTACATCAAGGCCATTACTTCTCTCTGAGCCAGAGCATGCATTATAAAATAATTCTCTTTTCTCCAAAGTTTTGCATTTCAAGAACCTCTCATATTTTTTGAGAAAATACATTCCAGTTGTTAATTACTCCCTGTGATCACTTTGGTTTTAATTTTGATTTGCCTAACCTCATTTGCCTGAGGTGGATTTACTAGTCCTTTGAATTGGTTTAATTAAAAGTGTCCTGCTTACCCAGATCCCACTTACCCACTGCTGTAGATGTGGTCTGCAGAGAGGACCTCAGCTGAAACACATATGACACTCAGGAATAACACTGTGCCAGAGGAAGGATGATCATTTAGAGGCTAATAGGAGAAAGTGGAAACTGGAAAAAAAGCTAAACCCTATCTACTAGTAAATTAATCAGTGGGAGAATGTATATTCTTTTTTACAGACAGTTTGTTTGCACTGTCATTCATACTTGCTCAGTTTTAAAAGCTGGAGGCAGTGCACCCACAGTGCCAATGCACAAAACTTGAAAAAATTTTGTTCTAATTCCTCGGGGGTTGGATAGGGAGGAGAACATATGGAACAGTAGAGAATATGGAATAATATGGCCCCTAGGAGCCTCAGAAGGCTCAAATTGCCCCACCGTCTGCATGATGAATCTGTCCTATCTAAAATGCTACATAAGACAAATATTTGCCTTACGTAGTGCAGTGATGGAGAATCCACATCCTTTCCGGGCAACTGATTTCAGTAACAGAATAGTAGAAAACTCATCTCTGTGACACTCACGTGGTGATTCAGCAGCTGCACTCAACATGCTGATTTTTGGTTAGTAGCTTCTGGCTCAGGAGGACATTGGACACAGCCTGGGTATGAACTTAGCCACAGACAGAAAAGTGCTTTTGCCAAGAAAGTACAAAAAAGTATTTGAAGGATAAAATTGATTCATATTTATATGTGTATCTCTGTAGATATATCTATTTATACACACAACTATATAAGATCATATTTATACACTGCCAAAACTCCCATACCCTAAAGCTTTGAGAATTAACATCTAAACTTGCAAGCCTAAAACGTGTTAGAAATGGAAGTGCCACAGCAATTAAAGTTAAATTGGATTTGCACTGTGAATCATCTGTGGGAGACAGTAGTAACAAACTTGCATAAAACAATGGCAATTTACTCACAGATTAACATTCATGTTGTCAAGGTAGCAAAGCTTTAAAATCCATAAAACTACCTTGCTCTGATAAAAACAAGATTACTTAAGGGCATACCCTTTTTCCAATAATTTGTTGAGAAATTCCAACCTGTGTGGAATTTCCATTCTGTGTGGAACCTCAATATAGCTATAGTTTTGCCTTGCATGTTCAAAGTAGTGTATGATGGGCTTTTTTGGGTCTTTTTCTTGTGTTCCTGCCAGGTTTCTCTGTTTGAAACATCTTCTGTGAAACTTTGGAAATGGAAACTCTCCACTTTGCAAGGAGAAAGGCTCTTGCAATAGTATTCCTCTTCTGACTGTGCCACCTGAAGCCTCCTGTCCATAGACAGGGCTAGACTTTAGGACCTTCTCTTTCCAAAAACACTCTCCTGCCACAACAAAACTCACATTTCTGATCCATGTGTTCTATCAGGCTTTATAGTCACCATAGATCTGCTAGGAGACAGCAGTGGGGTTTGGAGAGGCAATGCTGTGTCTCTAAGCAGTGCTGCTGCTACTCAATTATGGTCAGATTTCAATGAAATTTCAGAATTAACTCAAGCCCTCAGGGAATTTTGTTTTCTATCCAGAAGGTAGCAGCTGTGGAGGAAGGAATAGTAAAATATTTATCACGGGAGCTGGATTTGGCCTTGATTATTTTTTTTTTCTGTGAAATACTGAAATGATTTCTTTAACCTTTGGACATCTATCATATATATTTTTAACATTTAGCAGCTGGACCTATCATGGCCAGATTCTGTCTTGCTTCAGCCTTTTTGAAGGTAAAGGAGAGAAGTGCAGAAAGCCCAGCAATTTTGAAACTTTCTGAAATGTCCTGCTTGGGACTGTGTTGTGAAAATTAAATTGGAGAATTGTGCATAATAAATGGTAGATAATATTTCCAGAAAATGCATAAAAGTTATTTTTGATGCCTACATCCTACCCTCCAAACCCCAAGACATCTATTATCCATGAGCACTGCACACAGGAAATCTTTAAAGTTGGCTAAATTTGGTTTATTGAACTGAACTTAAATAATTTTGCTCTAAACCCTTTTTTTTTTTTTGGCTTCATGAGTCTTCAGAATAGGTTACTTGTCCTTCCCACCCTCTTGGCAGGATTGTGTCTCCCAGGATACCGTGGGGACTGGGTGGTGTGGTCCCACAAGTCAAGCATTCATCTGACTTTCGATGATACGTTCAACCACAGTAAATATCCTGTGTCCTCTTTCCCCTAGGGAAAACTAGGGATCAGACCTTCCCTTTCTGTCTGTTCTTTGCCCAACATTTACTTCTGCTTCCAGATCAGGTCCTTCTGCCATGTGCCTGAGTCAATTTTACACAATAGGTTTTCTGTCCTATTTCCTGGTCGTGCGTATGTCTTGGATAGCCTAGAATGGCTCAAATGGCATGAAACATCTATATTCAGGCAACAATTTTTTTTTTTCTCTAATCTCCATAATGGGGTTTAAGCATCTGGCTTGTACATCGGCTCATTATTGGAATGGAGATGTCTTAATCTGTGAGCTGGAGGTACCTGGGAAAAGCAAACCTACTTGTCTGTGGCCTTAACGTCCCTACGCACGATGTGTGTCTCCATGGAGGGACATTTAGAGGTCTGAAAGTGGAAAAGAAATTGAAACCTTTGCACAAGATGGCTGAAGCTTCTTGAGAAATCTCTGAGCAACTCCCAGCCCCAGCTACTAGCCTGTCCTCTGTGGAAAGATCTTAGAAGTCAGTCTGTTGAGGAGATGGTTTTCAGTTTCTGAGTGGTGATCAGTAATAGAAATTTCCCTGCAGGAACTGACAGACAGTGATGGCAAAGTGGTACAACCTTATTGATTTAACGTGCATTGGAGACTAATCCTGAGCTTTCTGTATATTTTCTCATTTTAGCCTAAGGGCAGAGAAATAAATAACTGGCATGGATGGGCTACCCACCATGCAAATGAAGGGGACATACAAAGGGCTGTACCAGTTCAGAGCCTTGATCCTTCTAGGTGGGTTCCTGCTCTCTGACCATGGAAACCTTGGGAGAGATAGAGGGAAAGAAAAAGCCTACAATGAAATATCCCCTGAAATATTCACCCAGCTGACAATAATTGCTGCCTCAGGGACCTCTCAGCTCAGAGTTTGTTTCCAACAATCCTTGATGGACTTTGCTGTCATGCAGGCATCTAATTGCTGTTCTAACCCCTATAGACTTTTGGCAATGCAATATCTTGTGGTGATGAGTTCCACCATTTAAATATGCACCACGTGAAGAATTACCTTGCTTTGTTCAGTTTGATAATGGGTTTGATGTCATTTAGTTTTTGTATTATGAGAAAAACAGAGAACAATCATCCACTATTTGTCTTCTCCCTGACAGCCCTGATTTTATGGATCTCCATTGTGTTCTTCCTCAGCCACCTCTGTTTTCCAGGAAAGTGCCCTTTGATTTAATTGTTCTTTGGATGGAAACTATCCCATAACTTTGGTTATTTTGTCAGCCTTTTCTTAACCCTAGGTCCACTCTATCCTTTTTAAGCTGGGCTTATCAGAAAATCAAATAGCAATCAAATTACAGATACATAAAAGATTTATTCAGAGGTGCAAAGATATTTTCAAGGTTATCCTTGGTTATTCTTGATCTATTCCATTCTCCATCACCTTTTCCAAAACCCCCTAAAATGCAGTTTTTGCCTGTGATTGATCCAATATTTTCATATTATGTCCCCTTTTGATTTTCCCTTTTGCCTTTCCCTTTCCTATCTCAGATATTTATCTCATATATATATATTTATGTCTCATCTATACCAACATGTGATCCTCCACAAAGCCTCACCTGCAATTTTGTTAAGCTCTTGCAAGTGCTGTGCTGTCCCTGTCAGGTTTTCCTGGTGAGGTTTCCTTGTGATGTGCCAGTCTCAGGGTGTGCAGAAAACACCTTAAGTGGGTGCTGGAGTAGGACCACCTGGGCTTGACTAGGTGGCAACCCTGGGGTGAAAGATGGGGTCAGGGGAACAGAGCTTAACAGGACTTAAATAGGCAAAACAGCTGGGCAGGAAAGAGGAAAGAAAGCACAGACTTTGTAGGGTGAGATGACATGTCAACTATGAGGCCATCCAGATCTGAAGAGAACTACTGGAGGAGGCAAAAGGAGACCAAGATGAGATGAGAAAGCAGAAGCTTCCTAGGAGTGTCCAGACATCCCCCAAAATGGGAATGCAGGAATAGAAGAGTCACATTCATCCAGGTGCTACCAATGACCTTTGCTTTCTAAAGGAGTGATTGGCTTTTTGCAATGTCTCTGGGCTGCCTTCTTCACATACCATGTGTCACCAGTAAGGCAATACCCAGGTTATCTGATAGGCTGCAGAGGGATCTGGAAGAAAGTTTACTTAACTTTTTGTGGAGCCTGGGTGACCAGACACAGATCACAGGGCCTTGTGTACTCAATTTTTTCTCCAGCCTGGTGCTAAACAAAGAAGCCATCTCTGAAAGTATACTGATGGCCCCATTTCCAAGCCAGTATCCAGGCTCTGCCCATGTTTAGCTCCAGTACACTTGGACCCATATACGGCAGTTCAGCAAATGCTGAGTCTCAAATGCTGACAAGTCCATCACAGAGTGGAGAGCAATCAAAATATCAAGTTGTATCTTCCCTCAAACCTAAATAAAAATGAAAATAGAAATAAAAATAAAATTAGTAACGGGCTAGGGCTAGGGCTTGAGCAACCTGCTCTAGTGGGAGGTGTCCCTGCCCATGGCAGGGAGGTTGGAACTAGGTGATATTTAAGGTGCCTTCCAACCTAAACCATTCTATGATTCTAATGAGCTTAGTTGGACAGTTATCAACAGGCTTTTAGGAGTGCACCTTAGCTCACTGGCAATCAAAGAGCACATGCTCCTCATAACTGACTGCACTTTGGATCATGGCCAGTAGTAGGAAGGTGTATTGTGTATCACCTGCCCCTCTGGTTGACTGCCAGAGCAGAAAAAAGCCTCTTCTGCAGTTGGATGTTGTATACAAGGGTCATGTCATGAGGAAGGGACACCAAGGGCTCAGGTGAGACAAGGGAACCAAACTCCTCCCAGGATCAAGATGCCCCAGAACTCTTGCCCTTTTGACTGGATCCACTCTGCCTGGGCAATGCCCAACCAGCTCATGGAAAGTGTGAGATTTCCTAGTATAGATTTTGGTGGGCAGGAGGAACAGATTTGGGGACGCATAGGGCAAGGTAGAGAAGGAGGCACTGGGAGTTGTGCAGGTTATATATGATCCCTGTGAGGCTGCATTAATAGATGCACAGTCTTTTATGGGCTGCTCTGAGATGAGCCAGATGAGCACCAGCATGGGCTTTGACAGACACCAGGGCTGTGTAGCTGTGGCCCCTGACCCTGTCTGCGTAGCTCAGGGCACACAATGTTCTTAATGGATTAAACTTGGGACAAGGAACGATGCCAAAAGCAACATGCCCAGCCCGGCCTTGTGGCTCTGAAGGCTCATTCAGTCTGTGTGGCCATGGCATGGGTCTTATAATATCCTTGGGGAAGCCAACAGCACCTAATGCTCTCTTCCTGGCATTCAAACAGGGCAGCAGCTTGACTTGCAAGTCATACGTAAGGGAAAGGTGTCCCTTTAAAAAGTATAAGCAGCATCAGTCAAGAGCATTCGTTTCTGCAAGGTCTCCAGGGGACACACCATCCATCCTCTTCCCCAGCATCAGTCCAACTAGACCACACACAAACGTTATCAGAATGCACGGTGAAGTCATAACAATCTTTCCCTGGAGCTGTTGAGTTGCACTTGGTGGCTGCTCACTTTGCCTCTGCTGGGAGCCATCCCTGAAGAACAGACAGCCTTGTGCTGCGTTTTGTGAAATGGAGTATCTGGAGTGAGACAGGAGCATAAGCAGTGCTATTTCCATTTCACCGTAGGTACTGGTTTTGTGACTGATGCTGGAATTTTCACTTTAGAAAAAAAAGCAAAAATTTCCAGAGAAATCTTCAATTATCTGAAATTTCAGCTTTCATTAAAAAACACTACCCTTACAGAAGTTCTTTCACCAGAGCTTTTTCTTAACCACTAACTACACAACAGCCTCCCCTCCTCCTGCCCTCCCCACTCCTGTGGATCATGGCTGCATCCGGATTCCTACTGCTCCAGGCAGTATCTCAGAGAAGACACGGCTGGTACAACACCTCCATCTCTGCATGGCACAAAGCTGAGAGTCCTCTTCTGACTTGTTTTTATCATAAATTCTTGCATGTGGGAGCAATTATCCTTCTGAAATTACAAAAAAAGTCTTTGAGAAAAAAAAACAAGGCAGACAATTTGCAGGTTTTTCTTCCTCCCTCATCCCCTGCAACCCCTGTTTTAAAAATCAGACATAGAAACAATACACAGAGACGTTTTAGACAGGTTTGTGCATGTATTTGGTACAAACAAACAAAAATATGTGCATTTTGTTTCATAGAGCTTACATCAATCTGAGAGAACTTGAGTCACAAAACAGAAATACTCTGGCTAATAAATACATCTGGGGATGAAAAATAAAAATCTATACATAAAAAATTCCAATGTCTGCTAAAGAAAATGTACACTTATATACACACTGTAAACAATAGTAACGCAACCCAACTGCAGTCCAGCTCAGGCTGACAGAGACCTTCTTTCCCTCTTAAATAGGACTTGTGAGAAACTACCGACATAAAAGCTGCTGTTCACCCTCCTGCACGCTCAGTTCATTGAAGCAGCAAGGTCTGACCATGCCATAGTGACACAAAGCCAGAGCAATGAGGTGAGAGCTGCTGCATAACCAAGGTACAGGCGCTTTGGGAAATGGCCTGAGTGGTAAATTTGGAGAAATGGGGCCATACCCTCAGCTGGTTACATCTGTGTGGGTCCAGAGAAGTCAGCGGGATCAGACCAAATCTACCTCCTGAAGGTTTGAGCCTGTTTTTCCAAACTTGGGAGAGGTTGGAGGTTAAGTGAATCAGAGGGAAATGCACAATTTTAGATATTCAGCTCATGCTTAATTCAACATTGTCCTTCCTCCCCTGCAGCAAAGGCAGCAGCATCTCCTCTAAATGAAGCTCTACACCAGCAGCCTCAGAGCCTGCTCCTGGCGTTGCTCCTTGTGATGCAAGGTGTTAAATGAAAGGGGGGCCCTGGCTTAGGTGAGAAACAAGTATTTTGCCTGAATGCAGCACAGAGAGCTCAAGACTTTCCTGTAGCATCTTCTAGGGCATCCCTCAGGGACTGATCAAATGCAGTAAGTAAATGAGCCAGAGTTTGGGCATTTCTCTTTGTGTACGCGTATGTGTGCTTAAACAGCCTTTGTTGTCATTTTTCTTCCCTGTAGGTCTGTAAAGAATTGGAATGGAGAGGCAGTAAACCTCCAGATTAATGTTTCTTTCCCTTCCGAATGCTTTCAAGGGGCTGGATGCTATAAATGTAAATATTTTGAAATTGGAAAAAAAGAAAGAAGTATATTTAAAAGATCAGATAGAAGCGTAAGCAATACTTTCAACCCATTTGTAGGAACGAACTGCTTGCCAGCAATTGCTAAAAGCCCCTGAAAAGTGTCCATTTATAGGACAATGCCTGGCATTTTGGAGATGACATTTATATATATAAATGTAGCAAAATATGCCTGTCTGTCTGTCATGGTCATGGAAGCACATGTTACCATCAGCTATGAGTCTCTGGCTGTAGAGAGGCACCAGAAAAATCTGCTCCTGAGCATCAGAGAACATTTTATGGCAAATGTCCATCTTACCCCTTGACTAGACTTACATGTCTGATAATGTCTGTATCAGCTTGTCCTAAACTGTGCCCCCAAATTGCTTATATTATGCACTTGCATGTGTAATACCTGCAAAGCCATGTCACCAGGGGGCAAAAATGCAGGTCCATCTGCATTTACTCCCTCAAACAGTGGCATGTGTGCACATGTATCCCAAGAGGTGGGTAGAAGGTGGGAGAAGTAATGCTTTCACCTTGACCTTCCAAGCACTTCTGCTCATCAGTGACTGCCCTCTTCCTGATGCCTTCTCTGCTACGTCCCCAGTGCCAGCAGTGTGCTCTCCTGTCAGCATCCCAAAAATACCCAGGAAACCAGTGGCAGCTGCAGTCCTTAGACTGCAAAATGGCTTCTTCTGTTACCCCATCATCACTATACCATCACACTTCCCTTGAAGGTCAAAGAAATGGGGGAAAAAAAAAAAAAAGGGATGCATTTCCCCACAGAGATTCCCATGGGGTATTGGGCTCTTGCTTTGATAGGGTTGAACCTCTCAGGCTGGCACTTTTTAGCTGATTTTGCAGACATGGGTGATCATGCAGGCAGTACCGAGTCGGGGTTCAGTGTAAGTGCAATGTTGCCCACATGCTTTGGTGGGATTTGCTGCTGGGAGGAAAATATTTGGACAAAATATGCAGGTCTTTGTGCAGTAATTTGTTCAGTTTGCATTGAGTAAAGGGCAGAAGAGTGTTAAGAGTGTTGGGATAGGGCCGACTCCAGATATCACGTCTCAGTATGCACTGCACAAAAAGTAAAAGTCTAAGTTTTCCTCTGTTTCAATTTCCTTTAAAGAAAATGAGGAGCAGAAAGAAAGATCACATTCTCTTTGCTACCCATTCTCTTTAACCTGGCATTCTCTTTAACCTTCTTTGATAGCCATCCTTAACAAGATTAGCTAGATGTGCTGGAGGCACATTCATGAAAGACTCCTAATGGGTTTGGGAGACAGTTCTGAAGTGAATGAGTTTCCACACAGGACGTGTTCAGTGTCATAGAATCACAGAATGGTTTGCGTTTGGAAGGGTCCTTAAAGATTATCAATTTCCAACCCTTCTGCCATGGGCAGGGTCACCTCCCACCAGACCAGGTTGCTCAAAGCCCCATCCAGCCTGGTCTTCAACGTTTCCAGAGATGGGGCATCCACAACTTCCCTGGCCATCCTGTTCCAGTGTCTCACCACCCTCGCAGTAAAGAATTTCTTCCTATTGTCTAATCTAAACCTCCTCTCTTTCAGTTTAAAATCATTACCACTCGTCATATCGCTACATTCCCTCATAAGTAGTCCCTCCCTATCTCTCCTGTAGGCCCCCTTTAGGTACTGGAAGGCTGCTATATGTCGTGTCTCCTCCACTCCTCAATTTCATATTCCTGTTCTTTGCTCACCTGGCTTGAAACACTGCACCTCTTATCCAGATTTTGCCTCCATCACCCATGTGTCTCCTGACTCTGCCTGCAGTTTAGTTAATATCTCTTTGTGGCTCATTGCCTGTCTGAAATTTGATAAAACCAGTGCCTGAAACACATGGCCAAGCAGAGTTTGGATGACCATTTTTCTGAGTTGCAAAACATGGTTTGTGTGAGCCTGGTCAAGGTGGACCTGTCATAGCTCCAACCTCCCTGTGGTCCCCAGAGGAGGCCACACTCTAGGGCTGTGAGAAGCCCTTATTGACACTCTTTTTGACCATGCTAGCAGACATAACCAAGGGCAATTTTTGACTGCCACTACAGGCTTTGATGTTTTGGGTATGTGGGAAATGACTTGAGAGAAAAGTCATGGGTGTGACCCTGACTGGGGTGAACATCTGTCTACATGAGGGAGCTCCAGCTGCACGTCAGCTCCATTTTAGCTTTGACTCTGTGGATAGTAGAAACAGGCTCCAAACTCAGCCATCCCACCTTTCCTGAGCCAAGGCACAGGTTGACTGTGGACCTGAGTGAAGCCCCTAGGGTGCATCTTTATTCCATGTTGTTTGAGAGATACAACAACAAGAGCAAGAAAGGGACAATAAAAGACTGGGGATGACCAACACCAAAAGGAGCTGCTTGCCCTCTGTATCACAGAGGGATGTGCACTAGAGCAAGGTGGGCTGCAAATGTTTCACTGGGAAGTGAAATGAGGAATGCATCACAGGTTGGAATTAGAGAAGAGAGACCTGCATACCCTTTGGCATCAGTGTATACATCTGCACTGCTCCTTGGGCCTAAAGCCAGATTATATGTAAGGTCACTGCAGACATGATGGCTGAGAGCCAGGATTCTCCCACTCTGCTATGGAATACCACAGCCCGATTGTCCTCCAAAGCAAAGGCCTCAGCTGGAGGTCCTGCCCAGCCCTGTAGACCTAAGAGCTCCCAACTCATTATCTAAAGGATCAGCTGCTGCCTACTGTTCATCAGCAACCTTTCTGAGTGCTGCCTCTGGATGGAAACATGACCACATGTACTAAGGCAGGGTTGGCATATTTTGGGGTTTCACCTTTCCATTAGATTTTGTGGTGGTGTTTTTAAGGCAAAGGAGGCATCCTGGTTTCCATTAATTGCACAGCTTCTTCCAAAGTCAAAGATAACCATCCACTGGAGGAAACAGCTCTCTTCCTAAGGCCATATCCACCCCATATCTTTCCTTCCTCCTGTGGCTCATTAAAATGGGATATGCCACTGGCTCTTTTTTGAGGAACCCATAATCCCAGAGAAGAGGCTGACCTCTGCGTGGGGGATGCTTGTATAACCTTTGGACAACTGCATTTTATACCTGATTGCTGCTTCCAGTCTGCCTGACAGACTCACAGATGGTATCCCTTTTTGTTTCTGCTAGATATCTCTAAAGAAACCATCAACAGAAGTCCCAGTATCTTCAAATATCTGTTTCTCGCAGCCCGCAGCAGTCTGCTAAGTCATAGGTTTGATAGTCAATGGTTTCTGCAAAGTCATGAGGGATCCCAATAGAGACAGACTCCACCTCTGTTTTGTAGGTGGCTGTCACCCCGCCTTTGCTGGAGCCACCCCGGATTTTGTTAGAAAGGCTGTTCATCTTCTCCTTCAGCTGGGTAGATGCTGGTTTCTGGAAAGGAGTGAGCATTTTCCAGCCCTTGAAGCTGAGTGTTCGCCTCTTACTGGCTCTCTCCTGCAAGGAAGAGTTAAATATGAACGAGCTGTTCAGGGTGTTAATCCTGGGCCTCAGGTCCGTCTCAGGGTCTTGCACTGAGCTGTTAATGGAGGCCCCTCGCCAATGGTGGTCGTAGACACGCCAGATGGGCCTTCTTCTCCGGTGGCATTGGCATTTGAGCAGCCTGATGAAAGCTCGCTTGAACTCTTTACTGGAACATGGGTAGATTATGGGGTTCACACAGCTGTTGAAGTAACCCAGCCAGAAGATGACCTTGAAAACAATTTCAGAGGGCTTCAGAGACGGGAAGAAAGAACCTTGGAAGAGAGGAAAAGAAATATGGTTAGAAGAAGGAGAAGGGTATGGCAGTCCGGGGTAGCAAGGGTGGTGGTCAGCCAAGTCTGGAAGAGAAGACACCTGCAGAAAAGACTGAAGGTGTGATTCTGCTGTTAGGTCCTTGGCTAGCAATGTTGTTGCCACCAGTGTGAAAAAATGACCACTGCAGGACTGCAAGCCACCAACCCTAAAGTAATAATGATGTATAGTATGTCGTTAGCAGCAGCCTCTCAGCCCCCACTGCAAAAGGTCTCCTAGCAATGGAACCAGCACCCTCAAATGCAGCTCTGAGCCATTAAGGCAAGCCCATACAGCTTCCAGGGAGGCTGTTAGTTGTTGCAGCAGATCCACGAGTATAAGGGGTGGGGGTGTGTATAGAGGATTTTTCTCACACCTCCCTCCAGACCTCCATCCAGCTAAATCCAAGTCCAGCATGCACTCCTGAGGAGAAAGTCCTGCTGCAGAACCCAGCAGCCAAACCTGTTTTCCTCAGTGTGGGTTCAGCCATCCTGCTCTGAATTGATGCAGGATACTTGCACTGAAGATGTATCTTCCATATCTAGGGACTGGGTTGCTTTCTGAGACTGTACAGCAGGGACTGAGGGTATCATTTTGGGGAAAAAGTTCACTGGTCCTCAATGCCTCCTTGGTTTATCAGCAGCCAGGCTTTGATCTATTCCAGATCAGAAGGAGAAAATTGTTGCTTGGGTAATGATGGGCTGCATCAAAATAAGTGGGGCCAGGAGGTCGAGGGAGGTGATTCTGCCCATCTGTTCCACTCTGGTGAGACCCCACCTGGAGCAGTGAGTCCAGCTCTGGAACCCTCAGCACAGGAAAGACATAGACTGGGCCCAGAGGAGGCTCACAAAAATGCTGAAGAGGATGGAACACCTGTTTTCAGCCTGGAGAAGAAAAGGCTCCGAGACCTTATTGCAGCCTTTCAGTCCTTAAAGGGGGCTTAGAAGAAAGATGGGGACAGACTTTTTATCAGGACCTGTTGCAATCGGGCTTTAAGCTAAAAAAAAAGGTAGATTTAGACTAGATAGAAGGAAGACATTTTTTATGATGAGGGTGGTGAAACAGTGGAAAATGTTGCTCAGAGAGGCTGTAGATGCTCCATCCCTGGAAACATTCAAGATCAGTCTGCAGGGGGCTCTGAGCAACCTGATCTAGTTGAAAATGTCCCTGCTCGGTTCAGGTGGGTTGGACCAGATAACCTTTAAAGGTCCATAACAACCCAAACTATTCTTTTATTCTTTGATTCTGTGTCTTTCAGGTGCCTGCCTGAATCACACCTGATTCTTGGTGCCTGCTTCTTCCTACGTGGGGCACTGCACAGTTCACCACTGCATTGTAAATGGATGGATACATCCTTGGCATCTGCACTGATGGAAGAACAACACCCCTTCACCTCCTACACTCACATATTTTGGATCCATCAGTGTCACACACCCTCTGTTCAAATTTTGCAGTGGTACTAAGCTGGGCACTTAAAGAGGAATCAGATAATATCTACCCCCCAAACTTGTATCTGCTTCTTGAAAAAGCTCTTTTGTCTACTCTAACCCCTATTTATGCTTTTGTGCTGGAAGTTCCAAGTGGTTTTGTTGGTGAAGAAGCTGGAGATTTTTTTTATGGCCAGAAGATGTCAGTGTTGCTCCCACATGACCCTATCACAGCATTCCCCACTCAGATCTGAAATAACTTTCTGACTCAGCCTTAATTTCTTTTAATTTTAGCTCTGAATGACAAATTGTGCTGCCATGTGACCGAGTGTTAATTTGTATTTTAGTAAATAACATTAGCTCTGGATATCATTATTATTTTTCCTGTGCTCAAAAGCCTGGTGTCAAAACAGTAAGACAAGTGCCAGGAGCCAGGAATTTGGGATTGACACTACATAAAAACTCCCCAAGCTATTTACTGGAGAAAAAACATTATCCAGGAAACCCAGAGAACTGGTTCCAGCAAAGCCTTCTTACACTTATCCCTAAAAAGTGCAGAAATTACAGCCAGACTCGGCATTAGGTACGTGGGCTACTCCATCATGGGAATATGGGAGAAGACGAGAGATCTCAGCATTTTCTGATGGTTAGGCAGGAAAAGCTCAGATGTGGCCATACAGCTTAAATATCTGCTGAAGGTCAACCCAAGTTGTAGGGCTGGAGTACACTCTGGCTGTCAATATGCAGTGAAGGAGACATTGAGTAAGGACAGTAAGCAGGACTGACAACTCTGAGCTGGAAAGACCTGGGGCCTTCATGGAAATGAATGGCATTTGCAGTTTAATGAGCAGCCGCTGGTGTTGTAGCCTATGGTTTTGAACAGAGCAATAACACTAGGGTTAGGTTTTGTACAGGTTGGTTTTGATTATCATAGAACCATAGAGTGATTTGTGTTGGAAGGGCCCTTAAAGATCATTGAATTCCAACCCCCCTGCCATGGGCAGGGACACCTCCCACTAGAGCAGGTTGCTCAAAGCCCCATCCCGCCTGGCCTTGAACACCTCCAGAGATGGGGCATCTACAACCTCTCTGGGCAACCTGTAAAAAGTAGTTTATTCTTTCTGGGACAGTCGTGAACATTATAGGTTAGCACTAGGCTGCTTGAATCACCACATCTAACCACAGCAGAAACACCAACCCCTGTGTGTTTAGCCAGGAGCTTTTAAACACCTCAGTGGTGATGGGGACAATCCCGCTTTGCATTGCATCTCTGTTCTACATCCAGCCATAGCTTTAAGCCTTGCCCCTTTCTTGCACTGCCCCCAACCCACCACCTGGACCTACAGGCACCATCCGATGCTTTGGGTAATGTAGACTTCCAACTGTGGCTTTCCAAGACCGGCATCAGTTCCTCTTCTCATCTCAGGTCTTTGCAATAGTGGATGGGTCTGTTTTCCTGCCCAGACTCCCCACCCATGGGTCAGCCTCTACCCAGAGTCCCGTGCTCTCTGCAAGGTGATCACTGGCTCTCAGCCCTAAGCTCAGTGCGAATGTCTGGGGCCAAGACAGGTGAAGGACTTAATTAAGCATGTAATCCTGCTCATTTCCTTCTTGGGGAGGGGTATTGTGCCTCAGTTTCCCCGCTGGAGAAAGAGGCTAATTACCATAAACTCTTTCAACAGTGTTGCTGTGAACCCTGTTTGCAGTGTGCTTTGGGTTCTCAGAGGAGCTGCAGCTTTATGTAGCATTTTTTAACTTTAACAGAGAGAAAAAGAAAACAAAAAGCTATGGCAACAAAGCAAATAAAAGAAGGGTCTCCTTAGAAATGAGGCTGGTAATTACTGCTTGAGCCAGGCTACTTAAGAGATTGGTGTTTGCTTAAACAGCCTGATGGTTGTTAAAATAATAACTTACATCTAAGGTTTAGCGGTTCATTGCACAATGCAGTTTCTGTACTACGTGCTTTGTCTTTTGCATCCAGATAAAAATTACAAATTGAAAAGGAAGAACAAGCTATGAATTCTCTGAATTTCAACTTTGGCTGTTTTCCACCCGCTAGAACCTTGCGTACATCTGAAGACAAGGCGCTCATTACCATCCTCATTACCATGCAAATAACTGTGCCCCTTGGAAGAGACGTGTACTGAGTGCATCCATAGTTTCCTCATTTGATCACTCTGGGATGAACAGAACTAGTCAGGGAGTTCCCAGGACAAGTCTTTGGCTGGTAACTTTGTACATACTGGGGCATCAGACTCTCTTGATAGGCACTGGGAGGCTGCACGTAAGGAAGAGTCGTGGGATCTTACCTAGGGAATGAGTAAAGAATGGTAGAAATTAGCTCTTGCTTTCATACATATTTGGAGAGAGGGAGGGTTTTTGGACTGGGCTTTGTAACAGTTACTATATAGGAGCTAGATGTTGTTCGGTTGTGTGGAGGACAGTACTGGGTAATGCAGAGCCTTATTCTCCGTATTTCCCACTGCCTTGTTGAAAAGGCTCCATGTTGGCTTATTGAGATCCTGCTAAGGACTTTATCTTCTCTAAATAAATAATAAATTTATAATAATACTGCTGGGGGCTTGAAAGTCCATTTGGGCTCTTAATACCTTTTGTCATTTTATAAAATGTTATTCCACATCTTGCGAAGTCTGAATCCTAGTCATGTAGCTGGGTCTAAGCAAGCGCTGAAGTTCCTGTTGTAATTGTAGATAATTATCTTCAGGATCATTAAGAAATTAAGAAAGCTGCAGTTGAAGTCAGGGAAAGCCTGGCAGCACCGTGCAAAGTGACTTGACTCAGAGACTAAACATGATCTGAAGACTGAAATTCATTTTTTTGGTGGTGCAAAAGTTAAGCCAATAAAGTATGTGCTCTGAAGTGAAAGCAAAAAAGCAATTTATTTGCTGTTCTTACAGCATGTGTATGTGTGTGTGTGTGCAGGATACACATATGTGTCTGTAGGTTGTATGTGTGCTTACATTTTTTTTTTTCCTAGTCAATGTCACCTGCTCATAAAAAACCAGCTAGGTACAAATCTCTGAAGCCATTGGCGTTCTCCTCAATGCTGTGACACCCTGTGTTGGGTGGCTAGTGGATGCAATCTCTCTTCCACATATCCAAATACATATCCCATCTTTTCGGGCTGTTTGGGCTAGCACATTCTCATGATTTTTTCTTGTCTGCACTTCTACACCCTGCCCTCCCCATGACTCACTTGAAGGTGATATCACTGGATTGTTTGGAGAGTTGCTGGTCCCAGTGTTCAGCACTCAAAAAATAAAGCAAAACAAGAAAAAAGACAAATGCACAAATGAAAATGGACCCAGTCCAATCTAAATTCTGGCCCTGGCTCCCACTATGAAGCCAGAATCTGTGAGCAGACTTGCTTTCTGCTGCAGTTGGCAAGGGTATCTTTGCTTTAAAAGGGCCCTGCTTTACAGCATATCCTGAATAGTCCATAGCACAAAATGCTGCAGACGTGATAGCAGGTGGGAAAAACAGAGTGCCAGATTCATGCCCCAGTGCTGTCCCACCATGAATGGGAAACACAAGAACCAGCAAGAAGGAGAGGTAAACAAGGAGCTATTATTCATTGCCTTTTCTACTATGAACGTCATTGCAGGAGACGGAGACTAGCGGGTGGTAGGTTAAAAGCAAAGAAGAGGAGATGGCTCATCTCACGGCATGTTGCTCAGCTGTGGATGTCCCTGCAGCAGGAGGCTGTGGATGCTAAAAAATGACTGGCCAAACTCAAGGAAAAGAAAAAAATGTACCAAGGTGCAAACCACTCTGTTCCTGAGTTAGGAAGCTTCAGAAATCCATATATAGGATTAGGCCTGGCGGAGGGGGGGACAGATGTCCTATCACCCAAGCTTCTTATGAATGTGGCCTCAAAGATCAGGAGGTGTCTGAGGACTCCCTCATGATATATCAGAGCAGCAAGTCGTGAGAATTGCAGCTGTTATAGGAAAAACCCTGACATAAGAGCTACCACAGCTGCTGAAGCTCAGCAGGCTCAGTGAAGCTCAGCGAGCTCTCCTGGCCAAAGAAAGAGTCAGTCTTTTCCTTCTTTTTTTCTGGGTCTCATAAACTAAATTGATTAAATCCGGTCCAAAGTAATCATGAGCTGCCACTTTCTGTTCATTACTCAGCTTGCATCCCTCCTTGCCAGCTCCTTCCCAGGCCCCATGATGGATAACCTCCCTCATGTGGCTGCCAAGCTATGGGAGAACGGGCTGGAAATCAGCAAGGATTTCTGCCTATGTGTGGGACTGGGAGTCTTAGCTTCTGACCAGTCTTTTTTGACCTCCTCCATCCACTACTGACCATCTCCACTGGGCATCTGTAAGCGTATCAGGGTCCCTAGAGGGTTAACACCTCCTTGCAGCTGGTGGCGTGCGTTGGAGTGATGAGGGAGTTCACTGCCCTCCTAGGATGGATCCAAGAGCTGCTTGGCGTAGGGAGGAGGACAGCATGTTCGCAGTGACTCCAGCATTTTCCCTGGAGGACGATGGCGTTGGGGTATCGGTTGGAATTCCTCAGGCCTGTGAGCCTTCCAGACGACCCCATAAACAATGTCACAAATAAGCGACAGCTTCTGTCACGCCAATGAAAGTCCCTGTGAGCTGCCTGTGTGCCTCTCTGTGCATAGGCATGCCTGCTCGCTCCAGCTTCTGCACCCTGATCTGGCCACAAAGAAAAGCAGTGAGAATGACCCTGACCATACCAAATCCCATGGTGGGGTGTGCATATCTGGCATGTAGGGTCTCCATGGGGAGGGAGTGCAGCCTATGGTGTGATGGGGCTCAGGGAAGCGTGGTTTAGTCTGGGTGTGGTGGATCAGTTGCAAAGGCAGGAAGAGACCAGCCTGGGGGGTGTCTCGGCTTCTGAAAAACACTAACGCTCTCAAGCAGAATCTCCAAGTTGAGGTCTAAGTACAGTTTGCCTGTCAGCAAGAGAATGATCATGCAGCAGAACCTTGTTCTGATCATTTATTGGTCTAATTCATGGTCGTCAAACTTGCCCCCTAACCTCTAGGCAGTATGGTCCTGGTGATGTCTACAAAAGCTTCCCTCTAAGTTGCAGCACATCAGTAGGACAGTAACTGAAATTGCCCTTCATTCCTTTCAAAGCTCATGTTGGAGATTTTCTCAAAGCAATCCAGTGAACCGGACCACTGATAGGAGTCATTGCCACGAGGATGTTTCTGAGGCATCAAATTTCCTGAAAATAATGCATCTCTTATGTTAATCCTAACTGAGTTTAATACCTAAATATAATATCTATAATACCTAATATGTTAATACCTGAGTTTAGGTATCTCAGCAGGTCCCTGGGCTCCTCTTACAGTGAATGGTTTAGTCGGTAGACTGTGGTGAGAATGGGGTGACTCATCTCATGTTAAGTGTAAGTCTGTACTGGGTAGGTGGATCACAGGAGGTTTCAGATGATTGGACCTGTAGTCATAAGTCTATTGAAGAAGGTGATCAGGAAAAGCCAGCATGGATTCACCAAGGGCAAATCATGCTTGACAAACCTGATTACCTTCTATGACAAAGTAATCTGCTTGGTTGATATGGGGTTACGATGGTGGATGTTGTCTATGTGGATTTCTGCAATGCTTTCAACATGGTTCCTCTCAGCCTCCTCACAGAGAAACTGGTGTATTTATAGTCTAGACAAGTGGTCTGTGCAGTGGGTAGGGAACTGGCTGACAGGTCATACCCAGAGGGTGGTGGTAAATAGCTCATTTTCAAATTGGCAACCTGTCACAAATGGGATCGATACTGGGCCCCAGGGATTGTTATTGGATCCAACTCTGTTTAGTATCTTTGTAAGTGGTCTAATGATGGGATCAAGTTTTCTTGATGAAGCTTTCTGATGAGACCAAACTGAGTGGAGAAGTAGACTCTTTGGAAGGGAGACACGCCCCCCTCCCCCCCCCCCCGCCCCCCCAACCCCCTACTTTTCCAGAAGATCTGGATAGTCTGGAAGAGTCAGCTAACAAGTATGTTATGAAGTTCAACATGGACAAGTGTAAGATCTTCTACCTGGAAAAACATAATCCAGGAGTGTTGCAGAGTCTGGGATCTACCTGACTGGGGAGCAGCTCTGTGGAAAGTCCTGGTGGACAGCAAGCTCAATATGAGTCACCAGTGTGCTGCAGTGCAAAGACAGGATGTTGGGATGCATCTACAAGGTCATCACCAGCAGAGATAAAGGAGTCATTATCCCACTCTACTCAGCACCTGTCAGGCCACACCTGGAATACTGTGTTCAGTTTTGGTCCTCACTATACAAAAAAGATGTGGACAGGCTAGAGAGGTTTCAGAGGAGGGCCACAAAGATGATCAAAGGACTGGGAAGCCTTCCATGTAAAGAAAGGCTGAAAGAGTTGGATTTGTTCAGCCTTGAGAAAAGGCAGATTAAGGGAGACCTTATCACAATGTTCCAACATTTAAAGAGCTACCAAGAAGATGTAGAGTCCCTTTTTACCAGTCATCAAATGAAAAAGAAGAGGGGCAACAGGTGCAAGTTACTCTTGGGGACATTCCAATTGGACACAAGGAAAATTTTTCACAATGAAAACAATCAGCCATTGGAATAATCTCCCCAGGGAGGCAGTGGATTCCCTACCATCAGACACTTTTAAAATTCAGCTGGACAAGGTGTTGAGCCATTTTGTCTAGACTGTGCTTTTACCAAGAAAGGTTGGACCAGATGATCATTGAGGTCCCTTCCAACCTGGTATTCTGATTCTTTGAGTTTTTCCCTGCTTCTTGAGGAGCTCTGTGGATATTTTTCCAAGCCTCAGGTCTTTTTTCATCTGGCTTCTAGTCCAGACTCCCTTAAAGGTAATATTTTTGCAGTGTTTCTTATGCTTCAGGAAGATATCTGTGTATCCAACTGCCTATTCCTTTATGATTCACAGATAATAGTCTGACTCCAGCCTCAAAGGGGACTTTAAAACAAATCTTAAAATCCTGAGCCTCAGCAAGGACATAAATAAAATTAGGAGGAAAAAAAAAGTCTAGAAGATTGCCCAATCTGGCAAATCTAAAGGGAGGTATCAGGAAGGTTCTTATTTGCCAGATGTAAATGAAGAAAAAGAAATAAAAAAGTGCCTCCCGAGAGAAGAAAAAAGTCAGGGTAACCGAGTTGCATGTCTGAGCAGAAAGAAGACTGGAATCCATGTGCTGATGTTAGAGTGAGCATGGCAGAGACCACAGTGAAAGTCTTGCCTGGATAGTTCAACAGAGGAAACACGCTTGGGGTGGTTTTGAAAGGAAAATTTCCATCTGGCTCAGGATCTGAATGAACACAATGGCCTTGTGGGGTTGCTAGGTTCCCTTCAGGGCAATGCAAAAATCAGTGTGTCATTCAGAGAGGAGCACTCCTGTGGCTCTCCATTCTGCAAATGAGGGACTGTCCTGAGCATGAAGGTCTTGCTGCATCTGCGTTTGGGAGTCTCTTCTCTGCATGATGGCATCTCAGGCACACTTCTGGGTAACAGAGCCAGTATGACCAGCCCTTGGGGAAGGGAAACATTTACTGACAAGCTGACTAGCTGCCATCTGCCAGCAAGAATAAGCCATAGCTAGAGTGTCTCATGGGCAAAAATCCCACTGTAGGTCTAGGTCACAAATAATAACAAGCAAAGATGCTGCTTATTCAAGTTCTGTGTAAGCTTACCAGTGACTCAGATAATATGATGGCAAATCATGACAGTTCTTGGCCTTGGATAACTTTGTCCTTAACTGCTGCCTTGCAAAAGGCTCCCTTTCGGTGAACCATAACTCTTTGCAGTAGGAGGCTATGTCCTTGGCTTCCTATTGCTTTCATTGCGATCCCACTGTTGTGACTTGGTTGGTTAGACATAGGAGGCTAGAACCATTTTTGACACCCAATGTATCTTGGTCTACTGCTAATGTTTCAAAAGGCTTCAATTTAGCTCCAACATAAAATGTCCCTTTCTATCAAGCTCTCTCCTCCTCTCTGGTCAGAAACATTGAGAATATGTATTTTTTCCAACTAAAGAGTGAGCTTGGGAAATCCTGTAGGAAAGAAGTGGAGGAGAATGATTCTCAAGCAAGTCATCCAAGTCTCGGAAAAACCACTGTGTTTGCTGGGCCGGACCCAAGACTGCTCTTTGTTTTTCCAACTCAGAAGTTCTTTTCTCTGCACTTGGGTTTCTAAGAATGTGAACTCACCCACCCTGTCCTGTTTACAAGCTCGTAAATATGTAGATCAGATTTGACTGTGGGGCAGGCCTTGGAGAGGTTGAATCCTGCTGGGAACACATGGCATTTTATGTATAGTGAGGCCAGATCTGAGCTGCACAAAGGAAGAAGGCAATTTTTCATTGGGCCCAACCCAGGAAAAAATTTTGCCCCACAACAAAATCCATGACTCCTTACTGTAATTTATAGAGTGGGGTCAGTAGAACGCACCTTAGGTGGGCGAGCATCACGAGGACTCAGAGAGAGAGAAGATCATTGATCTAGAAGGACGCTACAATGGAAGGCTTACTTAAGCAAATTGCAGGGAACGTTGGTGGCCCCGGGTCTGGAGAACTTGCTAGTGGCAAAATGCCAGTGTTTGGAAAACACACTATCAAGGGGAGGTGTGGGAGCTTCCTCAGCACATTTCCACCATGCCGGTCCCAAGAACATTCTGTTTATATCAGAATTGGGCAGACAGCACGTCATCGGCCATGGAGCCTGGCACCGCAACACTTGCAACCCATGCCCCCCTCCTGGTGTTGCCGGCTGTGAAGGATTCTGAACAGCATCCTATGGAGAGCCACATCGCTGGACCCAGGCGCTGTGACGTCGTGGAGGAAAGGGTGGGGAAGAAAGGTTGATATTTTCGGCTCTGATGAAAAATTGGGATTGGCTTTGCAGGCTCAGGAGGGTTTATTCAAGACCAGCCAGCCAACTTCTTGTTTCTTTTCAGACTTGGAGGGGAAAATCCTCCAACGCCTGCCCTGTTTCCTCACCCAGCTCCAAGGCACAGCCCTTCTGGCCTTTGCTTGCATGGGAAAATCTGCAGAGTTTCTCATCGCTCGCCTTCTCTTTTTTTTTTTTTCAACAAGAAGGGAAACTTAAAAAAATATCTTATTTCCTTCTTCTCCCCCAACATGGAATTATTCAGGGGAGATAGCAAAAAGTTGCTCTGTCTCTCTGCAGGCCTGGAAGCCAGTATTCAGCTGATACCAAGATCTAAAGACATTGCACTTCAAAAAGAGACATTTTTCCCCTCTCAGAAAACAATGGGTCAGTGTAACAGGGCTCCAAAAATATAACAGGAATGGTGAGATAACAACATCCTCATCACTCCCAACAGTTCCTGAAGCCCTTAACTTGAAGGGATAAAGTCTCCTGTTTAATGTCGCATCGGTTGCCTGCAAGGATCATTCTTACTTGGTCTTTTCCCTCATCTCCACAGCGAGGAGTCATGTCATCCGTCTGATGTGACCAGCTGTATGTCTCTTATCTGGTTATTTGGCGGTGATGCATTTAAGCCGTATCTCTGCAGGTACAGTGAATGGGGACAGGATAAGGGAGACCAGATTTTGACGCAGGGTCACCCAGGCTTTTAGCATGGACCCTGGCATTGCTTTGTCACAGACATGGTGCATTGGATAGCAAAGGCAAGGGATGTACCTGCACGCATATCCCTGGTTGGGAGGGTTTAGTTGTGGTAATGCCAGGCACATGGCTAACAAATTGACCCCCATGCCTTTTATTTGCTAGCATCGATGTGATGGGGGGACCATACTTTGTGCTAGGTACTATACAAACACAGAGTGGTGGGAAAACCAGTCCCCAAAGGTGGTGTTTGCTACCCAATGCTGAGCAAAGGTTTCCTGCATGCCTACAGCACACACAGGGTTTGTCCCCTAGGATTTGTGATCCAGCAATAAGTCTGGCAGTGTGGATGGGGAAAACAGCATGGGTTGCACCACATCAGGAGAGGTGAGAGTTTGTGATGCCTGGACTAGAGCAGTCCAGTGGCATGACATGACCATGCAGGATGGTGTCAGGAACTGTCAGTGGGAAGGGGTCACAAGCCAAGAAAACCCAAACTATTGATGTTTTTTGTTACCTGAGCATTCCACCTGGATGTCATGGGTGAACAGAAAGCAAAATGACACAAGAGGCAAAAACTGGCTGCCTGGTTGACTTAGCCACAGAGCTGAGCCTGGGACAAGCATGAAGAAATTTGGGAAGGACCAAGAAATGTAGCAGCAGACCAATCATCATATCACGGTGGTTTTGTTTAAACTTTACAGCCACATGGAGTTTTGAGGAGACATTTCAAGAGAGAGAATGCAAGAAACTTGCTGCATTGCCTGGTTTAAATGGATGCACAGGGCAACGGTATCTCTGCTGAGAAGAGTTGAGTGTCTCAAAGTGCCTCATTATGGTGATGAGGCTCATTCTCCACTGACATGCTTACTGCTCCATCTCTGCCCTATCTCTGTTTCTTTTTTAATCTCTGATCCTAAAGGGAAAGGATGGAAATTTGCATTCAATTTTCATGGCAATTTGAGTACATCCCATGAGATTATCTGCCTGCCTCTCTCTTGCCTTGTCGTTAGATAAACAAGCCTTTTTGCCTCCTGTGCTCTGTATTCACTGTTCAAAAGTAATAGCCATGGGATCTCAGGTGCACTCTCTGTCTTGATGTGGCCTTGATTCCAAATTAAGTTCTGGATATGCTAATTTTGCATATTCACTTCTTATTCCAGGGACGTGACACTAAATGGGTTTTAGACCCCTCCTTAGGAAAGTGCTGCTTTTGAGGACAGCCCTTGTCAAGACTAGTGTCACCTCAAGTAATTTTTATCTCCTCTTCTTTCACCTTCACCAAATAGCTTCTGACTTGCCACCTCCCTCTTAGGGGACTTTGATGGATCCTCATGTCAAGGGAACAAAAAAACTTGCCATGTAAAACTTGCTTTGCTTGTATGCTTCCAGCAGCAGTGTTGTCTGAAAGCGAGGTGACTTTGGGTCCAGCAGGGGACTCCCAGTGGGTCCCCAGGATGTCTCAGTCAGTAGGTCTGCAAACAGGTGTTCAGAGTTACCTTGTGCAATGAATCTATAGCTGGGTACAGAGACTCTACATTTGTTGTGAGACAGGATCCAGCTTTTCTACAAATGCACATCCCTCTACTAATTGCTTCCAAATATTCAAAATGCTGAAAGAAGCAATTTCTCTGGCAGCTGAAACCATTTGTCTCAGACAGCATCAGTGATATGCTTCTTTAAAGCCATCAACTTGTTTGTACCAAGACAAATATCTTGTAGTACTGGGTGAAGCTAAGACATCTGATGATGCCTAACATAAATGTTATGGCACAGATTTAAAGGTAGCTGCACATTGAACTCTCATTAAACTCATGGGGGTTAAGCATGAAAATATCTTCTGAGCATGAGGATTCCCAATATCAATCCCAGAATTGCATACATTAGCAATACTGTCAGCTCTGGATTAGTATTCATGCCTGCTCTGGATAGTAGCATATGGGAACATTTTGGTGAAATGGTTCCCTAGAGGAATATCATAGAATCATAGAATAATTTAGTTTGGAAAAGACCCTTAAGACCATCAAGCCTAAACCTAACACTGCCTAGTTCTCCACTAAACTATGTCCCTAAATGCCACATCAACATGTCTTTTAAATACCTCTAAGGGATATCTTTCCCTCCAGTAACAGCTGATGACTTGTTTTTATAACTACCTCCCTCCAGAAAGGCTGTCAAGGCTGTTGACAAAAAGGTATGTGTGATCCACCTAAGAGTAGCATTTCACAGAGCGCTAGTAATAATAACTCAAGTTCAGATCATAAAAAAACCAAGAACAGGAACAGATGAACCAGACCAAGGAAGACTGAAAAATTGAGGTTGTTCATATGGAAAATCATGTCCCATTTTGGTGCCCACAGAGCAGAAAAGAAGCCAAGGAGACAGAAAATGCACTGAGGAGGTCTATGAGACAACACAGAAGTCTTGGAAAACTTGATTTAGAGCATGATATTAAAGGATCTTGATCTATTGGCATTCTTCAAGAGAAACGAAAGCAACTTGCTCATGCAGCACAGGGGAAGCTCTTTCTGGTGGCAATGCATGCTTAAACTAGCCAAGAATGGTAGAAAAATGTAATGGCTTGAAGTTATAGCTAGATCAATTTAGCCTGGAAAAAAAGCAGTCATTTTTAATAGTAAGGATCTAAGCAACTGGACAAAAAATAACTAGAGACGTGGATTCTCCATTATTTGTATACCTAATTTAATGCTGAATATCTTTCTAAGGACAAAATTGTTTTTGAGTAATGGGGGCATAGAAGAAAATATTGAATGTTCAGTGTTCAGTGCTGCAGTTATCGGCAAATCACAGCAGGTAGTCAGAGAAGTCCCTTCTAGTCTTGCAAACTACAACTACTATTAGCAAACTCTATTCCAAATGTGGCAGGTCCTGAATATAGAAGAATTGTAAAAATTACCATGTCACAGAGGGTGTGCAGACATGATAAGAGCAAGAACTGTTCGGGAAACCATTGATCTGTTCCAGAAACTGCTTTAATTGAGAAGATCAGTGGACCTTTATTCCCTGCTGCCAGATCTTTCCCCGGGTTTGACACACATATGCTATGATGTCTACTTTTCTATGCATTTAGTCTTAATTAGAGGGACCGACAATGAGTCAAGCATCCATGTCAAGGGGTTTTATTGAATATAATGAAGGATTTGCTTGTTGGGGATCATGTCAACATTTAATTAATTACAACAAGCTACAGTGTTGATATTTGAGAACAGCTAGTCTCTCCGCACTCCCACATCCAGAGCTAATACCCTATGGTGTGCTAGTAATTACCCAGAGCAAACAAAGCTGGGAAGAAAGAAGCATCACAGAGGGCTTTCTGTGTTCCTTCTCTCAAAGCAAGCTGCTGCCTCTTGCCGGCACTCATGGCAAGGTCTGCCAGGACCTGTGGATGCCATGAGCAGAGACCTAAGCCAGCTGTGAACAGTTGTTCAGGTTCCAGCAGCATTAAAGCTGCTTTTTTTTTTTTCTTCTGCTGAGGAAATGAGTGTGTGACATGCTAATATTGTTTTGCAGCTCTGGGGACAGCTGGTGGGAGCAGCCTGGGGTACCCCTGTGCTGTGCTGCGTGGCGCTTGCCTGCCCTGCCTTGTATATGTGGGGCCCACAGACCACCTGTGTGTGGTTCTAAGGACTCCCAAAAGAACTGGAAGAGCAGATGTATTGATGTAAAACTCAATAAAAAAGAGCTTTTATAGTAACAACCCTTTCTTCTGGCCTGTGAGATTTCCCCTCTCAGTCTAGCAGAAAATGTAAAACCAGTATCAGGAGAAAGAAAACAACCCTCAAATAACCAAAATGGCTTATTAAAAATTTATCTCCCTTCTCCTTCCTACACCTAGTGCTTTCTCTGGGGAGATTGTCCTAAGGCCCCCATCAAAATATCCCCTCATCCCTGCCAGGGAAAGCAAGTGGCCTCTGCCAGTGTCTCTTTTCTGTGCTTTTCTCCTCACAGTTGTGTCTCACTCTTGTAGGGACAGGTGCCAAAGGACACATGCTCATTCCTGGCCATGTCCAAATGAGGAAAATCAAACCCAGGGCAGCTCTGCCTGCAAGCACTGGCAGATTCTGCTGGTTGCTCAGCGGCACTGAGTCCTGCATAGCATCAGCACTAGGAGTTGGGAGGCTTTGCGTCCTGGCACTCACATTACTCTCCATCGCTTCTTCTCTTGAAGATAGATAAGTGACTGCCTTGTTTCTCCAATGCCTCTACCTGATTCCTCTCCCTAAGGTGTTTCCACCTTATTTCCTTGGCTGCCTGTGGCCTTTTCCTTTCCATTATTCTGTCACCCAAAAGGATTGAAGTAGACATTTGCTGAGAACCTCAGAAATAGAATTTAGCCATGCCAGAAACCAGCTGAAGTCATCAAGGTTAGCCACAGGGACTAAAATAAGTGATGGAATGGCATCACAGCTGCTTTCATATTTTCCAAGGAATATACTAGTGTCGCTAAAGGAGAATGTCTTAACCTCATGAAGACAGGTTAGGGAGAAAGTGGAAAGTTCTCCTCAAACGTCTCTCAAGGTCTCTCTGTCCTTTGCATGTCTGCCCATGTAGATCTACACAAAAGGTGCTTTTTCCAGTAGCTTTTTGCACCTTAGTTGAGTCCTTTGCCTCCAGGTGTCAGATACCTTGTAGGAGATATGGGCTTTCTCATAAAAAGATCTCACATGCCATGACCGTAGCACAGAAGCATCTGGGATAATTTTTTATCCTACCTGCAGATGTGAGTCTTCAGTAACCACCACCTCACTTCCATCTTTGAGAGGTCCATTTATGTTCTGCTGGCCCAGAGGAGATGGGGCTGCTCTCCTTAGTGACTCGAATGGAGTGAATGTCACATGGACCTCTTGCTGCAAGATCCTGAGGGAAATCCTTGAAGGATGGTACTTTCAAAACCTAACTGCTCTTCTGGGTCAGACTGGGCAGCTAGAGCTGATCTACTTTCCAAAATGACATGAATATTAAGAAAATAACAATAACAAAAAAAATCTCTGACAAATGGGCCAGGATGCTTTTTGGGATACAGAAGAGATAAGCTGAAAGGCTGACTGTGAATGTGGAAAAGCAGTGGCTGGGACTTGAGACTCTTATGTCCTTGGGAAGCATGTCAGCATAAGACTATGAGAGAAAAGGATGGCTCTTTTTCAGCGAGTATCTTGAAAACCACTGCAGGACAAAAACCACGTCCTGGGTCCTAGATCTCCAGATGGAAGTGTCCTGCATGGATGGAAAAGGGGGTACATGAGGCTATAAAAAATCACACCTATGTCTTAACACTCCTCATTTGTAGGAGTCAGATCTGTAGGTCCAACCTGGCACTTTGGATCTCTCTCTCACTGCTGTGCTCCTGCTTTGGGAGGAGCAGACTGTTGTGCTGAGGAGCCAGATGCAGCTCTAAGAGGCTTTGCAGAGCCAGGACTGGCCTTGTGCCTCTACTGTCTGCCAAGAAATCACTGCAGATGAGTGCCTTAATAAATATAGTTTATTCCACGTGTACCTTGGATGCTGAGCTCTCTGGTTAAGGCTGATGACACACAAAGTGACCTCCTGGCATTTGTCTCTAGAGAAAAGCAGACAAATCCCCTGATCCTAGCTCTTCCTGTGGATGCCAATGGATACTATTTCCCAATTATGCATCAGGCCACATAATATCACTCGGATACCCCAGTCTTTTCAGTATATGCATCTAACTCCCAGAGTGCATGACCCAAGACAGCAGGGAATGGGGCCGTAATTACCTTTTGCAACCAGGTAACTCTTTCACTTTTTTAAAAAAATACTGCTTTTCTAAAATCTTGATGTACGTGTGTGTGTGTTGGAGTATCTGCATGAAGAACAAGGTGTTTGGGCTGTTCCTGTATATGAGGCCCAAAACACGGAGAGTATATGAGGCTTGGCTCTCCTTCAGCCTTGGATACCTGTAAGTGAGGCTTTCCCTAGCAACCCTGAGCATTTTTCAATCCTTCCATTATACTTAGAAGGTCCAAATCACTCTACTCCACACATGAATTTTCCATGAAAATAGAGCTTATTTGGTTTCAAGACTGCACACAGCCATGTGGCTGCCCAATGTTTAATTTCTAAGGCTGAGTCTTTTCAGGTGTATTGTTTTCTACTGTCCTCCAATCTTGAAAGCTCGGATTAACTCTGCTGTGCTTGCCCTGGTCTGATAACCTCTTTAATAACTCTTAGAAGTAACTACAAAACACAAATACACTGCCATTACTAATACCATTAAGTCCCTCTCTCAGCAGAAAAGAAGGAGCTCCTTGCCAGGCATGGAGCTGGGTGTGGACTGATCCTGGATCCAAGGAAACCCATTTCAGATTTGCTGACAAGTCTCTGTGCACAACATCTTGTATCACTGCAGGAATAGATAAACAGGACTAGGCTGAGGTGCATCGGTAGTAGAAGAGACAATAGCAACAGCAAAGCCGACTAGATTGAAGAAAGTGAATTAGAGGCTCCTGTCTAACTCCATAACTCCCTTGAAGATAAAAGGTCAGCTTGTAATAGACATTTCAAGCTGTTGAGTTGGTCAGGTTGTTTCTGAAAAAGTACAATCCCCAAAACTTTGCTGTATCACTAGACTTCCTCTACCATGAAGTTCTCTCATAGACCAGAATAGCAGCTCAGAGCAACCACAAGTTTCATTGCAGACTCACCAGGCAGAAGGAAGGCTGTCCCATTAGGGCAGCCAGATCATTCCCCTAGCTGTTTGCTGACAGGGATGGAGATGGGTAGACTCCTCAGTTCAGCTGGATTTCGTTCCCTTTGTGCCAGTAAAGCAAGCACGAAAGAGCCAAAGATCAGAATTTGCACGGCATCAAGCTGTTCAGCAGATGTGCCCTTACTCCATGCTTAGGGCAAAACATAGACAGATGGAAAGATTGACACTTCAGAGTTCTGCTTCAGTAAAGAAATTAAAATGTCAGCTCAGAGTCCTTCCTTGATAGTGGCACCTAATTTTGAAATGAGGATAGGCTCAGTGGATCCCAGCTACCTCTGGAGATGATGGATATCATAGCAAAGAGCAGGAGAATCAAAAGACCTGCACAATGTTCAGCTAGGTGCACTCATGAAGTCAAGTTTCACTTGAAGGTGAAACTGGTCAAATAAATACAGGCAACAATATGGAGGGAGCAGAGAAAATATTTTCACAGTACTAGGATTTGTTAGTATTCATGGTTGGACTGTACCAAACTGTTTAAAACAAAGGAGATCCACCAAACGACAGGAGGAAGCATAAGAGATGGTTTCAGTGACCCAGGATAGCTGGGACCCAGATTATTAGAAGTCTTCAAGGGTAGGATTCATCTCAAAAATTGACAAATTTAGTCATTTGCATGTGAGTGAAAGGCTCAATTCTGATACCTATGCAGAGGTGCCTCATGCTGCTTGGCATGACACAGGACATCCAAAACTTTCACACAGGACTGGCAACTGTGGCACAGGACCTACAGATCTGCCTCTTTCTGCAGTAGAGATTGTAGGTTGGGTGGGACATCCTAATATATCTTCAGTGGAAAAAGCATGACGACCCATACCTCCCTGCACAGTGATGAGAGTTTAGGTACCTCTGGCCCTGGCTTCATATTCATTCACAATATTAAGCTTTCCTAGGAACATCCCTACCACTGGAGCAGACATTTCCATGAAAGCAAAATGGGACAACTTTGGCCTGTGCCACTAGCACGAGGCATGGTGTGGGACAAGAACCTCCCAAGGTCCACTGCCAACAGGTGGCTAGCATACAGCTGGACTGTTTTGAAGGCTAAGAGAGTTCACTAGCTGAGATGAAGGCTGTTATTGTTCAGCTGGCTAAAGAGTCTGGTAACTTCCCAGACATTAGTTTACTGGTCTAGATGCAGCTTACTTGTCCAAAATTTTGAGGCATAGGTAGGAATCAACTATCTAACGATACGGGCCTAACAAAAGGCCAAGAGTGGAATGAATGAAGTATAACAAACTGGGTCAATTATAACTTTACTGATTGATATGGCTGTCCAGATGCATTTAATTTTAGAGACACAGAATAAGTGAGCTTGGAAGGGATTTCTGGAGGTAACTGGTCCAACCACTACTAAAAACACAGCCAACCAGGTTTTCTATTCAAATAGCAGAGTATGGCATTGGTGCCCATCTCTCCATTGGGTTCCAAGTGTCTGGTCAGAAATTTGGAGATTTTTCTAAGTCACTAATCAAGCAAGGAATGGCAGAGCATGCCATAGTTGAGACTGGCAAAATTCCAACATCACATGAATGAGCATATATTTTTAACAAGTGAAAATATTCACCAGTTGTACCAAAAAATAGTATCAAATCAGGCTTTATCTCTTTTAGAGATAAATAATTACTTTTGAATAACAGATACCATTTTCATGCATTTATCCTACATATGAAGTAATGTGCACTCCTTTGAAAGTTCTGCTGCTTGGAAAAATCTGCTGGTAAACCATACTTTAAGCCAACTCATGCCATAAGACAATCAGTTTAACTTCAGAGAAAGGGTACTGATGTGTATCTCGTGTGTAAGGGAGTTCATAGGATAAATAAAGAGAGTTAGAAGAGACTGGGGCAATGGAGCTATTGGGAAAGAGGAGGTAAGCTTTGCAAAGGCTGAAGCTAAATATCAGGAGTTGGATTTAGGGTCAACTTATGTCACAGAGTTTATGCTTACACTGCTGTTGGGTGGTAGAGTTTTTTCCTCAATAATCACCCATATGGAACAGACTGCAGATATTACATGAAGCAGCAAAAGCAGACCTGCATGCTGGAACCAGAGCAAGCAGAAATTCCCATGCAGTGGAAAAATTCTACTACAAACTAGGCTAGATCCAGTTTCTTTAATCTGAGGTCAAGGGATGGACTAGATCTTCTCTTAATACAATTTCCAGCCCCAACAATCTATATTGGGTCAATATAAAAAGCAGCGGCACAAATCCCCATGATTTTAATGTGACAAGATGGAATTGTTAAGACTCAGTTTTTGCAAAATGTGTCGATCCATGCTTGGGAACAGACCTATCTGGAAACCCAGATGTCTGGTTTGTGGGAAATTTCAGTGTTTGATCTTTGTTTTCTTTCAGAATGTAATAAAAAGATTAATGAAACTTTCCAAGGAACTATATTTTTTTTAAAAAAATAATTCTAAGAACCTCCAGTGCACACTGTTGTCTAAAATGGATGTATCCCTGGAAACCTGACAACTACCAGCTGATGTGGAAACACTTGTTAATCCATGGAGACAACCATGTCGACAGTTAACCACCACTAGGTGAATCTGCAACATAGGGCAGTCTTCCCCTTCCCCACCTCCTCAAGACTCCACAGTTACAGGATACAGTAATGCAAAGTCCTTGGCAAGCTACATTACCTGGGCTTTCCTTGGGCTGAGGAACACATGAGATCAGTCAATGGAAGCCCTGTAATCCTTAGAATTTAAGAATCTGGGAATCTGGAGTGTCTCAAAGCCCACCCCCCACGCCCCCCCCCAGTTGACATACTTGTAGTGGGAAGCCTTGAAGCATGAAAAAAACCCTTTAGGAGCCAAGGTGTTCAGGGGTTCCAGGTTACTTTTGCTGGATCCAGGAGTCAACCCTGAGTTAGTGCAGACCTGCCAAGGTTTTCACTCTGTTGGTTGCATGGTAAGAAAGCCATGAAAACTTGGCATGAACAGGCTGCCCTGGAGCTATGAGTAGTGATTGAAGTAAAGGTTGTTAAACCTGGGACATTTCCATTTGGTTTTTCAACTGGCATTTTCCAATGAAATTCTCCTTCACTGGCCAGTGTCCAGACCTGCTACTCAGGAATACTGTGAGTTCAACATCTACTTAAATGGTTAACTTACACCAGCCACTGCACCCAGAATGACAAGTGCTTTGCAGATGTGCAGGAGGCTGAATCAATGCCCCAAACATTACAATGAGAAGGTCAAATGAGACTGATTTGCAATTGCTGCTGACTTTGGAATGTCACTGGAGAGTGTAGGTACTTCTGTCATGACTGCATACATGAAGGTGGAGGGGAGAGGTTGCACAGATGGATCTTTTCTCCATTGCCACTTTAACCTCTGACTAATGGTTTTCTTTTCTTGTTTCTCACCCCTCCTTCTGCATTGATTTTTCAACACATTTCCCAGCAATTTAATGCAAAAGATCCTAACCAATCACCTGCAAGCAGTTAAACTGCCAATTTTGTATCTAGAATAGCCATTTTCAGGTTTGCAAATGCAAATACATACAAGACTGCATGCAGTGTTTGTGCTTTGCAGCAGCGTAGATGCCATCAGACATTTCAGACTTGCACCCTCGACTGCTGTAAAAACCAACACTTCCATCCCCAGCCACGCTGGATTGGGCACAAAATTAAGCTGCTGGTTTGGAAGTTCGGAAGTGATGCAAGCAATGGGAAATAGAGGTCTCATTCTTTTGATCACTGCTGAGAATGGAGGACAAAGTGCTTCTACTCAGACAATTTCACTTTCTGTTTGAATAAAGTCCTTCAAGTTATTGGAGAAGATCAAAACATGCCTTGACAAATGGATGCTGACTTTCAGATTGTCCTGGAGGCTGATTTCCCATTTGAGTTCTCAAATAAGACAACTTTTGCTTCTCTGCAAAATCAAAGCACAGAGACATTCTGCTGAGTTGCAGAATATCCTACAATGTCCCTGTGAAGGAGACAGGGAAGTGAGCATAGCTGTTCCTCTAAAGCACAGTTTCCAGATGATTACCAGTCACTGGGGTGACATAACACCACAGAATTATAACATGGTTTGGGTTGGAAGGGACCTTTAAAGTTCACCTAGTCCAAACACTCTGCCATGGACAGGGTCATCTTTCAGTGGCTCAAAGTCCTGTCCAACTTGATCTGTAACACTTCCAAAGAGGGCAAATCCGCAGCTTCTCTGAGCAACCTGTTCCAGTGTCTCACCATCCTCATCATACATTTTTTTCCCTATGTCCATTATAACCCATCCTCTTTCAGTATAAACCCATCGTCCTTTGTCTTGTCACTACACATCCTGGTAAAAAGTCTCTCTCCATCTTTCTTAAAAGGCCTCTTTATATATTGAAAAGCTGCAATAAGGTCTTCTGGAGCCTTTTCTTCTCCAGATTGAACAATCCAACTCTCTCAGCCCTTCTCCATAGCAGAGGTGTTCCATCCCTCTGACATCTCTGTGGTCCTTCTCTGGACCCACTCTGTGTCCATGTCTTTCTTGTGTTGGGGACCTCAGAGATGAACACAGTACTTCAGGTGAGGTCTCATCAGAGTGGAACAGAGGGAGAGAATCACCTTCCTTGACCTGCTGGCCATACTTCTTTTGAGGCAGTCCAGAATGTGGTTGGCCTTCTGGGCTGTGAGCGCATGTTGCCAACTCATGTCCAATTTTTCATCCATCAATACCCCCAAGTCCTTCTCCACAGGGCTGCTCTCAACCCACTTACCCCCCAGCCTGTACTGACATTCTGTCCTGACTTTGAACTAGGCTATTTAAACAAGAAGAGGAAAAATTTGGGCGAGATGAGATGTTTTCATGGGTACTGCGTGAAAAATCAGCCCAGATTCCACTTACAGAATTCTGCCAGAGAAGGGATAAGAGGGGTAATGGAGGGGGCATGTTGGCCCAGCTGGGAGATGGCTTTCCAGAGGAGACTGCAGGGAGAAGGTGGTCTCTGCCCTCCTTACACTCTGGGTCATTCATGCTCCTTTGTTCATTCTTTTTGAGTTCCCTTGGCTTGGGAAGGAGACCCTTGAGACCTCCTGGAGGAATAAAGAAGTCTGGTATCAATTAGCTGCATGAAACAGCTGGTTATAATCTCCTCTTTGATGTCCTGGCACAGAGACATCCTTGGATGGTCCCTTTGAGAGAGAGGAAACCATCCAATTTATGGGCTGGCTCTGCAGAATGTGAAGGCTCATTTTGTACTTAGCCTGGGAACCTCCATGGTCACCAATCTGTCATTGTTCCTCATCTCCTGTGGCACAGGTGTCCCAGCTGTGGCCCATGTGAGGAGATGTGGGTGATTCCGTCTGTGCCCAGAACCTCAAAGAGGTATTTCAGGGTTACACTGGGAAGAATTTGGCTCCAATGCTGAGCCTGACCTGGTGCCTTGATACTGCTCCCATGGCCAAGTGCACTGACAACTTGCAGGCCAACAATGTCAAACTGACCCTTCCTCCCTGGATTTTGAAATAGCTCAAGGGTAATAGTTTTTTAAGAGCTGGGTGACATTCTTTTTCACTCTGCCACTGCTAACAGTACATGACTTTCCTTTGAAGGAGGTCACTCGCTTCCCTAAAATGGCTTTTGGAGTGTACAGAGCAACAAAGGTACACTTCAGTTTGAGACTTGTTCTGCAAAGGGAAACCAAAAAATGAATACACCTAAGAAATATCATGGTTGTTCATAGCAATAACGTGTGTCTGCTTTATTATCTAGCCTTGTTAATAATTTTATACAGACAAATTCCCAAGAGCTTTCCAGGCTGTGCCAGGGTGTCTCTCCTGACAGTATTCTCATGCAGCCTGCTAGAAAAAAAGACATCTGGTGACATGAGGGCAAAAATTTATTGGTTGCTTCTTTCATTCACTGAAAAGCATACAGATTGGAGGAGACAAATACAAATTTTCATATAGGGGAAACTTGTCAAATTATTTTGTCTGAAGCAGATGAGAGAAAAAGAGAGTCTTTGAAAAACAAATGCAAGTTTTAAGGTTTAAACTTTTCTAAGCAAGACTTTTCTTCTGGGGTAGGAAAAACAGGCATGCCAATGAACTTTGTATTAAAATTTTCCTACATTTAAGTTTACAAACCAAACAAACCTAATCAAAACACAAAAGGAAATAGGACACTATGGGTCAATTTGAAAAACAGAGTTTAATTTTCTTTTGATGACCCAACAATTCTCTCTATTACTTCACTAGATCCTAAACCTGCTGATAAAAGACCATTATCAGCATTCTGGATCTCCCTTAGGTGATTCAACAATCTAATTATCCAACTTTTCACTGAAAAAAATTCACATTTTAATGCCTAATACTCTTCTGAGCATCTACTGTGGGTCACCACTTGTGATAGTACCACAACCTCATGGTGGCCAGAGGTCAACAATTTGCACAGTTAAGCTCACAAAACCAAGGCAATAAAGTCTTTAGAGTGAGGAATTACCATTTTGCTATGTGAATTCCAGCTCCTACATGCATGCTCCTGGATGTAACTTCAGTACAAACAGATTTTATTAGTAGGAATAACAAATAATGAATTGTTCCCAAATGATCACATTCTTGCATTCTCTGTTG
>JAOTQQ010000032.1:42871472-42933689 GCA_026546715.1 Gallinago undulata
AATGCCTAATACTCTTCTGAGCATCTACTGTGGGTCACCACTTGTGATAGTACCACAACCTCATGGTGGCCAGAGGTACAAACAGATTTTATTAGTAGGAATAACAAATAATGAATTGTTCCCAAATGATCACATTCTTGCATTCTCTGTTGTTTTGGGGTGGTTTCTGTTGCTTTTTTTCTTTTCCCTTTTTTTCTTTTTTTTTTTCTTCTGTTTGCTAATAGCAATAAACAGCTCAGTTTGTTTTTCATTTGTAGGCCTCTTTTGCATGGGTTTGCTGGTATTCCCAAATTTAATGGAAACAGCTGTCTAGTGGGATCTAGTGGGGTAATAGAGGCACAGTTACTGCTTAACACTCATGTCAGCCTTTCTGGTTTCTGCCAAAATCATTGATGGAGTATTTGATGGGAAAAGAGTGGAAAAAACAGGTCCTGATACCACCTATGGCTGGCTCAGTTCCTCTGTCTCTCTCTTAAGCAAAGTGATTTCTCATGGGCTGTGTCACCTTTTTCAAATGCACATTGTAGAATTCCCTTCTTGATGATTGCAGTTTGGAATAAAATTAGGTCTCCTTGGTGCCCTGCAAGCTGTTTTATCCTCGAAATGCAAGGCACTCCTGGGCTGAAGAGGGAAAAGGGAGAGAGACAGACATTTGGAAATGAGAAGAAATAAATAGGGAGAAAGAAAAATGGACTTTCCCAGATGATTTTTCTGAGGTGCTTGACCCAGTCACCATGGTGACCATAAGTGAATTTTGTAGATGCAGGATGATTCACATCTGGCAGAGAAGCAGCGTTTCTTAATCCACATTTCAGCACTGGTTGATGGGTACCGTGCGGCTTCGAGGTGTGGCCCCTCCAGTGACCTGGGGAGCTATTTCCAGCTGAGTTTGGAAGGAGGTTCCTTTGGAGATACCTCCATTATGGTTCAAAATGATTATGATCAAATGATTATATGAATAATTATATAAAAATTATATAAATGATTCAATGATTATTATAAAATTATTATGGATCAAAATAGCAGTAAAAAAGTCGGCCTTATGAAATAAACCCTCTGGCACAGTCCTGATCATGTGCTTGGACACTGGCAAGTATCATCCATTTATTTCTTTAGACAGTCTTCCTTGGAGATGTCTGTGGCATGACTCAGAAGAGTCCAAAACCAGTAAGACTTGATGACAGCTGTCTGTGGTATTTGGACACCAAAGCCACAGAGGTAGATAGGTACAGGATACATATAGGAGAAACAGGGAGAGGAAGAAGATGAAGAGCTACAAAGAAAGAAGGCACTCAGGGGATTGCCAATGCACTTGGTGGGATTGCAGACGTGACTACATTTCTGGCTATGTGCTCTTCCATGGCTTGTCTGAGTTCTGCTGTGAGTCACCCAGTTCTGCTTTGAGTGGTAAATGCTTGTTTTTAGAGCAAATTATTTTTGTTCCATACATTAGGCTGCTAATTTAATCACCTGTGGTTTCTCTAAGTGCATGCTGATGGGTGTTCAGTGAGAGTACACAGAGAGAAGGAACAGACCTTTTCCAGCTGAATGTGTAGAATAAACCCTGACAGGCTGATAGCTACTTTCAATGTAAATAATCTCTGCTTAGCCCCCTACCCTTGCTGCCTTTGACAGCAGCACTGGGAAAGTTTTGGTTTGAACGTAAATACTTTCCCTTGCCCTGTCACTGCAGCAGGAAAAAAAAAACCACCCACGTCCTGATTCCCCTGAACTTTGGGGGAAGTTCATGGATCCATCCTGTAGGACAGCAGCAGCAACACTGCCTGCTGGGGTCATCAAGGGATGTTAATGAAGCCGAGGAAGAGCCTGCACATCACATGTGTCATGTTGCTTGTTTCTGAGCTTGTTCTTACATCTCAGCGTTAGCAGGTTGTCAAAGACCTAAAGCTGTGATGGGACAAACTGTGTGTACCACCACTCAATCCAACAGCCTTACTATCACTCCATGTCCTAAATGGAGAGGCCAAACCCACCACTAGGCACGCAACTCTGTGTTTTCCATCTATTTGGCCAGCTGGGTCCTACTTGCCTGGATAAAACTGACAAATGATGGAACCTATAGGAGAAACAGAGAGGTCAGCCCAGTAAAGTCACTTAGATGGCATTTCTTTGTTTCTAACAGTCAGCAAAGATTAAGCCCCTCCTTTGAAAACTTTTCTATATATTTCCTACTACTCTTGTGTTGAAGTGTGGTGCCCATAGCATTGTTTTTTAATGCTTCACAGTGACGTAAAGGAAGCCAGATGAATCCTACATAGGCTGCCTGAAAAAGCAGCAGTGACCCCTTTATTTTTGTTTTCAGGACACTGCTTCAAAGTTAGCCTGTGGAAGGGTGCATCTGAGGGGAAGGTAACAACACAAGATACCAAACTTTAGAGCACAACCTACAGTCCAGTTTATGGGAGAAAGAAAGACATGTTTGCGTGGGCAGGTTACCAGAAGTATTTTCGATGAGGTCGCCTGTTTTTCTTTTGAATTTTTTTGGAAAGTAATCGAGGGAGCAATCCAGGTCATTCTAAAGTAGACATAGAGATTGCCTGTGTGTCTTGTACCACTGGAGATAAATGCTCTCTGGAGATACCACTGGAGATACCACTGTACCACTGTACTTGTACCACTGGACATAAATGCAGGATATCCCCCCTGACTCTGGATGTTCCTGTAGAGGAGCACTGGCCTTCTCTAGGCCCTGTCTTGCAGCCAAAAACCCCATAATTTCTTCATCTACCTTAGGGGATCTTGGAAAGCACTAGGGAATAAACTGCACTCAAAATCTGGTTAGCAATCTAGGTCTTTAAACATGGACAATAATGCGAGTTGAGACATTCAGCTCAGTGCAGACACCTACCCATAGACAGCTGTACATTTAAGTTTTCATCTATGAGGCCTGTCCTACCCCTCACCTCTTTGCCTTCCTGCAAACCAGAAATAATGACATGCCTTGTTTATCGGAGAGGCATGGATGAGAAGGGAAGCACTGGTAAGGAGGTATTCAGTGCAGGGTGCTCAGGTAAGGAATGCAATGGCCATGGAGGTGATCAGATGCAATGGAAATGGGGCCCTCTCCTTGGTTGCTTTTCTAGGCTAGCAGAAGCTACCTGTCAAAACTTAGACCACAATTTCCCATCCCTTTGCCAGCATACTGAGAAAAATGCAGTCTGCCTGCACACAGATACCACGGGGTGCTCTCCTGCCTCCCACATCCATCTGGATCCACCACTTTGAGCTCCTCTGGGCTAGAAATAACATTACTGTTTGTACAGCACCTGACAGAAGAGGGGCTGAAGCCTATGACTAATGGGCTTGTGCATCATTAGGATCTCAAACAGACCAGCCTGTAGAGACCCCCAAAGTGCTGTAACCCAGTGGTATCACTGAAAGTGAAACACAGTGTGACTAATCCCAAATAACTGCTTTTGGAAGGCAGAAGAGAGGGACGCATGGAATATTTGGAAAAATCTGTGATTTTCTCCTTCCTCCCCTGTCTCTTCATGCTCTCTGAGAAAGGAATACACAGAAAGCAAACCCTGTGACGTGAAGTTATTCTGTTTTGTTTCCCCAGATCCCTAGCCTGAGTGCAATATTGAGGGAGGCAGACAAGCCTGTGGCTGGCTGCCAGCTCAACTTCACAATGCATCCTCACAGCTTTCCAGATAATTCCTATGGAAGGGACCCTGGGAACAAAAATAGCCCATAGCTGAGAAACTTTTCTAGTGCAGTTTGACAAGTCTCTCCTAAAGGATTTGGCCTTAAAGGCAGAGGTTCAGGAGCTGGCAGCTGCTCTGAACACAAGGCCTCAGCTGTCTGTGCTCAGGCTAGGTCGGTGACCAGTTGATGCTGTCTTCACTGTTGCGTTGTGCATGCATGTGTGCCCCGTACCCTTCTAGATTGTATTTCTGAAATCACTTGTGGAGTGGAAATACACATGCCAGTTCCCCTGCCTGGGACACAGGTGAGAGGGCTCTTACCTATGGCAAGAAATAGCACCATCGCCAGCTTTACCTGGTGGACCTAGGAAGTGGCTCTCAGTCCTGGATTTTAGGGCCAGTGGCCCCCATGATCCCTATTGCTACCCATGGGCTGTTTCTCAGCAATCAGTTAGACTGTTCACCTCCTCCTCTTGGCCCACCCTGAGGTGGCAATGCCTGGCCATCCTCTTGCTGCAGAGATGACCTTTCCCGGTCATGTTGCCCTAACCCACTCTTGGCTCATTGCCACAAGAAAAGAGCACCATACCGTGACGACATCACCACTGTCTCCATACTAGAAATCAACTGTTTTAGGTTAGGATACCAATTTCCTCTAAACAAGTTTATTTCTTTGTTTACTTTACCCCATCTAAATGCTTTCACAAAGGTCTTGTCTATGGTGGAAGACCTGGATCCAGCTCCAGCACAGCCCCTCCAGCAAAGGCTGGGGCAATCTTCTTTCATAATGGGGACTGTCCCCTGCTTAGTGTTTGCATAATTGATCCTTGCATGGAAGACCTCTCGCAGGGCTTCCATATGTTATTTTTTTCTCTGTCATGGACAGCTTTTGGAAGATTTGCATCCTGGCTCTTGTCTTGTGCTTTCTCAGCCCTTGCAACCCTGCATGGCAACAGTCTTGCAGGGGAATGAAACCAGGAGTTGTTTAACTCAGGAGACCAGGCGAGATAGCTCTTTATTTGATTTGCTCTAGCCTTTATCTCACTGGGGAAAGGGCAGATCCCATTAATTGTGATAAATAAAAAAAAATGCTTAACAGAAGAGGGGCAAGTCTGATTCCAGGTCCTGAACCCAAGTGGTACCAACCCTATCATGTTCATACTGCTCCAGGCAGTATGAACTTGGGCAGATTTGTGTTGGAGAGCTGAGTAGGGCCGGTCCAATACTTGCTATCTCCTGCCGGTCCTGCTTTACTGAGTGCCATCAATGTACCCACTGTGAGCAATGGGAATGGCAGATTGGACTTGTAAATGTTTTGGGGTTGGTTTTTTTTTTGTTTTGTTTGTTTTTTGTTTTGTTTTGTTTTGTCTTTTCAGCTGCTGGAGGGGGTAAATATAAAAGAAGCATTTCAGGGGCCTTAATGACTGAGTTGTGAATTGCCTCGGGTTGGAAACTCCCCGGGGGGAGGAAATGCCCTCTCTTTAGCTGGCTGGCAGTTGGTTTTCTGCCACTGGACCTGTTGGGTCTCTGGCACAGCTCCAAATGCGTTAGCTAAGGAGCCCTCTTAGAGAAAGGCTATTCATTAGGAGTAGCTAAAAAGCCATATCCTGTGCCAGCCACTCCAGTAAATCCATCTTTGGGCTAATTGTGCTCATAAATTACGGTGCAGGGAGAAGTACAGTCTTCTGTTTCCATGTGACAGTTTTATGCAGCACCGAAACAGAGAAAGCAGGACAGACAGAAGTAGCTGGTGTGCTAGTAATACTGGAGATCTACCAAGTGACCACAGGCATGTAAGTGGCTTCTCAGGTTCCCTAGCCAAAAATGATGACAAACGGTATTGAAACAGACAGGTTGTCTCCCTTCCTGATGACATTTGTGTGTATTTCCCTTCCTATTTAGTCATTTGAACTTTGGAGCTGGCACCACTGGGATAAGATTGTCCCCAGCACATGTTGCATGGGAACATATGAATGCTACCTCTGCCAGTCAGGGAGGTTTCCTCACAAGCCTAAACAGGATAGTCAATTCAATAGATCAACACCCACTTTGTGATGATTGGAATTTGCTTTGGAGGTAGGATTTTTGAGAGATCTCTGGATGGAAAGTGCTCATAAAGGCAAAGCCTTCAGAAGGAAGAGCTCATCACTCAGAGTTCCTAGTGGGATTTTAAAAGACACATTTACATTTACACATTTATAGGAATGGCAATTAACTGTCAAATCGGAAAGCAGGTCTTCTGTGGAAGCAGTCAGCTGCTGAACTTTAATACTGTAGCTATTGCTCATGAAATACCCTTGCTCCCAAATCCCCAAACCCTTTCAGCCACAACTAAATTAGAAGCAGGTGGGTAAACAAACGCAAGAAGATAAAACACATTTGGCCCTTGGAAACAGTCTTGTGAATTAGAGCATTAGGAGAGAGAGGGGACAGTTCTGTTTTGGGGCTCAGCAAACCCTCTGTTGTGGGATCACCTCAGGGAACCTTGAAGGCCTGACACCTTAGAGCTGCTGGAGACAAGAAGCGCTCCCGGTCCAGACTTCCTGGCACCTTGTTAGCCTCACCACGCCCCAACTCCTACTTTTCCTCCTCATCTCCTACTGTGCCTTCCAGATTTCCAACTCCTTTCCTTGCCCCTCATCACAGATCTTGCATAGAAACATGCTACAATGGATGAGGGGTGCCACCATACAAGGGACTGGCTGTCTCCAACCCCATGGTCACATTCAAGAACTCCCTTGTAAGGAAGAGATGAATGCTCTCACATACTCCACAGAGAAGACCTTGCCCCAGGGAGCTACCACCCAACAGGTGCTACATGGTAACCTGATGGGACACATATGGATGGGCCCCATATGTGAGGTCCTCCTGAAAAACAGGAGGACATCACATATGGGACCTCCTGAAACCTAAATCCTTCTTTTCCAAGTTGCTGACAACTGGGATATTATTGTAGACCCATTTGCCTTAAAAATGGATCAAAATAGTAATTAAGTGTTAGAGCTATCGTGATACCTTGTGAAATCGGAGAAGACTCTGTGTTGATGTGGATGTGCAAGTCTCCTCCAGCGAGGACGAGCTCTGAGTTATGTAGATGTGAGTCACTCTGCACTACTTTATTGGTGAAAGTGCTGGGTTTGCTTCCTGGAATGAGTGCTTTCATCTAGTGAATGTACTAATAGTGAAAATCTCAGTGTAGCACCTGCTATGAAGAGCGAAAAAACAACACCGTGAACTTTACAGCAGCTATCTTCCTCTAGGGCCTGGCCCATCAGCAAAAGTCACCAGTGCCTGCATCACCATTTAACAGCCAATGTACAGAAAAATATAACACTGTCTTCCTCACAAGAGTTATTTTGGGTTGAGGCATGCAACAGATCTGCTTTGACGATGAGCAGTCTTGCTTAACTGTCCATCCTTGACAACACCTCAGAAACCTGCTTTCTTTTCAGATGCCCATAACTTCACAGAAGTTGGCCATATTGGGCTAGCTTTATCTAATTCCTGCCCCGTTCTGACATAAAGCACCCCCAACCTCGACGGAGGAAAATGTCAAGTTTTTGCTCTGACCCATGGTACTGCTAGAGCTTTTTAAACTCAAGTCTGTCCCCATAACATTTCTTATAGGAACTGAATGCTGTGTTTTTTCCTGTAATCTTTCTCAGGTGTCGCTATCTCATTTTGTCTTACATTTGGCAGAACAAATTCAGTCTGTCAAAAAGAGATAGAATGGAAAACCTTACCTAATAGATAATGTTTGGCACCAAAAATTGGGACTTCATTCTGGAAGGGTCCCATGATGTTAATAGGTATTATCAGCCCTACCTAGAATACAGCACAGTAATCATATCAACTAAAACTCCTAACTGATTGATCGGAAGATAATTCAGGCTCATTTTCTGAAGACCCTTGAGCAAAAGTGCTGCACGTGCTAACTAAAGTGAGTACACTTCTAATTAAAACCCTACAGGTAACATGAAGCTTTTACACAGTTAGTTACTAAGATGACACAGTTGCTGGTAGCTAGCTCATGCTCTTTGTTGTGGCAAAACCAATTAAAACCAAGATGGTAGCAAGAGATTAAACAGCCACCTTGCATGTTCATACCAAAAAGCATCCCCACCCTTCCGCTCAGTCTTCGTTACATCTCATTAACCAGATTATCAGAATTAATGAGCAAATATTTATCCACATATAAATTAATGAAGATAGATCAGGCTAATCAAAAACTCCTTCCCGGAATATCCAGGACAAATTTTTGTGCATGCAACTACAATAAAACCATCAGATCCAGCTTAATATATATATATATATGAATATAAATATATATATATATTTAATGTTATATGGTATATTTTGGTATTGGTTCCAAAACTCCTGTTGGGATATTTTATAACATTTTGCCCACTGAAACACAGTAGCTTTAAATTTTTCAGGATCTATTTTTTTCCTGTTTGTGGTACATCCATTACAGCAACTGCCTCCAGATGCGTCAAGCCGCTGCAATATAAAAACAGACATTTGGCTTTAAATAGTTTTATTTAGTGGTGTGGTGGGTGGACTGGAAGCAGAATAATCCCACACATAGGTCATGGGAGATCTGGGTCCTATTCCCAGTCACATCACTGAATCACTGCATCACTTTGGCCAGGCAGCATATGTTCAGAATTGGGTGCCCAAATCATTATCAGAGGTGCAGAACACCGCATCACTTGCAACAGCAAAAACTGTACTAAAGCCTTCCATCTGTCTCTGGCTGTCTACACAGGGTAATGAGTAGGAAGAGAAACAAACACATTCATTTGGGGTCCAAATAATAATTTTTTGCTGGCTATTTCCATACACATACAGACCGTTTCCCTGTTGTTCTGCACTCTGGTGGCTTCTGCACAAGGAGTGAATTGACACCATCAAATGCTTTAGCTGCATATTTACTCTCAGTCTTGTTATTCATGTAATATATATACATAGTTATCCAAGCCTACTTGTAATTCTCCTATGTCCTTCTGCAGGATGTCAACATGTTCTCCCTGGAGACAAACCCAGCTCACAGGCTGCTTTTCCACTCTATTATCTTTAAACAGACACAATCAATGCAGATGGCTCCAAGCCAGGTCCCCTGTGCCTGGACTATTTGTCCAGTGCTACCCCAGTGGGCTGTATACCCCTATGTATAGCCCCTTCTATTGTGCCCTAGAAATGACATTCTGGTAGGCTGTAACAGCCCTAATGTAATTTCAGACACTTTGAACTAAAAAAAAAAAAAAAAAGGAAAAAAGAAGAAGCAGAAGTTACATTTGAGGGCAACTTAAGCAACAGTATATTTCTCTTGGGAAAGAAATGGATTTGCAGTACTTTAAGTTTAGTCTTGGAAAACAGGTCAATAATAATGTAGGACCAAGAGATCTTTCCCTGAGAAAGGGAGATGGGCTGGAAGACGCATCCATCCCCTATAACTGATAGAATTTATACTAATTTGGCAGGACCTCATCTGATGGAAACATCCTTTGGTGCTAAGCAGATGAGAACAGTCTTGCCTCTTGCTTGGATGATGTCCAATAAATCAAATTGGAGCCCGATATCTGGCACCTTTTGAGGTCTATGTCTTTGCTGTGATTTTTAATGAATGTATGGTTCCTGTGGACCAGGATCAAGGAGGGACGTGTGGCAGATGGAATAGCTCATTGCAATTGCTCTTGTTCCAGTTTGATTTGATGCTCTGGGCCATAGCTAATTATTCCAAAACAGTTGCCCATTCCCTTTTCCACGCCAATTGTGCCACTTCCAATGTGACTTAGAAAATTTCAGGAGATACAAGTTACTGCCCTGCCTATCAAAGCAATTGGATAGTCTATCATTCATCCTTGTCCTTTTAAATCACACTTTTGATCAGGTCCTCCGATGCACAACAAAACTAAAGAAGTTGGTTTTCTGTGTCTCGTGGTGGATTGTTAGTGAGTATCTGGTGATGTCTAACCAGAGGCTGAGCTCACTCTGCAACCTTCCTTCTATGGGGGAGAGTACAGAAGTCCCCACTGTTTTATCCATCTGTCCAATTTTATTGGAACTTGATATATTGAGGACTTTTAGCACATTCTCAAATGCGATTGAGATTGATGAAATAGTTCAACAGGTGGTGGGGAAAGGCTTACATGCACACAGCCAGCATGATGACATAAGCTCTTTTTTTCTTAGGAAACTATGCTAAATCCTCTTCTACCAGCACAGAATTAGATTCTCCTCTTCTAACAGAAAAGACCTTATCTCATCTAGAATTTGCTTCTACCTACATTGTCTTCCTCATAATTTATTTTACAAGTGACAGTTACCGAAGCCTGAGCACTGCTATGCCTCTGTGAGCCCACCTTCTGCAAACTGATTTGTGAAAGGACTTCTGCCCTGTGAAAGACAGCACCTACAAAAATATTTTTATTTTGGCTTGAAGAAGACCTTTCTGAGCCTGATTTGTGTAGCTCCTGCCTTTCCACCAGGATGTAGGTAAAGAAGCTAGTACACTGTTTTCTTCAATCATACCTGACAATGAGTACCAACTTCCACTGCAAAGATAGGCAAGTCACCACTCCAAGGCAAACATAACACCACGAATATGGAGGGTTTTGCTTGTGCTGAGGGATCTCTCAAGTCATTCCTTGGTTTGGGTAGCCTGCTTCTTGTAGAGGGACAAGGTAAAGGGAGCAGTTGGTTGTGACCTTCACACTTCTGTGGTACTAGCTATGGGTGCTTTTGTGCCTTTCTCACACCAGCCTTGATTTTTAACCAAATCAAAAAAATAACAAACATGGTACCCCATCACCTGCTCTAGACTATGCTTCTTAAAAAACAAGAGAGTTGAGGAGTTTAAATTGCCACCCTGGGTACTGGGTAGTGTGTTCTTGATCCCAAGGATTGTTTGTTTCCTCTTGGATACTTCTGGGGTGATGATGGAGAAGGTCTTTACCTCCACTCCTAAGATGGTCCCATTGGGATCCCACATTGTCTTGACATGCTCCCCAGCCACTGAAGAGTGGCTCTATCCCTCCTCCTATTCTTACCTCCTATGGGGTCAGGTTTGAGAAAGCAGATAGCTATCTATGGGTGTTTTATAGGGGGTTCTGGTTCCTTGACTTGTTGCATAGATGTCTTAATGCAAAGACAAATCCAGTACCTAACTTTTAGCAGGATTTTCCATTAGCAGAAGAGTCAGCAAACCCCTATGGTTGTGCATCTCAAGAAAGAATTTCTGTGTTGATTTTCCAGTGTCTAATGAAGGCTTGTAGCAAAGTAGGATTGAGCTTTCCCTCACCTGGGTATCTTACTTCCATCAGACTCAAGACCATCGGGACTAGATACATCCTACCTGCAGTGCAGACACCATCATCTGGTTAACTGTCCCTGGCCACTTTTGTAGTCGAGAGAGAGGAAGAGGCAGATTAACACCACAATTCATCTCTTCCTAAGGAGGATGTCAAAATAGGCCAGGTGAGTCACACTTTCAGGCACTCCCCTTGGAAATCTAAAGAGAGCTTTGGGTGAATATGACTGATTGCTCAGGTATCAGTGTAAACGTTGCTCAGAGTGGGAACTGGACCTTGAGAGGTCCTGGTCTCTTTCAACTAGCATCTCCATACTATGATGCTATGACTAGCTGAGATGAAGACACAGGTGTCCGAGACAACCAAAGGGAGATGAATCCTATCCTACAAAACTCCATTTACCCTTAAACTCCTGGCCCACATCTCTGAGAAATCTCCAGTTATGTTCTCTTGACAGGTCTTTGCTAAGGGAAGCAGCACCCTGGCAATGAACCAGAATCCCCAGACAAAACAGCTCAGTTCTACTGCACACCTGGAAAAAGATACAACCCACATAAGAGTTCTCTGGGTAATTAGGATTTCATCTCTTGTTGAACAACCAGCTGCTTAGAGAGTCTCATTAGCCATGCAGACTGTTAATTGTGTTAGAACTCCTGGTGGTGGCATCCTGTGCTTGGGGACATGTTTCACAAACCCAAGCAAGCTAAATTACTCAGCTGATAAATAATCTGTGGAGGTATTGAGGAGTCTGAGCTGATTTAAAGAAGAATCTTTGTAGATTATTCAAGCATGGAGAAATTACAACATTCAGCACATATATAGGTTCTGTTATTTAACGTTTTTGGTTATTTCAGCTTCTGAACACTCAGGGAAAAAATATTACTCCTTTTTAACTAAGATGGAAACTATTTGGCAGAAAGATGCAAAGATGCATGCAGACTCACACAGATACCGATGACAGGGCTGATATAGAAATTTCTGATTGCTAAGTCCATGCTAAGTAGAGCTTGGAGTCTTTTTTTCAGTTGACAAATTTACTTATCCCTTAAATGTATAATCAGACAACAATCAGCCAACAGTGTAAGTCACTCAGTAGCAACTTATTGCAACTTCATGTCAAATAAAAAAAAAAGTCAAAACATTGCTCTATTTTCAGAAGATAATAGATCACTTATTCATTTTAATGTGACAGTTCATTTTGAAATGTATCTGAGTACTCATTTTTTAATAAACTCCTATTCACCTTTTTCTTAAATTGAAACAATATGTTTCACTTCCATTGAAAGGGATTTTTCTTTCTTGCCGTTTTTCCATTTTCATTTTAAATGTGCATCAATATAATTTCCAGTTGGTCCCAAATTATTTCATGTAAGTTTGTCTAACAAGCAAATAAAAAAGCCATTCTCCCTAACCACTTACAACCTTCTTTTCAAGGAGAATTGGCCCCAGCATGTTTCAATTAGTGGATTTACAGTGAATTTTGCTGATTTCTCTGAGTTTCAGATCTGTCTCCTGAATTATAAAATCAGAGATTATTTCTTGCAGAAATTTCTGTTCTCCTTCTAGGCAGCATTGAATAATTCTCAGATTCGAATAGGAAATTGCAATTAATAAAAGGGGAGTGAAATCAAATGCAGCATATTTTGCAGGCATAAAACAAATGAAGTTTTATTGTGTTTATATTATATGTATATTACAGCAGGAAGTAAAGTTCAAAGCTATGTTTATAAAGAACTTGGCAAGTTGTGTGTTTGGAGGAAGCAAATGGGTTCACAGAAGGTACTTAAAGAATAAAGTTTGGATTTTTAGCTGGTGTAAATGAGTGTCTCCTTTGACTTGAGTGCAACGGTAATGATTTACATCAGTGAGAAGCTGGTTCAAGAGTTTCAAGGGAGGAAAATCATGGTAAAACAAAATAAAATATTTCTTTTCTGCTGAAAAGTATTTGCTTGATGTTTGTTCCCTATTTTCGAGTACTGAGAATAACTCAGAGGATCAGGATCCCGATTCCCTGCTTCATTAGCTGTAAGATGTAAAGGTGTGAATGAGGTTTGGAGTTGACTCCTGCCCTTCTGATCAGCCAAGGAGGTGAGTGTCAGTCCAGAGCTGCCCAGAAAGTTCAGCCTTTGGGTACTGGCATTTCCCTGAACACCAAAATTCCCAACTATTCATTCGCAGGCTACAAAAATCCCACAATGCACCCGATCAATAAAATGGAAACTGAGGCACAGTCAGACAAGATAATGCATCTTGGGTCTTGCAGTGAGAGAAGTTCACAGCAGCTCCCTGTTCCCTCTGCTCCCTGCCTCAATTATATCCCTGTTTTCACATAGGATGAAAACTCTTCACAGCAGCATTTTCACCCCTGTAAAGAGCTGAGACAAACTCAGCAAATACCATCCTCACACAGAGATAGAAACTGAAGCAGAGAGGTACAAGACAGCAGCATGGTGAGACCAGCCACCTACACCGTTGATCCACCACCCTAGGGACACCTCAGCTCCCAAGGTAGCATTGATCCTGGTGAGTTATCCCACTGGAGGGCAGACGGAGATTGAGTGGCCTTAAATAGGTGTCTAATAGCCTTTGGCCCCAGCTGTCCCCAGGGGGACAGATACAGTGCTGGAAGCAAATCAAAACTTCAGCCGGTCAAAATTAGTCTTGTGGTGACGATGTCGTTTACCTTCACTTGAGAGGCAAGCTTGAGCAAAAGAATTTTTAAAAACCTGAGAAAAAAAGTGCATAACTAGCTACAGGTTTCCCTGGCTGCACGCTTACTCGGACACAAGTCCCTGGTGGGCTGTGGGACATGCAGGTCCCACTGAGCAGATGGAGTGACAGACCTCTCTGCTTTTCTGAGCTCTGTGCAAAGGCCGTCCTCTATACCATAAGTTATTTAAATCTCTTCTTACCTTTCCCACTTCCTCCCCCCCCTCCCCCCCCACCGCTCCCAGCCCCAGGTTTAGCTGCACCACTCCAGAGGGTTAATGCAATCCCCTGAACCAGGTGCCTGTTGTTAGATGAGGTGGTGATGAAAAAAACACCTTATGGGGTGCAGGTAGCACTGATGTTGGAAGGGGATGTTGCTTTGGACATCACACTTCCACACTGGGCTCTGTTCCTGTTCAAGCCTCCTCTGCATGCAGGAGGCTGCATCCTTTTCACCTGGGCGAACAACTTTGCAAAACTTTAGAGCACAACTTGTCAGACAAATCCAAGTGAGCACTCAGTGACACAGGCAACATGCAGGGCCAGAAGTTGTGGCCACAACTTCTGCAGGAGGTAGATCAGTCCCAAGAAATCACCTAGGACCATCACCTTTGTAGGTAAGATCTGGCCCTGCTCCAGGTCCCTGAGCAACATTGTCATCCTAGGAAGTCAGCGAGATTTATGCTTCAGGCTCTGACACGCTCCTTGGGGAGATCAAACCTCGCTCATCTCCAACATTGTCACCAGTTCCCAACAGAGGTGGGAGCCCTGTGCCCACCGAAGTAGATCCAGGTGCCCTCCAAACTGGGAGAGAGGCTGGGGACAGAGATGGCAAAGCTGTTTGGAGACCACTGTGCCATAATTACAGTCTGTTTGAAACAGAGCTGCTTTCTCCTCAGCCTGAACTTCATTAATTAAGCTGCTGAATGCAGAATGAATTAATTAAATCAATTATTATGCTGCTATTTTATTCATTTGCTATTTACTTTGATTGATTATATGACTAATTAATAAATATTGAATAAGTGTTAATTAAATGAATGAGTTAATTACTGGTTTATTTGCCTACCAGTTACCTCACCTCCATGCATGAGCTGTATCCTGAAAGCTTTTCCCAAGAAACAGGTTCCCAGGGGCTCAGCCATGGCCACCGGGGCTGGGGTAGGGGATGGGGTCACTTACCAAAAGGCAAGACAAAGAAGAACGGGAACCAGCAGAGGATGAAAACACCCACGACAATGGCGAGAGTCTTGGCTGCTTTTTTCTCACGGGAGAACTTGAGGAGCCTCACAGAGAGGGAGCTCCGGAAGTTGTGCCCCTTGCTCCGGCTGCTGGAAAGAGGCTCCTCCAGCACGCTGCGGCAGTGGATGCGCAGTACCACCTCCATGGATTTATTTCTCTCCTTCTTGACCCCTGCCTCCAAGCTCCGGGTGGTCCGCCTGGCCACCACATAGATCCTGAAGTACATCACCAGGATGACCATGAGGGGCAGGTAGAAGGAGAAGAGGGAGGAGAACAGGGCATAACCTGGCTCCTCTGTGATGCTACAGATGCTCTCATCTGGTGGTGGTGGCTCCTTCCATCCCAGTAGTGGTCCAATGGAGATTACCATGGAGGAGAGCCAGACCACCACAAGGATGACCCCTGCCTTCCTCTCGGTCATGATTGTGGGGTACTTGAGGGAGTATTTGACGCCGATGTACCTGTCCACAGAGATGATGCACAGACTCATGATAGAGGCAGAGCAGCACAGCACGTCCACTGCTGCCCAGATGTTGCAGAAGATGCGCCCAAACACCCAGAAGCCTAGCACCTCCAAGGTGGCTGAGAAGGGCAGCACAGTGGTGCTGAGCAGCAGGTCGGCGATGGCCAGGTTGACGATGAAGTAGTTGGTGACCGTCTGCAGATGCCGGTTGCAAGCCACCGAGAGGATGACAAGGATGTTCCCCACGATGGCCGAGAGGATGAAGACAGCCAGGAAGACCCCAACACCCACCGCCTGCACGTCCAAGGCGAAAGTCAGCGTGGTGCTGTTGCCCTCGGGAGCGTCCTCACCTTGCAGCCCCCAGGACCAGTTGGCACCGCTGTGGCTGCCCTGTCCCGTCCGGTTCCCACTCAAGCTGCCATTGCTCAGCTCAGGGAAAGTCATTGTAGAAAAGGTCCGGGCTCCATGGAGGGCGAGGAGAAAGCGATGCCGAGGCACAGCCTCCCCGGCATGATCCTCGCAGCCCCCTCCGAGACTCGCTCAGCACCTCGCTTTCCCCGACGCCCCCGGGGCAAGTCTCAGTGCCCCCAGCCGGGACGGAGGGACGGAGGGCGGGCAGGACGCGCCGCTCCTCGCTTCCTCCTGGCCCGCTTCACGCCGGCCGGCCGCGCCTCCCCGCTCCCCGCCGCCGGCTCCGGCCGCCCCTCAGCCCCGCCGCAGGCCCGCCCGGGGGGGCAGCGAGGTCGGTGCCTCCCCGCTGCCCTCGCATGCTCCGGGGGGCTGCGCTGGGCAGCGGCCGGCGGCGCTCGGCGGCTCCGCTCTCCCCTTCACTCTCGCCGGGGAGAGCTCCGGGAGGGGCGAGGGGAGGGAGGGAGAGGTGGGCCGGGCCGGGGGCGGGGGGGGGGGGACACGACGACGCTGTCGGGAACCCTGCGCGTCAGGTGCCGCCGGAGGAGGAGATGTAAAAAGATGAGGAGGAGGAGAAGGAGGAGGAGGCGGCTGCGGGACGAGGCGAGCCCGGGTCAGGGTGAAGTCGGCAGCGACGCCGGGCGCTTGAAGAACCGGCGGGGGGAGAGGCGAGAACATCGAGGGGGGGGAGGCGGGAGGCCAGGAACGCACTTGAAGGGCAGAGACCCGCTCAGGGGGATCCGGCATCCCTGGGAGAGCGCAGGAATAGACGGAGCGGGCAGGCACACAGTTAGTGGGTATGCACTCCCTCCGGGGGAGATGGCACCCCCCACGGACGGGTGGTGACCCACTCATAGGGAAGGGCAGGCAGCACTGGGGTGCGGACCCTCCGCGGGGGTGGTGGAAGCAGATACCTCGAGGTGGTGGGAGCAGATACCTCGGGGGTGCCGCCGTCCCGCCGCGGCGCCGCCCTCCGCCGCCAGGGGGCAGCAGCGCGCAGGGATTGCCCGGCGGCCCGGCCGGTCCCCCCCGCCCCGCTCCGGGGGTCCTGGCGCGGCGCTGCTGGGGGGCTGCACCTCCTCATCGGAGACCAGCGGCCCCCGCACCCCCCCTCTGCAAGGCTGGCAGGTCTCCTCCATCCCCAGCATCCCACCAGGAGGGGTGGTCTGCAAGGCTGGCAGGTCTCCTCCAGCCCCAGCATCCCACCAGGAGGGGTGGTCTCCAAGGCTGGCAGGTCTCTTTTCTTGCCCCACACCCAGGCTTCCAGCAAACACCTTTCCCAAGCCAACCCTCGTACCCCACTCCTGCCTCTCCCGCAGGCGTCCTGCTCACGTTGCAAGCATGGGCTGCCCTTCACTAGTTCCTTGCAAAATCAGAAGGGACAATCAGCGTCTTGTATCCAGTGACAGCGTGTGATCGGCAGCTCTGCATCTGTGACTTAACCCTGCCGCAATACTTGGAACCGGCAGCTTGTGATTAAAACATATAGGCACATATTTCTGGCTAATTTAAATAGGGTTGTTTTTTTTTTCCCACTGATAAAAGAAGATCCTGTTTACACTGGTTTCCTCCCAGTGACCCTACTCTCCTGCCTCCATACATTGTGGTGGGGACTGACCCCAGTGTTGAACAGGGGCTCTCCCTCAGCTCCTTTCTGCTGTACACAGGAAATATTTCCTTGGAGTGTGTTTATTCATGATTTTTCAACTTCTCTTTCTTAAAAAAATTACTTTAAAAGGCAGACCAAGTGGACAGTGAGGTGATTCAACTGTTGCTCTATCAGAGCATGGGAGATCTGTTGATTCGTTGGATCTGAGAGTGAGCAAAAAATATAACAGTATATTTATTCCCTTATTTTCCTTGACAATCATTGCAGGAAATGACAGATTTTTGATCTTTCTTATTTCTTTCATTCATTTTTCTCTTCCTTAAGATTTCTCTGTCCTTCCTAGGAGGGACCCTGCTGAGAACAAGCAATGTAGAGAAACTGGAAAACACAAAATACTGTACAAGAAAAATGTTCAAAAGGATGCTTTTTCTTAAAAACCTCCTACCCAACAAACTCTTTATTTTTTTAATGTGAATTAACCCCCCCCCAAAACCGAGACAAAAACAACCAAACAAAAAGTACAAACACCCAACACTTGAGGTCAAATTGACATGTTTTCTTCAAAACATAAGGAAAATGAGTAATCACCAAAATGAAGTGCTGGGATGCTAAACTCAGCATGGGATGATCTCAACCCATGAAATTTTGTGGCTGTATCTTTGCAGCTACACAGACTGTCTAGATAAGTATATCTTGTCTAATCTATCCAGTGACATACAGAGATAAAGAAAACGTGCCTTTCTCCAAAGTTAAGACTGGACTGAACTTCTCATGGATTTTAAGCACCTTTTTGATCAGAAAAGAGAGGTTTCTCCCAAATGGCATGATACCAAATGCTCTTAGGGTGAAGATTGCATCTACCCTGCTTCTTCCCCTCCTTGGGTCAGCTCTCATCCTTCCTGCTCTCAGGAAGCCAGAGGCAACTTGCCCACATTGCTGAGGGACTGGAGCTGTCATGGAGGACAGGGTCCAAATGGGATGAAGGGATAGGATAGCTGAGCTGAAGGTGGCACCTTTTGGTGTGGGTAAGGTTGCCGCTGCCACCTTATGTGCTCCTCAGGACTGATGGACTTGCCCCAACCATATATAAAACCTTTGGGTTTGCAGTGATACGTTTCCCTTCCTGACCAGGACAGGGAGAGAGCATGTCCCATCCTGTCACCACAGCTCAGCAAAAGAACATCAACTTATTAAGATCTAGTAACCTCCTCGCTTTCCATCTGTCTCCTTGTTTCTAAATGAGGGTTATTACTATTAATTTAAACTAATGAGGAACAGGTTTATACTAATGCACTGAAACCCAAATAAAAGTGTTTGGGGAGGTCTGCATGGAACAACTGCAGGGCTTGAAGTAAACACACACGGAGATCTGCAAGCGCCTTGCCAATCTGTTGGGCTTGAGCTGGAAGGAGGTACAGCTCCTTCCTCTCTTGATGTGTTACGTTTCTTTCCTCCTTTTTTTTTAACATTTTTTTAACCTTTCAAGGCAGAGCTTATCCTAGGACTTGGGTAGTGCCACATAGCAAAGTGAACAAGGCTTTTTAAAGAAAAAGAAAGCCACATACGACTGATAAAGAGTGTTTGTCACACTTAATTACGTGTTACACCTGAGTCTTGAAAAGGGAAGGCAATTTTTTGGTGAAAAACCCCACAACTTAAAGGATTTTGAACAACATTTGCACGTACTCCAGGTTTACAGAAGGCTCACCAAGGAGAGTCATGGCCTGGGTGCACCCTTACTCCGTGAAGCTGCAGTGCAGCTGCCTGCAGCGTCTCCCAGGTCCAGGGCTGGGAGAGATGGACCTTGCTCACATTCAGTGCAGAATCATAGAATTGTCTAGGTTGGAAGGGACCTTTAAGATCATCTAGTCTAAATATATAGTGCTGAAATGATAATATTTAAGTGATTGTAAAGATGGGCTTGCCTGGCTGTAGGCAGGTGATTCAACATTCCTCTGGGAAAGAGGGATCAGTCTTTGCTGCTTGTCCCTCTGCAGCTGCATCCAGCTAGAATTCAGTTAGCTCTGTTGGTTTCTATGTCCAGCTGACCCTGGTCTTCAAGCATATTAAAATGGGTTAGAAGTGGTTGCAAGAGGTGATTCCAACCTGACAATCCTCTTGCGACACTAAAATTGCCCAGATGTGTTATACCATCCCTTTCCCCTTGCCTTCCCGGTCCCCTGAACCATCCCAGCTACTATCACCTCAACCCCATTACTATATTTACTATGTTTTCCAGTTTTCTCCTTTGTGTGTGAATGTCTAGTTTGGATTTTGTTTGGTTTTTTAACTATTTGCTACCCTACTGCAGTTCTGGTGGTCATCAGTTGTTCCCAGACCACACATGGGAGGGACAGTGGTCATCTGGCACAGGCTCCTTTACTGAAGGTGGAGTTGCCTCTTCCAAACCCAGCTTTCACAGTGGCTTTCTCCTCCTGCAGTGGACTGCAATGCCTCTCCATCCTCTTGGTTAGAAAGTCTCCCCTGGTCTAGCCAAAACTTTCTTTGCTTTTATTTCATGGCTTGTTGCCAGCTAGTGCAGAGATTAATTTATTACTTTCCTCTTATGGTTTTTAATTTAATTTTGGGGCAACTGAATAGAAAAAGGGAAAAGAAAGAGAAAAAGGGAAAAGAAAGGGAAAAGGAAAAGAAAAGGAAGGAAAAGAAAAGGGTAACCAAGAACGTTAGCTCCTTATTTCTGACCACTCTCTTAGTGCAATGAGGGTGTTTTCTCAGAGCCTGGCTGTGATTGACAGTGAAGACTCTCAGGAACAGAAATGATTTTGGATTCCTGGGTGCAAGAGGTGACACAGCAAGAGGAAGAGAGAGGCTTAAGGTAACATAAGCCCCTCTGAACTCAAAATGAGAGGTGGCATAAAATGGGGTGGCAAACATCTTTCAAACCATCATCATTTGCAATCAGTACCTATCGACATGCATGGGCTACAGGCATTTCAGGAGGAGCAAACCTCCACCCTAAATCTCAGATACAGGTTAATACACTGGACAGGAGCCAAGAAAAGAGGCCAGATTTTTTGTGTGCAAGGAGAACAGCTCTGAGTGCCATGCTGATATCTTGGCAGCCAAGGAAGGTGGGATGGGTAGATAGAACACGCAGATAAGTGTGGTTTATAGGGCTAGTTGGGCATGTTTGTTATTTCAGTGGGAATGTTGATGCGTTCAAAATAAAACATTCCTCAGGGATGTTCTTTCTTTGTCTTTTGCTCTTTTAAGAGCTATATAAGAAAATACTGAAATACTGAACATAACATCTTGGAACTGCATTTCAAACATTTTTTTTTTGGTGGGGGAAATGAGCAAAACATAAGGACAATTACTTTAGAAATTACTAACAGAATTGGCAATTAATAGGACAATTGCTAATGATGAAGTAAAAAGCACAGTCACTGATGTATAGAATAAAATAAAGAATAGCATAACAGATAAATCACAACATAACTAAATATTTTAATGAAAATGCTACAAAAGGTAAAAATTGCAACAAAGGGCTTTTCCATTATCACAGAAAAATATTTTTGTTGGCAGTATTTGTTTCTTTGAGAAATTTCACTTCCCCCAAAATATCAGTATTTATTTGCTGTTACTGTATTTTTTCCTACGAGTTAGAAATTCAGACCATCAGCTGCCTCAAGTGGCAGGTACAGTTAGAACCCTGAGCCAAAGTCCCTCTGATATGTGAAAGTCTGCTTCTCATGGCTGACTCTTTTGTTTATAAATAAAAGTCCCGAGAGCAGCTTTTGGAAAAGGATACCAAACTAGGACTTGGCCCACAAAGAGAAGTTGTCATGATGTTGTTCCATCCCGGCACCCATAAGATAACCATAAAACTTGAGAAAGGCATTGCCCCAACAGCTGTTGTTTAAATAAACAGAGGAGTTGGATAGAAAAATGGAGTTGTCAGCAGCACTAGGAGGAGAGGAGAGTTACCAAAGAGGATCCTTGGCTTGATGACTTCCCTTTGGCAATCAGGAGCAGGGGACACTTGCAGGACATGAGGGTCTTTGGGTTTGGAAACCACATGGTGTCCAGCATGGTGCATGCATGAGAAGGCACCTCTGAGCTTGGTCCTGCTATAGACCTGTCCATTTTGTCATCCTGGAAATGAGGGCATGACAGGATGTGATGAAAGGAGAAGGGAGAAAGTGGTGTGGCTGCAAGGAGAGGTGCACACAGGGCAGAGGGTGGGTGATTGTGGGATTGCACTGTTGGCAGAAGTGGGGCAAAAGGGTGAGCTGACCTACATGTGTTAGTTGAGGCCAGGAGTGTGCTTTAGAAGCAAGTTAATGATCCTGATTCCAATAAAGCCCAACAGCCTAAAACCTTTTTATTAAATCAGTTTGCATGATGCATAAATATAAATAAATATATAATATTTCTATAAACTCAAGTTACATTGTAATTTTTCCCAGTATCTTGTTTGCTTTCTTAAGTGAATGCAGGGACCTCCCAGGCTTCCATTCTCTAATTTAGCTCAAGTAAATACAAGCAAATATAAATACTTGTGATGAAAATGAGCAGCATAGGCTCAGACTAAAATTAAACTCTGCAAACCACGTGCTGTTCCTCAACTTTGCCTTCAGTTAGGAATAACTGGAGTTACTTTAGCAGCTACCTTGTGACAGATTAAAAATATATGGGTTCAATGTGTGTAAACTTAGGGGTTGTTTCGGTTTTTTTTTTTTGTTTTTTTTTGTTTTTAATAAGTCACCAAAAATATTCGAGGATGAGGAATAAATATTTACATCATTTATTTCTGTGTCATTAAGCAAGTTCACCCTCTGACTGGCTTCCTCGGCTCATGTCCACCTCGAGGTAGGAGTCAATAAAATGTGTGCTTGAAGCCAGTAACCTGTGGGCAAGGACACATGGCAAAGGTACAGCCATGACCTGAGGGTGGATCACTGTGAAAACTTCAACCAGAAGAAAATCTCTCTTGCACTAATATCATCAGCCACCAGCTTCATTTGTCTCCTGTCTGGTGGTGGTGTTTTTACTGTTTCCTTTTCAACTTAATTCTGTGCAAATTTTAAACAGAGGAAGTTGAGCTTGTACTTAGATAAAAGCATATGAGTATCTTGTCTGTATGAAATGTTTGCATAGCAAAGTGGTGTGGGGAATAAAACCCCAATGCATAGTTCTTTTTCTTGCTTTTAATACCAACAGTGAGTGGCAATGTCTGATGGAGGCTTGTTCCTGTAGTCTCTCTCAGTACAAATAAGGGCATTTACCAGCCCTCTGAGAAGAAATTCTGACACCTTTTCCCCCATAGAAATAATGGCACCATCCTGTTTTACATCTTCTGAGAAATTTGCTCCAATTAGGACAGCCATGCTGTCCAGCTGGTTTTCTTCTTCATCCATCTCAAACAAAATCCCTTCTGGCAGAGGTTTGTCTTGACATTTCTGGTGACATGCAACACCAGCCAGCCTGGGCTGCCTTTGCTCACCCAGTGCTCCAGCTCCAGAAGTAGCTGTTTCAGGAACTCGTGTGCTGCCCGGCAGTGTGTGAAGGCTGGATTGAGCTCAGCCACCTATCTTCTTTAAAATTTTACAAGCCTTTTCGGGCCTATATCATGGGGAATTAGGGTCTGAGAGAGTTACAGCTCTTCTGTATGCCTCACTTTTTCCCCGTTTTGCAAAATGGAGGCCTCTGACAGCACTGAGAGCAGGAGGAAGATATGTCCTTATCCATGTTTCAACACCTTGTTGATCAGTTCAGCCTTTCCTGATCCCCCCATGAAAGGTCAGAAATGCATCTCTGGGTCTTTTTGCTTGAAACCTCATGTGGTTCTGCTTGACTCCTCCAATCCCCCCATTAAACCAACAAAGACTGTCCCCATGAGTGGTGCTAACCCACCAGTTTCCTAGTCTGAGAATATTATTTCTAATAAAGAGGTCACGCATGTGCAATTGTCCAAAGTTATTAAAAGAAGAGAAGAATAATATCTCTAGCTGCTGGCCTAAGTATTGCAACCTGATGAAACCTGGGGAGTTAAAAGGGCTAATGAATTTAGCAACAGGGGTAGCAATGGGCATCTAAAAGCATTCACCAGACGTTTGCTTTTAGCATGACACATATAAGATAGGCTTGTTCTCTTCCCCCTGGCTCTAAAGGGACTACATGACTGCATTCTGAGTTAGAGGCCAGAAGGGAACATCAGCTTCATCTTAGCTAGTAAAAGCAAGAAAACATAGCTGATATCTCTCTAGTTCAGACGTGAACTAGGTCAGAGTAGCCCCATTGAGGCTGGTTTTGCTAAAGGAACGACCTTACTGCAACAACTAGGCTATTTGGATGACAGCATTGGTTTCTTATTAGTTGTTTCCAAGTGATTCTGTGGTGCTTTGTCATTGGAGACAGTGAACTTGGCCTTCCAGGGCAGAGCTTTCTGTTAGCAAGCAGAGCCAGATTGGAGAACGGGCAGTGATAGATAAAAATATGTCTGGGACTCAGAGGCTGAAATAGCAACTTCTTTGGGAGTATATGCAGATGTATTTACAAGGTAAATGCCATCCAAGGATGCAATATATATGATGCCCTTGCTAGGCTTAAAGGAGATGTCCATGGTACTTTGCAGAACACTGTCATGTAAACTTTTTACCAGGGTATTTCTGAAGCTGAAGTTTTTCAAGAAATAGCCTGGTAACTGTAGCACATACCCTGTTTCCTGGTCTTCCAGGAAGGAGGGTGGGAGACCCAGACGCCAAATGTGGGATCAGATCTCTGTTTCCACTGGTGAAGGGCTAGCCTCATTTACTGAGACTGTCTTTCAAATTACACATCCCAACTGGAAAAAGATGTTAAAGATAAATTTCAAAAATATTTTACATATTATCCCCCAGTTGAAGACAAAGAAACAAAGGTATTAACCAAGATCCTTCAAGGAAAGGAGCCAAATTTTCTGTCTCCACTGTGAGATTTCTTGGATCACCATGGTCCCTGGTGAGCCAGGCTCAGCTGCCTCACAAAGCTGCAGGTTGCAAAGGTTGGGAGAGATGAACTTCAGTCTGAGGACATCTTGGCAACGTTCAGAGTGCAAACAGGCACCATTTTATAGGAACTGTTTTTGCTTGGGGCTATCCCATGTCCCTCTCCCCTTTTTCCTTTTTGAACATTTCCTTGGAAGTCAGAGAGTCCTTGTGGAGACACTGGGAGAGGGTGTGTATCACACAACATGCCAGAAACATGCTGGGTGTCAAAATAAATACCTTGGGGCACCCAGTAAGGTCATGCTTTCTTCTGGGGATAAATTCACGAGGTCGTATGAGTTACTACCTCTCAAGAGAAATCCAGGTCTGACATGCAAGTCAGGAACAAACTCACAGAAGGTATTATCCAAATCAGTCTTTCTGATCTTGGCTATTAGGGATCTTGAAATCTGATGAGTCAATCAGACAGAAGACATGACTCCCAAAGACTCATGGAAATTACTTTGGAGAAGACAATGAATAATCTTCTTGCATCAGCTAGCTAAAGAACTAAATCAGGTCAGGGAAGATCAGTCATTATTAAAGCTATCATCATTATTTTTAGTAGGGACTAGAATATAAATATACAGAGAGGAAAAGAAGAAAAATACACTTCCAGAAAAGTGTGTGTTCTGAGCAGCTTGACAGTCAGTGGGAAAAAATGGTACAGGTTAAAGGCAGGGATTTGGAAAGTGAGGCAAAAAAAAAAATTAGTAAGGCCACATTAAAAAGCAATAGGAACCCAATGCAGATTTTTTTCCAGCTCTTTTCCAGGAAGGAAACAAGATTTACTGTTTGCTGTACAGTGTTTGGATAAAGAAGCATTCATAAAATCCAAAAATATGTCCTTGCTCTAAAAGTTACGTTACAACGCTGTTAGATAGAGGAAGACTGGAATAATGGTTTTAAAGTCTGCAGCTGCTTCCAGCTTCTGGTTTGGAGCAGTGGCCGATTGCAGGCCACAATGCAGGAGCAAAAGGAAAGTGCAGTAATCTAATACAGATGTTTCAGCAGTGAGTGAATCTTTGGTTTTGACAGCAGCTCTCTGGCATTCAGGAAATTACTGTGGTTAGAGAGTAATGCTTTCTACTGCTCTGCTTTCCTTCTAGGATGAGGGAAACTAAAACATGAAAAATGAACGCGGAGGTTATCAAAAGATGAGAGGCGGTCTTAGAGTTTGTTTTTTTCCCCCATGTTTAAAGCCACATTTGCTGGAAAAAGTGTGAGAAGCTAATATTTGCCTTAGGTTATATTTGTTTATGGAGAGCATAACAGACAATTGCTAGAGCCAACGAAGACCAGATATCAGGTCCTCACCATCCAGGGGTACTTCCTAAAGCCAAATAATTCCATGTAATAGGAGTACCTTAAGCACAGCAGTGAGGGCTCAGGAGAGATGTTGAACGTGAACAAAATTAGCATGAATCCCAGTAGTTTGTTGAATGCTAGGAAAATAATTTGTCTAGTGTCTTAGCACTCGTTCTGTATTTTCAGCATGACCGTGTATGAAAATTCCTTTGTATAGCAGTGACCCATCTCTGATCACTTCTTACTTTATGAAATAGCTGGGTGCATCACTCTACTAGTGAGAAATTCTGGATTCTCCTTCATAATGACTATTCCTTGACAGTGATGTCTGTGGCACAGCTACCAGATTATGAATATCTGAGGATGGATATCTTCTTGCTAGTTGTTAAAGCAAAATGAAGCCAAAATTGGCAAGAAATTAACTAGAGGGGAAAAAGACTGTCAAGAATATCAAACACAGAGGAATCACCTCTGTCTGTGGTTGGAGGAGGAGTAATACTCCTCCAGACATTATATAGGTGTAGTACTACCTACCTGCTCTGCTGTTATGCTCTTTCCTAGGTTGGCTGCTACTGTCAGAGAAAAGACTAGACATTTTTCTTGTCCGACCAAGGCCACTCTTCATGTTCATACTGGGGAAAGAGGAGTGAGGCCACTGCATAAGAAGATCTGCTAACTTCTTCCCCCAAGGATTTCCTATGAAAACAGAATCAAGAAATAGTTGGAGAGAAACCAGAGATACAGCAACTTGCCAGAGGCCAGGCAGCAGCACTTTGGTAACACTAAGACCAGACTTCTGGTCTCCTGAATTTCCATCAGACTTCATTTTGTTTTCATTGTGTTGGTGCAATGAAACTTAAAACATATGAAACTGTTAAAAAAGGGAGATGATGGTATGATCTGGTGTAAAAATCCCTTTGTATTCATAGTCCATGTAATTGTTTTTTGAATATATTCATGGGCATCATCTAAGTCTGTAATAGTAACTAGCTGGATTCAGAATAAGAAAACCTCCTTGGCTGCATGGCGGCAAAACTAATTTTGGTGTTTTTTACAGCATTCTGGAAGAACTGAATCTGAATGTGGTGAGAATAGTGTGATATATTCAGCTGAAGCAATGCCTTCAGGTGTCAGCTGCAAGGACTGCAGAAATTATCTCCTTTCACACTAGATACCTAAAAATGCAGTGATTACGGTAGATACTTCCATAAATACCTAGGTTTTCCATAAAACAGCCCAAAGATGAATATAGTGAAGCAAACAGCACCATAAAAGTTAGCAGTGGAAAAGAAAACACATAACATTATGACACTGCACAAATTCTTAATACTTGGATTTTCCCACATCTCAAATACTATGTTTAAGTTTGGCACCCTTATCTCAAAAGAGATATAGGAGAACTATGGAGGAGCTCAACAAATCCATGCAGCTGTTTGTTAGCAACAGTTTTTCTATGAAGTATGATTAAGTAGGTAGGACTCCTCAGTCTGGGAAAAAGATGCTCAAAGTTGAGATTCAAAAATCCAGGGGAATGAAGGCGATTGAGAAGACCCACGTATTCCTCGTCTCTCCCAAAGTAAGAACTAGGGGTCATTGTATGAAACTGGTATATGTCAGATTAAAGAAACAGAAGAGGAGGTAGCCATTTATGCAACAGACTTCCTTGCCAGAGGAAGTTGTAGTAGAAGGAGTTTATAAGGTTTCTGGGAGAGTTTGCACAAGGATTTGAAGAAATAGATTACAGAATGAGAAAACTGCATCAGATTCAGGAAATCATCTGAGCCACATGCAATGGTAGACAGGGAGAATGTGCAAGGGAAGCATCATGTTTTCACGCCATATTGCCATCTCCCCTATTCTGTACAAGGCTAACAGAGAAACGTGGGCTACTTTCGTAATTTTAAAGCCAGGTCCAGGAACATCACCAACAGAGACTCCTTCCCAAGCAAAAGGATACCTTTGATGCCTCTCTGTCACATTGGAGATGCATGTTGCTAACCTCAGCAGTGCCCTGTTAGGGCTGATGCACGTCATTAACCTGTGATGCCCCATACATGCCCTAATCTACCCCAAAGAATGTTTTAGGACTTAGTGCTCTGAGGCTGTGGGTGCCAGCACCAGCAAAAAAGAAGGTGGACCTGCCCTCATACTGGTAGACACCATAAGTGGCTCAGTGGGTGCTCAGCTCTATATGCCAAGCTGAAGGAGGTGGGGAGTGTCTGGGACACTGCTGGGAAGTGGCCTTCAAGATCTGTCACAAGACTAAGAAAGGGTCTAAAGCTCTTATCTGAAATTTGCCTTGCTTGTCTTTCCTTTTCTGGCTGTAAGTGTTGTATTTTCCCAGAATGACTGGTTCAGGATCACCAGACTGGTTAATGAACTGGAACAATTTCATAAGAGATGAACCCGAACTGGAATTCAGCCAAGAAACATAAATGGTTCAACTACCTGATTAGGAGATGAGCTTAAGCCAATTTGCAAGAAAAACAAGGTCTGTGGGATTTAAGTCAATTCTTATTGTGGTCATCATCTCAGGACATGAAACGTAAGAGAGATGAATCTCCATGTGGTTGGCAAAGATTAGAAAATGTGTTGTTTCCTTCTCATATGATATACTTAATTCCTAAGTATCTGCTGAACAGCTTGAGTGGATTCTTTGCAGTGCTGACTTTCCCAAAGCAGTGTTATATCCTTCAAAACAATGTGCTCAAAGCAACATGTTTCTATTAAGAAAAACTACACAGCTGAGATATTTGCTTAATTGGACCTTCTCTGCAGAAACTAGGTCAGCTCCACAGTAGCAAATCATGGTGATGGCTATTTAGTTGAGATACGTAGCCAAAGCAGGACACGCCACGCAAGGCCTGGGCAGGGTGTGATACATGTTTAGGTTTCTGGGATATTCATCCAAATGATGAACAAGCTGACCAGCCCAATACTTGCTGATTTATTTTGTACAATTGCATTGGATGCCTGCCTCTAACTCTTGGCAATCACAAGCACGAATCATCATAGAGACTCCACTCAAACTAGTTTTTTCAGCTAGATGGATTCAAATCAAGGAGAAGCAATGAGCATGGCTCACCTAGCAAACTCATAAAGTTGCAAGATTTTAACAAAATTCACGGGCAGTAACATCTTGCCTAACAGAAAGCAAACTGGAAGCTTCAAAAGGAGGTTTACATTTACGGGTAATTATATCATACAAAAGATATTAATGACTGGATTCTGAGATGAAGGGTTTGTGCTGAAATATGTAGAAGATCAACAGTGTCCATCAAATGAAAATTCTGGCTAACGCTTTTATTCTTCTGATGCAATGAACTTTCCTGGAACTGGATGAAGTTTCTCTTGTCCATAGCAAAAAGCTGTCAGTGAGGCTCTTGAGTTAAGGACCACTGTTTTTCTTGCCCTTGATCCGGACTTTTTAAGCATCAGTGCCATTAAACAAATGTGCCTATAGACACATTTCTATATGTCTAATAGAAATGGTGTATTTACTAAAGAAGTAAAAAAAAACAGGAAAAGACTCCATGCACACAATGGAAGGGGAAAGATAAGAACAATGTAAATAATGTATGTAAGTCACGTAGCTTAATGCATTACCAAGTGCTCATCCACAACAGCGATGTGCATGATATAGATGAGCATATATCATAGAAGAAGAGGAAACCAAAGAGATAACACATGCAGTCAGTAATATTCACTTTTTAAACCTATCAAAACAACAGAATCCAACCAATTTTCCTTTTATTGTTCCTCTGTCAGTTGAATGCAGAGCCCTAAATTAAAATAAGAGAAGTGTGAGAAAGCTTCTAATTGAAGCATTAGAAGAAATTTCCTAGAGGATATTAAAATACTTCAGAATCAGCTTCTAGAGGAAATACAATGCAAAGACATTCAAGCACTAATTAAGCAGACAAATAAACCACAAGGAATATAAACAGTCCATGCACTAAGCTGGAAAAAAAGCTCTTCTCTATGGAGCTTGGTCATGATCTATGTAAAACTGTGTAACCAAGAACCACAATCAGAGTTGCTGCCTGCAGTTGGATCAGCCTTTGGGTTTCCTATAAGCTAAGACGAGAATGACCCCAAAACTCCAGTACTGTGGAAAGCAGCCTTGCCTGCTATGTGCACCAGTTGGATTTGTTTGATGTTTGATTTGGTTTTAGTGTTATAAGAGATGCCAGAACTGATATGCTTGTAGAAAGATCTCTGGTGTAGCAACAATTCCCTTCTTTGCTAAACACTGATTACATCTTAGTTGTGTGCCACAACCATCTTCTGGGTCTCAATGTGAAAGATTCACTTTACAGATTTGAATCTGTTTCTGGAAAATTAACCCAATTAGTCACAGTGATACCTATTGGTAGCAACTGGGAGATGTAACAAAGGAATTCCTTGGCCCAGATGTATAGCAGGGTACATAAAGAATCCAGAAAACTCCAGATAAGAATAAGAATAAATTTTTGATAAGCAACTGAAAAAAACCCCAATCAAATAGAAAAGATTTCATGACTTTTTATAGATTAGGTACGTAAATAGAATAGGTTACTGGGAACAAAAAGGTAGAGGACAGCTTGGATGAGACTGAAACAGTATGGATGGGTCTTAGGAAGAGAAGGCAAGATAATGATAATTGTCTTCAGAAAAATGCATTTCCTCAAATGGATGCAGTTAAGACCATGAGAGAACTATTTTAAGGGGAAAAACTGGGGAGAACTGGCAATGCCTTAAGAAATTTCTGTTAAAGCAAGACATACAGACTATCTCAACATGAAAAATGCTTTCAGAAAATTGCAAGAGACTTGCTTGGCCAAGCAGACCTTTAGGGATCCCAGAGACAGGTAGAAAACATATGGGATCCAGGAACTTCATCAACAACTTGTTTATTAGACAAGCACAAATACATAGGGACGAAAATCAGATAGACAAAGAATAATGAAAACCATCTGATAATTAGATGAAGAATGAGATAAATATCCATGGCATGGTTGTTCCTCATTTCAAGGAAGAGGAAGATGTCAGTCAAAGACATAAAAAATAGCACTACCTCAGAAGCAATTAGGTTTTTAGCACAATTAACACTACTGAAAAGAAATGAGAAGTCAGGCTATAATGGCAGAAAAAAATATATAGCAGGTAGATGATTGAAATGATCTGGACTCGACAACATTCATCTATGTGTATTCTGGGAGAAAGCTGGAAACAAGCACAGAGATACGGTAAAGACCTTTGAGAACACAACGTGGGGGGTGAGGTGGGAAAAGACTAACACAGTGCCAGTTCTTGGAAAGGATGGGGTGATACAGTGTGTTAGAATCATTCCAGTTTTAAGAATAATGTTTAAATAAATACTCAGTCTGTAAGCTTGTAGCAGACAGCAGAGGGATGAATAACAGCCAATATTATTATTCTTTTTAAAAGAACAACCTATGTTGAAATGATTTAATTTTTATTTATTTATTTATTATTTCACACGATACACCTGGAGAATGGAAAAAAAGAAACCATAGATGTCAAATATTGTGAGTTAAGGTCTGGACATCATTTCACTAGGTAGTCTCCTAAGCAATTTTGGGTAACAAGGATGAGATAAGGCTACTATTTATTATACTGGCCTTTCACTGGAAAACAGCAAAGCATTAATAACTAGTCTATGAGAAGTATCAGACCAGAATGATGTATTAAGAAACAAAAGCTTAAGTCTTCCATAGGACAGGTACCAGTCAACAGATTTTATTAGTGACTTTGAGATTCTACAGCCTAATGGAATTTGCAATTCATGTGAATAAGTAGGAGCACAAAACTGAAATCCAAAAATTGTCTTTACAGGTTGGAAAAATTGTCTGGAAAAAATAAAGTCCAATTCAATAAGGCCAAATGTGAAATTCTAGCCCTCAGAAGGAACAATCAGCTGTGTGATACAGGAGAGTGGATGAGCGGTAGCAGCCAGTGAAGGAGAATCAGGTCCATGGCAGGCACCCAAGGAACATTTGTCAGGAATTCATACTGCTCTGTAAAAGGAAACTACTCTGCAGAGATGTGAATGCACCAGGTTGTAAGTAAAAAGTCAAATTCATAGCAGCTCTTTTTCTCACTTAAACTGTACTAATATGACATAATGATTTTAAAATACCTGGAACTATATTGCTGGAAGAATTATTTTATTGGGAAGTATTACTTTACTGAGAGGGTGGTCAGGCACTGGAACAGCCTGCCCAGGGAGGTGGTGGAGTTGCCATCCCTGGAGATATTTAAGAAACGTGTAGAAATGGCACTTCAGGCCATGCTCTAGTGCCTGAGATTGTTGGGTTTTGTCTCTCTGTGGGTGAGTGTGGGGTGTGTGTGTGTTGGTTTGGATTTTGTTCTGGGTTGGCGTTGTGTTTGGTTTGGGTTTTTGTTTTGTTTGCTTTTTGTTTGGATTTTTTTTTTTTTGTGTGTGTGGTTGGACTCGATGATTTCAAAGGTCCCTTCCAACCATGAAGATTCTGTGATTCTGTATTGGAAATTTATATAATTTTTCTCATTCTAAGATTTTTCAGGATTTGGGATATTCTTATTAACTTATTACACTTCTAATTTGGATACTAACTAAAAAAGAATCCAAGAGAGACATTGAGGTCATCTAATGATATGGTTATGGTTGAGACTGACTTTTGCACAGAAACCCTGGTAACTTTGGTATACAGAAAGTCTTTGGCTTGTGATGAGCTCTACTCTTAATTCGGAAAGGAAATGGCATAGGACTGTTGATGGTGACACAAGGGCTATCTTTAGCTCAGTAATGTTGGCTGGTCAGCGGGTCTCCCAAATTCTGTGTAGTGCCACACTTCTATGAAGGGGGACACAAATATCTCAAAGTGAACAAGGTTTTATAAGTTAGGTACTGTGCCACGCTCCTGTGATTACAATCCTCAGGTCCCAGTCACTCTACAAAGTCTAGTCACATCTACAAAGATGTTGGCCAGTATATTGATATTGGCCATCGTGGAAAAAACTAGTTCAGCTGGAATTTCATAGAATCTTAGCATAAAATTTTAGGTTGGAACTGGCCTCCAGAGATCATCTAGTCCATCACTGCTCAAAACAGGTTTCACTAGATCAAGTTGCTTAGGACCATGCCCAGTTGACTCTGGAACACCTCCAAGGACAGAATATTGCTTTTATCACCTTAGCCCTGTCTTTGCAGTATTTCTTAGAAGGACTGAAGAGGTGAAAACTCTATCAATCCTATGGTATTCCGGGAGGCTAAAATTCAAATGATATAAACTGAAGCTGATGAAAAGTGTGAATTGCAAGTATAAAATAATTTAAGCAAAAAAAGAAAAAGGATGGGAGGGAAGGGGGAAAGAGTTAATTTATCTTTTTTATGGTTTGCAATATGTACAGGCAAAGAGATAACAGGGTGCTAATGTCCTGAGTTCTTTAATATTTTGATTGGCATTAACTACATAAATAAGTAAGCATAGTTAGAGCTTGTTCCTACATGTTCAGACAGCTCTGTAAAAATGTAGAAATGTAAGGAGAGGTGAATCTTGCCAGTGCTTACCCAGACACGTTAAACTGCTGAGTTCAACACCGCTACTTCAGTGAAGAAAAGTTTTCAGGACGGTATGCCAGGCATGTCCCTTAAACAGATTAGTTTGTGATCCTTGGTCAACAGTGTTTCAAAAGCATATCCGATTCCCAGGCCCTTTGGAAACCTTACCTGGCATTAATTCCATTTGTATTTACAAATGCTGTAAATTATAGGTGCCACATGGACTGATATCTGCAAAAAAGGCTGTTATTCTTCATACTCTATGGTTAGGAATAACAAGTCTTCTTATGGGCCAGAAAACATGATTTCCCATTTGGAAGAATTTGAAGAATTAATTATTTGGCAGAACAAATGTACTTGTAAAATTAAGCGTCCGAACACATTTTGCCCTTTGATTCCCTCTGTAATTCTCAGATAAACCAACTTACCCCAGATACACAAATCATATACATCAGCTGTCTAGCTGGGAAAAAGAATGCTATGTGTAAATGAATAAAAGATCTCTGGATTTTTAAAGAGAGGAAGTAGCCTGAGTCGCCTGAAATCTTTGTCAATCCACAAACAATTTAAAAATGTTTGAAATGTAATTTTTTTCTTGTTTTTGTACATGTTTTTCCATGTTTATCAAAAAACTTGTGTCTGGAATATCTGAGAGCTGTTCCGAGAGATTGTCAAGATGATGATGATGATGATGATGATAATAATAATAATAATAATAATAATAATAATAATAATAATAATAATATAAATGCATCCAATTCTAATCCAGAAGTGCAGAAAATATCAAAATTATTCGGCAGAACCTGAAGCCAGTAACAGTTCCTGCTCTTCACCATGTTGAAAATCGCAGCCAAGCATGTAAGGGGGACTTATGTACATACTTATATATGTTTATGTATATAATATTTTTTAAAAAAAAAAACTGTTTTTCTTTGGATCAATTAACAATAGATTGCATCAAGCAAAGGTTTTTTTTTTTGGTGAAACTGGGGAAAAAAAGCAGAAGAGCAATTGGGATTCACTGAGGCCAAGAACTATGACATCCACATTGCATTTTGGAAACAGTAAAGATTCCCAAGACAAAGAGCACTCGTTTCTGGGATGTGTCACCCATCTTACAGTTGCAGCAGATACATCTAATAGTAGAGGAAAGCTTCATACCAAACCACAGCAGTGATAAAAACAAGTACCTTAGACGGTTTGTTTGTGATATACCTCTAGCCTGGTTAATGCTGCTGGAGATGACATGCTGCCCGTTTCTTTTACTTATGAAGCAATTGTTTGAACCAGGGGTTTGCAATATTGGACTGCCAAAATTATGACTATATTTAGATGTAGACCAATGCATTGGTACCCAGAGGGTTTTCTCACAGCTCATACAAATCAGATTGGTTAATTAGGTAGTGATCGATGAATCAGCTGCTAATAGTATTTGCACTGTGATTACAATTTGGTAATTACAGTTAATATTTGCATAATCACTCAATGCAAGCTGTGCTGCCCAATCACATTGTGCTGACACTGACAGAACCTGCAATAGCACCAGGAATAACCATCTGATCGGGTTACTGTGGCAAAACACTTTTCTTTGGTAAAATGCCTTCCAGGCATGGGCCACACTGAAATGCTGTACAGCATCAAAGTCAGAGCAAACAAGAGACAAAAGCACAGCTTCCCTTGAGAGTCTTATGCTTTACCCCATAGATGGCCATGGGAGCACTTCTAGTGCTGGTTGCAGAAGATACCATCTTTGTTTCTCCTGAAAACAGAAAGTGGAGTGGTGGTATAGAAGGTGAAGCCAAGGAAAAAAATAAAAGGTGACTCTAGATTTCTATACTGGCAATAAGGCTTTTAAGAACATCAGGAGTTAAAAAAAGGCACTCTGAAAACATCAATAAATCTTAACTCTCTTAGCCTATAGTCTAGATAGAGTGTCTGGGAAAGGCAGATGGTATGAAAAAAACGTACAGGAAAACTTAATTCTGCAGTTGTATTGATAGACATGGAACAAGGGAGAGAAAAAAACTACTTCTTGCTTTGCTGTTGAAGAAAAAGGTGAAAGCAGTCACAGAGTCCCTCTCTCTTATGCCTGGCCTCCTATTTTTGCTAACATCCTAACAAATTAGGATGTTTTCTGTGAGAAAAAAAAGTATCTTTGGACATGTAACAGGAGTTATAGTGGAGTTTTTTATAAAGAAGTTACAAGATGTACTCAGCAAATACAATTGTGGGCAGTTAACAGTCTGGAAAATTCAAAAGAGCTGCAAAACTATGTTTGATCCTGCACCAAACAAAAGGATAGAGAATAAAAAGTGAGAACAAGCTTCTTTGTTTAGTGTTATTTGCCTTACATTGTTGGGTCCCTTTTAAGTTATAAATAAAATGATTATATTTATAGATATCACGTGTAACTGAAAATCAAGAGAGATGGTAAGGAAGACACATATTTGAAACATCCCTTAGAGCTGCAGGAATGGAACATGCAATGGTCAGGAGCACCTGCAAACACACTAGATTACATTCACAAATTCCTTTCAGTTCATAAATTGAGGTCAGTAACATCTCAGTGTAAACTGAGGCACAGATTACTGCAAAGGCTCTTGCACAGAATCAGATCTCTGGCTATTTCTTATGTGGCCACTAAACTTTGTTGCCATGGCCCATAACAAACAGAATGGAATGGAATGGAATGGAATGGAATAGAATAGAATGGAATAGAATAGAATAGTTATTAATAAATAATCAAATGCTAAAACTTAAATGCAAAACTTATTTAGCTTGGGTTTTTTTAGAAGAATGGCACTGTGGAGGACATGTGGATCTACTGGAGGTGGTGAGGTTTCATCCAGCATCTGACACCCCAAGAATGCTGCTGGCAGCCTGCTGCTTGCCGGAGAGGGATTAATTCCTGTGTCGATGTCGTGGCTTTGGCATGGATCATCATGAGGGATGTCAACATCACTTATCCGTTAAACCTCATCAAAACTATATGACCTGGAGGGAGAACAGCCTTCTAGAGCAGAGTGGCTGCAGCAGGTAGGAGCAAGTCACCAGGATTTTATATGGCTGTCTCCCTTGCAAAGAAGTTCTTCTATGGTTCTGTTTTTACTTTATGGGCATGCAGTTTAATTTGCCAAACTGTAATCATGCCAATATTAATTATTCATAATGAATCAGTCATGCAAGTAAAATCTGACCACTGGAGAGATATTAGAGGTGATGTGCTTATTTTTCATGTGCATATTACTCTGCTAGCTTTAAAACTAAAGAACATTGTTAGACTGAAAAGACATTCATTATTTAAATTAGGATAAAGCTTATAAGGCAGAAAAGACGCTGAATGATCTCATGTGGCAACAGTGATTTACAAATATTCATTACTAAAAACAGAGAGAGGTTGTGTTTCAAGACTTCAATTATTCTGTAAACAGTATCTGATTAACTTGTATTAATCTTATGTTTGCTTGTCTTCTTGACCTGTGTGAATGGCACAGGAATTTGTTAGCATTTGTCATTTATATTCATTTAGCAAATGTGTCAAGGTTGAGAGGGGAAGAAATGATAACCAGTGTCTACTTAGCAGAGTGTACTTCAGCTAAGCAAGTGACTGTGAACCGTAGCCATGCCATGTTCTTCATGGACTTATGTTAAACTTGTCTGAAATCTGAGCATCGTGTGGATGATACTTCTAGTACTGAAAACAGGTTTGTTATGTTAATAAGTAATTAATCTAAGTAAGCTATGTATTTGCTGACTTTGAGATATGTAAAGTTCCCCCAAAGACAAATAAGATAAGGGTATAATCTGAAGTATTTTGGGAATCTTGTGGCAGCATGCTTATATTAGTCCAGAGGGATAACAATGTTTCTTTTTTGAGCATCCTTTCTTGAACAGATTTAAGATAACCCTCGTGACTCCGCTCTGCAAGGAGAGCCCTATGTCTAATTCATTGCAAAACTGTCTGTGCCTTTTACTAATAATCTAATAGACTGGACCCAGCTCTGGAATTTGGAGTGCCGTTAATATTGAACCATGCACTTATGGCTATTAACATAATATGAAGTAGTGCCGTTTCACAGTGGCTGATGAATTGGGGAGTGGAGAGTGTCACAGTCCAGCAGAGAACAATTGAGGATTTATAAGAGCACTTCAGTGTACAGCCAATAACTATTAAAAGCCAAATACATGTGAGAAATTTTCAGAAAAAAACCCACCTTGTATATAATAACGAGAGTCTCAGCACACAGGAGGTGAAGCTGAAGATAGTTGCGCAAGGTGTTAGGTCGCAGACCACTTAGAGCACCCAGTATCAAGGCTGAGATGCTTTTGAAAAAGCGTCATCTGTTAATCAGATTGAGATAGAAAAACTATAAGAAAAAAGGCATGAGCAGTGCAGAGCTGCAACAAGCTGCCAGCCAGCATAATGGTAATAGCATTATAATGGGGCTCTTGTTCAAGGACTTTGAAAGAATATGAGGTTTAAAAAGACCTAAAGGGCTTGTGGCAAAAGTCACATGGTGAATACCAAGTCCTGGTGCTCAGCTGATCTATGATGTTGGATGTATAAACAGTTTAAAATAGCAAAGTGAATGCTGTATACTGTGCTATCTTTTAAAGTGTACTTTTCCTAGGAGAAAAGCATTTTAATTAACAGGGCTAGAGCTGGAGGCATTTCATGTATCCTCCAAATGTGTCGAGCATGAAGAAGTCTCTCTCTCATGCATTGGTATCTGTTTTGGAGAGGTTCACCCATGTAGTTCTTCCAGAGGAGTCCAAAGCAGTGAAATTTTATCCAATTGCCTGGGCTGTAGAACAGTACTGAGTAGACCCCTGAAGAGTCAATGACTGGCTACATTAAACAGCTAGAAAAATGGCTATGTGCCACAAAGCACCAAGCTGTACTTAGTAGCTGTTATCCACTGCAAAATGAGACTAATTATTCAGATATGCTGATAATGATTACCCCTGAAATAGTTTCGATCAGATAGTCCTCCGAAAGCTTTGACATGTATCCAAAGCATTTTGTCCTTTCCATCAGCCACCCAACCTAGCAATCACAACTGTCCCTGCAGCAGCTTATCCTTTCACAACAAAACAGGGAAACGGCCAGGCAACAAAAATGGCCCCAAAACAGTACCTGAAATAAGTGCAGGCTCAGAAAGCTGTTACATTAAATTTTATTTAAGCACAGTCAGAACAGTCTTTTATTATCCATTTGGGTAGTACTCTTAAATGACAAAAAAAGAAAAAGAAAAAAAAAAAAGGCAAAACCTGCAAGAAGTGAATTTGAAAGCAGCATTGCATCATTCCAGAGAGAGCAGGTAATGAGCTCATGTAAGTCTGTGCTGGGAAATGTACACATGATGGGATCTAAAATTTTAGGTTTCAGTGTTCCCATGCAAGTTCGAGTTCAGCATTTCCTGGTGAGTGAGAGCCTTCTTAATGCTGTGGATTAATGTAAAGCCTTCTGGGTGGATTACTAAAGGAGAAAAATAAGCAGAAAAAAACCCAACAAAGTTGAAGATCTTAATTACCTCAGCTGTTACATACCTAGTATTTTGCAGGGAAGAGGCTGCACCACAGCTTTGCAGCACGTTACTTCTGATGTCTGCAGTATAATATCCCCAAGGTAGCTGAGCATGACGTGGAGCTTGCTGAGTTGACTACCGGGTCTACAGGATGTGGTGGGATGTGAGACCTGGGGTAAGTCTCCACGACACTTGAGGTCCCTTCCTGCCCAGAGTTCCTATGAGAACATCCTGACCTCCCTCTCCCTCTTCTCCACCATCCCATTTCCCCTCCATCACAGTCTGCACAGGCAGAATTGCCCCAAATTCAGCCACGACTGAGTCTACTGCCATCTGAACACGCAGCAATAAGTCCCACCAAGGCTCTTGCTAGGCTGTGCTTCCTCTTCTGCTTCCAACACGTCTGTCATTCAATAGAAAATTGGAGAGAGATTGCTCTTCACATATTTTTTTGTTTGATCCTTCCCAAAAGTCTTGTGTTTTCTTTTCCAAAAGTTTGAATAATTTTTGCCTCTAGTTTCAAATAAATATGCCTGCTTGTGGACAAAGTCACACTTGGAGTTTTCAGTGGGAAAAGCAGAAATTTAGGGGAAGTCGCAGTATGAAATGCAATGGAAAAGCTAGAAATCTCACTTATGTGTTGTTTAAAGCTGTCATTGTCTCTGTTGCTTTTTCTTGCTGCCTCTTAGGAACATTCATCCACAGAACGCTTTAAAGCAGCTCGCTTTAGTAATACTGTTTTTTTGATGTCAATTTCTTTTTTTTTCAACCAGTGGGTCTCATAACATTTTTTAAAGTAAAGCAAGATTCCTTACCTCACTTAACCGTAGGTGAAGTGAATTTCCCCCCTCATCATGTATTTTATGCCATGGTCAGAGCTGGAAATACAACTGAGTTTCTTGTGCAATGCACTGCCCACTCTGCTCCACTCTCTAAGAAAGCAAAAAAAATTCTTTAATCCCCCAGAATACTTTATAAATAAATTCTCTGTGACACATTGGCATTAAAATGGTCATTTGCTATGCTGGAAACACCCTTTTGGCACTTGGTAATTAGCAATCCCACAGTCACATTCAAAAAATCCTTTGTGTCATCAGTGACCCATAGTGCAACAATCTCTACATCCTCCCAGGTTCTGCGTGTGAGTGGGAACTTGTCACAGGGAGTTGCAGCCCGGGAAATTTGGGCAAGGTATCTTGAAAATTATGTCGCTTTTGCACAAATGCACAGACCCTAGGGGAGACAACTGCTCACCTGAGGTAGTCGCAATGAATATTTCATGGACCATAAATACTGTGAGAGGCCACTGCACATTTCTCCCATGAATTTCTTTGGGCAAAGAATTATTTTGGCATTCTGATACTAACTACTTTTTGGCTGTATGGTACAGTTGCCCACTTTATTTATTTTTTATTTTATTTATCTGAAGAAGGCTTCTGCTTATTTCACATTGTGGCAACACTTGCCCAACTTAGCTGGCCATGGAGGATGCAGTAAAGAAAATCAAACTGAAATTTGGCACACAAGGTCACTTCACTTCAGAGAAGCATTCAGGGGAAGTTAAAGAACAGTGGGAAAAACCCATTCCCATCTTAAATAGACTTTCATTTGCTTTAAAACTCTGGTTGTCAATTCTGTGCCTCCCATTTAATCAGCCTCCGACTCCCCGCCATTGTCGATGGCTATAAATAGAGAGGGGCAGCTCGAATGAAACAACACTTTCAACGCTACCAGTTATCTGTCAACAGCCTCTTACAAATGCAATAGAATTTTCTCCCAGAAGAGACATTGAGTTTACTGGTGATGTGTGTTATTTCCCCTCCCTTGTACATGACAAGAAAATAAAGGCAATACGTGGGTTTGATTTTCTTTTTTCTCCCTTACTTCAGTAGTCTCTAGAGGTAGAAAAGAGATGTCTGAAATTCCCAGGGCAAGTTCTGCTCTCTGCCTGCACATTGTCGATCCTAAATGACAAATCCTGCCTTTGTGATTTTGGGCTGGCCACCTTTTTGTGGCAGAGATCTCCAGGCCAAAGCTGGAGTTAATGAAAGGTTCCTCATTGAAGAGTCCCTCACCAGCAAGGGCTGCAGACAGCCAAGACTTGATCCAACCCCCAGGACACAGCTCATTCATGGCCATGCATCCCTGCACTGTGCAAAGAGCTGGTTTAGGAGTGCTATCACTCACCGGTGGATTATCTGTATCTGCGTCCCTAAACAGTCCTAGGGCACAGCCTCCAGCCCTGGCTCGCCATCCTGTACACCTTGGTGTGATTTTACTCTGTGCTGGTGCTTTTCTAGACAGCACAATTTCAAGGCATGCCGTCTGCCAAGGACCATCCCCAAAAGGCAGGACAGACAAGATAATCCTGCTTGGGGAGAAAAAAAATTGTGAACACAAAGTAGGCCTTGCAGCCATAAAAGAGACTCTGGCTCTTTTTACTCTCCACTGTGTATGTTGAAAATATAGAAATAATTTGGGAAATGTGTGTTTGTTCCTTTACTACTAATGCAGCTCTCGGCACCTGGGGGCAACAGGGTACTCAGCGCTGGCTGATCACATGCAGGCTGGGAGTTTATTTGACCGCATGGCTCCTTGGCAGATGTCTCCCAGTTCAGCCCCATGGACTCTCCAAGCAGAGGTGGGCAGGACAGAGCGTAACAAGGGAAGGAAGCCTTGCAGCTCAGCTGTGAAAAAGGGTGGAGCATCCATTAGGGCAGTTACAGCTACACTCTCTATTTTAAGAGCATTGGCTTATTCTGCAATAAATTCATAGATTGCTTCTGCACCTCAGTTTACCCAGAAGCAAAACTGAGACAATCCCAGGGTGCCAGGGCTGTGTACATTGACCTGGCCATTAGCAGAAATGTTCTGCTTTGGAGATCCTCCAAAATGGTATTACTGATGTTTTTGCATCATGTGGCAAATGTTTAGCACAGTTCTTGAATGTCTGAAGTCCTTTCATGCTTAGAAGAAAGAGTGGCTGTAGGAGTCCCATCTACAGCAGAACAGAAAGGGCTTGAAAACCATCTAAAATAAAAAGGTAACTTATGGAAATGAATCCTTTTATTTTATCTTCTTATGTTTTTAATTTGCCAGACAAGTGGGAGAGAATTGTGAGACAGTGGCATGAATAACAAGGCAAAGATAAAAGCCGCACTCTCCTCATGCTTACGCTTTAATTTTTCTTAGCCTTTAGCTCACGTTATAGTGTCTGTAGCATTTTGCCATTCTGGGCTATAAAGGATCAGCAGAAAATAATTTCTCTTTTTCTTTAAAGAGAAAAACTAGTCGTGGTTAGAGACCATCTTGCTCAGATGGGAGAGATATACAAAGAAGGAGCCCAAGTACTGTCCAGCTCTTCTGAGAGTAGAATAACTGAAACAAGCTACAGACTCAGTTGCATTACAGTGGCACTGGAGATCATTTCCACTTAGTATTTTTATGAAAATTTTACCTTCAATATGACATGATATCTTTCAGACTTCACCCTGATTGTCAAATTCAGGTAACACTATAAAAAGGGCTAAAATTATTTTAGGGCTGACCTAGGGAGACAGATAACATACACAGTGTGACTGTGCAGCTTTATTTCCTTAGAAAAGTAGGCTAAAAAACAAGAGACCTGGCTCATAGTACTTTATTCCTCAGTTTCCTTACTCTACAGGGATGCTATAAGATTTCTATTTTCTTCTAGAGAAGTGAACAGAAACTCTTTGATTACTGCAAATCAATACCACTAAAATTGACTTAATTTTATTTGTTCCTTTAGCAAATGAGTGATATCCTCACTGGAACTATTCTGGTTCATATGTCTGTGAGGCATTGTTATAATTACTGAACATCTGGCTTTCCACAGGTCTGGGGACTTCCCAGAGCCCTGCAAAATTTTGTCACACGCTCCAAGAAATCACTTCAAGCATGCCATTCCTTTAAACTTCAGTGTTGGTTATCAGCATTTCTTTTCAGGCTCTGGTCCTTACCATTTCTGTAGTCATCATAGCAAGTGGATGGATCACTGGTGTGATGAACTATGTTTTCTCAGTAGCTGTGATCTGGTTATGTCTTTCTTTCCCTTTCCTCTACAGAAAGTGCCTTGCATGCTTTCAGTCATGTGTGAAGCTTCAATTCCCTCCAAATATGAACAATTAATCACTATCTAGACCATTGGCGCTCTATACATGGCGTGAAACAGATACAGCCTGATGCTGATGATGCAATGGCTGCACTGGTGCTATCAGAGTGCATAGAGCATGTTTTTGTGAGGGCTTTGAGAAGCAACAGTTTGGAGATCAACTGAAAGCATATTAACAAATTGTATTTTAATGAGGGGAAATGCAAGAAGGTGAAGCTACTCATACCTTCAATGAAAGTTCCAAAACCAGAACACCATACAAGAGCAAACAACAGTCCTTGAGGAGGTTATAATAGAGGTGCCAGTGCCACTCCTGCGACTCAGCAGGACTTGGAGATCCCCACCTTTTCCAGCCCATTTGCTGAAAGATTTATAGTTAGGAAGATTACCTTCGTCATCTCTAAAAATTGCCTTAATCTCAAAATCTCCTTTTCTGCAAAGGAAATTAATTACTTCGTGTCCTGCCCCAAAAAGTATTTCCCAGATGCAAAGAGCAATGATCCATCTTTTTATATGCACTATTTTTTTCAGATGGGCAGAGCATTATATCCTCCCTTCAGTCTTCTTATTTCAGGACTTAAATGTCTCATTTCTTTCAGCCTTTTTAACATCTGCCACTTTTGCTGAACCCAGGACTTCCTCCAATTAATTTCTGACTTTCTTAAAGTCCCCTAGACTAGAAGTGCTATTGCAGGTGAAACCTCACCCATTTCTAAGCACAGAGAATTAGTTTCTTCTCATATCTAACACAAAGAACTTCTCAAAATTCCGAGGGATTATTAGCATTTTTTTCCTGACAAGAGTATGAAAAGAAACTGAAAGGAGACAAACAAAAGGAGAATCCTTTTCATAAGTCGTCCTGTCATCTGCAGCATTCCTCACTGCAAGATGCTGAGAATGCACAACATTTACACAGCTTCAGAAAGCAAGTACACAAAATTACAGAAGAAAAAAAAAATCACTGAAGAAACATCTACCCACGGTCATCAACATATGACAGCAGTCCTGTCTGAGTAAGGTGTATCCTTATATGCTTGACTCAGTTTCAGTCAGGCCCCTTCCTCAACTGATCAAGAATTTGTGAATCTATGTTTCAGAGGTAGATTTAATGGTCCAACAGGTCTGGCCTCCTTGTTGAGGGACTGTCCTGTACCGTCTTTCACCCTGACTGTGCTGGGTAGTGGTCTCTTTTCTGCAGATCAAATGGAATTGTTTTCTATCTACCTTTTATGAATGGTATTTTTAAAAATATCTTACAGACATCCCAAGACTACATGAGTGAAAGCAACTTATGGGAAGTAGCAGTCGGAAGTAGCAGAACAGAAATTCACTGTTCCAGCAGCAAAATGGCTGATGCACAAGGGAGGAAGAAAACCACTTCTCCATGGAAGGAGGTGACATTTCAGTTACAAGGTAAAGACAAAACAGCAACAGGGAGAGCCAGAAGCAAAGACATGTCTAATAGCATGTAACCCATGAAAATCAGCACAGACTGTAAATGACATTGAAAAACACTTAACAGCAATAGACATCTAAATCCCAGTTCCATCATTTCTGCTGGGAACTTTTCATATCAAGGAAAAAAGCAAAGTGCTTCATGTTTTTCACAAAATATCACAGCAAGTAAAAGCCAGAACTTGTCCTTCAATGGCAAGAGTTGCAGGAGCGCAGCTATCCCACAAGGGTTGCGGTGCTCTAGGAGGAAGAAATACATCATCCCCTACAATATTCCGATTAAGTGAAGGTATTAGAATTAGCAGTTCAACAGAGGATCACGCTGATTTTTGTAATTTCTGCACTTTCCGTAGTGCAAAACTTCTCAAGATTTTTCTGTTTTGCAAGTATCTTGGTGTTTTCTGCTGAGTGGTGGATCCCTGAGTAGCAAACTTAAGCTTGCTGACAATAGCTTTGATTTCTAATTGCTTTTCATGGGCTCAGAGGCAGTCCAGAGACCACATTTCCCCCAGGGTTTTGTAGACAACAGCCTGAAAGCAACTGATAAGTTTATTAAAATATCTGCTGTTACTTTGAAGCCCTGGAGTTCCTATTAATAGCCTAATGATACCGCATATGTGCTTAGGGAGAGGAAATTGCTCCCCCCACCCACCCCAATCATCTACTGTTGAATAAAGCTAATGCCACTCTGACACTGTTCATATGTCTCTGTGGAAGATGGAGGAGCATCACAGCACATTTCATGCTAGTATGGCTGAAAGCTTTGGGAAGCTAGATAATTCATACCTCACCAGCTTGGACTAGTGGCAGAGAAAGCATGTGACTATTTACCCCAAACATACAGACAATTTTGCAGTGTTTGATCACAAGAGGCAACATCGTGCCCGGCTTAGCCGAACAGCAGAGAAAGGACTTCCTCTGTTGACTTTTGAACCAAGTCCAGTCATTTGTTTTCTTAAGCAAGTACTTTCAGACATGTCATTCGGGCATGATAGTAAGACTTCAGGAATGAAGAGGCGATTTGACATAGCCCTTCACAACTTGTTTTTAACTCCTGCTGTTATAAAAAAGAAACTAAACATAGTTCTCATTCAAAATCTCCCGTTTTAACTCCAGAACCTAATTATGCATCTTCAGAGAGTGAAAGGATGGGGTCAGTGTCCTCTCTACTAAGAGATGTGTGGGAACACATTGAACATTCTCATTTTGCTCATTTACACTAGGAAGTACTTTCAGATCCAGGAGCTGAATTACTCAGAGCCTACAATAAAGCAAATAATTTGCACTATCAAAAAGGAGCTCTTTTCTCTCAGGAGCACCTGATGCTTGCTTTTTCTCCTTCATGTTTCTTTTTATGCCTTATGGCATAAATGAGCTGCTCATCACTTTGACCTCAGTGGGTCAAAGTGATGAGCAGCATGCATGAGGAAGAGAGGGTATGGATGTCCCTGTCTCTGCTCTCTGGGCCAAATTTGTCAATGCTTTGCACCAGGATAAAATTCTAATCTCATTTACACCCCCGCAAAACAGCTGCAACAGTTGTGGGGTTGACATTACTTTTTCCTTTAACCAAAGAGGTTGTGAGGAGGAGATGGTCCACCAAAGGCCTTGAGATCTAGCTGCTTTTCTGGCACAAACACAGACAACTGCAGAAGAGAAGGTACACTAAGAAATCACGTGTGGTGAGTCTGGCTCCTAGTCTGTGCCTCTGGTGCCTCTGTTGGGAAAATCTTCAGCCAATCTCGGTAATTGAAAAACAATATATACTTGGGGATTTCTGCCCCAATTAAGTTTCATAACAGATTTTAATAAATGAAGGGTACAGGGGACCATAGATGAAAGGAGGTCAGATTATCAAGTCCTAAACAAAGAATTTTATTTCCTTAGGCTGTGGCTCATGTAAGAGATAACATCTTTCTCCAGCCTCAGGTATTACTGGAGAGTTTAATGAAAGGAGTTTTCAGGACCTGGAAAATGGACTGTTGGCAACAAATAGCTGGGTTTTTTTTGGTTTCTTTTTCAGTCATGCTAGCTGACCTAATAAAAAACCACTGCCAACACTTAAAAACCTTGCTTCTTCTATGCCCTGTGGCCATTGCCTGCACTTCTACCATCAGTTAGCCAAATATACCACTGCCACCATCCTACGGTGGACCACCAAGCAGTGCCTAGCAATATGAATCTCACAGCTTGGACTTTGCAAGCTAGTGTGAGAAGGAAAACAACTGCCTGCCCTTGTAGCGTTTCAGACTGTCCTCATTAAAAAGCCTTGTGCACAAGAAGCAGGATGCTGTTTCTTCTCTTATCTTTCTCTCACTGCACAGACTTAATGCATGAGCCTTTGTCTAACATGGAAATGGATTCTGGAAACTGTGTTGCTGAGAGCAACTTTGCAGTTATAGGGGGAATATCAGTAAGAGATCAGCTCTTTTCTATCTATATATTCCATTATTCAGCATCACAGGCTTGATTTTTCTAAAGCTTTCAGCCAAATGCTCACCTGCTCGTCACCTCCCATCAAAGCAAGATTTTCAGAAGAGATCATCTGCCATTTAGACTCTGAAACAAATTTCCAAAAAAATTCTTCTGTGCCTCCCCACCTCTAAGCCAACACCTTTGAAAATCAGCATTAGTGCTGAGTGGGAGGGAAGACTATTTGAAGAGTCTCCTGGAAGCTAAGGTAGGCAAATTTTTGGGTGTATATTAGAAAATGTGTGGGGATGGATTTTCAATGAGATATCTCACCACTTTCCTGCAGCTTAAGTGGTCACGCTTCTTTGTTTTCCTCCAATAGTTAACACTTTCATCCATGTTTGGGGTGATAGCTGTGGGGGAAGGGGGTTTTGTTCAGGGTGAGCAAATCTCAGGTTTCCCAATAGCGTAGGAGTCCTGAGGACTCTGTCTGTGACACAAAATCTTCCTCTGTCACCTCAGAGTAAATTTATACTAAACATTTCCAACAGAAAAGGAAAACCAGTCTACTACCCATGAAGCAGTAGCACTCAGTTTTCAGGGGAATTGAAAGGATAGAAAGCATTTCTAAAGCACTGATAAGCCTGCATCTGTTTGCAGTTAACACGTCCCAAAACACACAATATTGTAATCAACAGTAAAAAAAAGCCCAAACCCACCAATACCCAAACCCTACTGCAACTACAGTCAGACATAGTGAAACCAGCTTCAAAACTGTTTTGTCCTCTCACCAACTCTCCCCGGGGCTGAGGGAGAAATATACAATTTCTTGTACATTTTTCAAGAATGTAGCAATTCCCAGGACAATGCCAGGGTTATTTTTTCTGGGGTCACTTTTTTTCTGTACCTGGGATGAAATATCACTAGGGCGATGAAATTTCCCCCCCCTGCCTTGCACGTGTTCTTCTTGAATACATGCTGCAGAGGGAGATCATCGCAACAATGTCAACAGCCTGGTGTTCCCAATTTCCAAATAAATCCTTAATCATCACTGGTGATCTGAATTTGGCCTGTGTTCTTTGAACTCCGAGCATGAAACATCAAGGCAGGTTTTATTTTTCAAAGGAAAGTGCTTGTGTATGGGCTAAAATTGTTGCCATTTTCCTTGCTGTTTTGTTGTTCTCCTATCACTGTGTGTTTTCTGTTTATGCAAAATAGAAACAAAAAGCAGAGTATCATCATGAGGTTACCTGTTTCCGAGATAATGCAGTCTTCAAGCTATTCTGAATCAAAACAGTTTGGTTTATATCATAGTGAATAATTTTGGTTTGGTGGCTTCTGCACTCTTCTGTGTTCACCCAAACTGTTCCAGTTTCTCATAGAAGCCATTATTCAGGTACCTATTGTTGAGATTCCTTGAGGTTTCCTGGCCCTCACAATCAGACTGCGTACCTCATAATGTATGTCCTACAGCCTCAAGGGCAGAAAGTCTTCTCTTTTGGCAGGAGAGGCAAAGAAACAAATGGATGGTTTGGAAAGTAAAGGGCCACCAGGGCTCTTTGCCTATAGAGATTAATATACATAAGAGATGTTCAAATCCAAGCTTTGAGTGTATTTGGCAAGCATTTTGCAATAAAAGAAAATAATTTCCTACTAAAACTTGTCAGATTTTTTTCTACACAGGATATTCTTTGTGTGATCGTTAAGAGTTGGTTCAGTCTAGAATTGAAATCAAGCTTGTATACAACCTGGCATTTCCCTAACAGTGCATCTAATGACCAGAACATGTCACTTCTGTCAGTCGAAGGACATTTTTCATCTGCTGCTTCCCTTTCCCTGAGCCAGAGGGCTTCCTGTTGCAATCCCTTCCTAAAACAAGGGTTACAATGAATCCTGCTCACTTGAGTGTAGTCCTGATAATGGCAGCTATTATTCTTTGTGCAAAGAAACTTTATCACTGCTTGCTTTGGGTTCTATTTGAAGTGTTTTCCTGGTCACCACTTCTATTTGTACTGCTCACAACTGTATAAATCATATGCTTTATGTATTACTTGTATTGTTGGTGCAGATTTGGTTTTCAGATGGAGGAAAAAATCCAAAACTCACAAACAAACAACTTAGTAATTAAATCCTCAAGCCATCTGGATTTAAAGGCAAAGGCCAGACCAACCTTAATACCTGCAGCGATGGTCCCATGGGCGTAAGGAATAGCTTTGATTTCCCCTCCACCCTTCCGACGCCAGTCAGAAAATTCAGCCTAAATTACGTGGACGTTGAAGATGAGAGAGGATGCAAAGAACAGCCTTCCCATGAAGCCAGTCCTCTGCCCAGCAATACTCACTCTCCGATCTAGCCCAGGCATGTACAGCTCCCACAAGCTACAATCCGGCCAACAACTGGAGCATGCAAGTGTGAACGGGTTAGCGGAGATGCTCCTCTGAATAGGATGGTCAGGCTACACAGACAGAGTGGTACCCAACAAGTGAGTGGGAGGAATGGCTCTAAAGCCTGAGGGGGCATTGCCAATTGATTGAAAGAGTGCATAAGACTGAAGGAATTATATGAAACTTTAATCTGTGCTGTAAAAGTTGGCTGGCGATGGTATTTTGCTTTTATGGTGGTTCCAGAGAGAGAAATGGGGATTATTTCACACCTGACAAAGGTAAAGGAGCTGTGTGTACAGGGTGGTGCCTTCACCACAGATAACACTTTCCTGGAAATCTCCAGAGTGGGGATTTACGACAACGCTGCAAGGCAATGTGAATTCTGTTGAAGGCATGCTAGTGCCTGAATATTCTCCATCTCCTCTGGTCAAACTGTATGAGACACAGGGATGGGTGAGAATATAAGCTGCTACAATCCATCTGTGCCCAACAGCAGCACATACCCTGTGGCAGATGAGAAACTTGCATGCAGAACTTCCCACCTGCTTGTCTGTACTGACTATCTACAACATTATTTCCTTCTGACACAAATAGATGCAAACCCTGGCCCTCAAGGAGGATTTTATGTCTTGGTTCATAAATTGCCTGCAAGTATCATTAGAAATACTTTTAATTTCTCTTTTTAAGTATCTATCTGTTTTATTTTCATTTGTATTTTGGACTCACACACATTTCATGCCAGCTTAATATGTGTATTTGCCCTCTCATAGTTTTACTGCATTGTTATTTTATTTACTTTTTGCATTGTGAAGTATGTTGGTAGGTAAACCTCTTACTCCTTAGGGTGGAAGCCTAATCTCTTTGGTGGATGTTCCTTGAACTCTCCTTGCTCACAAACAGTGCCTAAGATTCAACAAACATGACCAACAAAGTCAATGAAACTGCAAAGAGCATCACCCTGTTGTCAGTCTTACATCCCATACATTGAGTTATCACTAGGTTGGTTTATATTGTTGTTTTTTTGTAAGCTGATTGTTTTAGGAGAGTTTTTTCAGGTTGAGAAAATGACTGCAGTGAGGTGCTAAAAAAGCTGTAATAGTGTGAAAGCATTCATAAATGGTAGTTCACACAGGAAAAAAATGGCTTAATTTCTTGGATGTTCCAGTAGATCAATAAGGTGTTGTGATTTCTGATGACCGCAGTTACAAACCTGCTGCCTGTGGAGGAACCCCTGATGCGTTGCATGTTTGACTGCATAGGCATTGGTCTGCAAAAGCTGTGTGTTAGATTTAGGGTGCTGTCACTTCAGAGTGAAAATGTATACATGTGGAGACATTCAGGAATCACTGTTAATCACACATTACTTCATTTTTTACTGATTTGAAAATCTATGCAAGCCATTAATTATCAGGGAAACACTGGATTCCTAGGGCAAAACAGCCTCTGAATCTGCACGGCCACTCCTCTGCTTCTGCAAACATTTGGTAACCATGTGTTGCTGCCAGAGATCAACCTGCTCCCCAAATACTTGTGAGACAGGCCAGGTATTCCTGTGTGGAGTTTCATTTCTCCACATGGGATGGACTCCAAGTGACTGTGCCTCCTATTTTCAGCCCTGATTGCTTAGAAGAGGCTGCTTAAGGAGAATTTTCCTATTCAAAGTGGGGAACAGAAAGGAATATGACCATTTTGTATTTTCTTCTATAAGGGAAAAAAAAAAAAGTGTAATTTCGAACACATTAAGCAGTGACATTGAATTGCAGAGTAGGTAGTTATAAAAAGATATAGAAAAGTTTTCCCTGCCTAAGTGGGAAAGTCTACCTCTTCACAGCATCATGGAGCAGTAGATGGTTAACACATAGTGTGCTGTTATGTCCTGGATGTGCAAGGCAACGTCTGGTGTTTTTCTGAACATTTGCAGTAGAAACCTGGAGGTCCAGCCAATGACATAGGATCCCAGGTTGTGCAGCACCAAGTTTCAGGGGAATCAGACCCTGCAAAGGGTGCCTCCAAATGTGAAAATAAAAGGCGTGAGGACGTGGAACGTAGAATCACAGAATCCTCTAGGTTGGAAGGGATCTTAAAGATCAGCTCATCCAACCATCAACCTGACAAAAAAATAAATAAGAAATAGGAAATAAAAATTACTAAACCATACAGGCAGCCAAGAAAGAGAGGAAAAAAAAAGTGATTTCACAAAGATTGACAAAACTTGTTGAATGATATGGCTAAAAGTTTCAGCAAAGGCCAATACCAACACAGGGAGGAAAAATGGAAAGTAAAGGGATTGAGAAAACCCAAAGAGCGGCAAAGTTCAGAGATTTTACTGATCACCAAAGAAGAAAAGTCAATTATATCCACCCCAGAGATGTGGAAGGACTCCCATGCAAATGAAAAGGTACCATAAACCCAAACCTGACTTTTGCAGCTTAGGGAAGATGTTGTCAGATGTGGTATTTCTGACTGGGGTGCTGATTGTATTGCCTTGACGTGCTCTGCAATATTTCCAGACCCCTTCTCTCAGTGCAGCAGGCAACCTTTTTGAATGCCATAATGCAGCATCTGCCACTACAATGTTGTTGTTAATGATGTTCTAGTGAGACATGATGTTCATGGTGAGACTGGGACACCTGCGTTTAGCACAGCACAGACATGGGGAAAATTAACACTCCTCACCCACCTGGAAACAGACAACCAAAAAATGGTGCAAGAAAGGAGAAGGTAAGACCATTATTAGCAGAAAGAATGACCTCATGCTCTGAGGGATGCCCTCAGATGATATGGACTGCATTAAAGCATTATAAGCCTGAAACATCCAGAGACAAAGGAAAGAAAATAAATACCATTGACTTTGCTTTGTGGTGTAGTCCGGAAGGGCAGAGGATTACACAAATTATCCGTGCTCAGTCAATAGCTGAGTTTGTAACTTAAACTGCCTTCCAGAAGTCAGTTTGGTGATGAATACAGCTGATTTTTTTAGTGTGCACAGAGAAAATCAGAAACTTTCACATTATCCTATTGCTGCATCTCCACTAATAAACTAATGGAGCAGCCTATGATTGACAAAACATCTATTTTTATTATGTTTCCTCAAACATCTTCAGCCTATGCCAACCAAGAGTCTTCCATATAATACTGGGGAAATTATAAACCTGTCTTGTTTTGTCAGAATAGTCTTGCCTTTATTTATTAGAAAAGGTGAAATAGCAAGGGTTTTGCAAAGGTCTTGTGGTTACTTAGCTACTCTGGTGTGATGCTGCTGAAAGCTGCTGTGTGAAACCTAAGCCTCATACAATTTTGCATTTCAGAAAAGACTGATGATCCCGGGAAGATTATTACCTGCAGCAGCAAAAGCTGTTAATGTCCTGGAGGCTTGGAAATTTTTTTTTTTCATTTCTTTCTTTCTTTCTTTCTTCCTTTCCTTCCTTTCCTTCCTTCCTTCCTTCCTTCCTTCCTTCCTTCCTTCCTTCCTTCCTTCCTTCCTTCCTTCCTTCCTTCCTTCCTTTCTTTCCACATGAAAGATTCTATTTGAAAACCTCTAAGGAAGTTGTAATAATAGGTACAGAAAATAAGAACCTGAAGCTGCTGCCTATCCAGGTTGTTAGATCTTGTTTTCTTAAGCAAGGAAATGTACAAGGATGATATGGTTAAGAGTTGCCCTTAGAACATTCCTCACCACCTGACTTGTCATGCAGATTTATGGTTATAAATAGACCACACACAAAATCAAAATATAGAATTGTGAGTTTAATGGTGTCTGACTATTTCATGTTCCTTTTTAAAAGGAGGAAATTCCTTCGAGTGGAATGTTCAGCAAGAGCACCCAAAATAGGACCTTTTTTTTCCCTAACCAGCCTTGGCTTCGAGCTTCAGACTCCTCCCAAGCATATTTCATGTAAGGCTCCAGGCAGTCTCACCCCAGTAACTGGGCACTTGATTGCTTGGCTGGGTTGTCTATCCGAGACTTGTTTGGAATGACAACAGGTAGACAAACAGGCCGAGTCCCTGAAGACCAGGGTCCTGTCCAAAAATCCAAGGAACTTGTTTCCTCAGCCAATGTGTGGTCTAGTGACATTAATGAATTGCATTATATGCAATGAAATGAAAACTAGTTTTGTTTAGGCAATGGTATCAAGAGATTATCTTATGGGTGATTGAAAGTACTCAGCATGAGTCATCAAGGTCTCACACAGCCCTTTGCGTAATGACTCCATGACTGGAATGGCAGGCTCCTATGTGCTGAAATAAACAGTTACGCCAAGGCCAGCTTATCGGGTACAACTGTTCTCTGACCCTGTTTATGAAGCCATCTTTGTTGGACACAATTTTTGCCAGTCCCCTCAGAGGCTGAATAAAATATTTTTGCAATTTCTTCTGCCTGAAGCCATGGGAAAGCTTTTCAGTTCTGGAAGGATGGGCGTATCAGGTGCAAAAAAAAAAATGCACAGAAGATGAAGAACTCCAAAACCCGTGTTGAGACTGACACGGAACAGAAGAATCAAAAGCAACTGTGCCAAGTTCAGGATTTCTTGATACTCATATCCAGCAGCATGAGAGATGATAGCTAAGGCAGAACTACTTAAGGTCAGGGATGTCCAAAACTCAAAACCAGTCCCAAACAAAGGCCTGTGTCCCAAGTGTATGTGGGGAAAAGCAGGGCTGAAAGGGGACTGCATATGCTTATGTTGCTCGTGTTGGAAAAGAACATCCTCTGTTGTCAGATGGACATGAGTCTACATCTGTGTGACACTATTGCACTTTTCTTGCTCAGAGAGCCCATGCAGCTGATGGGGAAACCAGCTCTATTTGGCTCATGGGACTGAGGAACCTAGGGAAGCCACATAACTGCACTGCAAATGTATATGTGCAAATAATAAAAATGCTGGTTTTATATTATGAGTTAGGATGTGAAGATGATTGTATATTAGTTGTATGCAGAAACCTGATGATTTCCCAGGAGAAAGGGAGGGATGAACATAGCATGCTGGTAAATATGTATCTGACTACCTGTTGTTCTGTCTGTAGGGTCTGTATAAGTCATCCCAATTTTGTGGATGATGGGAGAGGAGAGCTATGACTTTAAAAGGATCTTACAGGTCTTTAAGAGAAGCCCTTAGCCACTTATTCCAGCTGTGGTTTCCTGGATGTCAGGACATTCCGCAAAGCCCAATCTGGAGATAAAACACATTTCAGCCTGCTGGGTTACAGAGATTTATCAACAAATAATTCTATGGATTGGAGGTTACAAGGAAAAGATGGTTCAGTATAAATGCTTCTAAATGTGTTCTAGAACTCCTTTTGAACAAAGAAAAGCTGAGGTGTTATCTTGAACAAGGATGCATGCCAAAAGTGACAGAGGGTTATTGAAAAGGGACACAATTGGCTGTAGCCATGACAGAGATGGGTTATTCCCACTGTCCGGCACAAATCAGATGCAGGAGTGCAGCAAGGTCCTTTTCTCTTCAGGATGGTGATATTTTATCTATCTGTTCTTTGATTAGGAGCAGACTTTCATTGCTTCTATAGATATCGAGGCCCCGGTCTCTGGTGGGATTTCAGAGCACTGCTGCAGTCTTAATGAATGAGGATCATTTATTTGTTGCTCCCTATAAACAAACCTCATCTCTCATCATGAAGGAAGGCATCATTTGGAAATTTCCACCTCTTACTGTCTCTGCTTGTCATTTCTATATATTTTGTCTCCAGTGAGCAACCCAAGAATCCTGACAGCAGTTGAGATGTGAGCTATGAAAAAAATGTGTCTTGGGATTTTAATTTTCCTTGGGACATTTGCTTGCAAACATCTGCCTGTTTGTGCAATCTGGCTTCTTGCAGCAGAAAATTTGTTCTTCAGAAACATTTTTATTAACCCTGGGACTCTGGCATGGGTGTTTTGTCTGTCCCTAGAGCAGGGGGAGGGATGGGAAAGGGGGGGAGAGGGAGGTGACTCTGGCAAATGCAGGGAAACTAGCTCTGACCTTCCCATCATTGCAGGGTTGGATATGAGCAGAGGGTTTCCCTTGGGCTTCATCCACATCATCCCTGCCTCCCTGTATTGATGACAACAAAAACAAGAATAGCTCTAAAGTTGCAAAACTTGCAGCTGCATCCTCCATGTGAGTGAAGTCACCTTGCAGGTTGCTGTGGGTAGAAGGCACAGGGCATGTTTGGCCAAGAGCAAGGCTGCCTCCTTGTCACACTGCAACCTGACTCACCTTCAGCAGGTCCTGCCAGCTGCACTCTCTGCTCCAATTCCCCCCAAAAATGTACCAAATACACCAAATGAACCACTCTCTAGCTGAGGAGCAGAAACTCTTGGCACCGACAGGAGTGGAAGAGCAGATTGGTGAAGGGGCGGATGGCTGCTGTGGTTGTCCTCCACGAGTTCAAGATTGGAGGAATGTTGTCCCAACAAGGGCAAACTGTGTGCTAGGTGATCTCCTAAATCAAGGTCATAGTTAAAGGAAGACTTGAAGATTCTCCTTAAGACAGGCTCCAGGGAGCAGTGGCAGCAGAGGTAGGGACTGGCTAGAGAAGAGCTGCTCTGCAAGTTCCCTGCCACATCCCACCATTCATCTGACAATATGTTTCTGTCCGTCCAGGGTGACTCTGAACAATGCACCACAAGCACTCCTGCTCACTGCAGTCCCGAGTATCTTGCTTTGCAAATCTACTGATGAGATCAAATCTCATGGCCTAAGATTTATCTGGCTTTATTAAATTTGGGGTGACATACATCATTATCAAAAATTTCACATTCTTTCATGAGGCTTTCTTTAACTACTCATTGCAGAAGCTTCCCTGAGTTGCACAGAATCATTATTCTCATTTTACTGATATGGCACCAAGGAAAGGTTACATGGAAGTATTCATCTCCCTTAACTCTTAGTAATCTAAAATGAGATGTCTTTCTCTAAACCAGTTGCAGTGACCTGCCATTAGAACAAAAAAGGAGAAAATGATGCCTTCAGGAGAAAATTCATCTGACAGACTGACGATAACCCAATTTAGGAGGAGATGCATCACCCTCTACTATGTTTATATAACTTTTCATGGATGCTAAGGCAATCTGAGGATGACTAACTTGCAACATGCAGACTGGTGAATCTCACATAGACTCACCTGCTAAGTCGGGAACAGACTAAGAGCCCCCAAATCCTCACTTGTATTTTCCAGGCTACTCAACTTCATCCCAGCACTCAGCAGCATGCTTGAGGATTTGAGGTAGGCATCTAGGCTCTACTACCAGCTGCCTCAAATCAATAACTGTCCTTTATCTTGTTAATAGAAACTAAGCTGAATACAATATTGTAAATATGAAAATTAGGATTTCTGTGGTCTCAAGTGTTATGTCAAACTGCAGCAAACAGAACTTATTTCAACAGAAAGCACCCGCTATTACACAGCTGAGCAGTTACGCTCTCTGTCAGTGCAACACTGTGCTTTAGTGTTGATTTCTTTACTGGTGCTACTTTGGGGTAATTCTGCATTACTTTGAGATCTGCCACAGCCTCTCATGTCAAATCAAAACCTAGGAACTGTTAGCTTTGACAAAATACTTGGCTCACTGCAGGGAAGCATGGATTTACTCATTATGGAAGGAGAAACAGAAAACATGCTTTGCTTTTTATGTTTTCTATCTTTTTCTTGGTGGGATATGTTAGCCTGACAGATGCAGACAGGGAGACTCTTCCTCCTCCCAACCAGTACAGGGCATAGTTGTACCTGGGCCAGGATCCCCTGGGTGGCTACATCACCCATGCCTTATTATAAGAGCATGAAAAAAATCCTGAAAAAACCCAGCAAGGCAGATGTAGTGAACTGAGAGACAGCTTTTGTCTTGTTTGGTCATAAAATCACAGCCAGTTCTCAAATATCCTCACTGTTTACAACCTGTGTCCAGTTTCTGGTCTGTCTTTCTGAAGTTCCTATTGATTGTCACCAAATCGTTCTCTTCTACTAGCTTGGACTTCACTCCAGAAGTCTTTGTCTCCCTCTGTGTCCACACACAGGGGTGGGAGATGATCACACTGCTGTGTCTGCTTGCTCCCTGCCTTGGTTTTTAGCCCTGGATCGTTTGAAAAGAAAGAGACAATTTAATCCTTGATCTGGGCACCTTGAGCCTTCTTTCCAGTTAGAGCAGCTCAAGAGAGTAGATGGAGTGAATGAAGATACAGAGACCACACAGCTAAGTGGGCAATGGTTGCATGGTCCAAAGATGACAAGTCATGTGAAAATTTAAATAATTAATCTCTGCACCTCCTCAGTAGTTCCCCCTCAATCCATCTTCATCTTTGTCTGCTGGGAGTCATTGCAAAGAGGAACTTGAGGACAATTTAAAATCACAAGGCAATGCCCTTGAAAGGTTGGGTCAGGTCTGGGACATCAGCAAGCCCAGCATTTTTTGTTTGCTGGGAAGGGTTCAGTGACAAAGAGTTGAAGTGAAAGAATTGCTGAAATCCAAGCCTGGGTGGCGGACACCCTGGCTGAGGGGTTGAGTAATGTGCCTGGAAAGCCAAACTGATACGTAAGTTTTCTTACCATCTTCCTAAATGGAGGACTGTTTCATACGCTTGCCCTACTTTTGCATTTTTTAAATGCTGAAAATATCAAAATAGAGATGAGTTTTGGAATGAGACTTGTGGTTATTATTAACCTTTTGAGGTTAAATTTCACTTACATCAGGTTTCCTCTTTTAAGTTGGTTAGTTTTACTACTTCTAAAAACTTAAAACTATTTTTTTAGTTTGTTACCTATTTAGGAAAAAAGGAATGTTTGTAATTTACAAATCTGAGTTGCAGTAAACCAAGTTCAAGAGAGATCATTAATCTTTTTAACAGATGTGGGCAAAACATGTACTTTCAGTAGATGGAGAAATATTTTACTATTTTTTTCTTTTATGCACTGCAGAAAACATTTGGCAGACATCAGGGCATGCAAACCCTGCTCTTACATGAGGATCTGGCAAGGTAGACTTAGTGCATAGAGTCTAACTAGATTAGCAATAATTAAAGCTGAGTAAAGATTTCAATGTTAATATGCTGACACCAGCTTGGAATGAAAATCAAAGACTTAGACCATTCCTGATTAGGTGCAACTGTTCCCACCAGCTAGGGATGAGTTGTCCCACACTGACAAGAGAAGTCCAACTTTATAAATGGAGCTCGCTAGGACATGATGCATCAGCCAGGGAGGAAATCTTCATGTTTGTTCTTCTGACTTGCTGTATGCCCAGGCTTCCCTATTGTCTTCTGTGCAAGTTTTTTAGAGCACAGTCCTTCCTGCCAAATTTTTCTAGGGGCTATGGAATGAGATCTTGATATAGTTTTTGTTATTTTCTGGTAGTGGTATGCCATTAGTATGGCTTCAGGAAAGAACTAAAGCACTATAAGAAGCAGAAGGCTGAGTGTTTGATGGTGAGGACCTCAAAACTAAAGGCTGGGACAAGCTGGGACAAGATGAGAAATTTTCCCACTCCCAACTTTATGTGATTTTCTCCTAGTTTCCCTTTAAAGCAGAGAAAAAGTCTGCACAGTGATGGTTCCGTGTTGGGTGACTCAGGGCTTTTTGTGGCAGAGAGGAGGAGACACACAGCTTTCTTTTCCTGCTCCCATAAGAACTTTCAGTAGCCTCTTCCCTTCCTTGACAGAGATGTTTACCCTACTTTTCTTTACTACTGAGTCCTCTGGCTCTGTGCTGATTTATATTCTTTTTTAAGCCAAAATTAAATCAGAATCAGCTTTAACCAACTTTGCCCACCCACAAATTGTAGCTTTTGTTCAGTGTGCACCAAAGCCATGTAAGTAAAAGCAATTGCAATATGGAGCTGTTTTTTTTGACAGCATGGTATTTTCTACTCTGTCTGGATGCAGATATGAGTCTCCTTTCAGAGAAACCAGCACCAAATACTGTCTCAGGTCCAGTTTTTATGGTATAGTTGCTTTCTCCTCCGTACAAATGAATGGTGTGGTGAGAATGATAAATTGCATAATTCACCTATGAAGAAAGTGCAACACCTTAAACTACAAGTAATGCAGAAATTCAGAGGTGAACCAGAGGCACCATCCCCATAAAATAACACTCCCATTGACAGGCAAATGATAATGTGAGACGTTGCTCTAAAAGCTGGGCTCCAGCTAGTCCAGTGACCGCTGTCTATGAGGTGGGCTGGAGTTCTTTGGTTCCTGGTCCCTATCAGCTTTGTGGGACAATCCCCAAGTTGGTGAGAAGAGGAAGTTTCTGAGAGGGGCAGCCTTCATGGACCTTTTCATAGAATCATAGAATCTTTTAAGTTGGACATGACCCTTAAGATCCTTGAGTCCAACTATTTATGTAACACTACCAAGTCCACCACTAAAACGTGTCCACAGCTACATGTAAATAACTCCAGGGACTGTGACTCAACCACTTCCCTGGGTAGTGTGTTACAATGCTTGATAACCCTTTCAGTTCAATTAAGTCGCAAAGGTTTAGTTATCCTATGTCTTTTCTACATCTTCTTGGGGCAGTAGCTAGTTTGGTTCCCTGGTGTCCCAGGTTGGAGGACAGGGATGTACTCACATCTCCTCTCCAAAGACAATCATGTGCTGCCTGACTTGATATCGTACTCTTCACAGGCCATTTGCTCCCCAGGATGACTGTGCCTGAGCTTTCTCTGCACCATGTCTTCTAGCAAGGCTTTTGCCCAAGAAGATTGCAGTATTGTTTGCAGTGCAAAAGGGCCTTTTTGGAGGTATGTGGCTCTGTCTACAAACCCCGAAGGTTATGAGAAAGGGGATCTAAGTGTCAGTTGGTACTGGGATGATGCATCCTGAACTAAAGTGGATGTTGGTGCAGGAACTGATCCACTAGCTATGCCGTCACCCAATGTAAGGTGGGTAAGGTGAGCATTGCTCATCTAATTTGCAACCCACTTGGGATGAATCCTTGTCTCTCATCAGCAATTTGTGCTTTGATCATTTTTCTTTTGTACTGCTTCATATTCTAGATGATGAAGCCAGTTGCACACAGGGTGGAGATCATCTTTTGTTTTCTGTCATCTCAATACTTGTGGGTTGCTTCATGCTTGGTTCATAATTTGGAGACTAACTTCCTTTGGCCAGTGGAGGGACATTGAAGGGATGCAGTTAATGAATCAGACTATGATCCTTCTAAGTTCCCCATTTTGAGGAACAATTTTCTTCCACAAAGAGCATGGAACCCACTATCTGCATAAATTAATTGCCTACAGCAGGCTCTGTAGAAGATCCCTAAGAATGGGGTTTCTTCACCAGAAATAAATTTTCTGGAGAAAAATTAAGCTTTACCAAAAAATTTAATTCAGTAAAATACATTTTTCAATTGAAAGAGCCCCTGTGGCAGAAGCAATGATGCAATGTGTCGGAGGCACTGTAGTCTGGCTGATTTAGAATAAGGTTGATCATTTGTTCAGTCTGTGCTTCAGGGTAGCCTAAGGGAGAAATCCTCAAACACCCTCCAGCTTCCCTCTCTCACTCAGAGAATTTGGCTTTGTGCCACACTTTTTTATATTCAGCCCTCTGGATATATGAACTCTGAAATGTACACAAAGCTATGAACTTCACTGGTACTGTAAGAATGAGGCCTGCCAACCTGATCACCTGAGTTATTGACCATTGCTTGGGTAACATTGACCCTAGATGCACTGTAGCTCTGCTGCAGGGTCATGTCTGCTTGACAGATGTAGCTTCTTGATTAAACATGTCGTGTTGAATAGCCATTAGTACAAAAAAATACACAAAGGCAAATGATGAGAACTTTCCTGATAGAGCCAAGGAAATACAGCCAAGTCTGCTGACGTTGAAATGGAGTACTATCAGCTTGCACCAGCTGAGCATCTGGACCTTGTGATTTCCAAATTTCTCTAGCTTGCGCAGCTGTAAAATTACATTAGAGGAGTTAGAGGCATCTGTGTTATGAATTGCAGCTGTCTGACAATAGGTAAGGATCTTTCCCACACCCATCAGAGAGGTCCATGAACTGCAGCTGGAAACCACTGACAAGTCAAGACTAGTGGTTCTCTACTTCCACTGACACCGATACTAGTCCAAACAAATGGAAGACTTCCAATTTTACCTGGAGTAAACAAAGGGAGACACCAAACCCCATTATTTTCTATGGCTCTTTGTTCAGAGTATTTTTAGTCTGGTTGATGATCTTCATACATATCCAGAATGTTTAATTAAATACATTCATCAAAGTGAAGACCCCAAGGAAATTTTTGTAGACATTATCCCATCTAGCATGTCACCTCCTTGCAATGGCAATTTTACATGTCACTCTGGGAATCCAGGCCTGGTTTTATTATCTTATTTTATTATCAGAGTTCATTAATTAACAAAAAAAATCCTCACATCCCTCTTTCATTTCTGGAACCAAAGCTCTTCCCATCCATGATCACCGGGGAAGCATGCAGGATAAGTAGAGAGAGGATCCACAATATATGCTTAACAAAAAATCCCCTACTTTCAGGATGCATTTATGATGCAAGAGGTGCTTTTTATGCCTCTTGTTGCTTTCCAGACTCTGTTGTAATCCCAGATCCTCTTCATGGATTCACCAGGCTCCTATCAGTTTTCTGAAGTGAAGATCTGTAGGATACAGAGGTGATAATATTTCTTGGTGCCCCTCAAATCTCAGAGTCCTGTTAACCAAGAGGGAGAGAAAGTATCTGATTAGGTTCAAAGCAGAGGGGATGCATGGGAAGAGAGCAGGAATGTCTGGAGGAACAACAGAAAAAAAAAAGCCAGCAAGTGGGCTAAAGTATTCTTAATCTTCTGCAGTAAAACTACACCTAAATGTCTATAAGGAGATGAAGGGCAGACAATATGGGATGTGACGTGACCATAACCACAGGTGATGTCTGTGGTGGAGCTTTTATCACCCCCTGTCCTAAATTGGTGCTTCCACATCTATACAATTAATTTAAGGTGAGCCTACTTGTAAATTCACAGGATCACAGAATCACAGAATCACAGAATCTTAGTGGTTGGAAGGGACCTTTGAGATCATCGAGTCCAACCACATAAAA
>JAOTQQ010000032.1:42933789-43000121 GCA_026546715.1 Gallinago undulata
GTAGCGCTGCCCGGGGTTGTTGTGACCAAAATGCAGGACCCGGCACTTGGCCTTATTAAACCTCATCCCATTGGCCTGGGCCAATGTTACGATCAGATGTAACAAGTGCTACATGTCAGACACAGAGGGAGTTTCCCCTGTGGTCTGACTTTGTGAAACCCCAGAATGGAGGGCAAGAAACACCTATTAGGAAGCAGAGTTGCTCATATGTTATTACCACTGCTCTTTACAGGTTTGAACTTGTAGAGAACACTGAATAAACTGAGAGGACTATGTTCAAAGGGCTTAAATTCCACCTAGACCACCCCACTGCCATACAGAGACTCTTCACCAAAATGGCCTGTAGCCCATGACATTGCTTGAGTTTTAAAAGTCATCCTTTTTTCTTTTGGAATCACTTGCAAATTCATTTTAAAAGCTCTAAATCATAAAGACCCATCTCATTCCTTGAGATTGCTCACTTCTGAAGCAGTGGCATATGAACTGCGGCAAGTGAAGGAGTGAAAGACTTCACTTAAACATGATCTTGCTGACTCCACTGCAACCATAGCACAATCCAGACTAAATTGCCCCCCTCCACCTTTTTTTTTTTTTTCCTATGGAAACCAGAAAGCCAGACAACAGCACTAGTGTTCATTTGTTTGAGTGTAATCACAAGATTTACTCTCTCCTGAGCTTAACCTCCAGGCTGTTTGGGCTTCTGAAATCACAGCCTGGCAAAGGTCCAGCTCATCACTTCAGCTTGTTTCCAAAGAGAGAAAAAAAAAAACCCAAAAATAAACAGAACAAGAAAACTCCACCCATCCTCTCTGTAATTCCAAGCGTTGAAATATTCAGAGCTGTCTTCTTCTCCAGACTTTCTAGCAGACATTAGAATACAGTGGTTCAGTGGTTCAGTGGCAGTGTTTGAGTTGTTCAGTGACAGAGCATTAAATAGCCCCATCGCAAGGTTGAGAGAAACTACCTCTGTGCTTCCTGAGTGTTGTGTGTGTAACCCTGCAGCTTTACTACTGGATTAGCCTTGCCTTTTCATGAGCAACATCTTATATTCATCTTATACTCTTACCATGGCCTCGAGAGACAGGGCAGGCAGGAAAGACTAAGGAGGTGGACATCGTGCTTTCTACCCTGAAGGAACCTGAATTATTTTGAAAACTATAAACAGTGCAGAAACCTGGCTGCCCGAGGGTTAGAAACTCTGGAGAAGAAAATCACAAAACACCAACCCAGGTATATCCTGGAAGAACAAAATATCACATAGTACACTGAGTTTTGTTTTCATTTCCGATTAAGGTTGCCAGAAAATGTGCGTGTCGAATGGGTCTGCTAGGGGCTTACTGCTGCAACACTCTGCATATAGTTTGAAGTTGTAAATTGACTTTGCAAATCACAGGACAACTGCGAAAGATGGAAAGATGAGGAAGGATGGTTTTGTTTATCTTTGTTTCAACCTTTTAAAGTAGATACCTGTATGAAAGAGCAGCTGTTTTATCATGCAATTTTGCCCATATAAGAAAACATCAGTTTTTCTTGTGGAAGTGTCAAAGATGGAATGTGTAATATCACACAGTTTTCCTCCTGTTTTCTCACAAATTTTCTGTTTAATAAACAGGCAATTCACTGAAATGAGGTGCTTTCTGTAAACAGTTTTGATTGCACAAAATTGGTATACTCCTAAAAAGAAATCCAAAATAGCCTTACTTTTATCCAATGGGATTGTTGTCTCTGGCAAAGTTTGATCAACTGAAATGTGGAATGAAAGATCAAAATAAGAGCCACTTGGTTTTGTGAAGAAAAAAAAATCCTGCTTCAGAAACAAATGATCAATCTGAGTAATTTTGTGGAATGTTTTAGTTCAGCTTTTATGCCCTTAACATTGGTAGTAGGTTGAGGTAATCATGGAGGTGTCATATACTTTGAAGAAGCACAGTAATTCCCCTGAAGATGTGTAAAAAACCAAAGTGTCACCTGGAATAAGGAGACTACTCAGATTTACAGCAGCTGTAATTTTTTGTCTTTATCTTTATGAATTTACACTACCATCCAGCTATATTTTTCTTACAAGACTTTGTTGTGTAATTTGGGTATCTGACCTTTGAAGATGCCTTTTAGTTGGTTATGTTTTGGGGTTGAACTGGGGTATTGTCTGGCAGCCAGGGAGTAGTTTGTGTGATGGAGATTGGTGTATGTGTTGGAAGAGGAATGGTCCATGAAAGGAAATGGGTGGAGCAAGGACAACAGCAAGCTTGAGGAAGTTGGTTAGGTGTATCAGGCTCCATGGAATGACATCTGATGGTAAGGGAACAAGTCAGCAGAGGGATTATATGAGCATGGAGGAACACGTCTGGGAGCACAGCAAAGGAGAGTCAAGACGATACGACAGAATTAGGATAACACTCATGGTAGTTAGCCTTCCAGTACCTAAAGGGGACCTACAGGAGAGATGGGGAGGGACTCTTTAACAGGGAGTGGAGTGATAGGATGAGGGGTAATGGTTTAAAACTGAAAGAGGGGGCACTTAGATGAGATATTAGGAAGAAATGCTTTATTGTGAGGGTGATGAGGCACTGGAACAGGTTGCCCAGAGAAGTTGTGGATGCCCCATCCCTGGAAGTGATCAAATGCCAGGCTGGATGGGGCTTTGAGCAACCTGGTCTAGTGGGAGGTGTCCCTGCCAATGGCAGGGGGTTTGGAACTCAATGATTTTTAAGGTCCCTTCCAATCCAAACCATTCTATGATTCTATGATAGTGAGACCACTGCTCATTGGAGCTGAGGGTTTGCATTAATGAACCCATGAAATGTTCTCACAAAAATGGAAAGGGAATATCAGAGGGATTTAGAAAGACTGTGTAGAGATGGATATGTGTGCTTGCTTCTCTATACCTGGTTAGGGCAGGAACAAAAGGTCAAAAAGTGCAAGATACATAGAGGTCAGTGTGGGCCAAATGGGAAAAAACATTCTTTTTTTGTTCAGAAAAATAATTGCTGGTTGCTAAAGCTGATGCCTGCTTCCAAATACACTCCAGTCTTTAGGGATGATGGTTCTCTCTCTTCTGCTTGCTTTGCTGCAAATCATGGTATCTCCTCTTGATTTCCGAACATCACATTAGGAGGCCCAGATGCTTCTTCCGGTGATTGCAGAAATACTTATGCTAGTAATTATAAGCCTCAGCTTTGTCCTCTAAGCATTTCACTGGGCTCATTGTGTCTGCAAGCGCAAAAGTACATCAGCAGCTTCTGGTTTTCCTTTTGCAACATGATGGATGAAGACAAATCAGTTGTTCAGTCACCTATCTGAAGACTTCTGCACCTAGGGAGGATCAACTTCATGCACCCCAGGCACTAGTACATGCTGGGGACCACCCAGCTGGAAGGCAGCTTGGAAGAAAAGGACCTGGGGGTCCTGGTGACACCAAGCTGAACATGATCCAGAAACATGTCCTTATTGTTAAGGTGGCCAATGTTATCCTGGGTTGCATTAAAGCATTGCCAGCAGGTCAAGGGAGGTGATCCTTCCTGGAGTATTGTGTCCAGCTCTGGGATCCCCAGTACAAGAAAGACATGGGCATACTTGATAGAGTCCAGTGAAGGGCCAAAAAGGCCCTTTGAACATCAGGAAACACTTTTTTTACAGTGGAAGTGTCTGAACACTGGCACAGGTTGCCCAGTTGTTGTGGAGTCTTTCTCCGTGGAAAAGTCATCTGGCGTGGTCCTGCATAATCAGGACTGGGCAGCTCTGCTCGAGCCGAGGTTTGGACCAGATGACTTCCAGATGCTCCTTCCAACCTCAGCCATTCTATGATTCCTTGACTTAGTTGCACACAGCACCCCCAACACTGTTTCTTCAGTCTGATTGCTCTCTGTACCTTCATGCTTGCAGAGTATACAAACAAAATAATAATAAGATATTAACATAGAAAATATTAGTCTTATTCTGATCTCAATTCCACTGGCACAAGTCCAGAATTTTACCAGTGAAACCTGTACAGCAAATAACCAAGGTGAGAACCAAATCTTGTCTGTTCAAATAATGTCCATGTGGTACTAAAAAGATGCAGTGTTTTTTTTTTCTTCCCATATCTTAATGCTATTTTCCTCTCTTTTTTTTTTCTCTTTGTCCTTCCTCCCCCATTGTCACCTGAAGTTTTGGATCAGAGCTAAGACAGTTCAGAGGGACAGCTGTGTGCTATGAGTGGTAGTGTGGGTGTGATATGTGTGTACCACACAGGCGAATAGGTATATGAAAAATAATATAAATAAAACACTGTCAGACTCTTTTTGTAGCCTGCTTCATCATCACATCTTACGATTTGGTGAGATTGTTTCATACAATGTTTGACATCAGTTTGATACACATTGTTACCATGGTGACAGGTCTTTCTCATACTTTTTGGTTTGCATTGGTTATTTCTTGAAATATCTTATTCTTCAGTAACTAATGTGTCAGGGATGCTTACCCCCTCCCCCATATTTTCAAAAAAAATAAAGCTAATTATTGAAAGTGTCTTAGCCAAAATGATATTGCATTCTTTTATCATTTTCCAGTATTTTTCTCATTTTATTTGGCAATACGAAGTAAAAAGACAAAAAAAACCCAAACAACCAACCTAGAAAATAAAAAAAACTACCAAAAAAGCCTGCCAATCTTAGTACATTGAGGGGAAGAGCTCACTGAACTCTATGTGCAGAGACCATATAAGTCTGTTGTGCTATAGAGTGGAACTTGTGTTACACCTCATCTGCCACTGATGGAAATTGGAGAAATGTCTTGTTACCACCAAGATCCTGGATGTCAGCCCCACAGTCAGGGCAGGGACACCACTGCCCTGCTTTATAATGTTTTGACCATGCCAGGCTTTCTCCTTAAATAATATCCTGTGATGCTATGCTTTCACACATCATCCCCTAATTGTTATTAAAAATAAATAATGCTGTTCAGAAACAGTGCAGACTGCATGGAGTTGCAGGAAATATATGGGGAAGTTTATTTCATGACCCCTGATGTCTTTTGATAACCTATAAGGTCATTCTTTCTCCCTTCTCTGCTTATGATAGTGTTACAGCAGAAGGAAAAATACAGCAACGGGACTCTTATATTTCTGTGAGGAGAAAAATACGTAGCTCAAAAATGCAATAATTGGTGGTAGGGTATGTGATTGCATCCATCAACAGGAACCTTCTTCATAGCGCCAGGACTAAGCAGAATGTTGTTTGTTTAATGTCCTAAATAAGAACTTGGGAGCCATCCTTCCAAACCTGTGAATGGCATAAACGTGTCACCAAATGACCAGGCCTGAGGATGCCAAAGGATCCATCTGAAGCATGTGAAGGGGGCACATACTAGTGGGAAACAAATGGTGAGGGTGTTCTCCTGGGAACAAACATGTAGCGTATCAGGAAACGTTTTATAACAGTGGAAGCTATTTGGCTGCAGAGCCGGCTCCCAGAGGAAGTCCTCTTGGAGGGCCTCCAAACTATTGCATGGGGCTGCACAAGCTGCATGGGAATACACTTTGGATAATGGTATTACTGATCATGTCTGCCATGGTGGCACTAAAGAAACCAAACCAGTACCCAGTGAAGAAAAGTTGTTATATGAATGCAAAGACTGCAAAGAGCCATAGCATACGTGGACAGAAAGGGGCTTTGCAGCAACACAACTCTCATTCTCTCATGCTTTACCAGAATTGTGAAAGTACTTCCCCCAGGACATCTGCCCCAAACAGATAAAGCCATCAAAGTCAAAAGATCAAGTCACAAATCTTGACCACAAACAGATTGAGCCACAAGCTCCCCAGAAAAGCAAGTTAAAGATGTCTAGTGAGGTTTGGAGAGCCTTCTCCTGGCACTCAAAGTGTGCCCTTTGGATGTATTCTTGGAAACCTTCCAGCAGTATCCAGGTTTGCAGGGTGGGATAACTAAACACACGCACTACAAACAAAACCAGCTCCTGACAGTCTCTGCTCACTTAGTAGGTCTTCCTGGCCCTGTCCCGTCTTGAAACATTCACCTGAATAGGGGGAAATTTCTATTTTTGTGGAATGACTTTGTACAGCAAGTGGGGCACAAGCAGGCAAGCAAGGGTGTAATGGGACAGGACGTTGGTTTGCCTTGTTTTTCTCCTTCTCCATCTCCAGGTATTTTCATTATGTATTGGAAACAAAGGCCTAGAGCTTGGTATATTGTCTGCCACTTTTTTTTTCCAGATAAGTGAGAAAGACAAACTTTGGGAACCAAAACTAGCTGGCTTTGAAACTTTCCGTGCAGTTGCTTAAATGCCTCAAGTTAAATAATTTCTTTTTTTAAAAAAAAAACCAAGAAATTCAATTGGTGTCCTTATGCCTTCCCAAAAAAGAGAGTTTGTCAAAGGAGAAATTTAACAGAAAACATGCTCTGTGCAAGGTGCTCTTTCTTGTCTTCAGGACTTGCTTCAAAAGCCACTTGCCCATCCTGACAGGGTCCTCTTAATGATGGTAATGACCAGCACTCTAATGTCATATATCCTTGCAACACACTTGCAAAGTAGAGTAGAGCAAGAACTGCAGCAGAAGTATCACTGAGCACTTTAGGAAGCAAAGACAAAGCCCCTGGCTCCAAATGGTACATACCTAAATTTCACCTTTGCATTTTTAGACAATTAAGAAATCATAGGGGCCTTTTTTTTTTTTTCCCTTCAGAAAGCCTTCAACAATTTAAAGTCCATTTCTCAGCCTAGCTGGAGATGTGATTGAGGAACTCCAAATAACTATATCAAGCCTAAATACTCTTGAGATTTACAGAGTAGATCTTTCTGCCCAGACTACCCCAATGGGTATGATCATACCAAATTTACAGACTGCCAGCGCTGAGTAGAGCAAAGAGCAGTAGCCACAATCCCTCTCCTTCAGGCTACATCCAAGATCAAAGGCACTGGTCCCCTTTTTGTAAGCAGTGATTTGAGTGTTGGAGCCTTTCCCTGTTGGGAATGTTCCCTTTCACCTTGAGCTTATAGTCTCTGTCTCCTAAAACAGTGTCCAGGACACTGGACAGTAATAGACTGGAACATAGTTGTGATCCTTTCTGTCCCTTAGACTGGGCCAACAGCCGTGGTAGACTGAAGAGGAGAGAAAGAGAAGCAGCACACTGTAGTGAGCCCTGAGAACTCCTGACAAAGCTAGCAATAAAAAATGAAAGTACTTCCATCACTGCACTGACAACTGCACGTTGTCACAGACCCTGCTCAACAGTTAGTTCTGGTAAGGATGGAGGGATGGGGACACTTTAGGAGAAAAACAACCGGGAGAGGAAAAATAAAAGAAAAACACAATGAAACACCTTGCTAATATATTCAGGATTTGTGCATAGAGAACGCTGAGGAGGAGCTCCTTTCAGATAACCTGTGAGTTATCAACCTTGTTTTCAGCAGCTTTCTCCCATGTTGCAGCACAGTTTTAACTAGCAAGCCTCCTCTACATACACAAATTTACTGGGAAGAGCTTTATAGCAACATGGAGAAGAGGTGTTTTGCAGCCCCCCTCCTGATTGTGTCTGCCACAATTCATGGCATCACAGAATGCCTGAGGTGGGAAGAGACCTTGTGCAAACATTTTGTGTGCATTCAAATGGATAGCTTCTGGCCCAGGTGGACTCACCCAGCTCAACAGTCCAAGGTGAATGGCACCAACAAACCCATCTTAGAACTAGTGACGTGCTTCAGCACATCCCTTTCCCTAATTTTCATAAAATTTCCCAAAAGCATCCTGTGCCACAGTGAAATATTTGGTCATTTGCTCTTCCCAGGTCCTTTATGGCTGATCAGCATTTTGGAGAGTCTGGCACAAAGGGATTAAAGGTGCCAGTATTGCGAGATATTAGAAAAGAAAATAGCTTTAGCAGATGCCCCCTAAGGAAGCATTGGTCTTTTATCAGGACAATGAATATTAGCAGTTTACTAAGACCTATGCAACCCAGGCTTTTGCTAATCCACCACACAGGCGTGAAAATAAATTCATCCCATGATACAGGACAAGTAGGTGTGACTCATTATAGGTTTTTATCTTCTTTTGAAGCAGATAACACTGATCAGAGAATGAAGCCTAATAACAATGGTAGGAGTCTGGAGAGGAGAAAAGAGCGGGATTTCTGAGAGCCTCCATGGATTAATTACACAGAAAACAGGTTTTCTTTGTGATCTTGCATGCAGTGAAGGTGCTGTGTGACTTTAAATCTCCTCCTATTAGTGTACCATCTGTCTTTGCTTGGAAATTCCTCATTTGCAGCAGCCTTGATAGGTACATAGTAAGATGGCTCAGGTTTAAAGATCAGAGAAAGCAACGTCTGTGCCATTTATGATTTGACTTCTACCAAAATGAACTTATTTGTCTAAATTAGGTGCTACAGCCAAGTATAAATAGATCCTGTCTAGACAGACAATGCAATAGAGAAGTGAGATAAAAGGTTTTAACTGTACCAGGCTTCTGAATTTAATATACTGATCCAGAGGCATTTCCAAACTGAACTAAGCTATCAAGAAGGGAAAGTGGAAATGATTCACTATGCATTCATCTGTCAGGTTTCTGTTCTTTGAATTAAAATAGACTTGGGGTTTAGACCCAAGATAGAGGGAGCCCCACAAAACCAGTGCAATAGCAAAGGAAAAGGGAAATAGGCTCCTGGGTGACTGATTCTGCGCCCAAATTCCCATTTACTACACAGGCATCATTGCAGTGTAGTAATGTCACCAAGAGCACTGTGAAGAAATAGTACTGCAGTGTCTCTGCTGATTTAAATTAAAGCATTTAGGCAGCTTAAGTGAGAGGCAAACTATCAACAGGCTGATGGATCTTGCATTCCCATTTGGTAGGTTGTGTTTGGCCAGGTCAGATCACCTTTCCAGGAAGTTTCAGGGCAGGCACTTTGCCATAACTAAACAACGAAAGACAAGAATAGTAACGCCATCAACAAACTTGGTGTTGTTGAACCCTTAAATAGAACAAGAGTTCAGAGGCAGTAGAAGCAAGCTTGCACCTTCTTCCAATTTATCTTTCACCCATTCCCAAGGAGAACTGATACTCTCTGCATTTGTGACAAGATATTACAAAAGAAAATAGCTTTAGCAGATGCCCCCTAAGGAAACACTGATTACTAGAATTAATTAGAGATGCAGTTCTAAGACAACAAAGAGCAAAAGCGCCACAGAGAAAAGGGATGTTTATTTCCTGGCAGTTTTTAACTACAAATCAAAATCAGCAATTAAAAAAGTAAAAAGTGTCATTTTCTGTTTCAACTTTTAGCCTGGGCAGCCAGGAGTAGCAAAATCATATTCTGATGTGATCACACTCTCCAGATTGCATGGTATTGTATAGATAAGGTGGCAGGCAGGATGACTCACTCCTCAGCCAGTGCGTAGGATCGTGCATGCACAAACAAGCGATAGTCCCAGAAGACATCCCTGAGATGGAGATTTAAAAGTCAGTTTATTTCCATTTAAAGTATTCTCAACCAGATTATAAAAATAGTTCTGTACCTGGTCTCGCTGGAACTCTTCAGAAACCCAAGTGGGCTAACGAATGTCATCTAAAAGTGATTTATTCAGAAAGTTTTTATCCTCATGCAAAATTGCTTTTAACATGTGAAGTAATTAGGAGATGTGGGGTTGATCCCCTAGCGCAGGAAGCATGTCTCCATTTGGCCTTTGAAATGATAGTTACTTTTAAAGAGAGAAAATAGTCAGTTTACATATCCCTGATTGTCATAACATTGTAGGAGATTGTAGTTACTGTGGGGGACAAGCTGATTTTCCATCAAGAAAAATGAATCCTGCTTTTAAGTTATTCTGGAATCTCAGTTATGGGAATGGATGTGAACAAAATCAACAGTGATTATTATTCTGTTCAGCAAGATGACAACTTACCAGTAAAATCATTTAAGTTTCTAAAAATCACCTGGAACAGCGTCTCCAAGGGACATAGAAGAGTTTTATAATTGATTTCACACAGGAAAAGATAAGGGATTTTGAAATCAATACAGGGAGTTTAGCTGTTTGATAGAAATGACTAAGTGTAGCAACTGTGTTCCAAAACAGTGATCTGGAGAGGAGCAGCACTTGATAGTTGGAGATATTTAAGCTAGCTTCCCAAGCCTGTGAATCTTTCTCAACCCAAGCATTGACTGCAGTAGTCCCACAGAAGTCATATTCATATCAAACCACGTTTGATATTAGTACCAATCACTGATGACATGAGAGGAAGGCTATAAGTCTCAATCAAGGCTTATAAATCATAGCTCTGCCAGCATGGAAGGAATCACATGGATTTAACCCAGGTGATCATCTGAAAAAAACTCTTGTTATTGGTGCCTGTTTTTTGAGAGAATTGAGATGTTTGTTTATTACACAGCACCCTTTAAATAAAGATTGGAGAAGAAACAGAAAGGACAAGATGATGGATGAAATTCAGAAATTCTGACTTCCATGAAGACAGGATTTTGCCTCTGATATATTAGGCAGAAACCTGATTTTTTCATGAAAAACTGTAACAAACACTTCACAAAAACAATGCTATATATATATTTATGTCTGATTTTGAGAAGTCGTTTTAATCAAAAAAGATGCGCCTTCCTCCTGAAATCTCAAGCACAGAGGTCTTTGAGGTTATTTCTCCTTCCTCCATAAACTTGATGATTCACCACACAGGGCCTTTTAGAGATAGCAGGATTGAGATGTGAGACTTGCCACTTCAAGAAAATACTTCTCTCCCTCTGTTTAAAGGGAGAAAAATTTTCCTTTTCTTATATTAGTGGTAGGAAATTTAAATGTATTTTGTATTCATGTCTCAACAATGGGAACTATTGAAGTGTGACAGGGTATTTTTAGGAAGGACGAACAGTTAATTTTAGAATTCTCCATCTAAAAATACCCCCATATATTTGAAACACTGGAAGATTTTGGCAGGATTCATAAACAGAACATTCTGGCAGGGCTTGTGACCCTGTGAGGGACCCACACTGCAGCAGTCTGTTACTGAAGGACTGCATTATGTGGAAAGGAACCCCACTGAAGCAGCTCGTGAAGAACTGCAACCCGTAAGAGGGACCTGTGTTGGATAAATTTGTGGAGAGTAAGAGTGTGAGGAGTCCCCCCACTGAGGAGCAAGGAGGGGCAGAGACGATGTGTGATGGACTCCCCATTCCCTGTCCCCCGGTGCCACTTAGGGAAAGGAGGTAGAGATATCAGGAGTGAAGTTGAGCCCAAGAAGAAGGGAGCAGTAGGGCAAAGACATTTTAAGATTCAGTTTTATTTCTTATTGGATTGGCAATTGGATTGGCAATAAATAAAATTGTTTTCTCTGAGGTGAGTCTGTTTTGCCTGTGATGTAATTTGTGAGTGATGTCTCCCTGTCCTTTTCTCAACCCACAACCTTTCATTATATTTTTCTCCCCTTATCCAGCTGAGGATGGGGAGTGATATGTATGGTGGGCTCAGGTCATTTTTATACTCCCATGACATTTTTGTATTCATCATATTTTGGGGAACCATAAACTCTGGGTTTATCTGCAACTCTGGATAAAGTCCAGGCAATTGCTTGATGAACTAACACCTCTTTGATGCTTTATGGTTTCCTCAGGAGTTCATGTTCCCACGTAACAACAGCAATTGTGTTTTTGTGCCGTCACAGGATGCTCTTGCATCCAGACAGCTTTGCTTTGGCTAAGCACTGTGTTTGTGGCAAATCAGGGGGATTATGGGACGGAGACAATCTACTTTTCCTTCCCCAGCCCTTAGAAGTTTTCTGTCCGTTTCTGATACGATGAGGCTCCTTATCTGATTACTTTTACTTTTAAAAGACTATCAGGAAAATTTTCCAGCAAGTCACTGTACAGTGTCAGGGAAGATGTTTACTAATGGCTTAGCATACAATAAAGTTCAGACTACATTTTTGGTGCTCGATCTCAGGGTCACAGATCAAATATTCAAAGGCATGTACAGATAAGGAAGGAAAGATTTATCCCAGTATACTATCCCTACATCTTGGAAATCTGATGATTTTACTAGCTTTCTGAAAGTAGGTAGAAAAAACCATGAGAAGGAAATTTTGTTCACATTTGTGAGACTCTTTTAATACAGATAGAAACAATCTGCCAAAAGACAACTGGGCACGAGAGAGCTTATGGCTATGATACTCCATACAGAGTAGTGATTATCATATCTCTCTGACAGAAAGTTTCAAACAGTCCTTCGTAGTATCCATGGATGAAGGATTCCTAATTATTTTTCAGAAGTGCAGCAATCGATAACCAATTATGAAATTATTTTAATTGGGGAAAATTACATGCCTGGCACCTCTTAGCATTATACCTGCCACAAACTGTTAAGATTCATGTGGTCTGAATCCAAGTCTACTTCATCTAATTCATGAGTATTCAGAAACATCACTGAATCATGTCAGATCTCTATCATTTTTGGTTTTGACTCTAGCTTTGTTGTGCTCTACTCCTGAGTGAGACTCAGCCTCATATTTTCACCTCTAGTCTGCCAATGAAATTTTTGTTTTTCCGAACAAAATAACTTAAAACATGTAGTAGCATCTCTAAATGAAGTAGAACATAGTTCCAGGACTAGAGATAGCTCTCTTCCGCACATGTCATGGCTGAGTGCCAGGAAACCTGTATCTCTAAGAAAAGACTACAAGATGCAGAGGTCAGTTCATGAGCAAAGGAATAGTGGAGCCTGGTTTGCTGATGTGTGGCTTTTTGTGAGCACTTGAGTGGGTTCTTCTTTCAAAGAGGACATTAAGCAAAATTTCCCTTTTCTGTGTGGTCACATAAAGCATAAGAAGTCACAATATATCTGAGACTGCTCTCTGTCCATAATTTTCTCTGAAGTTGCCTTATAGGCTCAAGAGTTATAGGGTAGGGGAAGCATCTGTTGGTGTTGGTTTCATACACATATTGGGCTTCCACAAGTCTTTTTCAAGTGTCTAATCCAGGCTTAAAGAATTGGCAGCCCTGAGGCATTTATTCCAGTTCTAGGCATGATCAGTTGAAATACTTGTTTTCCCTAATACAGCTACTGATTTTTCTTAGTTTGATATTGCATTAAGCAGCATATAAAAGACAAAGAAACAGGTTATCTCTTTACTTTTGTAAATTTCACACCACTGTTAAATTTCTGAATTAGACGAACAACTCAGCTAAAGACTAGCCAAATTTTGTCCCCAGACATCTTGAGTTAAAGGTTTTAAAGATACTCCCAAGACTGTTGCATGGTTTTCAGAGGATGGTTTTCATGCTTTGGGTAGTCCTTTGTATGCCTGAACAGGACCAGAGTTGGATCTAGATATACCAACATCCCCACTGATGATCTGCTGTCTGGAGAACATTGTGAAAAAAAAATTCTGGGGCAAAATCATCAGGATGTAGCGTCATCTATAGAAATGGATAGTATCAGAACATCATTATTCCTGTGCAAATGTGCTGTCAATCTGCTGAAGAAATAGAAAAGATTAAAACAAACACAATAAAGAAGTGTTCACTATGAAGCACAGCAGGAGACAAGGTGTCTGAAAGACTTACTATGTAATTATAGACTCAAAGAGAATTTTAAGCAAGGAAAGGGGTGTGCATAGAGATATATTTCATGTATGAATAGAGAAATCTCTGTAAATAAGCACTTCTGACCATAATGAAGAGCCACCCGTGGGCCTGCTGATATAAATTTTCTTCACTTCTTCAAATACAATGGTACCAAGCGATGATGAAGGTGTAAAGGGCACAGGGTTCATATGTGAGTAATGAAGTGTTGAAAGGGGGAGGGGGGGAAAGAGAAGGTTCAGGAAAGAAGAAAGGCAGGGGAAGCTAGGATGCCTTCTCCTGAATTTTAACTTTGCTTTCTCATCTGCCTTTTCACCTTTCCTCTATCTTGCCATAATATTCTGTTCATTTTTAGTACCTCCCTAAGGACTGGGAGGAACAGTTCTCATATCTACAGGCAAGGTGGTGCAGTGTGAAGAACAGTCCATCACTCCCAGTTCTGAGACATTCCCTAAACATGGGTGTTTGCAGGAAAGGCACATCCTGTGTGCCCCAGAACCTCTTTACATCTTCACTATGTAGTCATCATGGAAAATGTAGCAATGCATCTCTGGTTGTCTGTTTGTCCCCCACAACCCCTGGGAAAGCTTCCTCTTCACAAAGCAAGGACTGTTCCTGAGATAACCTAGGAAACTTCATCCAGTTGTTGCCAGGTGTTTTTACCTGTGAACATGAAGCGTCCTTGCTCCATGGTGCCCACACTGCCTGCAATGACAGAGACTGAGTGTGAGACAGTTGCCTCCAGGACCAACTTTGCCCTTCTTGCTTGGACATTTTATCTTTCAAGTTTTGAGTAAGATCAAGAATTGACTTTTTGGTTGGTTGACCATGAAGGATAAAGTATGTGTTAATCTGGAATTCAGACTCATTATCTCAGTTCTTGTGTTCTTTAACCATCTGAAAAATGAGACTTTTGGTGCTTCAGAAGAACTATCACTCTTTCTTTGTGAGGACACTGAGATAGAGAAAGTCATTTCAATAGGCAATATTGCTACACTGAATGGTAAAAATCCATGCAATCCAATGGTAAAAATGCATTGTTTTCAGAAGAAAAGGGCAAATGTTTTTATTATTACATAAAGATCACGTCTTGGTAGATTTTTTAAAGGAAAATAATCATTACATGCAATATTTTTTCTATAAACAAGGCAGAAAGATCACTTTGTCTGGGAAGAGATGATGAGCAGAGAGGCAGTCATCCAGGCAGAGGACTGGCGACTGTGCATTTTCAGCAAATACATGTGTGTGCTTTAAATGTCATGCTTTTGTCTCTTTTGCATTCATTCACGTCAACATTCAAAGATTTTTATGTTTAAGGTCAGGAGTCACTTGGACTGACTAACTTCTTACACAACATAAGCAAGAGGGGGAATTTAATTGATTTTAAGAGAACTAAATGTTTGAGCTGTGTCATGTTGGTTTAGAAAACTAAACTGTCTTGATTTAAAGATGGATTCACAGAGTTGGAAGGGACCTCTAGAGATTATCTAGTCCAACTCTCCCTCTAAGCAGGAACAACTAGAGAACATTACTCAGGACTGCATCAAGGGAGGTCTTGAAAATCTCCAGAGAAGGGGACTCCATGACCTCTCTCAGCAGCCTGTTCCAGTGCTCTGTCACCCTCACTGTAAAGAAGTTCTTCCTCATATTTGAGTGGAACTTCCTATGTTCCAGCTTACGCCCATTGCCTCTCGTCCTATCACTGGAAACCACTGAAAAGAGTCTGGCTCCATCATCCTTCAATCCACCCTTTAGGAACTTGTAAGCATAGATAAGGTCTCCCCTCAGTCTTCTCTTCTCGACACCAAAGAGCCCCAGCTCTTTGTGCCTTTCGTCATAAGGGGGTGCTCTAATCCCTTAATCATCTTGGTTGCCCTATGTTGGATTCTCTCCAGTAGTTCCCTGTCCCTCTTGAACTGGGGAGCCCAGAACTGGATGCAGTATTCCAGTTGTGGCCTCACCAGTGCAGAGTAGAGGGGAAGAATGACCTCCCTTGACCTGCTGGCCACACTTCTCCCTATGCAGCCCAGGATTCCATTGGCCCTCTTGGAGACAAAGGTACATTGCTGGCTCATGGAGAGCCTGCCATCCACCAGGACTCCCAAATCCTTTTCCTCAGTAGTAGTTCTCAGAAGTTCCACCCCTAACCTATATTGGGGCCTGGGGTTCTTCCTCCACAGGTGCAGGACCTTGCATTTGCACTTGTTGAACTTCATTAAGTTTTCTGCTCAGCTCTGCAGCCTGTTCAAGTCCCACTGGATAGACTTAAAAAAAGTTATTTTATTATGTTCTGTGGTAAAATGATGTAACATTTAGCTACTTTGGAAGGCAAAAATGAGAGTCTTGATGTTTCTTCTGAATTTGCTCAGCTTTTCTGTCAGACATTCAATCTTCCTGTGGCTCCTTCTGATAAATGAACTTGTACAGTCATATGAGAAATCTTGTCTTAGGCAAAGATCTGGAATCAGGTGGGCTTCTAACTTTCCTCTGGACAAATTAAATTGAATATCTATATTCTCTCACATCCATGAACTTGAATGACTTTTGAATATTTAGAGAAATGCAAAGAGTAATATACAAGAACAGCAATTGCAGCACATTCGACCTTATCTTATCAAAGTCATCTTATCAAAGGTGACTTTCAACACAACTATTTTCCCAAAACTGTTGCTCTTTCCAATTTTTACCCCAGCATTCTAACTATCCAAAAGAGATCTCTCTCTCTATCTTCACTGTTATTGGCAATTTTGTGTAGAGTAGAAGCATAAAGGAATCATATCTCCAAGCTGATCATTAAAACCCCTTGAAATGAGACACAGCCAGTATGAGGTTGCATAGAGTCCCAGGAATTCTGCTGTACAGTACTGCTGTGATTGTACAAAAGAGCAGGAAACTCAAGAGAAAAATATGAGCCTATTTTCTTAGTCCTTGCACTGAGGTGTGATGTCCTACCCTCTCACCTTATCATTACAAAGTAAAAAATAGTCCTTCAGGTCCCCACAGATAAATAACATGCAAGCTTTCCCCTGCTTTATCCTCCACCACCACTGACGTGTATTTTGGAATATTTCCCAATTTCATATTCACTGGTACTATGGTCTCATCTGCTTTGTAGAGAAGTCATTTGTCATTAATAACTTCAGCACCAACTGACCAAAGGCTGCTAACTGCTAGAGTCATGCAGAGCTGTTGATATAGTCGTGGTTGTGCTTAAAGCAAGGAGCAACCTGGCAATCAACAAATAATTGCTTAATGGCAAAATCCACCCTCAAAGTCCATACCCTTTACAATAGCAACATAGCAGAAAATGGAACAGCTGCTTGGCAAGCTTGAGAGATGGGCCCATGCCAGCCTGGTGAAGTTCAACAAGGCCAAGTGAAAGGTCCAGGTTGGATGGGGCTTTGAACAACCTGATGCTCACCTGGAGCAGGGGGGTGGGAACTAGATGATCTTTAAGGTCCCTTCCAACCTAAACCATTCTATAATTCTGCTTCTTTTTTTGGTTGAGCACATACTGGAGAAAGCTAATTGTGAACTCAGTTGTCTACTGTCAAGGCAAGGTCTTTTCAGTGCTTTGTGTTTTCCAAATTTACTCTTATGATCTCTCCGAAATGGAAGATGCGGAAAACGATGATGCATTTTTTTCAGGAGTTCAACTTTGAAGGAGTCAGTGCACTTGAAGTTAGAGTGAATCTCACTCCTTACTGCTAAATGCAAAAGAAATTTCATAGCAGGGTACAAAAGTTTTTTGTTTTCCAACCTTAGTCACCTGACCTTAGTCAGAGTTACAAAGGTTAACATATTCTATCACATACGTCACTTGACAATGTTATTTCTCTTCCCCTCCAAAAAATTTGTAAGGGAATACCATTTACTTAATGTTTTTATTATGATAAAATACTAATGAACTACAAATGGATAATCTTCAGCTGTCAGAGAACTGCATATTTATTTGGACAGGTCTCACTTTTTGAAATGTCCGTGGAAAGTTTCCAAGGAAAATGCCCTGCTTTTGTACTTTAACATTAATTCACTTTCTCATCTCCTTGTCCTCTTTGAAATACAATACAGAAACTTCTGTGAAGGGTCAACTAGACATTGAACCTGAAATCACTTAAACAAATACAAAGGTCCTGTACATTTAGTTTTTATGTTAGAAGTCTTAGCTCACAGCTGCCAACGGAAGAGCCAAGAGCGGATGAAGATCAAGGGTTTGACTTGTATCTCAGTATGTGTATGCGTGATGTATCTTAGTTTAGGACGATATCACACCTTTTTAGTAAAACATCTAGTTAATGGAGAACAAGTTATCTATGCTCCAATAGGAGATGGAGGTAGCCCTGGAGTCTTGATATTTTCCTCTCCCATCCCCCCCAACCTTTAAAGATATTTATCTCAAAGTGATTCTTTTTTTTTTTTAATCATTGCTGTTCCAGCAGCCCCAAGAGCATTCAGCAATGTGGAAATGGCACACAATGAATCATGTGGTGCATTTAGCCAAGATGCTTAGCAAACTCCATGGCTTCCCCATAAGGTCTTTCCATTATCCGGGGATTGTTCTCACGCTATACAAGTGGCAAACTTAAAGTCACATCTGCTTTGCTGACCTTGCCTGAAGACTGAACATTGTTTGCGTGTTCTCTGAGTTGGAACACGCTGTGTAGCTCCTGCGCTGGAGTGGGAAGGAACTATTTTTCTCTATTTCCTGTGTTCTATGTGAACACTTCCATTGTAAAATATGTGCTGTGTTGTTGGGGTTTTTTTAAAGAAATTGATTGGAAATCAATATTTTTCCATCTGATACATCCATTTAAAATTCACATCAGGAACTGTGTGGTTTTCAGTTGGTACAGAAACTTTAATAAAAAAATAAACCAACACATAATGGAGAGGGAGGAGACTTGGGAACAGCCATAATCATCGTTCATTGGATAATGAATCGTTTGTGTTACTAAAGTGCTTACTGCAAAAGACTGCGGATTTATCACTTTTGAAGCAAACTGAAGGCTACAGGAAAGCTAGAAGCAAAACGTCTTTTTTAGAAAACAAAACAGGTTATAAGTGATAAATGCACACCTCCTGCCTGTTGCTTTTCTAAGAATCAGATAACGTTGTACCAGCAAGTTAGGCACAGTTATTAAAAGGCAACCCTACCATGGGAAAATTGTCATCTAAATTGAGGAAATACCAAAAAATCTGGGTGAGCTCAATAATTTCTTCCATTTTTGTAAAAGCCTCACTCGGCAAGCTAAGGGGTTACATCCAACTGAAGTTAGGTGCTCTAAATAGGATTTATCTCACCTAAGTAAAACTTCTTTACTTAAGATAATGAGCCTGATATAGTCTTTGAGAGGCTGAGTGAGGGGGGAGAATGAGAGATGGAAACCTCTAGACAGTAGCATTACTTTACCTAACTTAGGATACAATCAACCTGTGCTGGTTTTTGCTGGGGTGGAATTAATTTTTTTTATAGTAGCTAGATTGGGCCTATGCTTTGGATTTGTGCTGGAAACAGTGTGGATAATTCAGGTATGTTTTAATTATTGCTGATCAGTGCTTACACAGAGTCAAGAGCTTTTCTGTTCCTTGCACAGCCCCACCAGTGGGTAGGTTGGAGATGCACAAAAAGTTGGTAGGAGACACAGCTGGGACAGTTGCCCCTAACTGACCAAAGAGCTATTCCATGTCATATGATGTCCCACTCAGCATATAAAGCTGGGGGAAGAAGCAGGAAGGGGAGGATGTTTGGAGTTATGATGTTTTTCTTCCTTAATAACTGGACTCTCCAAAGCAGGTTGGAGCCCTGCTTTCCTGTAGATGACAGCTGCTTGCTGATGGGAAATAGTTAATAAATTCCTTGTTTTGCTTTGCTTGTGCACTTGGCTTTTGCTTTATCTATTAAATTGTCTCTGTCTAAACACATGAGTTTTCTGACTTTTACTCTTTGAATTCTCTCCCCCATCCCACCAGGGGGAATGAGCAAGTGGCTGGCTGTGCTTAGTTGCCAGCTGGGGGTAAACCATGACACAGTCATACCCCAGAAGAGCATCTTTCTACCCATCTTTCCAGAGGGCAGTGGTCAATGGCTCAATATCCAGATAGGTATTGGTGACAAGTGTTCCTCAGGGGTCCCAGAACTATTTGATATCTTCATCAATGACATAGGCAGTGAGATTGAATGCACCCAGCAAGTTTGCAGAAGACACCAAGCTGAGTGGTATGGTGGACACACTTGAGGGACAGGATGTCATCCAGAGGGACCTGGACAAACTTGAGAAGTGGGTGTGTGTGAACCTCATGAGGTTCAACAAGTCCAAATTCCTGCACCTGCAGTCCAAGGTCCTGCACCTCGGTTGGGGCAACCCCCAGTATCAATAAAGACTGGGACATAAAGAGATTGAGAGCAGCCCTGCCAAGAAGGACTTGGGGATGTTGGTGGGTGAAAAGCTGAATATGTGCTCACAGCCCTGAAGACCAACTGTGTCCTGGGCTGCAACAAAAAGAATCAAGGCCAGCAGGTAGAGGGAGGTGATTCTGCCCCTCTACTCTGCACTAATGAGACCCCACCTGGAGTACCACATCCAGCTCAAGTCCTCAGCACAAGAAGGACATGGACCTGTTGGAGCAGGTCCAGAGAAGGGCCACAAAGATGATCAGAGGGCTGGAGCACCTCTCCTATGAGGACAGGCTGAGACAGTTGGAGTTGGTCAGCCTTATAGCAGCCTTCTAGTACTTAAAGAGGGCCTACAGGAAAGGTGGAGAGGGGCTTTTTGGTAGGCCCTGATGTGATATGACAAGGGGTAGTGGTTTTAAAATAAAAAAGGGTAGATTTAGACTAGATAGAAGGAAGACATTTTTTGTAAAGAGGGTGGTGAAGCACTGGAACAGATTGCTGAGAGAGGTGGTCGATGCCCCATCCCTGGAAACAGTTGAGGTCAGGTTGGACGGGGCTCTGAGCAACACGATGTAGTTGAAGATGTCCCTGCCCATGGCAGGGGATTGGACTAAATGGCTTTTAAAGGTCCCTTGCAATGCAAGCTATGTTTCTATGAGCATCTAACAGAGTTTCCTAACTCCAGAGCTGGTACTTTCAGCTTCAGAGTCCTATATGCTCAGGAAAAAAAGATGACTGTAAAAGGGATATTCAATGACTGACAGACTGAGAGTGGTAGATGTCAGAATAAGGTCTGAATTGTCTTAAACTTTTCCCTTTCCATAGATTTTGTGTGTGGTTTTTATACACAATGAGACCTTTACTAACTAGGTCACCTCTTCTAGCACTAACGTGTATATTTTTACTTTTAAAAGAAAGAAACAGGCTCTATCTGCTCTCTTTGGGTGCTGCGGAGAGAGGAGATAATTGCTGCCCCCTTTCAAGCATTTTCTGGAAAGTAGACAGCCTTCCAACCCCTTTCATCTGTGGAGGTCTAAACTCTCCCATGAGGCTCCACTAATGGCTTTGTCAGCAGACAGCCTACGTGTTGGGGAGACAAGGGAGAGCATTCCTTGTCTATCATCCTGAAAGTGAGCAAAACCACAGAAAATCTGAAATTAAATCTCCTCTGGATCAAAGAGGGGTATCAGGAAGGCCATCAGCTAGCCAAAGTAGTAGGGCTGTTACCTGAAACAGGGAGGCTGGTTTCCAGTTCCTGTTCCAAGAACTATTTATACCCCTTTATCTAGTAACTTCTAAAGGATTGATTATGATTACATGGTGTCCTTCCTATGCTGCACAAATAGGTTGGAAAGCCTGGAACTAAGATATCAGCTGGTCCATGTTGGAGAGGCAAAAGTTGAAGCCAGCTTGGAAATCAAACACCAATTCTGTCTCCATCCGACTGCAATTGTGTGACAGAGGGGCAGGAAATCTTTTACTCTTGGATTTTCAATCTAGCAACATTTGCTGGAATAGAACCAAGTTGCTCTTAGAGGGTAGAAGAGATCACACAGACATAAGCTGCAAGAACAAGTTTCTTTCCAAAGTAAACCCTTATGGAATGAAACTTGGGTTTCCAGTCATGAGAACTTCCAGTCATGAGAACTCTTATGGAGTGGGAGACCCGGAGATATTGGGAAGGCATTGTGACATGGATCTGCAGTCTAAAGGCTGTCAGATACACCTTTTCTTCCTTATGTTAAATAGACCATTCTATTTATACTTTGTTTATCACATGAATGAGAGAAAGTTAGATACCCATCAACCAAGTTTATCAGAACACTGAGTAAAGCAACTGTTGATCAAATTTGCTTTCAATGAACTAATCTTAAAGATACCTAAAGTTTTTAAGTGAAGTTAAACTAAAAAAAAATATTTGTATGAAATAAAAACTATTAATGTAATAGTTTATAAATTTTACATAAATAAAACATTGCTTCATCTCTAGGACTTCCTTGTTGGGAAAATCTAAACAAGCCATTTTCTGGAAAGTTTTATTAATGGTTTCACAGGTATAAAATGTTTTGCACGTATGATCACACATGTGCTTTCCTGTTAATATTCAGTGAGTAGAAGCAAGCTCAAAGCCAGACTTTGAAACATATTAATTACTGAACTTTTGCTGATTTCAGGTTACAGGTTGTTGCCTGAGGTCCTTGGAAACTTCCAAGATCACCAGTGTGTATGGAGGGCAGCCCTAGTGTACTGTCTTACTGTCCTGTGCAGACACGTTTGGGGAACTGGGAAAGGATCTTAGAGTCACATGGAGAAACTAGACAAATACATTTTTTCCTTTTGAGCTTGGAAAGGGCAATGGTTGGACGCTGTGGAAGAAAAAATGAGCTGGAAGAAACATTCTCACATTATGCAGTGTGATGTTGGAAGAGGACCTGCCCAGGCTGTGTTGAAGCTCAAGGAACAGGCCTTGAGCTCACTCTGCCAAAGGTCGTTCTGGTAGGAAAATCAGCTAGTTTGGAATCAGGCAGGTAGGCTCAGGAGAACAGTAGTTATCATTCAGCAGCAAATTTAAAAGCAAAAAGATTTTTTTAAAAATTTCTTTTATTATTTTTTAAATTTCTTTTAATTTCTTTACTGATTTTGTACAGAAAAGCTGTTTATCTCCACAGAGGTGCTGGAAAGTAAGCTTAAATTATATTTCTAGAACAACTGTAGGCAATATCAGGCAATTGTACTTAGGATTACTTTAGCTTTTGAGAACGTAAAGATTATTTTTATCTCACATCCATTATGAGATTAATATTGGTTGTATGGAACACAGTATCTAAGGCATTGTTAGCTTACAGTATGGAGGGTATGGTTTATCTTCAAATCCCAGTTCTCTATGGTTTTAAAACTCTAAAGTGTTTCATGTCCATCCCTAGCACAAATAAAAGAAAAGCTTGCATAAACAGATTTAGATTAAAGGAGCCTGTTTAATAGCACTTGTTAAAGTTTAGTCACAAATTTGTTCCTGTAAAAAATTTGTCAATTAAATTTAGAAAAAAATGCCGTGTTTGAATGTGAGAGCTGCTAAGTATCACTTTCAATAGTGTGTTTGTGCCTGTCATAACTGAATTCAATGTGAAAGCAGTAAAATGTCACCTATTAGAATAACATCCCTTACTTTCACATATATGTGTGCATAGACACATACACACGGAAAAACAGTTTTATTTTTCTCTCACCCTAGAAAGATGATGATTCTACACTGAGGATGCACGTACTTGTTCAGATGGAAAAGTGAAAAATCACCAGGGGGGGAAAAAAGGCTGGCAGGAAGCCATAGGGATTGTTTACTATGTTCCTCTTTGAGACATGTGACAAGCTGGTCCAGTCCTTTTTCCAAGGGATTCCTCTCACTGCTGGTGCTCTGACTCGCAGTAGACACAGTTTTACCCAGAAGGGTTCTGATGAGCCTCAGGGCAAATTAATTCTTAGGCTCAGGATTTTGTTCATGTTTTGCTTTACAGCATGTCCTCTCCAGTGACAGGAGCATAGTTTTACCAATTAAAGCAATCTATGGAAGCCAGGAAGTGAAGAGGACTCCTTGTCCCCATGGCTCTCCCTGTCCCTGCTGAGGTTTAATAATGTCAAATATAGCTGTGATGCAGTGTCTCCCGCAGGGTGGCTATTTAAACAGCTGCAGACTCCTGGGAACAGCCATCCATACAGCTCATCTGCCACCATCTGACCAAAAATATTCAGAAATGGCTGCCCACAGACAATATCAATTAAGATGGACCCTGCCAGTCCTGAGCAGATAAGACATGTTCCTGAACAATTGCTTTCTGCGTGACAGCTCCATTGTCTCCTGGAAGATGTCAAACTATGGACAGACTATCATCCATAGCATCTATTCCTAAATGTCCACACTGCAAAACAGACCCAAGCTGGAGAAATGGTTTTTGTTGTCATTTTCCCTTTATGTTGCTATGTCATTTTTTTGCAGACCTTTAATCGCATGGTTTGATGATTCCCTGGTCAATACTTGCTAAGTACTTTGCTGCATGTCATGAGTGTGAACTATGTAGGATATCCTAAGTTTCCCTGAGCATGGGAGCTTGGTATCCTACTAGTTGTTGGATCTAGGAACTGCTAAATTCCTGCTTTCTTCTTGTCGGTTCATTGAAGCAGGTTTCACACAGTGGTGATAATCTGTAAGTTACTGGCTCATTTATATGTCTAAATAATAATAATAAAAGTTCACACTTTGAAAATTCAGTCTCCAAGCTTTTATATTTTATTTTCAACTTGTTTAAAGACAATAGACACACACTGTAAATAAATAATTGGGTTATTTTTTGCAGCAGATGCCCATAGACAAAGGGGTATTTTCAACTGAAAACTGATCTTCTGAAAGGTGAAGTTGCCCTCCCACTTATTCAAGGCAGAAGATCAGACACAATAGGATACCTCTGTTAATGTTCTTTCTGTCAGGTAAGTACAATCAACTGGAAAATGAAAATTGTTCTGCCATTAGCACTGCCTCATGCATGTGCTAGTTTTGCTAAAATTGACCACAATCACTTTTCATCTCAGAATGTGTAGAACAAAATTATCTTTAAAAAATAAATGAAGGAATATGAGCTTAGCTATTTGCTATATATCATAGTCAGCCTTCGTCCACTGAGTATAAGTCTTCAGATATTGTAATGGTTAGGTCATGGCAATGTCTGGATACACCTTTCGACAGATCAAGCAGTGCTTTATACATTTTAGAAAGTCTGTCTGAGTTTTTCTGTGTCTATCAAATGCCATCACTTATTCCTGCTCTTTCCGAGAACCGGAGCATATTCTGCTGGGCAAGATAATAACAATAAAAGATGACTTCTGCCCATGCTAATATGAGATTATCTACTCATGTGCAGTACCAAGAGAATCACAATGCTGAAGCAGACATCCCCCAGTTGGAAGATTTTAGGAGAGGCTAGAAGAGTTTAGAAGAGTTTACCCATACCAGTGTTTTTCCAAGTCTAGTAAGACAAAAAGAAACAAAATTCAAGTCAACTTCAGAGGATAAGTTTTGATAGAGCTAAAGTATCCAGTAGACCCCTTCCACATTTCAATTAGTCCATGTTCAACCAAAATCCAATTGTCTCGCCTGAATGCATAGTTTATTACACTAAGAGCTAAAAATTCCTCTCAGTAGTTAACTTAGAGCTAATATCATCACAAAACAACTCTTTTGGATTTGAGGAAAAGTAGCCTGAAGCAAAAAGCCATTCTCTCATTTCCTTCCTCTTTTATTCAGTGAAAGTGCAAATCATTCAAAAAAGACTGTTCACCAATAGCCACAAAGAACCAGCAGATCCCATGGCCAGAGGTTTTTCATCACTTTTCCTTTAGTCTAATATGGATAATTCAAGTCAGAACATCTTGATGGGAAACGATTCAAAATGCCTGAAATGTTTTCACATCCTTTCCACTACTTTGAGATCTGTGGAGGTCATCACAAAAATCTTGACTCGTCTGTGTTTCACAGTCAAAAAAAAACATATTCTAGAGATATTTGATAACTACAAGGTATCACAGACACAAGAACCAGGATGAGCGCAAGAACTAAAAATGTAAGTGCTTCTGTCTCTGTATCATGATTTCGATCTCTGCAGTTACCTTCACATCATCATCTTTTGCAAAGCTACCAGGCCATTTTGGACTTTCCTTGTGAGAGTCCCATAGTTTTGCATCTGCCTCAGCAAGTCCTGTATCATGCAGCTTCTTTCCCAGTCACAAGAGCCACCCTGATCCATGAGTCATTGACCAGCTGTGTCTGGTTCTTGGGGTGATGGAGTGGAAAAAGCCTGTAGAGCTGTGCTTGCTTCTTATAGGAAAAGTATCTAGAAGAACCTGAAATTCAGGTTATCACCTGTAGCTTCATCCCTGTCTTCTCCTCTGTTGTATCCCCAGTCAGAGGATCAAACTCAAAGCTGTCTCGAAGCAGGCACAGGGAAATGCAAAGCTTGAGTGGCCTTACTGGGTTGTATCGTTAAAATAAAACATAAGAGGAGGAACATTTGAAGCCATATTTACTTGAAATATTTAAACTAACCTACAAATACTACATTATTTGTCTTTTTCACCAATAGGTGGTGCTAATAATTTATGCATTCATGTCTTCTGCTGGGAAAAATGACTCAGAGCAGATAATTTAGCTGCACTGACTGTGAGCAGACCATCTATAGGGAAGAGTTTTGACTCAGTAAACAGCTAGGAAAGTAGATTTTGCTCAAGTAGCCACATCATAGAGGTGGAAAGAAGTGAGGAGAAATCCCTTACCTTTCACAGCAAGAGTCATATGGTTAAACTAGAATATGCTTCCTTTGCATGATTCGGGAAAAATATTTAAAATCTCTTCTTGGCAAAGTGCACGTCGTTATGTGTGTTAATCAGCATGGGACTTTCAGAAATGCCCTTCATTTTGCATTAAGTCATGGTAGTATGTCAGAGTAGGCAAGAAGACAGCTCAAGTGGGAATCTAGTCATTGTTTGAAAGGAAAAGTATCAAAAAATATCCCTTTGACAAAACATTTTACATTAAAATCCACAGCTAGCATTTCTATGGGGGCAAACATCAATTTTACCTGGACAGCAAAATGCAGAGGCTTTTTTCTTCAGGTTGGATATTAAATTCCCTGTTTAAAATAACTGATATTATTGCATTTTGGTTATTTGGTGTTTTGTACTCTGCTGGGTTAAATTTCTTCTTGACCCCTTCCTATCATAAATTTGTGATCTTGGATCAATGTTATAGTGGAATGAAATGTCACTAATTACATAAAAACTAAGATAACCTTTGAAATATGTTTAAGCAGCTTAAATATATAATTTTTAAAATATCAGATTTCAAGGCAACATATTCAATATTTGATGGCAGAAGAAAGAAATGGAGGATGCCAGGAGATAATTAAGAGTGACAGAAAGCATATTCCAGAAGCCAAATCTTTAACTTCAAAAGTAAATCTAGTTGGCTTTGGAAATTGTTCATTATTAGTGGTCATGAAGTATAAGTTGAATGAAGTATGCTTGGGTGTTTGCAGAAACGATGCCATCCTCTGGCAGGAAGAGTCATTAAACAAGCTCTCAGCATCCCCTTCAGCAGTACCTGTATGTATCACCAAAAAATTGTACAGTGAGTTTTGCCCTCCCAAACTGACTAAAGAGGAAACCTTCTCTTCTGTAAACCTCTGAACTTTTTCATCTGGAAATCCTGTTTCCTTGCTGCGCTCTCTCAGAAAACATCTTATGACTTTAGTACTATTAATTAAAAAGAGTGTTGTAGATCCTGTGTTGAGGGGCAGGGGAAACTGTGGTCTTATGTCTTGGCCAAATAATATTTACTGGCCTAGTGCCTTGACTGTCAAACCTGGGAAACATAGCAGTTTCTTTTGTTGTTGTTAATTTACTACTAAAATAAGTTTTCCTATTCCCTGTGGTTGAATCACAGTGTACCAGGCAACATTTGCCAGTGACTTTTATGTCAAACTCACAGCAGATATACTTTCTGACATAAAATTGCACATTCACAGTGGGAGAGTGGCTGTAGGGACCCAGAGAATGAACTTACAGTCACCAATGCAGGAGTGCTTATACCATTCAGGCAATAAGTCTAACTGTTAGACAATTCACAATCAGGATGAGATACAGGTGGAATCACAAGAGAGCTTTTAATGATGATAAAATTAGTACAACTATTTGTTTCTGCAAGTGTTTAATAAAAATCTGTAGATGACTGGTCCATGTCCTATATGTTTATTACCAATTTCTAAACATATCAAAGAAGGGGGAATAGATCTTAAGGGGATGTGTCACATCTCAGCCTCTATCATTCTTTGGTTTCTCCACTTCTTTTCTTAATACTCATCAAAGATAACACATGCACAAAAGTATCAGTACAGAATCACCCTGCATTCAGATGACATAGAGAATTTGGAACCAACAAGTCCTCTTCCGGTTTCTGATCCTAATTCTAATGAAGCACAAGATTCCTTTTCTCACAATTGAACTCAATGGAATTTCGGCACTATAACCTCACAAAGCTTCCGGAATGAAGGCAGTCTGATGTCCATGGCTGTAGAAGCAACCTCCCCAGACATGGTCTAAATTAAAAAGGATTAATTGAAATAGAACTTTTGAGCATTGAATTTAACAGTTTTCCTTTAGCACAACTACATATCTGGCCCAATGACCATTGCTTTAATTAATTTTGACTAGAGTTTATCTTTCTAATATGATGTACATTCTTATGTTTGTCTCTTATTTTTAACCTATGTTTGAAAACATTAATAGTTTTTTTTACCTTTTTAAAATGTTCTTTGTGTCAACCACACGTGAAAATTGTCGTGAGTTAATACGGAATTATTTCTTTTGGATAGACTTGCTGATGTTACAACTACCTCATATTTTTTTCAGATATTGATCTCTCTGCACTCCCAGAGGAGCTGTCTAAAGAAAATCAATGATCTTCAACTGGAGAAAGGAAGAAGAGATTAAAGAGGCAGTGTTTTCATATATGTAAATTGCCACATTTATTCATCAGAAGAAAGGGGGGCAAAAAGTAAGATTAAAGTCTATAGAACATACTTTACAAAATCAAATGAGTCTTTCTTGCTGCTGTAGCAAATAATACATGGGGTTCATGAAAGAAGGAGGGAAGTCATTATGAATGCAATTTATTCTTTCTTCCACAGAAAAGCACTAATCACAAACTTTCTACTTTAAGTGCATAACAAAAGTAATAAAATATACAGACAAGAAATATCTTTATTGTGTAAACTTTTTCATCGCTAAATATACTAACTCACTACCAACTCTATTAAGTCTGTGATCCTTATCTGGAGCAACCAGAAGATGAATAGTCTCAGTCCCTCATATTTTACCATCTCAGAGACTTTATACATAGCAATGTTGACATGAGGCAACGCTAGCATCCAGTTGCAAAGTTCTCCAGGAGCTGTACGTGTCCAGACCTGAGCTGTTTGTGGACTGTTTTCTCTAGCTGCTTTTTGGAAAGCCGCCGACAGCCCAGTCTCTGGCCTGAACAACCCTACAAATCCTGCCTTCTGTGGCTGCTTCTGTGACTTCCAACTATCCTTGTAGCTCTGTCTGAAGACATTGACTAAACAGTTGCTGGGTTGCCATTACAATGTTACTTCTGTATAGTAAAGGTCCCTTTCAAACCTAGGAACACATCAGGCTAGTACAGTTGTTGTTAGCATGGCCTGTATCCTTTGACCTGCCAGGCTGAATCCACATCTTTTTGCAATGGTAGAGATTGGGAGGAGCTATAGGAAGAAATCATAAGTTGTCTCCTGTCTCAGCCTGAAATACCCCAGGCCATCATTTTGTACCAAGCTATTTATTTCCTTCCACAGGTGAATGTATTTTTGTTCAGTTAAAGTTGTTGCTGAGATCTACAGACCAAAACACCATTTAAGAAATGGTTCTATAACAAGGATTATAGGTGTGTGAGCACATCTATGAAATATTATCACTTCCATTTTTCAAAACCTTACAAGCTCCCAGCTCTGCTTTATCATGATTAGCAGGAGTATGAACACTTTTCTTTTTGTCACTTATCATGAGGAGCAGGAACATGAATCCCTGTCTCCCATCAAGCAATTATTTTCTACTCCTTGTCTATTTTGAGCTAAGCTGCAAGGAACTGCTAGAAAATATATACATGTTAGCTCTGTGCTTTTTGATTAAATATCCAGAAGCGTAGGGACTGAATTTGTACCTGCAGCACAGCAGCGCATAGCACTGTGTTGTGATCCCTGCTAGATGTATGCTATATGGCTCCCTGGCATGGTTGTATTTACTGCATAAGGTCCCTGTGATGGTGCTATCAATTTTAAGTCCATCACCATCCATTCTAATACAGGTCACTCAGTAAATCTTGCATCAATTTCCAGTTTAGCTAGAACACCTTGTTTTGAATAAAGTAATAATACAATTAAGCACTTCAGCAATGGAAGAACCTGCTGTTGGCCTTAACTATCCCCTTCATTGAAATTTGTGAACTTGCTTCTCCTCCTCCATCCTACATACTGGATCTTGTTGTGGTAGTTTAGACTAAAGAAGAGATAATTGAGTAGTAATCTCCCTTGAGTACGGCATGCCAAGGGAAAGTAACTGCATCAGCTTGGAAGTGCCAAAGGTTGAGTGGGGTTTCCAAATCCCTTAGCATAATGGTCTCTTTTCAGCAGGATATAAAAACTTCCTTCTGCTACCAAGCTGCTTGTTCTGGCACATGCCTTTAGTAGCTACAACATGTTCAGGATAGAGGCGAGATAGTGAGCACAGATTTATTCACTACGCTCCCTTCCTCAGTAGCTCAGGTTGTTCATAAGGTGACCTTCCTTCATTTCTAAACCCAGATGTTGGACAGAAAAACTACTCTGCGCCTTTACTTCTTATTCATAGTCTCTTGGCAGGATTGAATAGTTCTAAGAGGAGGAAAGAGACTCCCAAATCCTTCCATCAAGGAGTTCAGTAACTTTCCATCCTATTCAATCTCCTCCCCTTATCACATTCAAGCTTTTGGGCCAGGGACTTTGCTACTCTGGGTTTTTTTTTTGCTGAGTGGATAACAACAGGGATGAAGCAGAGTGAATACAAACCTTCTTCTCCACTCCTAGTATGATCCTAAATACCCATAGACCAGTAGCCTTTGATTTAGTCTTTCCATCTAGCATATACATCCTTAGATTAATACCAGGATTAAGTCTTGTATTGCAGATACTACCTCCCCCAATCCTCCTGAATACTTTGTTATGAATCAGACCAAAGTGTATGTGAGACCCTTATGTCAGGAGCACAGTCAATGCTCCAATTACCTTTATTTGTTTGATAAAAACAAACAAACAAACATTCTAAATGAAAGACTTGTGCTAGGTCATGAAAGAAGATGATACAGTGAATACAGAGGCTATTTCAGGACCTCTGAGAATTAATGTTGGCTTTAAGGGTAAGTATACCCATTCTGTTGTTTCCTCAAAGAATACCATATCTCACCAAAAGGTTAAGACAACTGCTCTAGGATTTGGCCACTGGAAAGTAAAAATGTGCAGGAGAATGAACCAGATAAGAAATCCTAGAAAGACAATGCACATCTTGTACTGGTATCGTACACTCTGTTCTCAGCTTATGGAAGCAAAATGAGACCTCATTAAAAGGTCAGCTTGGAAAGAGAGGAAAGAAGCCAGTTCTCAGGAGACATTTTTGTCAAATTTCCAAGAATCCAAATGCAGTTTGGTCTGAGAAAGGGCCCTATTCAATATAATAAACTTATAGAAAAGAAAAGATGGGTGAGAACTATGTCACTCTGTGTTTTTCTTGTCTCTGAAGCATGGTTGCTATGCCACTCTGCCAGAGTTTACTCTCTCAGCACCTCAGTGCATCTCTCCCAGCTATTTCTGTTCATCATTCAAGCCTCCACTTTTTCCTAATTGGATTATACTTCTGTTTTTCTTCCATTCAAATATTATCACTCATTTAGGAGAGATATCACTCTCCATTGTTTCCAAGATGTGGTCTTTGCACTAAAGAGTTCATACTTCAGACTGTGTTTTCATGGACGATGTCTAAGCAGGAGACAGGAGAGAGCTGACTCCACCCCTGGTTCCTCTCCACTGTCTCCAGGATTTGCTGAGAAGCAGAACTGTCATCTTTTTGAAGGGAACATTTAGCAACCAAGCAACCATCTCCTCTTACTGGGTGTTCTCCTGCTTGTAGAAGGGCCAATGACTGGGGGAGGAAGGAGCTGAGAAGTTCCACCACTTAGAGATCTGTTTTTAATCTCTGTATATAATGGACAAGAAGCAAAAGAAAGTTGTTAGCCCCTTCCTACCGTCTTGTGCATTTTGTAGAACTGGCAAAAGAGCATCTTTAAAGACCATGATCTGCAACTTTAATGCTAACCTTGTGGCACCAAAGAAAGTAGTTGCAGAGAACTGAAGGTAAATAAATGTTGTCTTCAACTTCTTTTAAAGACATTAATAAGCACAGATATCCAGCTTTCTATATATAAGAAGTGCTACTGTATTGAAATCTGTGAGACACTACCATTTATAATCACTGAGGATCACTTACTGATCCCTGCTGTTTTCTGAAACATATAATTGAGTTATGGGAGTGAAATACTGTCTCTGTTGAAGCAAAGGGGAATTTTGCCACTCATATCAATGGGTGTCCAAATTCATGTTTGGGGGCTCTGAACTGCTCTAACCCAAATCCAAATGAACGCGACTTGGATATGGAGAGTGAACTCACAAGGAAATAATAGCTGCGAAAAGAGTTTAGACTATTCAATCTAGTTACTAAGGAGAACCTATCATTTTAGGAGCTAATTCAGGTTTCAATATAATGTGTGTAAATCAGGAGGAATACTACAGTTGACAGTAGTCAACTACACAGTTGACAGACTACATTGACAATAGTCAATGGATAAGTCTGTAATCTGAGTCAAATCAAAGAAAAAATTGCAGACTGCAAATTTCTGCAATCAAGTTAAAACACAGTATCTTAGCATGTGAAGTATGTAAGCAAACATCGGGTTTTCTGGAGTGTTGAGGTAACTAGAAATGCAAATAGAAAAGCCTTTCAAAGGTCTTCAAACTCCTCAATCACACAGACCTGCTCAAGCAATGGGTCACGTATAATAAGAATTCGTTAGATATCACAAAAACACAGTGAGGTGGACAACATAAGCATTCCCATGCTCCTAAGAGTGTTCATCGTCTCTTATCCTCACTGCTTTCCAGTCAGCTGTGAGTCCAGAGTGGAAAAATGAGAGTAGAATATCATGGTCTGAGATCAGCACAGAGCCCATGGACTCAGAGGATTATTTTTAGTGGGAGTAAGAGAGAGATGCTATATATACCCTTGACTGAGAAAGGCAGTGAAAATAGGAATAAGACAGATCAATGGGAAAACTGAGAAGGAACAATCTGTTGAGACCTCAGCAGATAACACCAGCTGAGCCAGGGAAAAGGCTTAGTGACATAGGTCCTTTCAACCATCAAGCATCTTTGATCAGAAACCTGAATCAGTTTTAAAATGCCAGTTTCCTAATAGCAAGTTCAAATTACAAGGCAGAAGCAGAGTTCATGGAAAGACAAAACTCTTTTTAAAGGTTAAAGGAAAGAAGTGACAAGGCTTATTCTTTTCATGCCCTGTTAAAAATTATTCTGCTGAGGTTGAAAAACAGGAGTGAAATGTTAACTCTTTTCTTTTGCTTGCAGGAAGGAGACATTCAGCAGGAACCCAAAAGGTCAAGGCCTGGCAAAATGACTCTTGCAATATTGCCTTGTGCTTCCCCAGCGTTTTTCACCCACAAAACTGTATATATGCTGGGCTCCCTGCAGTGCTCTGGAGAGGTATGCAGAGCAGTTGGAGAGTCTGCCTTTTTGGCAGACCATAATCTGCAGCAGGGGCTGACTTTCATCAGTTTGCAATTAGATAGCAATATTAATGTTCGTATTAAAAAATCCACTCAAGAACACTGAAGATTTGTTACACACTCCCTTGAAAACTGTTGCTGGAGCTGATTTAGAGTGAGGTGGTGAAAAAAGATGAGGCCATAGTTGAGTGCAATAGATGAGTCCTAGCGAGGGTGAAATGAACAGAACTCTCTCTACAGCAGCTGTCATCAAGTCAGAATCAGGTCCAGACCCTTTTAAAAAAAAAATCATTCCTTTAATGTGGTTTTGAAGCTTTTGCTAGAAAGTGAAACAGGGTACACCCTAAGTGTTTGCTTACTGAAGGCTACCAGCCTGGAAGGCCATCCTTGCTGGTGTTCAGAGTACAGTCACTGCTGCTGACACAGATGAGCTCATCAAGTTGCTTTCTCAAGTTTTTGGAGTATGAGTTTATATCCCTCAGGTTACTACCCACACTGAGAAACAGGCATGGCTAAGCAGGTATCTGAGCAGAGTTTCCTTGCTCACACTGGTTGATTTTTTTTTGTGAGATCTCCTTCAAGGCTTGCTGATCTGCAGGAGCTGATGTTAATCTCACTGTCCCATTGCTCCCTGCATGGGTTCAAGCATCTTACACCACCCTGCATTACTGAAGGGATCCTTAAATTGTCCTTGCACAATAGAGGTATGCTAATATAATGAGTTTGTATCTGGGAAGCTGAGGTGGATTAAGGGCAGAAGCCCACCAGGAGGCGTAGACAAAATTCTTGGATACTTAAGAGCTGTAAGTGTAAAGCTCTAGCAGTAGTTGATGACTGAGAGACTTCATATGCCCACGACACCCAGCCGGGTTTATAGTGCCTTGCTTAATCTGGCTCTGATCTCCAACATCTGAGGATCTTGCACATCTTGGGAAAATCTGAGACATAGATCTTTGGTGTCATCTATTCTGCAGAAGCAGAACAGTGTCTGTCTCAGTCAGAACTAGACTATGCTGAAAATATAGCTTGGTTATTAGGGTCATTGCCCTGGATTCCAGTTTTGTCTATGTGGGTCATCAGCTCCACCACTGAATACCAAAATGCAACATACTGGGCATTTTCCAGGTTCTTCACATTCACGTGCAAGAGCACAGGGAGCTCAGAATGCCGGATGGCTTATTATGCCTACGTATGACTATCAGTAAGGATATATCTCACTCCCAGGTTGTTATTTGACAAAATATATTTTACCCAGGAAGCCAAAAGCATAAAAAAAATCCTCCAAGCTCCATAAAATCTGAACTCTGTGTTCTTAACTAGTGTTAAATAACTTAGTTAAAAAAACTTAAATAACTTAGACTGGTGTCTAAATCAGTATATCTTCAGTAACAAAAGGGTTGAGAATCTGGCCCCAAATCAGGGACTTTTGATTTTCTAAAATAGGAAATGGGAAATGACAAACCATGAGTTACAGATGTATGCAAATGATGTAATTAGTTATTTCTGTCAACAACTGAGAATTGACTGAGTATTATATCCAGAAAGTCTCAAATCTATTACTCCAAAAGTTTTTCCAAAACAAGATTGTTTTCATAGATACTATTGGAAATCCATGACCCTGCACGAAGAAAAGCAGTTGCCTGATAAAGGGAAGAGTGCTGCTTGCAAAGCCTGGCTGCACAGATCACGTGTTATTGCTACATAACGTCTCTAAGTTAAGAGACAGTGACCATATTGACACCCGGAAGAGATGAATCTCATCTTCTGAAGCCTCTAATTTTATTTCTTGTCCTCAAATCTGCAACTCCAACCTGCAGGATCCCAATCTCTGTCATTCCTCATTTGCATGAGTGTGTGGGTTTCTGCAGCACTTGCTGTAGCCAAGAGGATTTTACTGAGGAAATGGAAAATGCTGCTTTCTGGACACAGAGAGTGAATACTCCAGCTGGCACTGTTTTCTGAGGAGTACTAAAAATTTCCATCAGATTCAGAACAATGAATCCATCTCTTGGAAGCAAGGACCATATAAGTACTGAAAGTAGAACTTAGTTTGCATTAATGGATGCAGAGGAGCTGGTGGGGAAGGAATAAGGGCATCTTGATAAGGCCGTATCAGCTCAGAGGGTGGGATGGGGATGTTCCCTCTCATCATGGTAATAAGGATTCTTGAGGAGACTCCAGGAACGAGTTCTCCCTTGGGTTGCCTTGAAGACTATTAGGGTTGACTCCTAAATTGCAATGAGTGTTAAGTTCAGTCTGAAGTTTGGAAGAGCTGGCACCCGCTTTTCCACTAATACAGAGATTGTGCCAACTTGCTCTAAATACATTCCCTCAAGTCAGGCAATAGGAAAGCTGCAGAGTTACTCTATCTAACCCAGAGAAAAAGAGACCAGAATCAATTGTGTATTGCAGACAGACATCCTCCGTCACAGCTGTGGCAAGGCAGACAGGAGCCAAGCCAAAATATGCTAAAGCAAAGACAAGGAGTTTGACTGATAATGACTCTCTGACACCTCTCAGGAGGAAAAGGGTTACTTAAGTGCAAATCAGTCACTTTTCTGGGAGAGTGATTCAATCAAACTATACAAACAAAAGGCATGAAAAGCTGCTGCTGCTGAGTAGATACTGGTTTGCAATGACTGACCATTGCCAGGAAAGGATTTCCAGTGACTGGGTTCCTGATTCCATCTTCTGCAAGTTACCTTATTATGGCTGAGATAAATAAAAACCTTGTATATCCTCTGGCCTAACAGGTTATGGGAAACAGCATGTAACTCCATGATCCACAACCAAAATGGTCCACTATGTGGTCGATCATTCCTCTTCCTTCTTCTCTTTGGCAGAACCACAACATTTGAAAGCTCTCTGATTACCTGGTTGGTAAATACAATGCTTGTATTGCAAAGCATGTCAGTAAGGCCATGAACCTCCGTAAAGCTATTGGCTATTTGGCTTATTGTAAGGATTACTGGGTGAGATTTCTGAGTAACTCAGTCCTCAGAAGCTGAAGTGACTAATTTGTATTTGCTTGAAGCTGACAAAAACACTGCCCATTTTATAAGCTTTGTGGGCTGTGATGATTTCCATGAACTGAGTGGAATGAAAGAGGTAGGAATGAAAGGAATACTCATCCTATTTAATAACTACAACTGTCACTGGCAATAAGTAGGAAATCTCAATAATGAATTTCAGAAAAATATGAGGAAGATGTGCTTGAAAAAATAAGCCTGCCAGGAACATATAAATTGGGAATGTATGATTTCCATGGTTCCTCTTCTCCAGACTCCCACCATTTTAAACAAATGGGAAAGTTTTCACTCAGCAAGGGAAAAGACAAGAGAGAAAACCTTGACTGGAAGCAACAGAGATGGTATAAAAGTTGTATGACAACAGGAAACTGTTTGGATAGTAAAAGTGCTCCCCTCTGTGCAAGATCTTTGCAGTTTTCTCTTGAATTCCTATGACTCATTGCAAGTTTTATACAAGAATATTTAGGACAAGGCTGACAGAAGCTGTCTAGCTGGGTGGTGGGAGAAAACTACAGCTGAATTAGTGATTTTTATAGCAGCCCTTAACATTGGTATAATCTTGCTATGGAAAGATTCAGCTTCTCAAGACTTCAATTTCCCACATGGGACATGCTGAAAAACTGCTACAAAATTTTCATCAGTTATCTTTAAAAAAATGTGACATTGTTGTCTCAATTAAAATTTAGATAATCTCCCTTGACTTGGCCTCACATCCTGACTACCTACATTTATCATAGGTACTTCTTGAACGGAGAGAAACATTGTTTTTTTCTCAGACATCTCAGGAGGACTGCAGTCACCCCAGATTTATGTATTTTAACATTAAAAGGTCAATTTCACTTGGCTATTTAAATCATCTACCTCATCTTGCTCCTGGTGGTATTTTGCAGTCAGGTCACAGAAATGTTCTGTGTATTTGATCCAACGGAAGATTCTGTAAACGGAGAAAAAAAAAAAGGAAAAGTTACAACTGGAGAAGGGTAAATCTCAAACCATATTTATTTACATCTTCTTTAAGCTTATATTGTCCTTCTCCCTAAGTATGAGAGCTGATAGCCTGAAAGACTGAAGATAGGATGATAGTGTCACCATCATCTCCTCTTCACAGAAATCATGAGTGCAGCCTGGGAAGTGTGCTTGCTCAGAAACCTAATGAAGTTGTTGAAAGCTACCCAAACAAGCACAGAACACACTTGTTTGTCAAGTCCTGGAAAGACACCAGAGGAGGGGGGAAGACAGAAAAAAGGAGGAGAATAGATGTTTGTAGGAAAAATAAAAATAATTGTCTTCTTGCGAGGAGTGAGAGGCAGTTCCCATCTACATAATAATTCAACATTAACTTGGTGCCAAAGGGGGACGTGCGCTGCTCCCTGATGTGCAACGCTGCTGTTGTAGTGGAGAAGACCTGCCCTCTGCCTTTAGTCCTGCTGCCCTGCAAAGAAATGCAGCCAAATGTGTTTCAGAGAGGATCTTGACAGCAGACGGTTGGCAAGGCAGCATGTGTGCTCTAAGGATATATTCCAGAAGGGACAAACCCCTATCTTGTAAAGAGGAAAGGAAATGAAAAAGGTGTGATACATCTTCTATCATTTATATATGTCTAGAACTCCAACATCTAGTCTAAGAGTGTCATCCAAGGTCCCTTGGAAAGGAGAAAGGTGAGGGTTATCCAAGGGATGGCTCCAAATCATTTGCTCTAAAGATGATATTTCAGAATTAAATTGTTTTCTGGAGGTGTCTTTTTCTCCCCACTGTTTTTCACAATTTCAGACATTAGATACATTGGAGCTTTTTGAGATTTGAGAAACTTTTGTGGGATCATTCTTATGCACAGGGCTTGATTTAAACCGTGTCATCGTTAGCTAATGTACAGTGCATGCATTCACCCCATCAATTTCAGACGCTGCTGGCTTATCACGATGTTTGATGGGTCCTGACCTGAAAAGGTTAGTGGTCTCTTTGAGACATCGTAGTATTTGTAGAGACAGAGTTAGGCACTCAATAAGGAGTCTGCATACCTCACAGAAACAGTCAAAGCTGTTTTACTGGACCTGGGAGAAAACTGCAACCAGCCTCTTCAGTAGTCATCTTAGACTTGTAGATGACCAGAGATTTTCCCTCAAACCAAGACAAAGTAACAGCAATGTGAAAGTGACCAGTGAGCATTGAGATGATGTAAGTTGCCAGGAGAATCTCCTGCTAGATCAGTAAAAATATAAAATAGAATGTCAAAATCTCTAACGTCATTAATTACTAGTGTAGAATTTGCAGCTCCAATATCAAACATTCCCAGACTCTTCTCAAATATGCACAAAAGCAAGTGGAGAGATAAAAAGAACCTAAAAAAAATGTCCATTTAGTACTGTTGCATACATATGCCTTAAAAAATCTTGAATCGTAATTTAATGGAAAATTTCTATGAAAAGATGGATATTAGTTTCCCCATTTAAAATGGTTCTTATTACTGCACTTTAGACTCCTGCTTTTGTAGTCACAGGCTTCAACTGTTTCTCCCTTCCTTGCACTATATTTTTGTAAACTTACATTAATCTTGCAATACAAAGAGATATTCCTATGTACACAGACAGTAAGATAACCTTGGAAATATCATTAATTTGCTTAAATGAATTAAAAGAAAAAAATTGCAACCCAATTTTCAGTGTCTGAAAGGGTGAAAGAGCATTTCAGGAGAAAAATGCGAACTGTCATACTGTGTTGGAAAGTAAGGTCTACAAGGCAGTTTCAAAACAGACTGGAGTTCCAAGCCTTAATTTAAAAAAAACAAACCTGCTATTTCATAAACACTAAAAAAAACAAAAGCTAAAATAGTTATATGTGATAATTTGCCTTGCACTTGCCTGAGGCCAAATGTGGGCATGTTGCTATATACCACATATCAGCTGATATGCAATAAATTCAGTTAATTAAGCTCTCTGTCACTAAAGGTAAGTCAGCTTTCACAAACCCATTTTCTCTGTGGTCCAGGAGTAAAAAACAAGTGAAGCCTGCATAACAGCTTCTGTATAAGGGAAAACTAAATAGGGTAAGTGTGTCTTTCAGGTTAAAAAAAAATACGGAAGAGGAAACTTTGAGTATTAAATCTAGAATTTTAGATTAGGAGTGAAATGGAAGGGTAATGCTGGTCTGCCCACAAGCACCTACAAGCATGTAGATAACCTGCAAAATTTCTTGTAGAATATGAGAAGTCTGTGGATTCCAAAATCTGAGAGACCCCTGGAAGGGAAATTCTTTGAGAATTATTAAATTGAAAGATAAAGATTTTGTTTGAAATTCATGAATCACCAAATGCTGGGGTAGGATTCCTGGAAGAAAAACCAAGTTTACCTCGTTTCTGTACCTTTATCTAAGCGTCTATCAAAGGTCACCGTTGGCAAGGGACTTAATTGATTGTTTGTGAATAGTTAAGTACATTTACAGGAGTATAAACCAAAGTGGTGGGTGATTTGTATGGAATCAACCATCAACAGAAAGAGGGTACCAACTCGACATGAGAGACTATCTCAAAACCCTACAGCTGTCTCCAGGGAGAGCAGCAGTCAAAACCGGAGTTGGAGAGATGCGAAGAACCTGCCTTTCAGCGAGGTGGCTGGCTGGGCAGACACAGCAGCTCAGCACAAATGATCCAAGAAATTTTTCTGAACGCGCCAGAGCAATGAGTGAGCAGAGCTCAAGTTTCTGCTGCATACTTGGAGTTTCCCACTTGGTGCGAAGATCTGGAATTCAAGCTGGAACAAAATTCCTTCATCTAGTACACACTCCAATGGCGTTACATCAAAACCTTGATCAACACATGCTGTACGTAGCTAGAGCAACACTCAGCTTACAAAGAGCATTACTCTGCTGAGCTTACACAATAATGAGAAGACCCTTGCTATTTTCTGTTATGCATTCAGGTAACCTCTGTACTTATGGTGAAGAGTTGTCTCTTGAGTCTTGCAGCTAGTGAGAGCATTAGGTGTCCAGGGTGAGGACACAGTTGCCCATGCTATTTGTATTGGGAGAATGAGGAAGAGAATTTTATTGTTTGGCTGTAGAAGTGGAAAGTTCTTCCAGATGTCAGCATGCCCTTTACAGTGCTTCCCAAGGTGTGTGTCTGTAAACTGGCGTTGTTGGGGATTTGGTTGGAAGCTCTCCATTGACAGCTATTGCTCAGTGTTTAATGCGGTAACATTTATACTCCCAGTAGCTATCTCTGTCTTCTCATTGTAAGAAGGAAATTGGTTTTCTGACTACTGTACTGAATAGACACTGAATTATTTAGGGAAGCATCTCACTCCTTTTTTCCTTTCTTCTCTTACCAAGTTTAAGCCACAAACTTCAAGTTCTTATTTCTCATATGCCACCTCTTCCAAGAAGACACCACTGAACACCCAAAGGTGGCCTTGTGCCAATTCCCAGCAGCCCATCATGGTTGTTTTCAAGAAGTTATTGTGGCTGAGGTACTTCTGAGAGATTCAATGCTTGTTTTGTGCTGAACCTTGTGAGTTAACATCTCACAAAAATGAGCATGGGAGTTCAGACCAGAAGTTCCTCTCTGAAGATCTTGCTCTTCATCAGCAATAGAGAAGGGGAGAAAAACAGGATGTGCTGAACACAGCAGGACGTGCCACTATCCCTGTTCATTCTTCTCCTCTGGAAAGTACTGTGGGAAAGGAACCACTGCCAGTACCTCCTCTGCCACCATCCATTCCTGAGAAGGTTTTGGAGCAAACTCTCCTTTAAGCCATTTCCAGCCACTTGAGCAGCAAGGAAGTAACTGGGAACAAGACAACATGAGTTTAATAAGGGAAAATCCATGTCAGATCAGCCTGATGGATTTTGATGAAGCCGCACGGGTAAGGGATCCCAGATCTACTGCATACTGTGGGAAAACTTCCTTTCCTGCCCTAGCACCTGCTAAATTGATCTTTGAATTGTATGAGAAAATAAAAGTCATTCCCCAGTCCTCTTCATTAGATTATTCATGATTCTGTAGGACTCTGTCCAGTCCTTGAATTAATCTTTTTTTCCAGGATTAGAACACCTAGACAATGTAATTACATTTTGCATGGAAGTCAATCCATGTCTTTAAATGTCCTCATTGCCCTTCTTGGTACCTTTCTATTATTAATATATCATTATTGTATACTGAGTGGCAGAATGGTTCATTGTATTCAGAGTCTGGGAGAATCATAAATTTATACAGTGTCCCAATGACCTACTTTTCTTTCTATTTCTTTCCTAATGATTATTAGCATTTGATTTAGCATTTTTTGATGACTTTTGATTTGTTGATCTCTGAGCTGATGTTTTCATGGAACTGTTGCTGTTCTTGAGTTCTCATTTGAGTCGTAATGGTTTGATGAGACCTCACCAGGTTTGTTTTCAGGCATCCACCTTTCCATTCTTCTCCCCCTTCACATTTATCCACAGAGAATTTATTCTGTTATTTGATTTCTGACTCAGTCTTGTGAACTGTTTTTCTAGTTCTTCACAATTGGTCTTTGTCCTTATTGCTCTGGAATAGTTTTATATCAGCAGCAAATTTTGTTAGCCTACTAACTTTTGTTGGTGCTTTTTCTAGGTCACTAATGAATGTGTTCAGCAGCAGTTTCCTACAGAATCCTGTTCCTTACCTCCTTCCATTATGAAAGCGACTCGTTTACTCCCACCATTCAGTTCTGACCTTTTAACCATACCAGGACCATCCCTCCTGGCACTCTTGCATAGTTCCTCTTTTCAGGTATAATAGCAGAACTATCCTCAAAAACATCTGAAGTGGCTCCTGTTGCCCTTTAGAGTAGCTCATTAGGTTGTGTATTTTGGTGGGTAGAAAAAAGGGTTCTTATTCTTGCTAAACTTATTAAACTCCTGAGGAAATCTTTAACAAAGCAACTTCTTGTGGTTTTTGGAAGCAGTTTGTGGTTTAGAGTTGGATTTTGCCATGTTATTCTCTTGCCTCACTTTGTGCCTTGAAAGTTTCTTACACTAAAATTGTATGTATCCAGAGAAATTTTCACCAATATAGCAATGACCAGCCACCGACACTGTCAAAGCATGTCCAGGCCCAGACTCATCTTAGATCAAATATGTCTAGATTTTAACTTTAATATTTCTAAACATCCTTGCTATGGCTCCATCCAAATAAAGTACTTGTAGTCAGTTGCTTTCGCTTTTTCTCTGCATGGAGATTTCTGAGTGTACCAAGCAGACTGAACTTTTCACAAGAAAACTGCCAAACCCTCATGCAGTCTGTCCTTTAATGACTAGATAAGTAACACGTCTGATCCATAATCTCCTCCTGCTCGTTATTCTCTGGCAGCAGCATATAAAATGAATATCTCAATAAGCTCCTGGAGGGTTGGCATCGTCTCCATCGACTGGCTCTGGGCCTGATGCTCCAGCTCATTGTCATTATGGACAGCTGGAGTAACAACAGAGCGCACTCACTGAATGAGAGGGAGCACTGTCATCCTAAAAGCACTTCCCAACAGCAGAGTGACTGTCTGACACAGTACTTACTTGTGAGACACTAGAAGATCTGATTATTGCCATACAATACCTGAAGGGCAGTAATTACCAAGGAAGGATCACTATAGGCAACATATTTTTCTGGGATAAAAGCATTTCATAAAAGTAGGCGAACAGATGGGATGGGATGAAATGGTGGCCTAGAATGAGCAGTGAAGATTTTACAGGTATCGCATCTACATGAAACAGAGCTGAGCTTGGCAATAAAGACATTTTGCCCACCTTTGTGAAACAGCCAGTGCTCAAGAGAATACGGCAGCTGTGTGAGATTACAAAGAAAAATTACATTGTGTTTCAGTTCAGAAATCAATAAATAATATTGACTAAAATATTAAGGAGGATATTTATAAAATATATAAAGTATTTTTGTGTTATCTGATTAAGATTTGGCACTACATTAATTATGTATGAGATTCAAAAGGTAGAGTTAGCCTTGACTCATTCTGGTGGCATGAATCAAATGATCAAATGTGTCTGTGAGCTTTTCTAAACACACAGTCATTCCACAACTTCCATATTTATGTTATTAAATAACAGTTGTAGCAACACTGGTTGAAAAGGAACACTGAAGATCTCAAATTACTCTTTATGCAGATATTCCAAGATCCTGTCAATAAATTATATGCATATTTCTTAGTTACATAGAGAATGCAAGATAGCAGTCATAAGACCAGCTTTTGTTTTTCATAGAAATAGAAGACTGTCCTAAGGAGACTCAACCTGGACTGTTATAGAACTCCTCATCAATAATGCATCTGCGCACACTCCCTGTTTCAAGGAAAGAACACTATGTACTTTTGGCTCAACCTAGAAGTTGTTATATATCACAGGAGTGTCAAAACTATGGTTATAATTACAACAGTTAATTAGGACACAGTCATTAGAGGAGGTACAGAACTCCTCAGAAAGTGACAGTGCATATTCTTTTTTTCAGGATGCTGTGTGTGGGTTCAGGAGCTATCAGGGTCATTAGATGCAGCCAGCACACCCCCATGGAAATCAAGACATTAGTCTAGATTCAACATGAGTAACTAACAGCTCTGGAAATCAAATGGATTGAGGTCCCTTTTATTGGCATTCAACCAAAGTCAATGGAGCTGCTCCAATTAATACTGGTTGGTCTGAGGCTCCCATCCACTGAGCATATCCAGTATATATCCATAAACACTGAAAGTACCATCTTTTTAGTGCTTTAACAGTCTTCCTGAACTGTGAGAGGGCAATAGTAAAGTAGATAACTGTGGAGAATTGCCAAAACATCCTATGATAGTAACCATTGTATTTTAGGTCAAGGACTGTCTTTTTACCACAGAGCCTAGAAGGATGTCTTGTAGTACCTCTTGTATTTGCAGGAACTTCAAGACAAGATCCAGCACTTCCAGAAAACAAAAGCAGCCACAGGAGAACAGTTTCGATGACTATACTGTGTTGAAACATCAGAAATTCCCAGATCTGAAATAACCATGCTGCAGGTGTTATAAGCACAGGATCAAGGATGAAGCTGAGGAATGAAACATCAATAGCATAGGATCATATTATTATGGAGTCAAACATTAAGACTAAACAATTAGAGAGAAATCTGTTCAGGCAAGACAGTCCTACCATTCACTATGCATTATTTGGAATCTAAATCTTTCCTGTTTCTTTTAATCTCTAGCAAAAAGGATAGAAAGGACAGGGATAGAAAATGGAATTCATTTCCTCTTCAGAAGAAGCAAGCAAAGGAAATATCTCCACAATATTTTCTTGTAGTTTTTTTCTGTATAATTCTATAACCCAAAAAAGTTTGAAAAGTGGCAGTGTGTACTGAAGTTTAAATTGAAAGATACATACATATATATGCATATACATATATATGTCTGTGCATCACCACAAAGAACATATTGGAAAACAATGATCTTCTGCAGGACCATTTTCTTAGCTGAAAACTGAAGCTCTGCCTAACAATAATAATAATAAAATATAATGAAAAATATGTCACCAGACTTAATGCACAGGTAATGCAGCCAGGAGATTGTCAGAAAAAAAATATAAAGTCATAATTACAGAATTTCTTGGACTTTTCACCAAAGCCTGGAGGGGTTAATTGAAGAAGATAATAAAATCACCCTGTATAGGGATTTTTACTTCAAAATATTCCTTATGGAGGTTATGTTGCTTCCATTCACTCTCAGCAACTACACCATTTGCACTCAGATTGTCATCTTTGTCCACCAGTCTAATGATCATTCATATTTCCCACTTCCTTGTTCAAATCTGGAGTGCTAATATCTGTGGTGTAAAGGCTTTTTTGGTAAAAATCTAGATGTAGAAGCATTTCTTGGAGCTGCTAATTTTCTTGCATCATCTGTCTTTGATATCTTTGCAGCTGCTAATTTGTGGGAAAGGTCTTGTCCACTTCCTCAGCTCACTCATACTTCAATTTGTTGTCATCTCTAATCTTACTGTCCCTTCTAGTGAATTTTCTCTAGTTTAATAAAGATTCTTCAGGAATTTTGCATCACAGATAGCATTACAGATTCTGCAATTACTCATGTGGAAAGATCCATTATGACTCCTGGAATAAATATTGGTTTTTTTTAACATAAATTTTCATGTTCCTAGGATTCTTATTCATTGGTACCATCCAAAGTAATGCTTCTACAGGATCAGTGCAGCAAGACTATGCTGTCCCTCTTTTCCTTGTCATGTCTAGCACACAATATTTCAACAAACTGTAGTCACAGAATTTTCTCTAAAGGCATCAGATTTCAGGGGTAGTAAATGAGCCGAGCCTGAATCTCAGGTAAAGGTTTTAAAGCATAAGAAAAGCTTCTGCAGGTTAGGATGATTCATGAGCTCCCTGTTGGTGACAGATATACTAACAAGTAGTTAGTATATCTACTATCTGTACCTCTCTTTTCTTCATGGGATTGTCTACTGGAATTGACCTGGAAATGGGGAATGATGAGAGATGCTAGTATTTTCCTCTTGTATTTGAAAAGTTTGATAGGCATAAGTTAATAGCCACTGGGGCCTCAAATGAAGATATATCCTTGGCTACACCTGTGTCCTTCATGAGCAAAGTACTTTCCATAGACTTTTCTGGGCTGTCTTGTGGTTTCAGAGTTTCTGCACAATGCTTAAGGATCCCTAGCCAGCAACATTCATGGCTTTACCTATGCCCAGGCTGCCCAGGTGTCACAAGCAAGCACCTATGCCTGCAGTAAGGTGCTGAGTACTTGCAGCAGTGCAGCTTTCAGAAAGCTGTTTCCTCCTCTCATCTTTGGAGTGTGCAATGTGGATTCTATCAAATTTGTGCAAAATTCATATAACCTCTGTCCTTTCTTAGGATCATCTTGACCACAGTAGGTTTGTACTTATTTTTCTGTCCTTTCCAACGCCATTAGTACTTTGTACCAGGATTTACTCCAGCATGACTCAGAATCTAGGGAAGCCATTAGATGGTCCTTCTTCAGGTTGTTGGGTCTGCAAGCACAACTGTGCATTTGACTTGAAATGCATCAGCAAGTCTTTTCTAAGTCCTTGACCAGCCAGCCATCTCTCTGCAGTGAATCCACTTCACACCTCATTTGTGCTTTCAGTGTGCAGTCAGTAAACCTCTTCACTAGCTGGGCATGAATGGAGTAATTTATTTTTTTTAAATTGTTGATATTTGTAGTAGGGAATAGCAGGGGCTTTACGGTGAAGACATACGCTTCCATTTTAGATGAGCAGATTGTTTCAATTTACAGATGTTAACCTGCAACTTGTTGAAGAGAGTGGGCACCATTATGACCAGTAAGACTTGATCATTTCTAGCAGCAGTGAAAATTTTTTTAGACAGATGTCTTAAAGCTGCAGAAATAAGTCTCATCAATGAGGAACATTGGCTTTAAATAAGGGATGCATACATATTATCTCAAAGGTCAATATACTTTATTAGTCTTGTCAGTTATATTGTTAGAAGTATAAAAAAAAGGACTATGTGCACCTGAGTGCTTCAGCTGTATGTAAAATTCTTGATGAAGCCAGTTGGTCTACTAGAATACACAAGTTTACATCAATGTAGAGTATTGCAGATAATAGCTGCATTTTTTACATAGAGCTTGTCTTCCTTTTGATGCATAAATTGATATATTGCCTTTGAAAGAGGTACACAAGTTCACAGTGATGCCATTTCTCCCACTTTTTCTGCCTTACATGGATTATCTAGGAAAAGGACAGAAATCAGAATAAGCACTGTTGAACCAGACTATATCCACATGCCTGGACCGTCAGCTTCAGCATTCAGGTGCAGTTCTCTTTAAGAGCTGATTAATTTTAGAAACATGGCCAAGTATGTGAAACACTACTAACACTTCAAATTTGATATGACCAGTCAAAATGCTAAGAAAGCAATGAAACATCAAGGGTACTAGAAATCCTATTTTGCAGTTAATGAACTTTTGTTTCTGTTCATTGCATATATCCTATAGAGCTTTTTGTTTTAGTGGCAAAAGCACTGCTGACATCAGAAGAGGTAGATCAACCCCCTGAAACCAATTTCTCACCTTCCTCCCACCAACAGTCCTGCTGCTAAAGAATAAGGAGTAGAAGGTCAAATAGCTCTAGGTGTTCAAATAACTTCCCCAAATCCTTATTGCACCATTAAAATAGGGTGGCCATTAACATTTATGAAAAAACATGGATCTGTACCCTTTGCTGGGAAAAGCTATGGTCTTGTTCCAAAAATAAAGATGAAAAAGGCCAAAGCTATTATTCACAGGTAGGATTCATTCAGTCTTGTGATGTAGACTTTCAACAGCAGAGGAAACTCTATCAGGCACCTGGAATATATTGTCCCCAGGGACTCTGAGATAAGAAAGCACATTTTTAGCTTCACATTCAGACTTGGTGTGATTTGAAGTGTGATAACATTTCTCCAGCTTGCTGTAAGAATCATTCATTCATTATTTAGCCATATCTTCAAGCCCCCTTAATCAAGGGATCTTTTCCTCTCTGTCAGGCAGCTGTTGTGTTGTATGTTCTCAATTTCTTTACATTTCTGCCTTCAGTACTGTTATCTCTACCTTAGACTACCCAAGTGTTCAAACACGGTGTCCTTATTTTACCTTTGTAAGAAGAGACAGGGTGAAAAACAATTATGTGGTGGGTGTTTAATTTGTTTCTGGAAGCTATTTCTTGCTTCAAGTCTGGGCTTACCCTTTACTAGAATGTTAAAAAAAAAAAGAAAAAAAAGGGGCAAAACAAGAGGGAAGCTGCCATCTTTCAACACTTGCTGTAAAACCCTTTACTTCACTCTTTTCCCTGCCTTTACAGTACAGTTATTAATGATGTTCCTAATTGTTTTCATCATTTTCACCCCTCCAAATCTCACTTGACGCTACTCCTATGATTTGAAAAGAATGAAGCACTTTATTTGTACTGAGGTGAGAGTGGCATGAATTATGGAATTGTCACTTCAAAAGCCTTTTGTGACATTGTCAACATGTTTTCAGAGGCCATTTCAATATCATTCCAAATTATCTTAACTGAAAAAATATATTCATCCTGATAGCAAGTTTCATTCCTTCTTACAAGAAGATAAATTCAGATTTTTTTCTTGAAGTTTCCTTCTGGGGCCTCCCCCTGACACCTACAAGGGTATCAAAGCCTTCATAACCCTCCAAGAACCACTCAGCTGCAGAAAAAGGAGTGGGATGGCTTGCAGGAGCTGCAGGTTGAGGTAATTATACACTTGACTGCTCAGTCCTGACACATGATGTTGCATTGTCCTTGTAAAATAGACTGAAGTTCACAGTTATGTGCATTTAGAGGTAGTAAACAAAGCATCTACATCAATGTTTCAAACAAAATACTGTTCACACCCTGCAAATCATTAAGGTATTTATGTGTAGTGTTGCAAAGTTTAACTCCAGAAGAAAGAACTTTGAGGAGGATCGGTCTTTTTCCCACATTCAAGGCAAACCACAGAATCACAGAATGGTTGAGTTTGGAAGGGATGTCTGGAGGTCATCTGATCAAACCTTTTGCTCAAGCAAGGCCACCTCGAGCCAGTTGCCCAGGTTCATGTCTAGTTGTTTTTTAGTAGCTTTAAGGAGGGAGACTCCACAACCTTCCTGGGCAAGTCATACCAGTGCTTGGTCACCCTCACAGTAAAAAAGTGTTTCCTTATAGTCAGACAGAACAACCTGAATTTCAGTTTGTGCCCATTGCTAACGGCAATGGACAAATTAATCAGAAAAGTTTATGGAATCAGGCCTGAAAATATGACTTTGAATATACATGTAGTACTCTTCAGTATGCCAAATTTAACATTAAATTTCTTTGCCTTAGCCTGCAAACTCTGGACAGTGTATAAAATTTAGGCTTACAGAAAGACAAAATAAAAAAATAATGTTTTGATAATTTTGTGTTTACAACTATTTTATTTAACAGAACTTTGCTTTGTCGTGTAAACTGAGACTACATTTATCGTGAGCTCTGTAGAAGCAAAGAAACAATTTACATCTTTATGTTTTCTAATTTCATATCATTGTCAGCTTATTAGAAGACAATATTTACTTAGAATGGATAGTTTTTACATTCGCTTATTATTCAATGTGTACCTGTCATTACTCATAGTTGAGGATCTTTGGGTCAAACAGGGCCCTCAAACACTCATTGTTTAAGAATATGGTGGTAAGAACAATTGAACAATCCCATTTAGAAGATAATGAACAATTGCTGCATATATTTCTCGACATACGGTTACTCTCATTATGAGGTCTATCTACTACATTATCTGAACATGCCATACAAGGACTTATCTTTATGCCCGTTGATGTGGAGCCATTTCACTGCATGGAGTGTATCCAAAAAAGTAAATTTTTCCGCAGTTTACACCAAGATCAATCATTTCTGTACATCCTCCCATCCACTACACAGTTTTCACATCACCACATCAGCCCTTTTCTCAACAATCCTATGCATGGAGTGACAATTGTTTCCAGTGGTGTCAAGGCCTTCTCTAAGACATTGATTTTGAAGCAAGGACCACCATGCTGAAGCTATAGTCCACATTTTATCCTTTGAGAAACCTCTGGTACACTTGGAAACTGCCTTAGAGAACAACGACCCAGTGAAAAATGTGATAGATATACAACGGCCAAATGGCGATGGAAAAATGTTAATGACATAGATTTCCTGTCCACATTTAAACATAGTTCTGCCACAAGATGGTCTATTTAATTAAAAGCATACTAAAAAAGTTCTCAAAACTGCCTTACTCTAGAAAAGTTGAGAAGCATGTGTAAGATTCACATTTCCTGTTTGTTGCTATCAGTGTATTGAACTATGCAGTTTCCCTCCAGACTTGGATCAGAGGCCACGAGCTAAGATGTCTGATTGCACAAACTTTTTTGGTCACAGTTCACAACCAACCCTACTGGAGAGATCCCAAATGCCCTCAGAAAAATCTACTTCCAGTTTCCTATAATTTTATTTAAAGCATCCTGCCTGTGAACGTCTTGTCAGTTTAAAAAAAGCTCATGCAATGACCCGAAGTCCTGATCACCCCTTGGCTGGTAATTGGCCTCAAATCAACTTGGTTTTGCCTCAATCATTTGTCAGTGGCTCAATTAATTGTACATTCCACTCTTGCTAGGCAACAGCAAGAAAAACTGAGCAAGAATATTGAATTGTCATGAGGTCTCTGGCACCATTCCTTCTCAGTGAAAGCATTTTATATTGCCAACTTCTATAACATGATAGTTTACCTGAAGAGAGAGTATTGGCTCCGTCTGGCATCTGTATTCCCTCTTTCCTCCACAAATCCTTGCCTCACTCCCTCCCTTGCCACAGTGATCATTCTGGGAATAAGCCATGTGACTCTACAGGGCTTGTACCCAGTAGCTTCAGTCATTGGAGAGCATGAAGAAGAATTTTGCTTCTTAATTATACTATTGTAAGAGGTAGATGGGAAAAGAAATTGGAAAAATCCTGCTTTTAGACTTAAATCCTCAAGCACTGGTAAGAAGTGAGCAGTTTAAGGTTTTTTTGTAGGCCTGTAATGCATGGAATCACAGAAATATTAGTTGGAAGAAGCTTCTGGAGGTCTCTAGTCCCAGGCAAAGTTTCTCAAGGAGCACAAATGCACACTGGTAGTGTCAGGAGGTTGCTGGCATTTTGTTTGCTGTTGCTTTAGGACTATTTATGGCAAAATTGAATCAATATAGTAAAGGCTTTCTTTCCAAGACAACAAACAAGGTCTGTGCTCGGTGAGGTAGGTGCATGCCTTTTATAGAGAGCTACAGGAAACCTGAAGCGTAGAGCATGTTACTGTCCCTGATGGTCAGATTTTCACTCCGTCTTTTTTTCTTTCAGCAGAGGTAGTGATACCTAGCACAAAATACTTAGCACAAAATACCTAGCACAGTGAGGCCACTCACTGAATGTTTTGGTCTCACAACGGGCAGTGCGCCGTCGTGCCATTTACACCATGTGGAGAACTTGGCCTGTAAGCCCTGCAGGCATGGGAAGGCATAGGCATTACCCAGGGCTGAAGTATATGTAAGAAGGCAATGAAACAAGGTGTCTATAGGGTGTTCATGGCCCATCACAAAGCAGGAAGGGCATGGACTCTGTAAAAAGTCTTTTATACACTAGAATGTGCTTTACCGAATTTCAGATGACCCCAAATCACCCAAAACAAATACACTGGCTATCCGACTTAATTCAACACTAACTGCTTCAAGGTATCTTTCTAGTCTCTCCTTCCATTTAAACAGATCACAACTGTCCAAAAAAAGAGTTTCTGAGGATCTCTGTGCTGAGGGGTCATTGGAATGAGCTTGATAATGATCAAAGAAATGTGGCTTTCAGGAATAATCTTGGCATAAATATTGCACTACTCTTTCAGTAGCCTATAGGCCAAAATCAAAGCTGCCTAATTTCATCCTTCCAAGCCACCAAGCCATACCTTCAAATGCCTTCCCAAGACTGCCCTGATTTTTCTGGTCTGTAATTTAATTAGGAACCTATCTGAGGAAGCTGTGAAGGATTGTACCTCATAGCTGGATGTGATCCATCTGTTAGATGGAAAACTAATAGCTCTGGGACTTCTTATGATTCTGTAATTCTCCAGCATTGAACTAAAAAACCTCCAATCCAGCCACTGATTCCAGGTTCCAAATTGATGCTAAAAAAAGGCTGCAAAATTTTTACAAAGTCAGAAGAGAGTTTGGAATATTGCAGTTCCTGGTTTTCAACATGAGAATCAAGAGTGCAAAGTGTACAACACTTCCAAGAAAACAGATCTTAGTATATAAAACTCCCCAAATCAGTTGCATTTTCTTGTCTTCCTCAGTCTTGTCTGTAAAAGTATTACTCTGAGTTCTATGTATTATATTTTTTGTAATCTTCTAGACACAAAAGAGATAAAGAATTCATTTCATATCTCTTACTATGCTACATGACATACTATCATTGCATCTTGTCGCACTAGCAGTGCAAGTATCTTTGTGAAATGCTTATATCCTCACTTTGTTTTTTCCTACCAATCAAACCTCACTTGCACTTACAGTTACTCTCAAAGTAGGAAAGTGCCTTGCAAATAACGTGAGATTCTCTCCACATTATCTATGTTCACAACTAGTGCAACAGTGAGGACTTATAAGTCTGACATACCTGTGATTAATTTGACACACTTAAAAATGAAATATAAATTCCACTGAGCATGACTCAGGGAATTAACAGAAAGAAGTAACTTGTCATATAGGAAAACTTTAACAATTCTGAGCATCATATTCTTCCCAAAGTTATATAGAATTACTTCAGATTCGCTCTATCATTTTTAAGATGTTTACTCCAAATTTATACTCACACATTTGGGTTCTAACCTGGCCCAATATTTTTATATACTGCCTCCTCAAATTTCTTTCAATTTTTTTATAGCCCTTTTCTGCAAGCTTATCTCCATTCTTTCTGGGCAAAAATTAGTTGCCGATAAAAGTAAAACTTCTAGTCATCCATGCAGCAGCTCTTATTCTTTGGCTTGACTAATCCTGAAGGTCATTCATGATATTTTGAACAGTAAAGTGCTCATTTTTAGAAACAGTCCCAATAAAAATCCTTTTTTCTCAGAAACCAAGAGCAAATGAAAACTTAATCAAGTAGCATGGTTTTCTTTTTAATGGCAAACTTACATCTTTGGAAAAATACTCAGCAGAAAGTTATTCTCTTTTATCATGAGGAAAAGATGACATCTCCCATGGAGAATAACTACAAGTGTCCCAGCAAGGTGTCCTTACTTTGGTTTTTCTGTGACCATGAGATATAATAAAAAAAAATATTTTATACATATGAAGGGAAATTACAGTAGGGGCAGAGAAATTAGGTATAGAGAAATTTCTGCTCCTAGTCCCAGTTAAACTTTGACCTGGATTAATTGCTGAATTTCTTGCATTGACCTAGAAACTTGTTAAAATGCTGAGCAAAAACTTCTTTCAAAAAACTTACATGTAGTTGAGCTACATGAATGGTCCCTTCTCAGCCATCACTAGCCCACAACGATACTGAGCAAGCAGTATGCTGGAAACAAATCATACTGTCTTCCCTGTCAGCCTGATGAAATAAGTCCTGTTAGCTACAGCTGTAAGCAATGAAAGTCTCACTGGCAACTTTTTGCTATTCAGCCATGCATTAGAGACTGTTAATCTATGAACACCAGACCTAAAGCAGCAAGAGGCACACATGGATTATTTTTTCTACCAGGTCTACACGCATCTGTTTAGACATGCTCCCAGGAATGGAGAACTGCTTTTTGGCATGTATAAAACCAAACACTACCGGCAAACTGATTAGAGAATATATTAAATGTCATACACCAATTTCTGTATTAAAAATCTGCAATACAGGGTACAATTTTTCCCGCCTCATCTGAAAAGGGTTGTGTAAAATCCTAATTGAGGAGAGTAACCTAGAATTGAAGAAACTCCCCAATAAGACCTTTTCCCTGTAACTGATCTGAATAAAAGGAAGCAAAGCAGAAGCAGAGGGCTGACCTAGTCAGATTGCACACTTTCTTGGAATGGCCTTTTACTCTTGAATCATAAAAAGACAACAAAATGAGAGAGGAAACACATTTCTCACTGCTATGCCATAGCCGGTACCAAGATTCTCAGTATGCTAAATATTTACTGTTATATGGAACTACTCTTGGAATAAGTCACATTACTGGGTGTCAACTTCACCATTCATATGTCTCTACTGAGCTGGAAGAAGCACTGAGGAGCAGGCTGGAGTAGGAAATCAGTTAAGTGAGATAATTTTTTTCAAACGACTTTACTAAATTAACCACAGCTGTAGTTGTCTAGATAAACAAAACCCTAGAATAAACATTGTGTTTATTTTTATCACATGACATTCAAATATAGTATTTGTGGCAGATACATTGGTAACATTCCACACTGCATCTAAGTGGTTGAACTCATTTAAGTGATGTAACTAGCTTTTAGTTAGAAAAACTAAATTCATCACATGCAATTATAGAAGTGAAACTGAATAGGGAGAGTATTCTTTTTCTTCTCAGGATGTATGAGTTACTGGCTTACACATCAGTACTCAGTTACATGAGTAAGTGAGTCGCGCTAACCTGTCAGTACTAAGGAACGTCTACCATCCCAGGTTCTAGTGTAGTAGACGTCATCTGGCTTTATTGAACAAGAATCCTTACAGAAGAAGCAAGCCAGCCTGGCTTGAAGCAAAGAAATTTCTAAAAGACAGTCGCTTGCAGAGAGTGGTTCTGTCAGTTAAGGGATTTTGTCCAGACAGGAACTTCAGCTGTGAGAACTGGCTTTGGAAAAGCTGTTGAAAGAAGCCACATGAGAAAGTTTATATGTGAGCGTGCAAGAGGGATGCAAGTATGGAAGGGATCAATGGTAGAGGACAGTGGAGCACAAGGTCAGGGAATGGATACTCTGTGCCATTCAAATACAGCTCTGATTCTGCAGAAGTCCCTTATTTAGCATTTCATGTTGGGTAACTCAACGGCTTCATAAATGCCTCACTAATAGAAAACACCAGGCTTGGAGATTTTAGGGCATGTGAAAACTGATGCATGTGATAAGACAGCAGCTTTCTCCTTAGCATTATCTCTGTCCTAAGTGGTTCAGCTGCTTTCACTGCCCAAGGAACCAGAAGGTATAGGGAGAGGCAACGTGAAGCATTAGAAGAACAGGGATGAATGTACATTTGAGAATCTGGAGAAAAGTTGCCAGCTGCATCTGTAGGTGCCACAGAGTTACCTTCAGTGCCCAAACAACAGGTATTAGAAAGGGGGTGGGATGTGTTGGTGACAGCAATACAATACCTGGTTGTTGGTCAAGAAATAAGGAGAAACTAATTCAGACCTGAATACTACTAGAAAATTGACATAGGAGATGGATATCCCCATAAAGTAAGGTTATGGAGAACAGAAGGTGAAAAGCATAACGTGATCCACCAAGCAGTATTGACTACAGATCCTCACTTTACATTTTCAACACTACCTTTGAGCCCTGTCTCTTTTCCAGGCTCCTAGGCCTTCATTGGAAAGGGACCCGTTATAAATTGTGGCTCATGTAGAAAATACACAAGTGTGAAGTTGTCCTCTGTATTCTCATCTTGTGTTATGTTTCATTTGTGGCTTTTGGTCTTTCATTAAGGAGACCTTCTATTCAGCTACACAGTACTGGGGAGAATTTTCATTGCTGAAGGCATTTATGAGCTACCGTCTGGGCTGCAGCCTTGTCACCAGCAGACAAACATCTCAAAGAGTGCCAAACCTCTCAAAGAGCTTTCTTTCCACTTCCTCCTCTCTCTACTTAATTTTCCTCATTGTGGAGCCAGAGAAGTTGTCTTGGTTTACTGCAAGTCATATTTTGGCACTAAGATTGCCAGAATTTCTTTTGAGATCTCCTGAAGTGAGGTTGTACTATCATCTATGCCTTTGGCTATGGGAAGTGTTTCCATTGAGATTCATTTCCCTTTCTACAGAAGAATACGTACGTACATTGATGTTAGACCACTTCATCCACAGCCCCACACAGTAGTCTTCCTTGTGGATCATATACTGTTGGCTGGCCATGCAACGGCCTGTATGCACTTTAATTCCTATGGCCAACTGAGTTTATTCTCATGAATGACAGCTACTGGTATAGACAAAGCTGAGTGAGGATACCTCCTGTTCGTTGAAATGGTAGCCATGAACAGAGGGTTCCTGTGTGGTTAGTTTCTGTTAATTTTTTTGCTACCACTACAAAATCCACTTGTCGCATCCCAGTGGATGGGACACATCCTCTCCTACCAGACTATTACAATCAGGCTGATTCAAGACCCAAAATTCTGCTATATCCTTTCTCATAAAAAAACTGCTTTTCTTGTCATAAAGGTGCTTTTTTATTATACCCTCTGGTATAATTCACTATCGTTGCATCTTTGTGGTGTGGTATTCCAAATTTTACCGGTTGGTAGAGTAAGAGGAAGGAAATTCTTTAAATACTGCAACTATCCTTGGAGCAGCTACCAGTGAGTACTCAATTCCAGAGGGTCAAGAAGGGCTCAGATCACTTTCAGTAAACCAAATTTCCTGCACATTCCTGCTGTCAAAGCAGCCATTGGTCCCTTAAACCAGCTCTCACCCAAACATTTTTAATCATCCCCCTGAGCCCTATTCAACAGCAATTAACTTGTCAACAGAAGGCTCAGTTACACTTTTTGCAAAGGAAATTATTAACGCACTTGTTAGTAGTTTGTTATTGTGTGTGTGGGAACAGTTTAAAAAGACAGCATGGGGTGCTTTTCCTTTGGGAGCCACTGGAAAGAAAAAAAAGTTTAGAAAATTAATTTGAAAAATGAGTCTTTTGAATCCCTGAACGTCAGACATTTGGGTTTTCTGCAGGATATTTTTGTTAGTTCAGAAAATTGAATAAACATACTGCTCACAACACCTCTTATCCATCTGCTCTGAAGCGAGTGTAACATGAGTATTTCTGTTTCCTTTCAGGACAGCCTATCCAAACCCTGACTCAGCAGCATGTAACTTGAAGACAGGTCACGTACTTCACCAGGCCACTCACATGGGGAGGCAGGTCATGATTTTCTCAAAGCCTGAGATGCTTTCTGCACCCAGCCTTATAAACCTGCACTGTCCCCAAAGGCAGCCAGCCTGCAGATTACACCTGGTACCCTGCAGGGTATGGACCCACCAACAAACGTCCCAGGATTAGCAAGCTTCTACTGAATCTCACAGCATTGTGGTGATGGCCAGATGATAAGGGTACTAGGTACATGGACATCACGTCTTACATGCCTTGAAGTTGTTACAAGAAGCAGAGAGAAAACAGATTTTCCCTCTGAAAGCACATGAAAGTAACTTCAGAGCAGTTTGACCATATGCTTCTGACCAATATATTCTTTGACCTAGGCGCAGTCTCAGGGCCACTTTGTCCCAAAAACATAGGAAGGGTCCATTTGTAAGTGCTCACAAATACCCTTGTACTTGCTGCCATGTCTTGCTGACTGTAAGCCCATGGTCACCAAAAAAAATCATCCCTTGAAGTTTACTTAGGTATGCTAGCACTATACGTGTTCTTGATGCCTCTTCTAGCACTTTATTTCTATGATTTTGTGTAGCAGAAATGAATAACAAGCCAGTAGGTGCTTGGAAAAATATTTTGTTTCCCACTGGAGTAGGCAACAGTTATAAATATCCTCCAGACAGACTCCACCACCACAGTGATGGCAACTATATCATGACAGCAGAAGATATCTCAATATGAGGAGATGAGTCAGGTTGCTTCTGTGAAAACAAATTTACTTATAATCTCAATTTCTACAGCCACTGACTTATATGACAGGGGAAAACCCAACTTCTTTCCCACTGGAAAAAAAATACTTTTATGTTGCTAGTGCTACAACATCACATCTTGAAAGCTATCTCCATTATCCCAACAACTGATTGATTTCCTCCTAACTGTGCAGGTGTGACTCTGCAATCATTTTGGAGCAAATTACACAAAAAAAAATACAGTAACAGTTGTAAGAGAAGCCTAGATTACTGTTTTAAAATGGTTTTCCCTTTTTTTCTTTCTTCTACCTAATCCAAAGGAGACATGAGTACAGAGTTCAAGTTCACAATAGGAAGGAAAAAAGACCAATGTCAATAAACCAAAAGAGCTAAAGAATGTTTATTTATTTGTATTATTTTTGATAGTGTCTGACACACTAGAAGGCTGCGCTGCCATTCAGTGAGCCCTGGACAGGCTGGAGAGTTGGGCAGTGAGAAACCTAATGAAATTCAACAAGGGCAAGTGTAGGGTCCTGCACCTGGGGAGGAATAACCCCATGCATCAGTACAGGTTGGGGACTGACCTGCTGGAAGGCACCTCTGTAGAGAGAGACCCGAGTCCTGGTGGACAGCAAGTTGACCATGGGGCAGCAGTGTGTCCCTGTGGCCAAGAAGGCCAATGGTCTCCTGGGATGCATTAAAAAGAGTGTGGTCAGCAGGTTGAGGGAGGTTATCCTCCCCCTCTACTTTGCCCTGGTGAGGCCCCATCTGGAGCACTGTGTCTAGTTCAGAGCCCCCTAGTTCAAGAAAGGAACAGAACTACTGGAGAGAGTCTCCAGCAGAGGGCTATGAAGATGATCAAGGGAATTGAACACTCTCTTATGAGGAAAGGCTGAGAAACCTGTGTCAGTTTAGCCTGGAGAAAAGAAGACTGAGAGGGCATCTTATCAAAGCTTATAAATATCTAAAGGGTTGGTGTCAAGAAGATGGGGTCAAACTCTTCTCAGTGGAGTCCAGTGAAAGGACAAGGGGCAACAGAGATAAGCTAGAACACAGGAAGTTCCATCACAACATGGGGAAAACTTCTTTACTTTGAAAGTGGCAGAGCACTGGAACAGGCTGCACCAAGAGGTGTTTGAGTCACCATCTCTGGAGATATTCAAAATCCTCCTGGATGTGTTCCTATCCAGCCTGCTCAAAGTGAACCTGTTTTGGCAGGAGGGTGGACTAGGTGATCTCCGAAGGCCCTTTCCAAACCCTATAATTCTGTGATGGTGTGATTTTTTCTGTTGATCAGGATGCATCACCTTGATTTAAGTTTTCTGAATACTGACAAAGTCACTTATATTGCAGATCTTGGTCTTAAAAAGAACAGCTGGGGACAAGTCCTTTATGTTCCACCTCCCAGTTTTCTAGTAATTGCTTTCTTGCTTTTCTATAGCCTATTGTAATCACACTTGGAAAGGCATAAACTGCAGAGGAATGCCATGCTGCCTTTGCCCATGATATATAATGCTAGCAGATGGACATTGGCTCAGTCCAGACTAGGTCCAGGAGTTTGACATTAACACATGCAGATCCGTCACATCTACCTGATTAAACCTATGTGGAATTTTGTATCATGTATCATAATGAACAGAATAAAATGTGAAAGTATTTGGAAAGAATCCACTTTTCTAAAACAACATTGACAAACAGCAAAAACATGATATTTTTTGCTTATTATAATATTGTATATTTTATTCTGGATTGTTAACATTTCTTTGTGTCACATGGAAAAGACCTTCTATTAATGGAAATCCAAACCCACAGCAAGGAAGAAGCATTTTCTGCCCTATTTCTGACAGTTCTCAACTGAGGAACATGTCAAACACAATATAGCTTTGCAATTACACAAGGCTTTAAAAGATGCTGGCAGATGTTTTGAGAGTTTGGCTTTCAGTATCAATAAGAAAACAAATCCATTACAGTTTCCCATCGAGTCAGAGTGATACTAGAACAGGACAGGGTATTTTTAGTACACTTATATTCCGTATCACACACCTAAGGCTACAGCTAATATATATTTTTCTTCCTTTTGTTTGCTGAGTTTTTCAGTAGTATATTGACCAATTTATAATCGGATACAATTACAATTCATCAACAACTTTCCCCTCTAGAATTACATAAAAGACTATAGTAATAGCATTTTTTCCTGTATTGGCAAAGTGTATGAAACGAAAAACATGAGCCCTTCAGGATCCTATCCTCAAGAGCATAGGTAAAATGCACGGCCATGCAGTGCAGCATGTCCATAGCTCCTGGCAAGCCAAGGTGTCCTGAAAATGGTGGTGCTATCATCAATTCTCATCCAGATTAAAATAACAGACAGCACTGTGCCTGGAAAATGGATGAAGCTGACAGAGAGGAAGACCTTGTTCTCCAACGATGAATTCCTACAATCTTTAAGCTCTTTCCCCATTAAGAAAATTGTTAGAATAATTGTTGGGTTTGAAGGGGAATCACTCATGAATGTAATCTGTTTTCCTGTATATAATTTTATACTATTGTAGTCATATACATCTTGGTATATGAAGTCCACCTGAGGCTTCCTTTTTGCTCTTGAGGATGTTTCTCAGATCAGGCTTTGCATTTTCCCCTTATTTCTAAGAGTTCCAGTTTTCCAGACAGTTTCTTTTATTGTTAACATATACTTTTTTTCTTATTTGTCTGTAAAGGTTTTTGGGGTGGCAGCAACAAAAAGCTAACTTTTTGGACAATAAGTTTGTGATACATTAATAATAGTTTGATGAGCAGAATATATCTCCAATAATAAACATAAATAACTTTGATACACACTAGAGGTTGTTATGCGTGTGTGTCTCAAGGCAGAACATTCCTAGAAGTTTAATTTAGAGAAACTGCAACTTGAATTCAGAGTCAACATCAAGCTGAGAAACATATGAGGATTATGAAGAAGTTGCTGATTTCACTAAGGTGGAAGAGAAGATGGTAACGTGATGCTGAATAAGAGTATGTTTAATTAGTAGAACCCCTCTGTCTTTCTCACAAGCCTGGAAGCAGATCACTACAAGGTGGCAATGCAGCTGGAAGAACTGAAAAACCCCTGAATTTACTATACGTTTATTGAAAGACTGTGATGTTTGTTCTGATATCCCAGTCTTTTGGGCAAATACCTAGCATAACACTCTTCCCATCAAGGTGCTTTTATCCCTACAGTGATGGTAAAATAAAAGATTTATTTAATCCCCTCAAAAAATTTCCCATAATTTTGTGAAAAAAAAAAATCTGTGATCACGTATTTGGAATAGTCCAGATATTAACTGTATTGTTTAAACTTTTTTGAGTTAAATGATAGTGTATCTTTCCTGTGTAAGCTTTCCTGTGTATCTTTCCAAGGAGGATCTGGACTTCTGAGTTTTTACCTCATTTTTCTCTCTGCATTTTTGACCTAGACACATTCAGCCTTCCACAAATCCCACACTTTGAACATGATCAGTTATTATTTTTCCCAGTATTTTTCACATTGACTAATACTATTCACTGCCTTTCCCATCTCTGATGTCTGAGCTGGCCAGTGCTCCCACCCTAGGGATAGTTCTTTAGGGGCATCACATCTCTGATCTGAGCCCTGTTATAAATGGCATAGTGAGCCCCAAACTCTAAGAATGCACAAGAGAAGAAAAGAAAAGCCGTCAACTCTTCTCTCAGATGTAACACGTCATTTTCATGCTGACACGTTCATTTTGTATCAGAAGAAAAATTGCCCTGTTTTGCTTAACACCAGTATCTATTCCTATTTACTGCTGTGCTCAATTGCATTAAGAATTCAATGTACTTGAGCATGGACCTGAGTTTATTCAGTGTAAATACATGTCTTTTGAGAAGTGAAGCTATCAAACGACTGAGTTAGCACCAGCTGAAGATCTAGATTTTATACAACTGGTTATTTACTTGAGCAGATCTACTGATTCCTGCCATTTGAAAGTTTAGCTCTGAGAGCAAGTTCATTTTTAAACACTGTTGTTGACAAACACAAAAACATCACCCAAACCCCTTGATTTGAATGTGCCTTATTTCTTTTTATGCCTTCTTCTTCTTATATCAGCTTTTTAATTTTTCACACCTTTCGCGTAAAGGAAGGATAATTAGCAGGAGAAATCTAGTTTACATGGACTTCTGCTTTGAGTAATACTGGAATAAATAATAATCTTCCTCTAAATAATAATAATAAAAAAATTCATAGTAAAAGGCTTATTCTGATGTTGTTAGGAAATAAGCATGAAAACATCCTCTGATTCTGAGTGCCTATGTGTTGCCACTGCACTGTGACTGTTGACACAAAACTGAATATGATCCTGAGCCAGAGTCTGTTATTCTCTCCTGCAGTCATACCTTCCTTTTCTTTTCTCTGGCCAGATGAACAATGCGGGTTTATCTCCATAATATGTCTAATTCACTTGCGGTCCTGTTTCAAAATTATTCATGTGGAGCCGAATGTCTTTATTTCCTAGTGATGTCAGAGGTGAGTAAGAAGTCTTTGTATTAAACATGCTGCTGACTAGCCTGAAAGGTTGAGCTTCCAACTAAAATTGTTTTCTCTCATCATCTCTTTTATGAAGCCTTGATACTACTTTGGGAGGACAGTCCAATCAAGATAACTTCTGCTCCTTTTGCCTGTTCTTTTTCTCTTTTTTTTTTTTTGTGGGCGGGTAGTGTCTTCTGTGGGGAAGGATGGGTGGGAGCGTTTTTGTTTTAGTGGTTACTTCTGCTTTTTGGAAGAAGTAGAATGAACGATGACTTTGTTGGAACTTTGGCTGGTGTGACTGCTTTGCTCACAGCTATCTGGAGGTTGTGTGTTCAGGTGATGAGGTTGCAGTGGTGGGACTACTCTGGGCAGTCAGCACTGGTCTCAAAACTTTTGAGTGTGGAAGAAGGCAGTGAAGGCCATCTATTGTGAAATAGTTCCCAAACTCTATTGGTGTTGGATGACCTATGTTTGAATGTGCTTATTGCCTGGGAATCCTCATGACCTACTCAAGATACTAACAAGCGGGACAAAAAAACCCATGCATGTGGCAAAGTCATTAGCAAGGTCTTCAAGTCCATTCTCCAGTATTCCTTCAAATAACACTTAGGGAAGACTTTAAGCACATCTAGGCCTTTGTTTTTTGCAGGTCACCAAACTGCATGGGAGCCAATGGCTGCGTGTACACTGGGGTCCAGTGTGAACTTCTGTGTTTTATAAATAAGGCTTTAGTTTCTCAGAAGCCTCTTCAGGTATAAAGGAAAGGGGACACTGAAAATATTTTAACTTTGGACATGCAGTGACCCCAATGGAAGGTATCATTTAGAGGAACCCCACAGCTACTCTAGCTTAGTGAGAGCTTTTGGTGAGCTCTCTCCTCATAGTTGAGCATGTGAATGTCTTTCTATATTATTGGTGCCATGGGAAGGCACACAAACTCTTGAAAGGTGCTTCTGCAAGTGCAGTCTTAGGGAAGAAGAACTGGATCATATTTCTAGCAAGTCACACTGCTGTAGAAATATGAATTAATAGAAATATCCTCAGAGTTGTAGCTCTTGCAGGACCATGATGAGATCTGGTCTAAAGTACCTAACACTGTTTGGTGATCTCTGCGTTCAGGAGATAATGAATTATCTGAGATAAAGCTAAAGCTAAAGGAGTTTGGTTTGTGAAGGGTGAAGGTCCTTTCCCTTAACTTCAGCTTGGATATAATCACATAAAGGTATCTGGGCAATATAAGCTTCTTCTCTCACCAGTAACACCTGGAAAATATGAGGATACTTTTGGAGAGCAATTCATCCCACCTAACTTAAAAAACACTCTCTAGACACTTTGAGTATCTAGCATTTACATACTAAGTGAGAGCCAAAAATTCCTACCATTAATTTTAAGTACATATTGTTGCCTGTGAAATATGCAGTGACTAACTAAATATCAGAAATGAAGGAACAAAGTTAAGGGTAAAGTTGGTACAAGAGCAGATAAACTAAACTTGTTCTGAATGAGTTAGCCTAGAAACTAAAAGCTTTTTTTGGCAAGCTGAATAAGACTCCACTTTTTTCAAAGAACAGTTGGGAGACACACCTTAATTATTTTGACAGATCAGGAGAAAGTTTGCTACGTTTATGAAAGTGGTTATACGCTACGGTTTCATCTCAAGAATGAATTACACGGCTGAATAACCTGGGAGGTTTTTTTCGGCTTTATAGCAAACTATTGTGTTTCCTGGATTCTGTGAAAAGTAGGTTAGAGAAAATAACCTTGTCATACTGACAAGAGTAACTCAATGCCTAACAGAAGTGGCAGAGATAAACAGGCCTAACTGCTATGCAATGACCTGTAAACATCTGCAAAAAACTAAATTAAAACAAAACAAAACAAACCCACCCACAAACCCCCCCAACAAAACACCACAAAAAGCCTTTGGAGGTATTCAATAAGATGCTCAGTTCATGCAAAAAGAATTCATGTAGGGCACTAATTAGCCCTTTTAGAATTATACTGCATCTGTACTTTTGCCATCTAATCAAGGCACTCATACTGACATTTTGCTAAAGCTAAAGCCATATAGCTAAAGCTTCCTATACAAGCTTATTTATCTGAAAAGCTTTCTGTTTAAAAACCTCATTGGAAGTGAAATTAAATTAATGAACAGGTCTATCTCTTTTTTCCCAAAATTCAGGACTATGTTCTTGTTCCATCGCATTTAGTATTGAATATTTATGCACCAGCTTGGGCATCATTCATCACTTTTTATTGAGAAAATACTTACTTTTGACCAGAGCAGTTTCACACATGAATGTTAGCAGAAGAGAAGTTAATGTGTTAAAACTGTGTTGAGTAAAAGCAACAAATAATCTTTTTTAGGAATCTAGAGAAGGTAATCCGATTTAAATATTTGATTAATAAACCTTTAAGAAGGACAATAACAACCATTTGTGTTTTTCATTATCATTGACTCAGCACTTTAAAAGTTGATGGCATTGAAATATTATGCACATGTGTGACCTTTGGAAATTTTTTATATGCTAACAAACTACAATATTGTCCATTGTACAGTACTTGCAATCAAAAACTAATGCAAAAGAACTTGTTTCTCAGAAGTGTTTTCCAGTCTCTATCCATGGAATCCATGGAGACTTTCAAGACCATGCTGGATAAATCCCTGAACAGCCCCGAAGTTGTCCCTGATTTGAGCAGGAGGTTGGATCATCAACATCCCAGTGTCCCAACCAACCTGAATTATCCTATGGTCTCCACTCTGACATCAAGATCAGTCATTTTTTTCTGAAGAGGATAAAACTACTACCTTACCTGATGTTTCCTCAAACAACTTGAAATAAAACAAAACACAAGCCCTATTCCAAAGGAGGCTGTACAGAGTGAAGCACATTTACTCTGGAAGGTTAAGTGTCCTATTTATCATTTCTAGAAAGGAAACTTAGCTTGCCAGCAGCTGAATGTTCCAGTTCCACGTGCTCAACTGTATAAACAGTGAAAATAAACACTTTAAAAAACAGTGAAAGTTTAGGCATGTTTCTCCCTATCAGGGGGTCTCACAATTAAGTATTTGTGTAAAAGACACAACATACAAAGTCTGAACCATTTTTGTATTCACAACAGGTAAAACCGTTAACTATGCAGTTACCTGCCTGGGAGTCCCTCCTAACTCTTTATGCAGCGAACGTTACATATTATTAAAAAGATTATCACTTCTGAGAGCTGAGCAACTGATTGCCTCCTTGGATAGACTTTTATAGGTATTTTTACAGGTGCATAAGGGAAAAATAGCTGCAACAATTTGAGTAAACACAGAAGAAACAAGTCTAAAAATAAGAAAGGCAGAGGTTGTTCTAGCGGGTCTAATGGAAAACATTGTTTTGTCAATTTACAGTTTTATTGATTCTGTGACTTGAAGAGCTTGCATGCTTTTTGGCCATGAGGAAGAAAAGGTTGTCAGGGGGACTTTCTTGTCAATTTATGTGTGGATTGTTGTGGGTTTTATTCTTTTTCCACAAACATATCATGGGAAAGTTTGTTTCTGTGTAACAGAACATGAACAGAGCTCTATGTAAAGAGGGCTCAAGGCCTCTTCTCACAGCACAGTGATGTAGGGAATATCTGCCAAAAATCAGTCAAGGCTATCATCATCATTTCCTAACATTTAAATCTTACATATCTCTTCTATATCGTTTGTCCATCTCTTCTACTGCTTGCAATATTCTTGCCAGTTCAGTAATATAGTCATGTATGCAACAATAATGACTTGTTTTCTCTCCTTAAACTGTACTGCTGAAGCTTAATGAAGAGCTAGTGTTCAATTACGATTTAATTCTGTTTTTAGGATTCAGGCATATATCAGATTATTTACTTTTTAAAAATAATGCCACTGAATACCTCTCATTCATGGGCTTTTGTTTTCCTTCCTGCTTCAAAAAATACCAACTCTTCCTTCCCTGGGAGCTAACTATAGCTTTTCACAGAAATCACAGAATTGTGGTGGTTGGAAGGGACCTCAGAGATCATCGAGTCCAACCACAAAAAAAAAAA
>JAOTQQ010000032.1:43011922-43048586 GCA_026546715.1 Gallinago undulata
TTAAAATCTAACACTATGTAATGATTAAAGCCAATTGTGTGTTTTTTTTGTTTGGTTTTTTTTTTTTTTTTTTAAGGAATGCTAGTTTAGTTTTAAGTCTTGAACATACATACTGCTTTTTTGCTTACCTCCAGATATTCCCTTTCACAGACACTTGAAGTACCTTCCACAGACACTTGAAGTACCTTCCACAAAAAATATGAACAGCTGCAGGTATTCTCTCTATATAATGGCCTGACTTAATTGCCAATTAGTGGAACTCCTTTCCTGGAAGGAGCTTGTTTTTTAAATGTGTTCTTCTATCTCAGTAAGCTTTCTGTAATATACTTTATTTATTTACAAAATTCTGGATAACTTAGGAAATGATATTAGGTTGGCTTTTTCTTATAGCATTTTAACTTTATTTTCTTATCAGCTACTGATACATGATTTTTTTGGTTACATATTACATTTTTTTCAATTGTACTTTTAGGTAGAGATTTTAGTACTGTAGCTAAGCTCTGTCAGTAATTCTAAACTTAAGTGTAAGGGAAAAGGGAAACAACTTCTGTTAAATAAAAACTTAATGTGATTATTTGGTTGACTAAAGCAAATTTATTTTGAGTGTTATTAAGATTTTTTATTTTATAGCAACAGGAAAAAAAGTTAGTCAAGGAATATCTTGGTACAGATGTTGCAGTAAGATCTCTGTAATGCTTGATATCAGAGAAAATGATCTTGTCTATTTCAGATTCAGCCTGAATTTTTATAAATGTTGCTTTTACTTTCTCTTATGGAAATCCTGGAGTAAATTCAGCCCAGTGCAGAATGTCCAGCTCTAATTTTAAGATGCCCACAGTTTATTATTAAAAATACATCAAGCTTTTGTGGTAAGTATCTTTGTCATTTTGCATTTTTCTTCACAGGCAGAAATTCTTTTTCATTAAAATATTACTGCAAGGGCTGAAGTTCAAAGCTAAATAGCAAAATATGAGCCCTGCAATAAAACTGCGAATGGGTGGCAGCCTGCTTGATTGTTGGTGTTCAGATACAGGTGCAGTATTCCATTTATTTTTTAAGACTTCTGATTTTAGAAGTATTGGTGCTGTTCGCTTCCCATGACCATTCCATCTTTGGGGTGCATCCTTTTTTATTTGCATCACTGTGGAAAATCTTCCTTTTTTGCATATGTGCTCAAGCTTTTTGATATCAACAGGCCCTCTATCTCATCAAAATCCCTGTCTCTCATTACTTGCTGGTGCACTTGGGTGCTTGGTGCTGATGCTCATAATTTTGCAGCATTGGTACCAGGGGACAAAAGCACTCATTTCCCTAATGAGCACTGCATCACAGCTTTCCATGGGAAACTGGCTGCGGTTGGAGAAGAGGAAAAATGATTCCTTTTCAGTGCCTAATATCTTCGCCTGATGACTGAATGAAGTTTACAAAACAAAATAAGTAAGTTTACCTGAGGCCAGGAACAAAACAGTACTGATAAGAATACCCATAGTTTGAATGTCAAGGTGTCAGGAAAAAAAAATCAGTGTATCAGCACTATATTTGCTATTATGAGCCTACATTTAAAGTTAAACAGCTACTGGTACTGCTATCATCAGTTAATCTGATTCAAGTTTTTATTTACTTGAATCTCAATCAGCAATCTAAATATGAGGCAAGTAGACCAGGCAAGGCACTGTGACCTTTTGATAACGGGAGAAAGACGCAGCTTGGAAAGGATCTTCATCCCATGAAAGATGGTTTTCTGAAATAAAAAGGAAAGATTTGCTGTCATGAGCTGTTTTATTTTCATTCATTTTCATTTTGGGTACCTGAATAAATTCCATCCGCTTACTTTTGTGACCAGAAATATGAATAGAAGAAATTAATACTATTATCCTACCCTAAAAGAGTCCTGTAGGCATAAAATGTGTTACAAAGTTAGATACGGATTTGAGTAGCAAACAGGTTAGTACACCAGATCAAACTGATATTGAATTGGCCAGGCTTGTTTCACACCATGGTAATATCGGAGGAGAAAAGCAAAAACCAAGCTACACTTTAATTTGTCCATTATTCTCCTCTACACACAGCCATCATAATTTGTATGCAAGGGTGTGATACCTGTGAAATCCACTGTAACTGGGATGAGTATTGGCTGCATTTCATGTATTCTTAGACAGAGAAGCAAAATGAAACCTCACTTTAAAAAAAGACAACTTTTCAGATGTAAGCAGAGCAGCAATTACTGTAACTATCATGAGTAGAGCTTGAAAATATTTAATATTTGTTTTCAAATATCCTCAACACCACACTTTAGCAGTGAGTTCTACATCTGGTTTACATATTTCAAGAAGCTGCATTCCCATTAATGACACTTATCTGGAGAATTTTGTGGAAATTTCTCTTTGGGTTTTTGGACACAGAAAAATGAAGAATAAGAAGCTCTTCCTTTAACTTCTCAAAATTTAATATATTTTCATCATAACTCCTTTTATTCATTTCTTCTGTAAACAATCATACAATCTTTCAATCTCTTTTTATGAAATTTTTATTCCAGGACCATGATCATTTTCATAACCGATTTCTGAACCCTTTGTGATTCTGTAATAAACTTCAGGAAGTTCTTTTGTATTTTTATGAGAAATAGAATAGCATCATTTTTAACTGTTTTTTGTATTTAATCTACCTTGCAGCCTCAAAGTATTTTCAGTCTTCACCACTAACTCATTACATTTTTTTCCTGTTTTGTCCTGCACATTGTTGTATTTCTAAATAAAAGGTAGGATTTGTGTCAGCTATTGCTCATATCTTGAAGTTAGACATGTGCATCTAAGTTGCTATTATAGTCAGAGCAGGTTATATGGATTTGCCTTTTGGAATTGCGTAAGATACTTACCCTTAAGATGAAAAATACTTAGTGCATGTATTATCAAGAAAGTAAAAACTGAAAATAGGAGCTGTTGTTGTTTAACTCTTGACAGGAAGAAGCAGGAGAAAACCATTTGAGATATTCAATATAGCCCAATTCAATGTTAGCAATCTAAAGGTTTCTTATATTTAGTTTCAAGCATTGCCACCCAGAGACTGTCGTTAAAAAGCAGCCGGAAGGGACAGCAGCCATAAGGGACCATCAATCATTTCTCTTGCTCCAAGACGTGATCACCTCTATTTACATCACTTCCCAGCAGATTACCTTCTAGATTTTTGTTATTAAAAGCTTCCAATGATTAACACACACGTTGTCCCATTTAGCTGCTTAACTATGTTCACTTGGAAGTTTTTACCTGTTGTCTGACCTAATCTCCCTTTCTCTGTTTTAACACTGCCTTGTGCAATATCCTCAATAGCTACAGACTCTGTCTTGACACCAGTCTTTCAAAAATTAAAGATAAATATTGCTTTGCTGCTTCTGTCATCTCCACCTTAAATCATTCCAGAAAGAAATGAGCCTTGACTTTCCCTGCATAAAATACGGTTCAGTAGTTTTATTTGTTGTCTGGATATTCAAAAACAATTAGGTTATTTTTTTTCTAGAATATTACTGGGAAGTTAAAAATCTCAGTTTGTGTTTCTTTCTTTCCACCCCCCTTTCCACCTCCCCCACCCCCCCGTTTTTAAGGTAAGTAAATGCTGGGTTCTTTCCTAGCCTTTAGAAATCTCCCCTCTGCTCCGCATTCTCAAGAGCCAACAAAAACACTGACATTGTTCTAGTAATCCTGAAATCTTAGAATGATTGTCTTCACATACAGGATATTTGAAAACATCCCATATGGGTGGGTATTCCCTGCCCTGTTCTTTCTCAGTTGTATCTGAGGCTGTATTCCTTTGGTTGTGAGTTGTTCACTTGATCCTGTATATGAAATTTTAATTGCATAATTTTAGAAACGTATCTGCTTTCATATCTTATAATGTGTGGTCTTGTTACCACATCAGGGAGATTCTAGATGCTGAATGTTCAAACACTAATTTATGACCATGAGGAGGAGTAAGCTCATGTATGTTTAAAATTTAGATAATGAAGGAATAGTGGTGAGACAGCACAGAACCCCCATACTGACTATATTACAAGTGTGAACTGAACAGATCAGAGTGAATCTGTATGACAGAAAGATAAATAATGTAACAATCTGAAAGTATGGAGATGTAGTTGTCTTTGATCACTGCAGTCAGCTTCAGTGTAATGCTAACACGTGGTAGACACCTGCAGAGCTTGATGGTCTTTTTGGCTTGATAGGTAATTATTGCTATTTTGTTAGTGGGAAAACCGACCAAGAGGAAAGTAACTCATCCAGTATTGCATCATTTATCCCTCTTACAAAGAATTTGATTTTATGATGCATTTCAAAACAATTTGTAGATCATATGGGTAACTCTGATAAAACATCAAAGATTTTAGCTTCAGTGAACTGGCCCTTTTGAATCTGCCAACTTTTTGGACCATAAAGACAGTTTGATACAAACAAAACTGAGTAACTTCCCATGTCTTTTCATCAAGGGTATGAGTGCAGAGAGCCCAGGATTTCCCTAGGAGATCCAATACTAGGATCAGCATATGTTTTTTCCAGCCATAAGGACCCACAGAGAATATATTTTGATGCTTCCCATCACTTAATCCTTCTTTTCCAGAAGCTGATCCTTATAAGTAGTTTCTAGCTCAACTGGCCTGTCATCTGATGCTCTCAGAAAGCACATCAATCAGTTCCTCAAGATGATCTTGAGCAAAAACTCTTGCTCCCTAAAAGGGACTCTAGTGGCAAACGCTAAAGCCTGGCTGTGGGAACAGCACAGGAAAGTATTTTCAGGCTGACTTTTCCTTAAGCAACCACAAGTGAGGAGAGCTAAACCTCCAAACAATATCAGAAGGGGGAAAAATATGAAGGTATGACTGGGAACTGGAAGGGAATAACAGATCCTAGAATAAATTACATTGGTTTCAATTGCATCAAAAAGGCATTAACCTTGTCCAAGGGCAGGTTTTAGGTTGGTTTCAGAGTTTTATTGCTTTTTTTTTGATGTCTGTTCAACTGCTTGCATTTCTGATGCCTTTTCCTTAAACCTAGAAGGATTATTACTGAACTTTTTTTTTTATTGTCTTGTAGGATTCTATTCATCTTTGTACTCCTAATTTTTTGTCTCTTCTCTTTCAGGACTGAATGAATTAAATGATGACTCATTTTTTCTTTGGCAGGTAATGACCTGAGAATTATTCCTGTGTTTTTGCAAATCCCACATTGCTTGAATAAAATGAGCTTGGCAAACACCAAATCTCTTGGCCGCTCAAGAGGCTGACTTGCTCTGTTATGGTGTGCTCCCAATGATGGTGTGAGTGAAAACTTACTCAAATAGAACTGTCTAAACCTCCTGTTTTTTGTTAATCTCAATATTTGTGCTAATGTTTTCATGAAAATTACATTTTATGTAAAATGATCTTAATATATATAACAGGATTTAAACAAATATTTAAATATTATCAGTCCTCAAGCTGGGGAATTTCCACTGCCGCTTTTGAAAACTCCAATGCTGTCTTCACACAGCATTTGAGGAGATTCCTCTAAGATATTTCCTCCTTCTCTAGGAATAAAAATAGGTTGTTACTCTTGTACCGGTTTGGAGCATCCTCAGAGCCTTCCTTTATCTTCATCTTTGTATTCACTAGGGTTCAATATAAAAAGTTTAGGTTTGAGGTCTTTTAAAAAAAAAAAAAAGTTGGCTCTGTGCAAATTTTTGTTATAGTTGTTTCTGTAAACCAATTATTTAGTTTTCCTTACAGACAGATTTATTCATGCTTGCATGTACATGTGTACATGGTAGCTCCCTCTGAAATACTTGGGATGAGACCTGAGAGGAGTCTCTACAGTATTTAAAATGTGTCTGAAGCTAATGATGTCCTGAAGGGAGTCAGGTGGAAAGTTAGTCATTCAGGTACCAGCGCAATAGAAATCTGGCAATATGGAAAGCAATTGTAAAAATCCCAGGACCCAAGGCCTTTCTCTATGAAAAAACACCCTGAATCTGTATCAGTCTTGGAGAATATTTCTCCTGAATTATCAGAAGGGTTAAACTCACTTCTGCTCAGTGGAATAAAATGAAGAGAGAAATAAATTGGTTAATGAGTGCAAGGCAGGGGGTAAGCAAAACACTGCTATTACAGTATCAGAAAATATTTTTAAAGAGAAAGGGGAACTGCCTCAGTAATGCTGGTTAGTTACTTAGGTATGTGCCTGCACAAAGCCTTCATAAAAGCCATTTGCCTTTAATATACACGTTCACCAATTATTCTAAAACACATTATCCTGAAATTATTTTGCAGCCTTTCAACTACTTCTATTCAATGGAGACTTGACATAAGACCAGGTGCCATTGCAGATAAATGTAAAGGCAGTCAGGAGTGACTGAGCCTAAAGAATAAGCTTCCCATGGAAACAGGTCAAATTTAATTCAAGGTCATAAGGAATGGTTGCATCTTATAAAGATGAATTAACTTTTCTTCTGAAAAGATCTTTAAGAGCTGGAATAAAGGTTATTATTTCATTGGTCATGTATCAGTTCAGAGTCTTCAAGCTGCATTCTCCTGTTCTATTCACAGCAATTTAAAAAAGAAATCAAGACAAAAGTATGTCAGTCAAAACTTCTGAGCAGATTAGCTTTGGGATTTCAGCATGGGTCAGCTGCAGTAAAAAAATATAATCTGGAATGGTGCTAACAATATACTGAATCAATTAAATTTTAAGTAACGGATGAAAAAAAAGGAACAGCATTGAAATTTCTGCTGATGTCAATAGGTATGAGTCTGAACTCAATGGGAGACAATGATTTTATATCAACTTGAGGTTTTGGCCTAGCTGATTCTCCACATACCAATGCAAAAGCCTGCCCTGGAATGATTGTTCCAACAGGAAAGCATTTTCAGCAGCAGGTAGCTGTTATAATAAGACAGGCAATTAATTTATTTTACTTACTTCGGCTAACTGCTTGCCCTGAATAGATGAAATTTAAACAAAGATGCAGTATACTAGCTTTTACATAATGGATCTGGTGACAGAAAATAGATGCAGAAAATAATTTTATTGAGACAATTTTTGGAATTTACTTTGCAAGCTCAAGAAAGAAATAATTGCTTATAAATTTGTATCCAGTGGCATCATCTGCAATAATAGGACATAGACATTACAAGATGTTTTTCTGACAGCTGTTCTGGCTGTGCTTTGAATCTTAATCAGACATTTTTGCCAAAGAGTTATAATAGCACTTACCACATACTCTGCTTTGCAAACATTAGTTAATTAAGCAGAACTCTTTCAAACAACAGAAACTGGGAAGTCTACAAGGCAAAGATGGAAGAAGAAGAGATGATCAGAAGCAGAAGAAGCAAATGAAGGCAACATGGGAACTAACTCTGAAAGATTACCTGGTATTGTGTTTTTGACCTGTTCAAATCTCAAAGCTGTGTTGATCTGTTACCAAAGACATAAAATGATCTCTGCCATAGTGGATATTGTCCTTGATGATCTTTCTAGTTCAATTGGTTTTATTTTGTCAAGGTTTAAAGCTTTGTCTCCTCTTTTTTTTTTTCTCCACAATTTGCTCGAAGACTGAGCTTTTCAAGAGTAACATTATCTTGACTTTATTTTTTGTATTAGAACAACCGTTTCCTGATGAAGTAAGGACCTATGTTGATAGATAGCAGACTTTTGTCAATTCAGAACTGTTGGGATCCTCTTCATTTGTCTGTGTAGCTGAGTTAATGAGCTTTAACTTACTATTTTGGAATATTATGCAGTAAAGCTAGATAGTAATGCATTTTATGCCTATTCTTGTAAAGTAGCTCAAGTGGTGCTTATAAATTTCAGTAGACAAAACTTCAAAACATTATAAAGTGGTTTTTTGACATGAAATCTTTTTTTTCTATCCAAGGTTAGTTCTGTTTGGAGATTGAGCTATGATGGATCTCCAATACTGGAGGAGATCTGATGTAAGCTATTTTTATTATTTTAATGAATAAAATATGGTCACTGAACAACCACTAGCAGAGGGAATATTTTGCTGTCAAAAGAAATATTTTGAACCTGTGAATAGGCTCAGTGGAATAACTGAAATTGTGCTAACAGAAAACAGAGGAAGACGACATCACATGGACTGCAGTTTGGGAATGGGCTTGAATGGCAATTCTGAGGGAATATCAGAGTTTTATTAAACTGTCTTCTGCGTGATTAAAGGCCTAAAAGATACTGTGGGGGAGAGGAAGAAAAGTTTATAGAAGATCAGTCTGTAGCATGTGGTGTCTGAAGACAGACCTCATCTTGTTACAAGAGTAAGTAATTTTAAGAGAATTGCCTAAATATTTAGAAGGGGAATGTCCTTCATCTCTAATTCGATCTGATTTATGGGTCATATTTTAGTTCTTCTAAAACTCTGTCATCTTTTCGCAATGATGTTTTCACACCCTTTTTTCCTTTGTGGTTTGTACAGTGGACATGATTGAAATCTCCTCTGTATTCCCCTTTTCTCATCATCCCTGGAGGTATTTAAAAGATATGTAGAAGTGGCACTTAGGGACATGGTTTTGTAGTGGACTTATGAGTGTTAGGTTAATGGTTGACCTGATGACCTTAAAGGTCTTTTCCAACCTGAATGATTCTATGATTTTATGTTTTTGTGAGTTTGGTAACATAGAAACTACATCTGACAAGAAAACTTCTTTTCTCTGCATACAGATTCTTGGAAATAAGAAAGAAATACATTTCTAGTCCCAGGATCCAAAATGTCTTCTCCTATCTGTTTCCAGTTCTGGTGAGATACAGTTCTGACCAATATACAGTATTATTTCCTTGCTTCCAGCTTCTAGATAGTTCTTAGACCTGAAAAGAGGAGGAGAAGAGATTGATTCCTCACATATTGGAAAGGCTTTGTATAATGAGAGATTTTAGTGTTGATATCCATCTTATCATTGCCGTTGGTACATTTCATGTTTGGTTTGTGGTTGAGTTTTGAATCTTCCTCCTAAGTGTCACTCAGATCTATACTGTCCAAAGAGTTTGAGCTAGGCATTGATCTCTTCAGACTTGGGAGAATGTTGTTACTATAGGTCATCGTACTAGTTCTCTCCATTACACACATTCATGTTGGTTTTTCTACTTTGTGATCTCACCTAAAGATGACCAGTGATTTCTTACTGCTAACCCTTTCAATTTTCATCAGTGAACCTTTTTTTGTCTCTTTTTTATCTTTAATCTCATGACATTCACCTTTTTCTTGCTAGAACTCTAGTTACTAATGACCTTTTGATCCACTTTTTTTCCTTTTCTCTTCCTTCTTGTTCCAGTAGTATTTCAGACTTAAATATGCTATGGGAGCTGATGTGGCAGCAATGAGTCATCCGCTAGAACAAGAACTTTTTTTCTACTCTGCAGCGGGAATTTCCTTGAATTAAAAGAAAAGGTCAGAATTCAGTGAACAACAGGCAATGACAATGCAGTGAATAATGAATCTTGGTGCACAGGAGAAGTGCATGTGACTGAGCTTTAAAGAGGAGGAAAAAGTTTGGAGAAATATGATTTTGTTGTTGTTGTTTTTAACACATGCTGCTGTAGACTTAAGCGACTAAGAACTAACACCCCAAACATGCTGTTAACTATACTTATTGTTCTTTTGTTCACACACACACATTCTATCCTGGCTTTCAAATGCTTTTTAGCCTCACTAACTTTGTCCTCCTTTAACCTAATCTCTCTGATGTTCTTGTCTCACTGTGGCAGAGCCTTTGCCTACAGACATTTTTTAGCTGAAGGTCTTTGACTTTTGTAAATGATGGCAGAAGAAAATACACCAGGTAAATGATATGTGCAACATGTACGTATATGCTTTTAAGGATGAGCCTGTCTAGAGATTACTGAAAACATTAGATGGATGCAAAAGTGCTCATATCAAAAACAGATCATTCCTTTCTCTTCCTTGTTCCAGAAAATACAGCTCTGAATAAACTCAAGCACATTCTAAGGGGAAAGAACAAGAGAAAAACAGGAATGAAACCCGGTGGCCTCACTTAACATAAGAAATGCCTGGCTAATGAAGAGTGTTTACTCATTATTTTAATTACAGAGACTTAGAGTGAGGAAAGGCGGAGAGTTAGGAAGAACTGGGAGGGTGAAAAAGCATAGCATTTCCTGTAACATAAAGCTGCTCAGAGACCTGAAGTTGACATAGCTTAACTCTGATCCTCCCCCGAAAGCTTGCTCTTGATAGTTGTCAGAGAAGCTTGCTGATTTATTCAGCAAGCAATTCTTTGGATGAAATTCTGGTGCCACTGCTGCAGCATGAAAACAAATGATGAAGACTCACGAAACTTTTCATTCTCACCCTGACAGGAGACATGGCACGCTAGGGACAAGTACATTAACTAGAGATTTCAGTGTCACGCTCCTCTGCGCTACAGACTTGTTTGCACACACAGGCAATTAGCAGGAATAGATTATCATGAAGGCGATCAAGGATCCAACCAAAGGCTGAATTTTCTTTGGCACAAGTGCAGATAGAAAGACACAGAGCAGCCTGTTCTACCCAGCCTAGCAAAGACTCTGGTTGGGATATGTCAACTGTAGGAATGAGTGCCAATAGCCAGAAATCTTTGTACAGTTGTGTAGGAGGAGATGAAAGTTTCCTTCTTAGGCCTGTAAAGGCCAATTAAAAGCATAGCCAGGAGACGTGCAAAACATAAGTCCAAAGCATCCTGTTGAAAGGAAGATGGTAGCAGTTCTGGAAGTAAATAAGAAGACACACCTAGATTTCAGGAAAAGCAATAGAGTAAGGATCCATAGTTTATCTGCTTGGGTTCAAATGCCACATCCCATGTGGCTTATATAGCCTCAAACTGTGCTACAGACTTTTGGCTTTTGCTCATTTGTAGATATCAAGATTACTGAAGCTGGCAGGAGTTTAGAACATTATAAATTTCTGAGCCTGTGCTTGATCCTCTTGAGTTGGCAGAAATGTTCTAGCAAAGCTTGCAGGACTTATGTTCAACTTTTTGCCCACCTGAACCCTCACAACCCTTTTTGTCAAACTACTCCAGGTGTAAAACAGTAGATTTTTTTTCTTTTTAAGAACAACCGGTAAAAAGAGTATTTGTAACTGCAGGGCCCAAACTGGAAAAAAAATAGGATGAATCTCCAGAGCTCTCAAGAACTTTTGAAGAAATCTGGCTATGCCATGAACTATTTCTGTGGGATGGAAAAATAATACCAAAATGCAACCTAATATTTGCATTTATGGAGTTTGATCTGCACAAATATGCTGTGGCTTTCCATCCCCTTCTGAGCCCCTGGCAAAATGTGACAACATAACTGTTCTTTGGCAAGAGGAACTCTTACTTCTTCATGACAGACTCCTTTCCATATGTTGAAATGGCAAAATCAGATAAAATGTTCCTGTTATTGAAAAAGAAACTCCAAGTAGTTCAAAACTCAAGGTCATTATGATTGACAGGATTCTGGGCAGTCACTGACACTAAAGGATTTGACAGCCTTTCAAACACATGTATCAGATGACAATTTTCTTTCTAAATTAGAAATTTTCTGTTAGAAATCCAATAGAGTCAGGAGATACCGCAGTTCAGAGTTTAGATGCGTCTCACTTCTCATCAGCTTATCTTTGACATCGTGTTTTGATGTGGCATCTCCTCTTTGCTCCTGCTGAGTCTTAAACAGATGTCTCAACTCCCACCCTGCAACATCCACCTCCATCATTGCCTGTTGTACTTTCCTGACCCCTGTGTTAAATAACAGATTGGCAACAGTCTGCATGAGCTGTTTGCAAATCCAGAAGCCCTTGATTTACTAGCCAGCAATGAGCTGCTCTTTCAGAGAGAAGCTGCAACATAAAAGAAAAGCAAGAGCTTGCAAAGCCACTGCTAAAATGATGGCAACTTTTTGCTTAGTGCAGGAGCTAGGCTGGCAAGAGTAAATGCTCTCTACAGAGCTTTCAGGGGCAGCAGATACTTTTGATGCGGCTGAACCAAAAAATGCCACAATCACTCCCATGGCCAGAAAAGTGAAGAGCTCAGGAACACTCGCAGTAGACCTCCACTGCAGTGGACTCAGGAGTTGAATTCAACAGGGGAAAATATCAATATTTTTACATAGTTTTGAATAGTGAGGAGAAAGAAGATTGTTGTGAATTTTTTCCTGTGTCATTCCAAACATGAGTTAGTTCATGTCTGGATAATTTTCTTTTTCTGTTTCCCTCCTAGACATCTTCTTCAACAGAGAGTGCAAGTGAGAGTTTGCAGATTTATCAAGTGAAAACCTATTGTCTGTGCTTTCAGTACATGGGCAGTGATTTCAGGATTTTGACATGCCTTAGTTTTTGCTGTTTCAGTCAAGCAGTGAACTTTGTCAGGACAGGCTACGGATATCTGAGCAAAGGCTCTGTTACAGAAGAAACTTCCCAATAAAACCTCCACTGAATGCTTGGCTTGCATTCCTCTTTCTTCCCCTCTCTTAAATTTATGCTTTCTTACATATATAAGCACTACACTGAACAGAATAAGATCAAACTTTTACAAATATGCTTTAGGGTTACTGAAGTACTGATGGGTTGTATGTTGATTACATACTTAAAATGATCATATATCGGGTGTCTTAAGAAATCTTTTTAGGGAAAGAAAAAGCATGGGCTCATTTTGAACATGCAGCAAGAAATCATGTTGCTTCAATAGCTGAAACTGCTGAGTGAGTCACATTGAATATTTCACTCCATTTCAAGCACATCAGACTCAGGGGAAAAAAATGAGGCATTAATGTGCCTGACATTATAATAACATAAATAAATACGACCCCCTTTCATTTTAGACATTTGAACTCTTACTATATCAATCACTAAAGGAAAAATATTCAGTTGTGCACATACAGGTTTTCAAAGGCCTAAAAGACCTGCATTGATCATGGTGCTCCTGGGTAACATTTTGCCTTGGAACGTAAATTTTGATCTGTGTTGCAGATTATCAGGAATTTGTGAATTTTTCACTCCCTCCTATATAAAGAGGACTAGAGAAGAGCTCATTGACTCGGGATGGGGGCACACTATTACCTCCCACATCTCCACAACTGGACCATCAGAGAGAGCAAAGCCACCTGGACCCAACTCCTCAAAATGATGAAGATTTGTGGTGTCTAGGGCCATATAGCTGGCTTTTGCATCTAGGTCTGAAGTATCCTGGTCCCACAGCACAGAAGAGTGCATGCTGCTTACAAAGAAAATGATAAATGGAGAGTTTGGATCAGTGCTAAAAGTTCAAAACTGCCTTCCTGGAAAATTGCCTTCCAGAAAATCAGAAACCTCTGAATGTTTTCAGCTCAATGGATTATTGCTTGTACTGTGGTCTGAACTCTCAGCTCAGTTATCTGATACCATCATACCAATGAGCACATGACATGTTGTATTAGGATGTCCCATATCTGCTATTTACTGCTTCCATGGCTTTTTTTTTCCCAAACACACATAAGGTTTGAAGGGACATTGGGTGGTCATCTAGGCCTGTTGTCACCTCTGAGACAGAAGCAAGAAGAACTGGATCTAATTCTGATGTGTTTGCCAAGTCTGTTTTAAACTCTCCAGTAAAGGAGATACTTTGACACTCCTCACATTGTTGGAATTACTTTGCTATCTTTGTACTTTTGGGTTTTTTGCTATTCTTACCACCTCAGCCTTTGCTGATTAAATCAATTTATTCTCACCCCCTTTCTCCTTGGGAATGTTGAGGATTCTCATCTGTATAACAATACCTCATGTATCAAAAACCTGAAACTTTCCTCTTAATCCTCTCTTTTCTAGACTAAACAAATTCAGTTCCTCCAAATCTTGCTCCGTAAGTCATGCTCTTAAACTTCTTCTCATTTCTGTGACACTTCTCTCAACTCTCTCAAGTATGACTTAAATTTGTAATTGCAGTACCCAAATTTGAAGGCAGTATTCCAGCTGAGGCCATCACTATATAAATAGAGAATAATAATTACTTTATACTAACACATTCTAGGCTGGAATTTGTATATTTCCAGCAAGATCCATGCTGATTATATTTTGTCTGTGTTCAGCCTAATCTGCTGGGGAAGAAACACCCCTAAAGGACCCTTTCTTTTTTCCTTTTTTTTTTTTTCCTGATTCGCCTTCATTGTTTTACCACTTTTTATTTTTTTTAATTGCATGACACCATGAAGATTTTTGAGATTCTGTCAAATTTACCAAGATGACTTAAAATTCTGATTCTGTTTTCCAGAGAAAAAACATTTTCATGTCTTTTTTCTATCTTGTTAGCTGCAAATGGTATCAGATTACTTTGTATCTCCTCAGCCAAGTCACCAATGAAAATATAAATAAAACCAAGTTCAGAACAGATTCTGTAGGACATCTATCTGAAACATCCTCTCATTTACAGAAAACTGAAAGGATGTCCTTTTCTTTTCCTCCAAGCTTTTAGGTAGTGATTTTCTGATTTATGTGTAAAATGTAGGCCACATTGCTTAATTTATTTGAGAACTTCATACCAGAGCAGTATGAAAAACTTTTAACACCTGTCGCCCCTTCTTTCTCTCTATTTACATAGGCTAAATTTTCAGCCAGCAAGGGAAATTAGGTTGCTTTAACATAATTTATTCTTGACAGTTCCACATTGGTTTTATTCTTGTCAGCTTGCTATAATGTAAGCGCTTATGAAATGTTTAATAATTTACTTCCACTAACTATGGAAACCAAAGCTTAGGGAATTTGAGGTACTTCAGATTTCCTTTTTAATTCATACTACTATGTTTTCTGTTCTCTTGAATCCACTTCCCTCTCCCATGAACCATGAGTTTTTAAGGATAGTTTTTACTGACTCAGATTTCTGTACAAAATGGTGTCCTGAAGTGTGAGAAAAGATTCTGAAAGCGCAATGTATCTAATACCTGAGATGAGGGATGGTTTTGGAGACCAGTTTCTATGTAAGTCTTATTTCTCATGGAGGCAAAATTAGGCTGTTAGTGTCAGGAAAGGTATAAATCTTGGAAGCAGCTGCAGAAATGACTCAGGCTTCTGAAGATAAAATGTGTGAGATGTTTGAGCTGAAATTAAAGGGCATAAGAAAGGTATAAATAATAATAAAGCTCTGTAATTGTATCTTTTTCAGTTATCTCATAAAACTTCCTGCAATAATTTAAAGGCAACTGGTGACAAATGTTATTCCTTTTGTAGAGGAATAAAGTCCTAGAAATGACTAATCACATCACATGACCTTCTGAATGTAGGTTTTGCAAACTGGAAAATCACACTGCCACTTTTCTACACTGAATATCAGATAGTTTTCTTTGATTTTATTAATATTGCAGCTGTTTTAACACACGCTGTTATAAATTGACAAGTACTATACTCTCCCCATAAAAGACACCCTTATGGAGCATGTTACATACTAGAGTTGCTACTCCTTTTTATAACCTGCCTTTTAGGTTGGATTATAAATAGGGGCTCAATTAAACAAAGCTGTGAAGCATAAATTCACCTGCACCTTATTTCTTCAGCTATTTGTCTGTTCAGTGCTAATCTATGGGCAATACCTGTTGTTCTGTTTTGGAGTTGTGTTTCACTAAAGTTCTTGTTTCTCATGTGATTTCTTTTTCTTGGACCAGCTCTACAATACACCATTAAACACACACTGAGGAATAAAGACAGGATAAGTGAAGTTTATTGCAGGAAGCCAGTCCACAGGCCTCTCATGACTAGCTGGTGTTGGAAGGATGAAGTGACAGCCTATCAAAGAATTTCAGCATAATTAGATTATAAATTTCCTTACTGTAACTAACAAGGTCAAATAATCATATGTAGCAATCATATTTTGGAACATTTTCTATTTAAATCCTGTATTATTTGATCTAAAAACAATTGCTAAATTTGAAAGGTGGCTAATTTTTTCAGTAACACTCTCCAGTGTCACTGCAGTCTTTATCCCAAAATCTTGAGCTAAAACCAAAGGGATATTTTTTTTTCAACTTAAGTATTTATCTTATATAGAAGTGTCTTATGCAATTTAATAGTACAGTAAAATCCCCAATAAAAATAAACCTTTAGTTCAGAAATGTGGTTAGCCTTCTTAGGAGGCTTCAGATATGAACTGACATATAAAAGGAGTCCAGATAAAGCTAAGACTTCATTTCTTATAGCCTGCAGCCATGTATTTTTTTCTCTTTATTATAAATAACACTAAAATGTATGTTTATGAGGCCCACCAAAGATGTTTGAAAGGCTTCTATAGCCCTCAGCAAGGAAAAGATTATGAACCCATGAACTGAAGATTCTGAGAATAATACACTTAAAATTTTTTTCTGTGTTCTATGAACTATTCCTTCCCAAAACCAAAAAAAACCAGAACAAGACAAATTGAAAGAAAGAAAAGGAAAGGAAAAAAAAAATTGCAATGTCAAATAAGCAAGCCAACAGGCAAGGCATAACCTAACCGCTCTTTTTTTGCAAGTGAGAGAGGAAATGCATAAAAGTTGTCTCCAGAAGTGAGTTTGTGTTTCTCTTATTTTTTCACATAACAACAGAAAACAGGGCTGACATTCCTGAGAAAACTTAGGGTGCATGCATTCAGCTATAGTTTCTCCTGTTATGACAGAAGAAAAGTTTGACAAGAACCGATACTGAAAAGTTCAGTCTAGTCAATTCTTAAGTTAGAAAGTGAAGACTTGATAAGGGGTTTTCCTTGGGTGTTGTTTTTTAACTCCCAGTAGTAGATCATGCAAAATAAACTTTTTTAGCACAGCCTATTGCCATAAGACAAGGGGTAATGGTTTTAAACTAAAAAAGGGTAGATTCAGACTAGATAGAAGGAAGACATTTTTTCCAATGAGGGTAGTGAAACACTGGAGCATGTTGCCCAGAGAGGTGGTAGATGCCCCATCCCTGGAAATATTCAGAGTCAGGTTGGACAAGGCTCTGAGCAACCTGGTCTAGTGGAAGGTGTCCCTGTTCACTGCAGGGAAAGTTGGACTAGATGACCTTTAAAGATCCCTTCCAACTCTAAACGGTCTATGTTTCTATGATGGATTGCCTTTGTAATCCTTTGTAAGGATTTCAAGACTAAACTCTCTAGCTGGAAATAATATAACACAAAGAACTGGGCTTCACGTGCAAAGGGGAACTTTTCCAGTTGTATTTTCTATATCTTGTAAAGCCACATAAAGGTAACTTTTGGCCTTAGCATGGTCCTCCTCATTGGTACGTATTCCTTACCACTGTGGTCCTGAGAGCAACTGCCAGACCTTCACTCTGAATTGAACTGCACCTTTGCTAGACTCAAATGAAAACTGGAATGGACTCTCATCATCCATCTTAAAGTTTGAACCTATTTGTACAGGCTAGCAAAAACTCTTTTTAAGAAGTGGAAAAAAAAAAAAAAACAAAACAAAAACAGAAAAAAAAGGGAAAGCAAACAGTCTTGAAAACGTCACTTTTTCTTTTTTGAAGCATCTTGACCTAAGTCCTGAAAGTTTTGCAGAAGACACACAAACAAGATGTTTGATCTCTAATTGCAAAAGTGTTCTGTACTCCAAGCGATTGAGCTAATTTGACCCTTTATCTGTGTGGAATATAAAGTTTTAATAGCCTCTACCATTCTGAGTCATTCTAATCCTATTATCTGTCAATCCTCTTGGTATTCTGTATACATATTTAGTTCTCAGAGGTTGCACTGAATTTTTTTTCTACTCAAATCACCTCTGCTACTTTCACACTGAGTAGAGCAATGCAGTAAAGTCCAAGTGCTCTGCCTTCCCCAATACCAACGGCAACACAAATTGCTGTGCTTTTGATAGGGGCAGAACCAGTGGCCACCATGTCTTCTCCCAGCACAGCTGAGGTTACGCCTACATTTTGAATACAAAGTGGTAACTGGGGAAGGTGCAAGATATGACACCATCTGCACATGACATGATCTCATCCTTGTTCTGTTTTACTCTAATACTTGATTTTTTTCCCAGTGACCTGCTTCCTTGACAAATTAAAGCAGAGTAACAATTAAAAGATCCACATATTTACCATTGCATACTGAAAAACAGTACTTCTTCCTGTTATATGTTTAACTTCAAATTTGCTTCTATTATCATTGACAATTTCCACTAACAGCAGCATTTTTTTTTTCTGTAGGGCCATTTCAGGGCTATTTCAGTGCCTAATTCCCCTCCTAACAGTAGCATAACCTTTGTCCAATAAGTTCATGTCCTCGTACTCTTGAATACCATGATAATGAACAACACTGAAATATCCAAGTGGAAATGATGAATGAGACATTAAACTAGAAATCAACACTTATAACACCCTCAGGTGGCAGGTTTGCAATTAGCAGAAGAACTTAGAGATCAATTACACATGGAATTTTTGCTTTGTGATAATTAATCATCATGCCATTGAACTTCTTAAGTACATTATACGATATTACTAATTAGAAATGACAGAGGAAGCTAGATAACTGCTTGTTAACATGTAGAAATGTCCTCAAGAGCTCCAGGGCTGCTTCTTTTTGTAGACCAGTTTGAGAAACAGGGAAATAGTTGTTGGGTTTTTGTGTTTTTTTGTTGCATAATTAATGTCAACCCATGTTTTCATTCACTATGGCTGTTCAGTTTCTGGTAATCTAGCATCTATTACTTTTATGCTAGTTTTGATATGTATAAAGTTTGATACATTGCTCAAGATATAACTCTTTCAGTGTGTCTTGCTTGCATCATGAGCACAGCCTAAAATATATGTCCACCATGTGTACAATTTTGTTAAGAAACATTACTCTTTTGTTTTGAGATTTTCTAAAATATTTGCTTGGCACAAGTCCCAAATAAATTTATAACAACGGGATACCTAACTTAATAATAAGAAAAAAAGATTAATCATGTTTTTCAAACCTTTATTTACAATATTTATTTGAAACAGTGCTGTTTTCTCTAAAACTAAACTGCACCAAGGTCCTCTGGCTTTTTATTTGAAAGCTCTATTTTCCAAAACTTTCATCGCTCCTATTGATTTTTTTAAGACTTTGAATAAACCATGTATTTCTGTGGTTATAGTGTATGAACTGGTGACTTGGAAATTTCCAGTGCTTGAGAAAATCTGGATGCTTTTCTTCACATACCTTACAGTGACAGCAATGTTACAGGCATCCCAGTAAGATGTGTGTTCTCCCAGTAAGGCTGACTCATGGTTTCTTTAAGCCACCCTACTTTCTGTGTATGTTTTCTACAGAACTTTGTAAAAAGGAATTTTTCATTTTGTTTCCATGCAGTTGATTATTCCCATTTAAAAATAGTATCTTGTAATTTCCTGCATTGAACTGTATCCTATTTACTTCAGACCATATCTTTAATTTGTTCAGATCATTTTGAATGTTATGCCTCTCTTCTACAATTCTCATAGGATCTGTGAGACCTGTTAGTTTATTATCTTTTGCAAACTAATTGCTTTTGCAAGTCCTAATGGGATGCTGTTCCAGAACTTCATTGCTCTGAAATGGAAAAACCTTTCTAATTTCCAACCCAAATATATTACTAGTCATGTTTGTTCTTGTTTCTGCCTTATCTTAATTTCACTAGTGATTTCAGTTCTAGCCCAATGTGTTTATGAATGGCAATCAGATCTTCCATTCAGCTTGTCACTTTCATAAATTCAATAACTTTTTTTTTTGTTTCTTCCCATGGTGGGGTTTCCATTCTGTTTCCCTCTTTCCAGCACCTTCTGAAAACCTCCTCCAGCTTGATTTGATTTTTCTTGTTTTTGAGGGAACAACTGCTGAAATCCAGCAGCTTGTTCCTGTATTTTCAGTTTCAGTCAACACTTAAATGTAACTTATTACGTATTTACACATGCATTCCAGAATATCTATGTCTATTTAAAAAAACTCAAATCAATTTTTCTGTATCTCATGGAGTCTATTACAGCAGATGAATTTTCCCTTTGCAGACTAAATAGATCACTATATATAATACTTTGAAGTCCACACAGAATTCTCCTGAGTCAGGAAAGGTAATTTTTTTACTCAAAAACACGGACCAGAATGGAAAATTGTATATCTTCAATATCTGTTCTGCTAACTTTGGCAAACACATAGTATACTTCTCCTAACATGCTTTTAGAGGTCAGTAGTATAGATATATATTTTTTTTTTTATAGGAAGACTGCCCTGAAGACATAAGTCCCTGTTCTGTTCTTAGAGAAAAGCATAAGCAGCAGCTGTCGTTTTCTTAATTTCTCACATAATGAGGAGCAGAGCTGAGCAGGAAGCACTCAAAGACTACATGAGATAAGAACTTTTTAGTTCTCACCTGGTGAGTGAAGCCTCCTGGACTTGGAAGTCCTTCCTCTCATTTCAGATAAACTTCAATTTCTTCAGCACTGATGAGTCTGTTCTATCCATATCCTATGATCCAACCATAAACCCCAGCAGCTGTTTTTGGTAAATTTGATTGTTTTTCTTTACTCATCACTCTCACACTGTTCAGTCCTCCTGTGTGTGGTTTCACAAACTTCAGTAAGTGAAAGAAATGAGGCAATCCCAGAACAAGATTCCAAAAGCTCAAATCTACTACTGCTTTCATGGATATTGATCTAACCAGGTTCCCTCTGGGTTGTTTGTAGTCAAAGTAACAGAGAAGAGATACTAACGATTTCAAGGCTTCTTTGAGTAGCCAGCCAGTCTCAGTGCTATTATTTATTGATCTTTCCCTTTGTTCAGGTAAGCCATCTTCAGGGCTTGCATTTTAAATGTCAGACAGAAATAGAATGAGGGTAACTGATGGATCTCCTATATAGAGATATATAATTTGTATTTCCATCTCTGGAAGAGCAATTCCTTTGCCTCTCTTGCGTCATAGGCATTATTAAAAGGAATTTGAAGGATTCCCTTCACTTCTCCGCTTTTCTTGAAAATGCAATGCAGTTTCTCTTTTCTTTCTAGTTGTAGCCCTTGTTCAGAGAAAATAAAGCCGCTTAGAGGAAGAAAAGCCGTAAAATCCAGTCTCAGAATGCGCCTGTTTTAAATTGATGCTAAAAAAATTTGTTAAAAAATCCTAACAAGTGTGGGCCCTTCCTTTCTGGGCAAAGTCTTGAGAGAGAGAGGAGCCACTTCATATAAAGGAAATCTGTATAAAAGCTGGAAGGATAAAATAGATTGATGCAAAAATCAATGTCTTGCACATTTTTGTTTTACTCTTTTTTAAAAACAAAAGAAGCTTATTTCTACCAAAAATGAGTCATAGACTTCCAGAGCCACCTCAGCATTCCTTTCAGATGTGACAGGATTCCTGGAATTACCTCCTCATAGTTGTGTTGTAGCTGTGTAGGGCATCAATAATGTTGTCTAATGATCTAATCTTTTTACTACTTTGAAACTTAAAAAACATGATTAACTTAGTACGTTTCATTAATTCTCAAAGAAAAAAAAATTGATGACACTAAGGCTGAAAGTATCAACAGCAATGAGAAAACAGTAAAAAGAAAATAAGGATGTGTTAAATTCCAGAATTAGGCAAAATAAAAACAGGAAAGTTGAGTTAGAATGCACTTAGAAATGCAAGAAATGAAGATGAAAACAGTGTGAAATGTGACTTACTGTGGAATCAGGTAATAACTATGAAACTAAAGGTATTAAAAGTAGTGTTTTAAAGACAAATTGATTTTAGCATTTTTAAATGTATATATTCCCTACCCATGACACCACATTTCATAGATAAAATTAAAAATTCAGGTTGGAAAGAACCTCTGGACATCCCTAGTCAAACTTCCTCTCTTGCATAAATCAAAGCTAGCTCCAAAGTGAGATTGCTTTGGTTTTAGCCTTGCCCAGCTGCTTTGGAGGTTTATAGCAGTGCTTTGGTGTCAGAAATATCACGTCCTCCTTCCCTATGTCTACAGCAGTCAGAAGTAGCTTCTCTGTATTCTTCTGTAATCTCTCTCCTAAGAAGCCTGGTGGGTCACAGTAGCCTGTAGCTTTCATATTTAGAGTAAATTTAGGAGCTCTCCATCTCTAGTACTGGTATATGAAAATCACTTTGTGTTCAAGCAAGGAGGTGGTGCCTCTAGTGCTTTTTAATTACTGGTGATGAGAGTGGAGAAAAGTCTACTTTGCATCTGAATGATCACACAGATGTGTGAGTCTTAGGCTTGTGAACACATAAGAGCCCCAGCAATTTCAAGAGTACCTTTCTAATTTTCATCAAGCAGATCTCAACTTTTTCCAAATTTGTTTGTTTCAACTCACGATCAATCAGAGTTTCAAGTATTTTCCAGACTTGCATGGAGCTCTTATATTCAAGTCTTCAGTGTCTACCTTCTAGACTTCACAGACATTGACTGTAAATGAGTTGTAGGTGGACATAATGTAAAACCTGCAGCTCTTTTAACATGGGCCTTACAGCCAGTCAAGTAGCAAGAAGACACAACAGTTCTTATGGTATAATTCAAACATTCAAATGATTAGCTCAATAAAACCAAGTAATCTGATATTTCCATAGCAGTAGTCTTCCTTACTGATAGCCACTGCCACTGTTTTCTTGTTAAAGATTGCAGATCAATTGCCAGATGGAAAAATAGTGATTAATTCTAGATCAGTTGTAAGATTTTGTTAGACGTTTTCAACAACATTGATTATGTGTTAGTCAAAACCTTTCCCTTCTAACAAGCAGGAGAGGCATTCATACATTAAGTCAAAATCAATATAACCAACATCTTTTAATTTTTTCTTGGCATGTTGCATAGTGAGCTGCAAAATCTTTATTTTCTGAGCAGATAGAGAGCAATATAACCACTTATTGTCAAAAGTTAATGGGGTATGTCTTTGCCATCCTAATAGAAAGTATCCATGGGACTATTTGCAGCACTATCTATTTAGTAGTGATAGTCTTCTAGTTATTAATATATTTTATTTTTTCTGCACCCTTTGTCTCAGGGATTAGCGCCCTTTAATGCTGTTAGGAATCATAACTGTGATCAGCATATATTGAATAAACGTGCTAACACTGCCTTTAGGATGCTCAACATGGATTTTTTAAGATGGCTCTGTTGTGAATTTTTATCCATTTCTTCATAACTTGCTGTAATAATAGATTTGATTTCTGAATTTTCAACTACATTGCCACTTGAAGACAATTTTAGGCCTTGAAATGTTATTGATTTATCTGAATTTTAACTCTTATTTCATAAATTTCTTCATCTGGTACTGAAGAAACCCCTTTAAGAGGCAATGGCATTTACTGTATACTTTCTCAAGTTTTTTTGTTTTAATTTCAACAAGTAAAAGTCAAATTTTGATTTTTTTTTTTCAACCCTTTACAGAATAACTTCTTAGTTGTCTCAGTGGCCCAGCTGCCTCTGTTCCAATCTAACTGGTCACTGTTGAAGACACTGGCAAAGCTTTCTTTCTCTGAGTACATGCAGATGGGCTTTGTACCAACAACGTTCTTTTGAACCATTATTTGATTTCAGAAATCTTTGCTCAATTCCAAATAACTGCTAAGCCCACTAAAAGGGCTATTCTTCATCTACTGCAAGATTTGGTACAGTTCCCATGTATAATCCAGATTTAATTAAAGCATGTACTCTTCACATATGCTCACAATTTAACAGTGGTATGGTAACATAGTGCTTTGCCTGGTGATACTTATGTCTTAGATGGACCTTAGGCACCATTTTGCTGGGCAATACATAAATTTACCTGTATATAACTGTCCTTGTCACAGAAAGCTCACACAAGACAAAGCAGAACATGTTGCGAATTAACCAACAGGAACAGGATAAGAAAAGTTACATTTTTGTTGTAATAAAATATATCAATTATATGGCAGCAGTTTGTTTTCTTCTTCTCTAGGCATTCTGAGAGCTAGATTTAGAGGACAGCAAGGTGACTGTGTGGATATTTACTGAGTACCTCTCACTCTTGAGGACAGCGTGGGAGAGAGCATGACGACTGCTGGGAATTTTGAAGAGCAGGTCTGTGAGAGGGCAGCCAATCTTTAGAAGCCAATCCCACCTATGAGTAATTGGCTGTGACTCATTTCAGGCTTTAGTTTCTTTTATTAAGGCTTTTCAAAGTCTCTACATCGTAGGAAACATATAGGCAGTACACAAGTACAATTAATTCAGAGCAATCCACGGGCTTACAGGTTATTACAAGAAATAATAGCATTAATTCTCCTAAGTGCTTGTATACAGAAATGACAAAGGAAGACGAATAACTTCAAGAGTTGCACAGCCCCAGGTATTATGGCATCATGTCACCTCAGAAAAGCCCTGTCATCCTAGCACTAAAAAGTGGAGACTCTTTTCAGGTGACTCTTGGGCTGCTCAATGCTTCTCGTTGGCATTACTATTCATAAACTATTATCTGTATCTGAAAGTGAGGGCTGAAGGAAGCACACAGACTTGTGACTACAGAGTTTACATTCTTACCCAACGAGTTGGACCAATGCTCGCTCCTTTTTCTGCCTAATTTCTCCAAAATCATTTTTGAAATTCCAGATATTTTTGTAGTTTTTCTCTTCAATGACTTCAATGTCAGAATAAGATGATTGAAGAAATAACCACTGATTAAAAGGTTTAGTTAAGGCTGTGTTACTGATACCATTTCATTGACTTAATTATAAGTAGACAAGTTCTTCTGAGCCAGTCTCGCCAATATTTTTTCATCCCTTATGACGTGAACTGCCCATCTAACACAAGAACCATCTATCTGATTTCCTAGTGTGTTCTAGTGTTTTCTCTTTGGAGGTAGATCTCACACCGACCAATGAAGCTGAGAAAATGCATAAGTGCATTGAAGCACATGCAATTTCAGTTCCAAACCTCTAAAGCTAGCACTTGAATCTCTAGGACCAATTGTCCATTGCTCTTTTGGAAATGTTTGAATCTAATTTGATTGATTCAATCAATCAATCAATCAATCAAACAAGATTAATGTTTGAATCTATCTATCTTACTGATAGTGCTATAGGAGCCCTGGTTTATTTCTCAGAAACTGTATATTGTGGAGAGTAGAGAGAGTCTACACAGTCTGATGGACCTTCTGCTTCAATCTTGAGCCAATAAATAATAAAATATTTTTCATCCATTGTGTACATGTTACTTTGTCTACCTCACCCTTTCTCTTCACCCCTTTCCACAAAACACCAAAACTTGGGTGGTTGGAATCTCAGCTTGGCAATCAGTCTCCTGCTAAAGGAAATACACAATGATTAAACTATATGTGGATGTGTGCAGTGCACATGTCCACCTGAAAAGTAATCAAGTAATCACTGTAGGATCCTTTAGTAGTTGGTGGGAATCAAGTGAATATACTCAAATGAGTCTAGAGGATGAGTCAGCTCATGATGCAGGTGTGTAAAGTAAGTCTGATGATTCATGATTTAAAATTGCCTAGTTCTCTCCTTTAATTCTTAAGAGAGCCTTGGGTGACTGGCTTGTGTGACTGTCTGGAGAGCCAAAAATTAAAGGTTAGACCAGATTAACTCTGTCTGGAGAGCTTCTTTTTCCTTTTAATTTTCTTCTCATTATTTAAGCAGATATTTGTGTTGCTGAGCTATTTCTCTGCTTTCAGTAAGTTCTCAATGATCATTTTATGATGATAGATATAGTTAGACACAAACACAAACATTTTTGCTTGCATGTTTAAAGTACCATTCATTTAACTAAAGCAAAGATATATTCTGAAAAGGAAAAAAAAAGCAGGTTTATAAATGAAAACTATCATAAATTTCTGACACTTTAATTGATTATAATCACTAATCACCAAAAGAATGCTCCATCTATGTTGCTGGGCAGGAACAGGGGCCAACTGTCTCCATGGCATTTACTCCAGACTTCTACAAAATAATTTTTTTACATGAAACTATCCCATGCATCTTACATTTGGAAAGAAACCTGCCACTGTAGCCTGCAGGTCCTCATTAAGACATTGAAAAAATAGGCTTTTCTATTAATATAATTATAGGATGCAGGCACTGGGAAAATTAGGGCCATGTTTGCGATGCTCAGATCTTGAAAACCAGCAATTATGATCACAGGGATCTCTTAGCAAGGCAGTATAAACTGACAATTCCTTGAACGCATGGAAGAGCCTATGAATGCTATTCTGAAGTATTTGGCATGCTTGTCTTTCCTGCTTTAAGGAAAGGCATTTCCTTTTTGTTTCATAATGCTGTTATTTGGCATTTACTGTGGTATATTGCAAATTTCAATGACCAAGTTGTAACCTAATTCTCAAAAAAGACTGCATGTTTAGCATGCAGTCTAGGAACGTGCATACTAGGAACAGAATCTCTTTCACGTTGAAGATTTTCAGCAAGAAAGAAGTCCTAAGCTTGTAATTTGAACTTGTGTCTACCTGTATTTGTGAGTCAGTGATTCTGAAAGCACTCTCAACAAGGGACTAAGTTTCTCAATCTAGACTCTGAATTCATTCTTAGGGGAAATATGTGATCTACTGTAGAAACATCCAGACATTTTTACAGAATTTGCCATTTTCGTGATGCAGTATTGATGCCTCTAAATCCTGCTTCCCAGCTCTCTAGGATAACATACTTTGCAAGATTTCACCACTGCAGTCTGGAGCAAGCTAGCTGAAGTTTAAACAGGAGAGATCAATTATCCGTGACTGACACCAACAGTTAGTATTGGCACTGTGAAAGAGAACATAATGAGAAAGAATGATCCGAACTGACATTAAACCAATTGAAGATGAAATCCCTAAGATAAAAACCTACCTTGTAAATGTGAATTGGTATGATGGCTGACAAAGCAATTCAGATCTTACTGCTCAGACCAATATGAACATGTCTTTGGACAGCTGCTTGCCATCTCAAGTCAGATACACCACTGGCTTCTGTCAAACCCCTCATTGTCTCAGCTTCTCAGTGCAAGATATCCTTCAGCACTGAAAACTAAAGCCTTGTTTGGAAAATCAGAACAGTCAATGGTGTGCTTACAGAGTTTGTTTGTGGCCTCAGCTCTGCCTGAGCACATCCTTTGCCTTCACTGTCTTTCGACTTCCTAACTAGACTCATCCAACTAACATGACATCTGCTGTCATTGCATTGCTTATTCTATTTGCAACTTCTATCCTTTCTGTTTTCCTCTGTGCTGTCTTTACTTTGATATCATCTCTTTGCAGTAAGGATTGTCCCAACCACAATGAGACTGTGGATCTACTTGGTCCTTAGGAACTGCACTACTGATTAGTTAGTATGCCCCTGGCCCTCAGGAAATCCATAGCCCTGCTGAGATGCTTTTCCCCGTATGCCAATGGAAGGAACTATGAAACTGTGGGGGGAAAAATTAATCAATCTTATACACTGCAAGAGGGTACTCATTTTTCTCCTCAGGACCACTGAATAATGTATTTGGAATGCATCAAGAACATAGAACATTTCCTGGTTAAGAAGAAGCTGGAGGATTTTGATCACTAGTTACTAGTCCCGGTTTGAGGTAAAACCCAACCAATTTTGTGTTCTGTAATTTTACATTTTAGCTAGGTCTCCTCTAACTCTCTGAAATTAACGGCATATTGTGGAGAAAACTGCTCGCTCTCAGGATGATAAGGCCAATGTTTGTTCTAAGGAAACACATGGAAATGCCAAGGAACGGTGTGCAGAGAGGCTCTTGCTTATACTTATTGCTATAACAACCAAGGGCAGCCAATTTTTGTTATTTGCCCCTTAGAGGGTCAGAAATGTAAAAGCGTAGAGGGGTCACACCTGTGGGGAGGAATGGACAGGACAGGTGACCCAAACCTGACCAACTGGGGTATTCCATCCCATCTGCCCCACGCTCAGTATAAAAGCTGAGGGATCAAAGGGTCAGATCTTCTCTTCCTGCGATGGACGATGTCCAAAGAGGACCCTGCCTGTTCATCTGCCTTTGATCCTGATCCGTGTGTTTCTGACTCCAGAGCTGGAATCCAGTTCCCATCTGTTGCTGAGTCCGGTCTGGGACTTCCCCAGTGCCTGCTGGTGATGGGACTGTCATCCTGGGAGCTTGATACGGTTTTGTATATATTGTATCCATTTCATTATTTTCTTCTTTTTTATTTTAATATTAATTCTTCATTAAAGTAGCTAATTAATTCTAAACTTCTCTATCTCCTTATCTCTTCCTCTCTCTTTTTTGGGGGGGGGGAGGGGAAGGGCCATCTGTTGGTCTGGTTGCAGTGATTTCAGCTGAAACCACCACGACACCAAAGTATGTCACTTTGATGTGATACAACCAATGTGGGCCTGCTGCATGCAATACATATGTTAATAATGTCTGGGACAGTCAGTTCTATCCATAACAACTAGTAGGGACAGGACAACATCAGCTCAGGCACCATTCACTTTCCTGAAGTCCTGCATGTAGCTCCTAGCAGGAAGGTTACAATGGAGGAAAAATTTAGACCGCCTATATTCATTATGCAGGGAACAGCTGTTCCTGCTTGTACATACCTCAAAAGTGAGAGGCTCAGTTGACAGCACCAGTTGCTTAGCTAATTCAGGAACAACTGAAATAAAGAATCTGTAGCTTTTTTTTTTGCAGTTCACAAGGCAAATTGTCATGCAAACATCTTCTCCTCCACCTGCTTGTTAGTAGCAGTTGTGAAAACCTTCACAGTTTAATTAGCACTACTAGCATGGATCAGTGCCTGAAAAAGAGATATACAAAACAAAAAGGAAATATTTGTCTCTGTAAGCCTGGCAGCTGTTTCAAGGTGCAAATAATAAGAAAAAATATGTTGACATTTTGAACATTTAAAATACCTTCAGCTCCAGATATCAGGATTCCATACTTCAAGAAGATATTTTCATAACTACTTATGGTTTGGTATTACTTGGGTCTGATAAAATCCATTAAATAATTTATTTCTGCACTTAAGGTCATGCTCTTTCTCTTCAGACAAAAGGAAATCAACTGTCTAGAATGACAGCTAAAAGATTTTATCATCTTTCAGTGGCTGTAATATGAATGTTAAAATCATCAGCCTATGCAAACTGAGAATTGCTCAAAATCAGTACAGGCATGCAATTGGCGAGCAACATATCATGAGCTCCAAAACAGATTGCCTAGTTAATTTCTAGAATAAAATAAAATAAAAAAAAAACTGGAGAAAAGCTTGACATTACATCTTCATTGGAGAACAGCAGGGCAAGGAGGACTGAGACACACCTCCTCAAGTAAGGACCATCTTAAATATTATCTCACGGTATTCAAGACTACATACAATTCATTTTGCAGTTTCTTGATTATTTAATTTATGAACAAAGATTGGTAATGAAGAAAGTGGTTTTGTAATTTGCCACATTAGACAGTAATGCTAGCCATCTTCAGGGATTCCATTAAACTTTATTTCCAATATGTTGAAATAGCAGTATTTGCTGTCTGCATGGTCTATGACCAGAAATACTGTGTTTAACAAAAAATCTCAGTGTCTTCCACCTATTCTCACACAGACATCAGGTTCACTCAATAAATTTTTCAAAACAACAGAGGAAAGTTACTAAAACAACATGCCAGTCTTTGAACTAGGTAGGGATTTTTTCATTAAATCATGCTTTCATTTGTTTTAATTGAGATGGACCCTGATCCACCTCAGAAATGGAAAATTTCTTCACCAAGACTTCAAAATCATTTTCATCAAGGCTTCTGTATTGCTTTAATACTATTTTTCAGGCCAAAATGTGATGAAAAGAGTATTGAATTTTCAGTTCCCCCCTCCTTCCGCCCCACAATTTTACTTTCTTGCTAATCAAATTCCTTTAACCTTGTTCTTCTTAGAATATTTCCTTGCTAGTCATATTCAGATTTTACAGATCAAGAGCCTGGAAAATACAATGAAAAAGCATTATTGATCAGAATCTTTCAGAGAGTTCTCAGTTTAGGATTTAACAGATTTACTTGAATTAGTATTACAGGGTTATCATAAAAATAAACATTTATGTGAATTTTTCTTTAAGAAATAGCTTTTCTCATTGCTAAGCAAAGCTCATGCCAAATTCTGATTATGTATAACTATAAACTTTGACTTTTGTAGTTTTTAAAATTTAAATATTTCTTGAAGCTTTACTTTTATTCACAATAACAGTTTACTATAACAGTTTTGTGTGCACTGTACTTGGATTTCCACATATTTAAGGACTGAAAAATTAATCTGTAGAAGCCAGTGAGGTACTAACAAGCCTGAAGTTGGACAACTGCCTTTCAGCAAAATATTTCAAATTGACATTTTCTCCCTTGCTGAAATGAGTTCTGGAAGACAATGGATTGAAACCTGGAGATTTTAGTTCTAAATCTGTTTCTTCTGGGGGCTTTTTTGAAGCCCATATTAATCTCCTTCACCACTGAAAACCTTAACCAGAAATCTTATTTGAGGGTTTTTTTAATTGGGGATTTTGAAATATAAACCATTTTCTTGAAGGAAAATCTTTGGATGAGTTCATTGTGTTATGTTCCATTAGTTTGCTGCTGTATCATTCTTTGAATTAACTTTTGATGTTGGAGGAAAGCGTATTGCTTCTCCCTTTAGCAGATGGCTTCTGCAACAGCCAGGGGTTTATAAGCCCAAAACCCACTTCGCTCAATGTAGGAAAAATCTGGATGACCCAAATATAGATGTGTCTACCAAAAAAGGGTAGTCTAAAATCTGCAAGGTGTCTGTCAGTTGGCAGTGGTCTTTGTGCTGTTTACCCATGAAAAATTCCACATTCTTTGCCAACTTAAAATAGACAATTACCTTATTCTAAAATAAGGCAATCAATAAAATCACTAAGTTTCAGAGCATCTATGATGCAGGGGCTGTCCAGGAAAACTCCTTCCTTTGGCCTCTCTGATCAGATTGTTTTATCCTTGTGTGATTTTAATATTTTTATACTGATATTAAAAATGATGGAATTATTAACAGCAGTGTATGCTACAACACAAGCTAGTTTCAGTGAATGTTTTAAAAATGTTTTTTGAGCTTCAGTAATCCATTTATTGATATGCACGTGGTTGGTGCTTTATACTTAGAAATGTGTTGACCTCTGTGAAATATAGGTAAAAAAAACAACCCACTTGATGATCAAAGAGATTATTATTATTATATTGATGCAGCTTTTATGCTGAGCAGGTCCTAGATTTGGTCTTCAAGTGTTGTCAAGTCCAGTTTTACTTGGCCCTGGAAAATTAGAACACACACAAGTAATTTAGGATTGAATTGAAGTCCTCTAAGTGAAGAATTAGGTCCTTCTTCATCATAGTCAAATTGGAACTCATTGGAAATGAGGACTTCCAGACTAGGACTGGAAAGCAAAATTGAAAGGGCCTGATAAAGTGCCTACCTTGCAAAGTACACTTGCAACCACAAAATGAAAGTCAACTGCGCTTTTTTAGAAAAGGAAGCCAGATGGAACTGCTCACTATATTCACATTATTCCCAGCACACACGGCAATTTCAGAAAGCCAAGCTAAAAGTCCTCCTGTACCATTAGCAAAGGTGCACTCTGCTCACTTACACGAGAACTCAGCAAGAGAACCATGCCATTAACTTAAATGGATGAACGCATTAAGCTATCACCTGAAGTGTCCAAACATTTGGAGATATTTAAAATAACAACGTATTTAAAGCATGTTACATTCTGTACTTCGGATTTTCAGAACAACAGAATTTTATTTTATGCTGTGCCCTGCAATCTGTCAAGTTAAAGGCTTTCTTTCTGACATATTTTTTGCATATTGCGACTTATTTTAGTACTCTGTAGAGTTAAGAAATGAGGAAAGAAATCAAAAATATTCTTGTTTTCCTTCTCCTCCTGCTACAAAAATCTCAAAGTTGTCAAAAAGTGAAGGCTGCGAAGGTTTCTTAATTTAAATAAGTTCATTTTAAAATGTTCTTAATTAGGAGATGTGCACGTTTTGTCAGCTGGGGCTGGTATAGCTTGGATAATAGTGGGCACTTTTTGACACAATCTGTACAGTTTTTCTATAATTAGACAGACACACAACATCCTTCAGAGTAGAAAATGACTGGTAAAATACATAATTTACTGTCAGGCTTTAAAGATCTAATGCTGTCATCTGCCAACATCTATACTGTCTGTCACAGAAACTCACTGTAAACTCCCCAAGAGAAACACATCCCTGAAAATGACCCCTCAACACTTTGCTTCGTGACAGCATAGATCATGGCAGATTCCACAGCTTTTTGTGAGTAAAGACACTGTTAAGAGCATAGATTTAGGCAGAATCACAAAGACAAATTGCTGATCCATTTGGATAAGCTTTTGTTTCTGATTTAGGATTGAGACTAAATAGGATTGACTGGAATTTAAAATATTTTGAACAGATTTAAAGACTGTTTAAAAGACTGTTTTAAAAACAGGTTTAAAGACTGGCAGATTAACCGATAGTTAATCTAAAGTCTAAAGTCTAAATCTATCGGTTTATTGTTTCATTATTGAATTAACTGCTCCAGTATGGAGTTCCTGTCTGCAGAGAAAAAGACACGTATATGTTCTGCATGACTGTGCTATTTAAGAAAAGAGAGAAGCAGATGTCATGTGCAATGCAGGACTGCTGAAAGTGCATTGCAATAACATCCGCAGTGGCTCTATCATCTGTGCTGGTGGTCTTCAGTGAGATATTTCCTTCACAGAGGAGACTGATCTATTCATACCCAGTGGCCAGATTCATGACAGCTGCTGGTTCCGTGTCACACTGCGCATCTGCAAGTGTTTAACATGACCTATGCTATTGGAGATGTAAGGATGCAATATCACTGTCTTGGTGGCCCCTTCTGGGCTTGCCAAAGCACTGTCCCACAGCTGGGTCAGTGGGTATTGCCTGAAAATCCATTTGCTGTTTTTTAGGGAAATCAGCGGGGCTGAAGGAAACTTCCCATTAGACGCTGCAGCATCAAATTGCCACAAAAGGGACACAGGTGTATCAAGAGAATTTAGCTCTTGACTTCATCTTCTACACTGCATAAACCGTATCCAGATCTCCACTTAACTCCAGATCTCCATCTTATTCTAAGATCATCTCATACTGCAGCACTCATCAGTTGTCTTAATTTCCTCTTCATTCAGGGAAGCTTTTGGATGGTCATGAGTGCACGTGGTAGCTGGGGAAATCTCCTGCTCACTCAGTGGGAGAGAGCAGAATTAAACACTGCTCCTTTTTTACATTTTGCAGTTAGGATCAATCACTGTTGCTATCTTCATTTGAATCTGTTTTGTGAAAGGTTTTGTACAAGACCACAGAGACATGAAACTAAAATTATACCGTTTGTGCACAAGGAATTACAAAATCTACCCTCATCTATTCCATATGCTTCTTGAAAATGTGATTTAATGCTTACTTTTTCTTGGGAATAATGAGTTTCACTTTTACGCAAAGATCTGTCCTTCTCTTTTGTATCCTGTGCAGCCTTTTCTGCAGGTGTCTCTCATACAGTTGAAAAAAATTCACAAGTTCCAACTTGTAAAATAAAGTGAGTTACAAATTTTGGTTTAAGAAATTTTTAAAATCAAACTGCCACAGGCTGCATTCCTACTTCAAAAGAAAGTCCAAGTTTAAAAAAAAGTTTAGAGCTTGTTTCAACTTATTTTTGCTACTACTGTGTGCTAAGTTGGCGATACTGTGTGAAGTTAAGATTTTCCTTAGCATGGCACAGAATAAACTTAGTAATGCCACTTCATTACTTTTGTTTGTGAAGCATAGCCTTCACAAATGGGCATTTGTAGCATAATGCAGGCTACTAAAACTGCTTGAAAACTCAAGGAATTTTTCTAGCATATAAACTTGCAGCTGTTAAAAAGTAACATGAGATGGTATTTCCTATTTTTCATGTGTTATGTACTACGTACAAGTTAAAAAGGCTTCTTCATCTGAAAGTTGTATTGGTTTAATCTATGCAGTAATTCTGGGTATTGGAGGCATGGGTAGGCAGTAGTGAATCTCTTGTCTCCTTGAATTCTCTCTAACAATATTAAAATAAACATTCTTTACATATAAACCTGAGAGACTTTGAGTTTACCACTGGATTCACAGAGGATTTGGCTCAAAGATAAAAAGAGGTGACTTTTTGTAAATATGATTCAAGCCAATTGTAGTTACTGACTTACCTTTACATAAGCCATTGTCTCTGTTTTATTACTACATAGTTATGCAGGGGTTTCATTTCATGACTGTCAGACTTACCTAACCAGTGGTGGTGTAACTCTGACACTGTGGGCTGGTGAAGTAGGAGGTAATGTACCACATCTATGCTTTGTCTTGAAAAAGTCTGACTGCTTCTGCTCACAATTTGGGAAAATTAGGAAAAATCAGGCCAACTAGAAGGTTGTTGTGAAGCGAGGAGATTCTTACTACTTTCATGGGTTGCACTTCTCAGTTTAAAGGCAATTAAGATGCAGTATTCTGCAGGAGAATGTTTTGTTTTCCCTGTTTTGAGTACTCTTGTTCTCTTTTATTCCCAACATCCAGACCATTTTTCTTCTCGCTGTTTCCCTCAGCTTTAACTGCTTCAGTGCTCTGTGGGGATTTATGAGACTCATTATAAAGTGATGAGTTACTCTGGCAAACCAACAAGGAAAATGATGTATCTTCCACTTTCATATTTCCAAATCCAAATCGAGATGCCCAATTTGGAAGCTGGTTGCCGTTTTTTCCCTCTACTGAATACCCCTCTGGCAGGTGATTGATTTAGCTCTTCTATGATCTAAGTCTCTGGAGATCCCTTACTTCCTCCAGTGAGTGTATACAGAAGCCTAATGTAAATAAACTCATTTACCTCTCAGTTCAGTACATAAATTTCAGCAGCAGTAGTAGACTGACTCCTTTTGTTACAAACTTCTGTAAAGAAATTTAATCTGGCTTGATAAAGTAGAATAACATGGGAGAGTTACATCAGCTCTCTGCATGAAATGAGTGCAAAAAGAGTTATATATCTATATGGATATCCCAGCAATCATCTAACCCCACTTTGTCAAGCCAGAGTAAGTTTGTGCTGCATACAAAAAATCCAAATTGTTGCTTTTCTTCCAACCTAAATTCATGGATTTATGGCCATAAGCATTAAAATACTTCAGTTTAATGGATCACTTGTCCTCATCCGGGCCACAGCAAATGCTTGTGGACATGTTCTTAGCCCCGTTGCAAATGAGAAGGAATACATATTGTCTTAATCTACCTTCAGGCCCTGGAACAACAAAATCTACATGATCTACAAGGTTACATGAACAGTTGCTACAATAACTGATGTGCTGTCCAGGAGCAATGCATGTTAATGACACTCTTACTAATGCATTATGCATCGTAACTAAAGTAAATCAATACCACTTTCTGTGACTTCTGTCCATTGAGACAGTGTGACTCATTGTCAGGTCTCTGGATGGGACAGCAGTCTGACACTTTTCCACTGTAAAGAAATGCTGCTAATCTGAGTCTTTTTTAATTGTGAAGATCCCCTGATTTTTATAAGGACACTAATACTAATCTCTTTTTTTTCACCACAGAGATTACAACACCAGGTTCAAAAACCTTTCACCTCCTGTAAAGAATAAATAAATAAATAAATAAATAAATAAGATACTGTTTATTTCAATGTTAGAGGTTAATGAGGCAAGAAATAAGAACTGGTCTGAGAAGTGGGCAATGGAGAAAGAACTGATAAGTTATAGCTGATGATATATCCTTGTTTAAGTGAGTGCAAAGAAAACACATTAAAAAAGACAGAATTATTAGTCTTTTCGGTTAGAAAAAGAACTGAGTGAAAAATCAGTAAAACTAAACTAGACAGCAGTAAGAAGTGCTGTAGCCCTTCTGAGGTCTTTTCTGCCTTATAGTCTAAGTGCCTTGTGAAGTCTTGAAACTCCTTTAGAAATCAAGTACAGTGGAGTCATGCCACGATCACCAAAATAATGTTCAGTATCCAGCTAGCTGTGTGTAAAGATGACAAATTACATTACACCTCTAGAACTGTGAAGCTTAAATAAGTAGATCATATACTATTATTTAAGAGGTGGTAACTCTTCATAAAACCACCTATTGACAGCCCATTGACACTACCTCTTCCCTTTCTTCCTCCAGTCACTTCCAGATATACTCCCTTCAGTTTTCAGGCTTAATTTAGTGTCTTTTCAGTGGTTTCGGAGAATAGAGCTAAATTTGGTCTCGTGATAAAACATTCATAGCCAGGAAATTTTATTTGGTTTTGTGGCTTTCTGGGATTTCATGCCATCGTAATTATAAGCAATTTCTCTTCAGATGGATGTCTAGCTTAGGAAGGTCTCTGGTGAACCATGAATTATAACAAAACAGCTTCTAAAAGGAAAGAAGTATTAACAGGTTATGCTCTGTGTTGCATTTAAGTGTCTACAGAGAAAATACACATTCAAAACCCCTTATCTTTGAGAAAATTACTTTTGTAAGAAATAGAGTAGTTCCTAAAAACACGTCTGGTGAGGAAAGACTGAAAGAACTGAAGCATTTTATTCTAAGCAAGAGAAGATTGAAAGAGAAGATATGTAGTAGTCAAATATAGAAGAATTTGTGTATCTAAGGGGAAAGAGGAGGATGAGAAGATATTGAGAACCTGAGATTAAAAGACAGAGAAGAGGAAGTCTGGAAAACTTCAGTAAGAACCTTTGCACTTTGCCCAGTACACTGCTATACCATG
>JAOTQQ010000032.1:43050270-43071784 GCA_026546715.1 Gallinago undulata
TGCCTGTAACACCAGTCCTGGAGCCATAAGTTGATCTGTCGCCTCTTCTTATCAATTTCTTTATTCACAGTTGCCACAATTTCGGTTACACAATTTATAAAAGGCAAAGCTGAATGAAGATTGGAATTTTTTAATATTATTTCCAGAAGGGAAAGCTATAAAGGAGATAGAACTAATGCAATTTTTAATGCTGTTTGCTACAGAGGAGAGAGTGAAAAATAAGTAGATTTGTGAGCTTTGACCTTGGCTAGAAGGGGTTTGCGTATTTTCAACACAGCAAAGTTTAAAAGGTTCCCACGAGCTCTGCCCAGTGAGCACAACCTCCTCCTGTCCTCCAGGTTACAAGTGGACAAAAAGAATTTTTTTATGATATGAAGAATAAATTTTAGTGTTTGTTTTCTGGAACAATTTTAAGAACTTTTAAAAATAATGTTTTTGCTGATCTCACCCATGACAACTCTGAACACCTGGAAGATATTGGAGACTGAGCGTAATCATAATAAATTTGTTTTGACCTTAGCTTTAAAACTTGCTAATGCGATGCAGAAGCGCATGAATCAATTAAAAGTCATGTATAGATAAGGTGCAAAGCCTACAGTTGGTTAAAGTTTTAAGACTCCAGCATCAAACAATATTGCCAGTAACCACACATAACCAACTTCACAGCTATGTGTAAGTTGCTTTTTTCAGTATATTGATATTTTAAAAAAATACCAAAGATGTACTAGCTCAGAGCCACTAAATAATCCTTCTGCAGGTGCCCAGAATTTTCTGACATCAAATAGTACTTCAGAAACCTTTACTTGAGGGATTCAATGCAAGGCATTACTGCTGAGAGGGAACTGGGGACATATACTTTGTCAGAGGAATATTCCCAGGTGGTTTTTTTTTCCAGTCCTTTTTACTTTTTTTAGAGCTATTATCATTCCCATCTGGCAGGTCTGCACCCCAATCACTGCCTTCAAGAAAAGTAGAAAGCGTGTGGGACCTTTGTTCTCACTATAAACAGAATAAAGCACAGAGGCAGACAAGTGGGTGCCACCATTGTAGAGACAATGACAAAACAATGTCTTTTTCTGAGCTGAATTTACAAGTTAATATAAAGCTTTCAAAACAAAGCTTTGTAAGAGCTCCTAGAATAGAAACATAAATGGTTTATAACCTCTCTAGTCCTGTGAAAGTGATTCTTGCTATTTAAAATATGACTGTGTTAATGTTGCGTGTTTTCAGATCACTCATTGCGATTTGTTTTAAATGCATGCTGCATTTAATCCTCTTCTCTTACATAGAGGACAACATATTCAATTTATTAACTTTTCATTCAGGTTCTGATAGGGATATTTATATAGCATTCAGAAGGGTGCTTGATGCTACATATAGCTCTGAAGGGACCTAGCCCTGAAGAGCCCTATTTTTACTGGGATTCTAGAGGTGACATTAACAACAGGCTTGGGGCAACAAAGCACAACGATGACAAGGTGCTTGGATAAAATGTGCTTTCTAGAGGTTTGATTAATGTGTTTTGGTTCTCTGTGACCTCCCAGAGTAGAAACTCTTCCCATCGCACTCCTGTGCCCGGAGGGGAGCTGTAAAAGTGAGCAGATGATGACAACTGTCCTGCCCCACAGCATTTCGGGAAAAGTTTTCTGACATCTGGGCTGTACACACTCTCTGCTTTCGACTCTGCTGCCACACTGACTCTACAAAGCTCATACTCACCAGGACCTCAGGCAATTTAAAGTCCTTCTCAAAGGCCAGTGGGCACAAGGTTTGTATTGGAAGCCAGGTGTGCTCAACTTCATACTGACTGAATTAATGCATGATTTTGTGTGGGAGGGCCATCTGGGGCTCTCTAGTCCAACTTGCTCAAAGGAGGGTGAACTTCAAACATTCAGTTGGCTGCTCCGGGCCTTACCCAGTTGCATTTTGAGGATCTTCAAGGATGAAGGTTCTCTGAGTACCCGTGGCAGTGTTTGACCACTGTTGTGGTGATGTCAAAACCTCCTTACGCAACATTTACTCTCACCATTTAACTACTGTCAATGGGACTTGCTTGGACCTTTTCCTTCATAGTGAGCAGTTCCCCAGATTTACATAAGGTTGTAAAGCAAAAAAAAAAAAAAACCCAAACCCAACCACTTTTATTAGAATATGAATTAGGGACTTAAGAGTCTTCAGAAATTTAAAAAAAAATAAATAAACAAAAGCCAAATAGGTAAAACAGACTATGACATAAGGATTTAAATGTAAAACTCCTCTTGGTACAGTTTCCTTGCAGAGCAAGTCTTTGATTCCAGGCTAGGACTCAGTCACTTCAGCAGTAAACATGTTGTGTAAACTCTACCCATTTTTCGCAGGCCACTTTGAGGGAAAAACCGTCAGTCTTCAGAGACATCACTCTACTTTCTAGCATCTCATTTTCTCTGATCAGCGATTTGGTTCAGTATTCTGGGTTGCCACTGAAAACAGGAAGAGTAAGAGGAGCTGTCTCCTTAGGTACGTTTGAAGATGTGTTAAAATCAATTTTAGGGTTCCTAGTGCCAAACAGAAGATGCTGAAGTAAAATCACTGGAACAGTTATTTATTTACAGGCCCAGAGGCAACTGCTTACTGGGTCTATGTCTGAAATTTTGCTATAGTCACAGCATCTAGGAGTCGGGGAAGCAACTAGTCAGAACAAGACCATTATATGTCACAGTAAATGGTTAAAGAAACATGGGAAAATGCTGAAGTCCTGCAGGAGAAGACTGAAAAGGGGTGCATGTCCTCATAGAGCTTAGAAGCAGATGATGACCTAACCCAGTAGGTCATGTTGCTTTTTAGGAGACTGTTTTTAGGGATGGCAGCTGATTTCACAAACAGTAGGTCCAGTGTCTCCAACAGGTTGACCAAAACCTACCCCTGGGTGCATACAATGCATAGAAGGGGTAAGTGAAGAGCTGAATTCTTTTCATAATTGTGCTCCATGAAATCACAGTCTAGAGGTCTGAATAATTCACTTGTATTTATCTGAAATGTACTCTCCTCCTTAATCTGACTTAGATATATTGTGCCAAGTAAGATGACATTTATGCTCATTTTAGCTACAGTAGATAAGAAGCAAAAAACTGAGTATTTCCTTTCTGTATAAGCAGTTAACTTATTTTGAAGATTTATTCTGACTTTTCTGAACCTCCTCCTTCTAGACTAAGAAATCTCTAATCTTTTCCCCCTCTGAATTGCCATATTTTGGAAGAAAGTCACCCATCACATAGAAGCTCAACTTTGGGGTTATTGAAGAAATCCCAATTGACTTTGTTTTGGAAATCAACAATCAGGAAAATTTGTGGTTGATAAAAGAATTTGAAGAACACATGAGAGAAAACCTTCATTTGATGAGAAAAGTGAGACAATGTGTTGAAGCACATTCAAGAAAAATAACCTGTATATTTTTATTTTTTTTTAGTGTTCTGTATCTGTTGCATCAGACTTGTTGGTTGAAAATAAAGGAGACAAGAATAAATTAATACTACCTCTGACCATTTAGTTCTGTCTATAGAAAGGAAGAAACACATTTTTTGGACTAAAAGTTTTTTGGCTGCCTGAAGAACTATGAGAACGTCTTCTGTCTTCTTTATAAAGATAAATTTCATGGACAAGTTTTATGATGACTTTTGATTTTATAGCAGAATTTTTAAAGTGAACTCTAGCTGGGCAAGTATATTTATTATGAAGTGTTCTCCTGCAGTTGTTCAGCTACCCTCATAGTTAGCAGATTTTTCTTAAGTCACTGTAGGGAATATCTATTACAAAAGTACCTTACAACTTTAAAAAACATTTATCATGGCAACAGCTCTTGAAGACAGAAGAGCGTTGTTTTTCTCTGTTGCTTTCAAGAGAGTAATAAGACTGGTGCTCAGTAACTTGTCAGATGGTTTACAGGAAGATAGTGATTGAGAAGTGAATTAAATGCAGGATTTCTGTGTCCCAGGTTAACATCATAATGGAAAGAACATTATCAGAGAGATGTCTTTGCCCTCCAGTGTGTCCGGTTGTGCTAAGGATGATTAAGACTTAAAGCCTACTACTTTGGGACACAGTGTTACTATTCAGAAATGACAGGAAATCAAAGTATCTTTCTACTTCTGTTCATTAAAGAACTGATGGTATGTTTTGGTTGGATTTTACAGCATTACTCTTTCCTGCAATCTGGAAATTCAAGTTTGGGTCTCTGTGCATTTCATGAACCAACATATGTACCCATTATATATTTAAGTAGCATCTACATGTTCATCTTTACCTCCCGTCTGTACCTTCTGTTGTGATGCATGTATTTCACTTCCAGGGCAGTTATGCATCATCTTTTTTTCAGTTAAATAACAGTGAAATTGTCATTAGTCTATAGGTTTCAAGTTTTTTAAAATGTCAAAAAAGAAAAATGGTGCAGGTAATTGATTGATCTAAGGTGGTGCAAAGCTGTACGCTCAAATACTGAATGTTTAGTGGATTTAAAGCTGTACCAAACTCTCTAGTGACTGAGGATAAAATTAAATAAAAAATTTCCTTTGGAGTTGTCACTTCGATATTTTTCTTCACAGAGAAGAGTATTATTTGAAAACTGATTACAAATACACTAAATATTTGTAATATAATAAATAAAAAATAATTTGTAATATACTAAATAAAGCTCTATTGCATCTAGTCTGACATTAACATTTTAAATAAGCAAACACATCAAAAGTTTTTTTGATCATGATTTAATGCAGCTAGGTATTGAATAGAAAATCTGTAGTTTAGAAGGAGGTATTTATGCAAACTTCATCTGCATTATGGATATGCATAAATTAAAGGAACAATGACACGTGGTTTTAGCAACCCACTCACAGTTTAGTAACATATGTTCCAGACGGGGAAGGGAAGAGTCTTGGAGGGAAACCAAAGTCCTTGGAGACACTGGCTCTATTCCTTGTTTTGCACTGAAATCACAGCAGGAGGATCTGAAAGAGCACCAAAACCACTGCCTGAGATCTTCTGTGGTGTCTCAGAGATTAGGCAAAATGACAAGGAGACTGGTATCATGCACAAACACTAATTCACTACAAGACTGAAATGTTTAGGCATTACAGAAGTGCCCACAGGGATGGATTTTGTTTTTCTTGCAGTACTAGAGAATTGCCAAAACTAACAAATTCAACAGGATTAGCTATTTAGGGTAGTATGAGCTCTACTGGGTTGCATTTGGTTACATTTACATAGCTGCAAAACCTAATAACAATATTACTGATGTTGAACTAAGTAAAAACTGATGTTGGTCTGATGATCTTTAACATAATCTGTAACAAGTCTTTCATGCAAATCAAAACTGTGTTCCCTGATTTTGGTCTTTATGACTAAGAATGCATGCAACTTCTATATGCACAGGAAAGATATGCAGAAGCAGACCTGAAAATTACAAGAGGATTAAAAACAATTCTAGAAAAAACAGTAATGTTCACAGCCCCAAGAGTTGTGAGAAAAGGAAGAAACCCAGTCAAACAACAATAGCCCTTGCACATGCACTCAGCACCCTCCTTCTCTTACTTTTCAAGGAACACCATTGTAGGTGCAAATTTGCATCTGGAAAAAGGGGAGGATTCCCTGGCCATCTAGTTCTGGAATCCATTACCTGCTTGTGTTTTGAAATTAGAAAATCACATCTTGCTTTTCTTTTTGCAGGAGCTCTGCCTCATTCGTGGCCTCGGTTGGACAGCACTCCCTAAAAGAGAAACTATTTATTATTTATATTCCCATCCCCAAGATGAATGATGTTCCTGTCTTATACACAACACATGGTTCAAACACATCAACTTTCTCCTGGATTGTACTGTGAGCCTCATGATACAGTACTCTGCCTTCCAAATATCAATGTATTTTATTTTCACAAAGCCTAACTGGGATGAACACAGGCTCCCTTATTAGAGGGCTTGTTTTGCAGATGAGAAACTGAAACACAGAAAGATGAAAGTCAGATGTATCTAACTTGGCATTGTCATTTTAGGACTTTGCAATATAAAAGAGGTCAGAATAAATGTCATGGTCTCCCCTGGCCTTGAACTTTATGAAAAGGCTGGTTATTAAATCCCACCTGGGTATCTCTATGTATAGAGAATAGAGTTCAGGCAGATGCAAAGTCACTTTTGAGTTTGAAGGATACAAGCCAGCTCCACACCAGCTTGTGTAGCAATGTACTTAGGCCACGTTAATTCGAGTACAGAAGCCATGTACATTTGGGATTAAGGCCTGCTCAAGATCAACTAGTCTTGAAAGCAAGCAAGTTTGCATCTGCCTATCATTTGCCTTGATTTTGAGCATTCAATAAATCCAGTAGCTTTAGAATGAGATGCTTTTCATTTCTCAAAAGGCTTACCTGTAACATGCTGTGTGTATGGGGAAAGCCAGGGCTGCAGCTGAAAAGGAGTAGGTGGGGGGCACCTGTGGGATCTGAGCAAAGAAAAAGCGCAAAGGGTGGATGGCAGCAATCCCTGTGATTTCTTCTTGAATCCCAGCCTGATGCACGCTGTTGATGCAGACGTGAGTAAAGTCTCTAAGAAGGTATATTCTGTCTGCTTTGGCGCACACTGACCTGTGCTGTTCCCTGCCCTGCATCCAGCTGCAGGCGATGAAACAAAACCAAAATAAATCAGATACACAAATATATCTGTCCAATTTGTACAAGGGAAATTTAAATCCTGCTCAGCTCACCCAGGAGACACAAATTTCTGAAACATGAATATTCATTATTATCATTATCTTAATGCTCAGCAGAAAGTACCCTGAGCATTTTGAAGGTGATGCAGACATATTTTATTCTGTCTCTAGTCCAAAGAATTTATCTTAGAGCTGAGATTAATTTAATAACATGGATTGAAGTAATTATTCAGTCTTTGATTCAATGATATCGATAGGGCAGTTTTAGACTTAAACTGAGATGTGTGCTGGAAGGGGCACAAACACAATGTAAAACAATTACTTCCAGTGACTTCGCCTAATTCAATCTCAACTTGAAGATCCCAAATGAATGGGGTGAATTATTTAAGTGGTTTGCTAATTTCTTAAAAGATTTGCATGTTGATGTCACATTCAGTTTTCCTGGTTCTAACCAAATTCTCAGGCTTGTGATACTGCTGTGTGCCTACTCAGAAGCTTGCCAGTCTCAGGCACTTTGTTCCTCCTTAAAGGAATTCTTTTCTTAACCTCTCCATCAACTGAACTATTGGACTAAACACCTTCTCAGTGAGGGCATGTTTTCCTCACTGTGAATCATTTATGTAACTTTCTGAATGTTAAAATATGCCTGACTGGATGCAGCATTCCAACCATGGCAATGTGTTTCTCAAAGGTGATAACAGTTCTTTGGTATTAATGAGTATTCTTTTTTACTAATATAGATTTCTATCTGTTCTTTCTACTGTAAAACATATGCCTCCACCTTAATCACAAGGAAGATCTAAAAAAAGAAATGTGTGAGTTGCACAGGTTATTTATCTGTTTTTTGCTAACAGTCTGACCTGTTAATTATCTGCTCTTACTCAGGCTGGTCTATGAAGAACAATTGGTTTCCTGTTATTTTCCAGCACAAGATGGGGTTGTCTTAATATGTGCTGCATTATCTTGCTATCTGCTCCTGAATTATGCCTTACTGATCAGAAATGCTGAAGGAAGGAAGCAGGAAGGACTATTCCTCTGCTGAGGTCTGGTGGGGTAAAGGAAGCTGATTTTATGAAGCTGGATCTAGAGAATGCCATTCTGTACCTGTACTAGCTTTGTCACAGCTGCCCTGGTGTAGTTTTTGTGCACCTGAACATCCAGTTGGCTCATTCCAGACTTAAACCTAACAGTAATTCAACACACGAACACTGCAAAGGATTAGAGAGCTCAGCCTCAAATCTGTCAATTCAAACCCTTACCTGACAGTGAAGGTGAAACTTATCTATACTATAGTAATAGACATCTCTACTTGTGCTAGTTTTCACATTAGTTATTGGAGATCTAGTGGCACAGTAGGTAGAGCAACAAGAAGCTTGCTCCAGGCTATAAAAGGTCTTACAAAGATCCACCAGCCACGTGTCTTTCTCAAATGGCTCAGGTCTTTCCAATTTTCTCGTACAGAATCAGAGGGTATGAAGGACACGCTGGAGCCCAGATTCCTCCTTTACAAGGAGTCACTTTGCTTATAAGTCTGGATCATCTTTTTTTCCACTAACAAAACAAACAGATAATTTGTTTGTACAAACCTTGTACAGCCATCTAAGTTTCCCCATTTAATAAAAGAGTTTGTGGAAAAAGGATATTTTCTAGTTTTAGAAACCTTAACTTCAGGGTCAGCGAGGAAAGTCTTAACTAAACACAGAGTTCTAACAGTAAATCTGCCATGTTATATTTGTGTCTCTGTTCTTATAATTAAAAAAAAAAAAAGTATAATGAGCCACTAAACAACTTATTCTTGGTACTGGCTAAAACACTTAGAAGATTACTATTTATAAGATAAATAGCTTAGAGTGAATAATGTTTAGGTTTCTTTTCAATTCTGTCCCCAGCATTTGCCTTTGCCTACTATACTGGTATGTTTTGGCTCTTACTTTATTTTTGTCAGAGAAACCAGTTATTTCTGACATCATTTCAGTGCCTTCAGGGCAGAATGCTAGCAACAAAACAGCTGGTCCTCTCCATGACATTTTCCAAGCCCATATCAAGTGTCTTTGCTGCTAACCAGAGAAGTCATGGATGCAAGGCCAGTGAAAGAATGAATTTCAGTAGGGTTCACTTTGAGAAGAAAGATATTCCATGCTGTGTACCCAGAATTGCCTCCATATTTACAAGTTTCAGTTTCAGAACTGGATATCTTAATCTGCACACTTGCTTCTTTCAAAACTGATCAGTTTTTATATTAACCAGAGATATCATGGCCAAGGCTTTTTCCAGTAGTCCCCAAACAAAGGAAAATGGTCTCTTCAGTCATGTCTCCAGTGCCCATATCAACAGAAAGACCTTTCGCCACTGACTACTTGAAGGCTTTCAACTTCTAGTAGGTGAAGAAAATCACTTTAATCTCTGGAGTCATTTAAAACATGATTGAAGGGACAGCATTACGCAAAACTCTGACTGAACTCCTCCTTATGTTTGAATTTGTCATTTTACATCTCCAGTGCACGCCCTTAAACAGTACTCGATGAGGTTTTCTAGATTTGGGTCTATTGATTCTTTTGAAGTTCCCTCTTCTTCATCCCACTAGAAAGCAAGGCAGAATTCTCCCAGCCAGCTGGTCTCAGGCATCATTTTTCTTAAGGAGAATTTCTACATTCCTAGATATCAACAGTTTGAGATAATAGCCCAAGACATCCTTCTTGTGTCCACCCTGAATCCTAATAGGAATGTTGATGGTTGTGAAAGTTTCCAGAGGAATTTGTTTACTTTTTTCCCCCATAACATTATTGGAACATTATTGGTGTTTATCTAGCAGAATTTGCAAATTTCCAACAGAGCACTCTTGTCCTTGTGTTCAAATTTAGAGATGACTTCTTAACCATTGTCTGGAAAAATGTTTCACTTCCCATCACTAAAACCAAAAGAGGGAGTTTTGCTTCAGGGATAATCAGCATGTGCTGATTCATGACGATGGGTGCCTTTGTTAATAGAAAGCTTCACAGGAAAGGATCTGCAGCTTAAGATTTCTAAGGCTGTCCCAGTTCGAGGTTTAATTTCTGCTTGACACTCCCAACTCTGTTTTTCCTTCACTGAAATACTCTGAACTTTCCAGTTCCTTTCAGATACAGAGAAGAAGGGACAAACCCTATTATTATTTTCCTAGGTAAAGCGTAACTTACCTACTAATTACCAAATATTAACAACCTATTTACTTCTTGCAAGTACAAGGTGAACTGTAGATTTTTCTTTAAATGGCTCTGTTTGTTTAGTCTTGCTGTTTCTCCATCCTTAAGATGAGTCACTCTTAATGGTAAATATAAATATAACTCAGATCTTGAAACTAGCTTTTCTTTGTCTGCATTTCCCCAACTTGTATACTTAGTTGTAGCAATTATTTGAGGAAATCAAAAGAATAGGTTTGAAAATAGGTAGAGTAGAGATGTTGACTGGAGGGAAAGGTCTTTATTTCTCATCTGAACATGTTGATGCCAAGAGATATTGAACTACCTCAACTTTACTTAACCCCTTTGAGAATCAATGACATTTGGCAGTTTGCTGCAGCGCTCCCATCCAGGCAGGGAGTATTGATTCTTGTTCATTTGCACTTTGATATTTATGGAAGGACTGAGAAAAGAAAGGGTGGAAGGTCTGGAGTTTGATTTCTCCTTTGAACTCTGGTGAATTTTTCACTCCAGATAAATTTGCCAATTACCACTTGGATATCTCATAATGTTTTCCCTCTGCTCCAGCCAATCAGTGGACAGAACAGAGAGAACTAAGTCTGAACAGAGCATTTATCTTGATAACATTCAGTGTGCCAACATTCAAGTTATAAAAAATGCCATTCCAATTACTCTAATCTCTTTTAATTTGTTTCAGCAAAGCCAGCAGTGTTAATGTTTATAAAACCGCAGATAGCCAGGTACAACAGTATGTTCTTGAATTTTGAATATTTTGTATATATTTAGTGACTCTTGAATATTGGAACTGAGGATGTATGACCTATTACAGCATCATGTAGATCAGTATATAGCATTTTATGTGGACTAGTTTGCCTTATATTCTGCTTCCAGTCAAACTAATTTACTAATTTATTTTAAATTGTCCTCACATTAGTTGATACTCACGCAACAGAGCTCTTAACCTTACATCAGTAACATAGTTTTTCCAAATGCTGTTTCTATGGGTACTAACTAGATAAAATTAATTTGTTCTTTTCCCTTTTATCTCTGTAAACCTTAGGTATCCTGGCTTTTCTGTTTGGAAAGATAGATCCCAACACTATTGAACAGACTGCAATCTTGGTTTTATCATCACTCAATGGCATATGCTGGGCCTTTTACCAAAATTGTGATTCCTGCTGTGGATAGCTCTCATATGGGACAATTAATCTGTGATCTCAGAATAGTGCAAAACAGCTAGCAATAAATTTCCCTGGACCATAACTCCAGGACTTATGGAGTTAGGAAACTTTAGGAGTTAAGAAATTTAGAAGATCTAGAGTCTGTTCCCACACAAATATTTTGTATTATGTGAGTAGTTAAAAATTATAAGTTAAAAAATTATTAATAATTAAAATTAACAGTATCATTAACACTATAAATGGTAGTTAATAACAATAATACTACATAATTTAAGAGTAAAAAACATAATAGTAATTTGATTAGTGAATATTTATTGATTTAGTAGTTCAAAGAGATAAATTAGATGAATGTTGCTGTAGTGACTTATCTTCTTGATCTGTGGGGTGTGATTCAGCTTACCAAATTCTTCATGTCTGAAATGTATATGTATGCATCAGAGCTTAGATTGTCATTACATGGTGGAGAGAAACGGACGCTTCCAGGACACAATCAATTTCCTCCCAAGGTAGGATTTACCACCATAAGATTAAGTATTTCCCAGAGGTTACAGAGAAAGTCTAGATCTAAGGCCCAAATCTTGACATTTTCAGTTAGGATAAATGAAACCTATCACAGTCTTCTGGAAGACACAAATCAAATAATTTTCATATTGTCTCTCCATACAACAATTCCGCAAAATACTTTTCATGTGGATGCTTTTCCAAGCATTTCAATATATGATCTTTTCACTGTGATCGATGTTAATAGTAAACTACGTGATCATGCTCAGAATTACTTAATGTAAATCATCTCCTAAACTGTTTTCACAAAATCATTTTTTCTGTTCATTGCCAGAGAAGCTGTGCCTTAAGGTTGAGCAGTACAGGGTTTAACTCTCTATTGTCAAGCAATACCTCTCCAAAATGTTGCAAAAATCTCAAATCAGTCTCATTGTTCACTGTGTTTTCAAAGCATCCAATATATTGGGGTTTTTTTCTGAAGAAGTGTGTGTATATATCTGTGTGTGTGTGTGCACTCACATGCTTGGAAGAGGAAGATATCTAGTTATACATTAATGAAACCATTAACCTCTCTTGGCAGATTCTTATTGGCCAAATGTTCCCTAAGTTCTTCTGAAATGACCAACTAGGCCTTACTGAGATCTTGCAAGTCCATGTGTATTAATATCATGGGTTTCTGGAAATTACTGCAAATTTAGACACTACTGCAATGGAAAAATGAAGTTAGACCACCCTTGTCTAATTATTTGAATTATCTTATATGCCAGTGTTATTTCTCATGAGATGAATATGCAAAAATTTGACCTTTGGTAGAAAAAAGACGGTATAACACTATCTCTCCATAAATCTATCCTTATCACTGTGGTTTGCTATAATATCCTCTCTTTTTACAACTATGAATTTTAAAAAGTTCCAAGAAGTAAAAAAAATTCATGGAGCATAAGTAATGTAGACTAATTTCCCACAAGGAGTCACCATAGCGGACATGGTAATGCAATGGCTTCAGTTTGGAACTAAACATAGAATCATAGAATGTTTTGGGTTGGAAAGGGACCTTAAAGATCATCAAGTTCCAACCCCCCTACCATGGGCAGGGACATCTCCCACTACACCAGGTTGCTCAATATGTCCCCCAAGCAGCAGATGTAAATGCAGTAGAAACCTCTGTACATCGTGTGTGAAGCTGAAACTGTGACCCAATTTTTCAATTCCATAAACACACACTTCCATCATGAGGTAAAGGAAATCTTTCTTCATTTCTAGTTTAATCTTTTTGTTGGCTTGGAGGTAGGTGACCTCATCTATTGTGCAGATTTTCTGCTGTCACACATCAAAGTTCCTGTGTGTTATCAGCTTGGTGTATAGCAAAATTTTAACTCCAGAGCAGTGACTGTAGATATCTTGAATATCATTTTTTTTTTAAAAAATATTCTTTTATCAGTTGGAAATTGCATGCCTTTCCATTGTTTGCCTTTTGAGATCTGAAGAAAAAAACACACCAAAAACACCAACGTGGAAGAAAAGATCTTATTCTTTAAAAAAGGAAAAACATCTCACTGGCTGCTGCATCTTTTGGGCTTTTTCTTCAGAGAGTCTGGCAAAAAAATATCTCTGAGGTAGGCAGCACAGCAAAGGAGAAGTCTAATTGTTACAGAAAAGGGCAAGGAGCTTAAATCTTTCAGTCTTTGGTCATAAAATTTACACAATGAAAATATGTTCCAGAGGTCAAAGGATTAAGATGAGAACATACCGAAAATAGTTCAGCATTGACCTGGAGGTATCCTCCGTTATGTCTTCACACTGTCCTGCCTCAGAGTGTTGTGGGGAAAAGAGTGATTGAGGTTGAACAGAGAGCTACCAAGAGCTGTCTAGGTATTACAATGAGACCTGACAATTCATTAAGTATTCTTACTTTCTATCTATCATGTAAATCCACAGCAGATCCACATTGTTAAATATTGCTGAAGATGTAGCCTTATAAACATTAAAGATCTAGTGTCAAGGTACTTAAATTTCCATGAGTCTTTGATAGCACCATTTATTTAATCTTGCATATACTTAAGTCTGATTTCTCATTTTGGCTCCTACCTTTGTAAAAATAAGGCATCTTGTGTTATCCTTTGTGAAGGCTGATTGAATTCTGAAAGGTCATATTCATTACTTCATTGTTATTTTCCATAAATCCTACAGGTGATATTAATGTAACTGTTAAACAGGCAGTGAGTTGACTTTGACTTGAAAAATAATTCTGATGTCATACCCCAAAATAGCTATGTTTTTAAAGCAGGCTAATAACAACCATGGTGGTTTTTTTTTTTTTTTTTTTTTTTTATCATGATCCATAATCCTATTGTATTAAACAAATAGCCAAAAAAAAAATTTCATAAAAATAGAAGGTACAAGACATAGTTATTGACTCGGTTTGTCCTGAAGGAATAAAACCCTGTTTCAGCCAAACAAGATATCATCAAATTTTTATTTCTTGCATTTTGTTACTTATGACTAATCTCTGGTCAATCCAATTATAATTGTAAATACTGCAATAGTTTTCAAAGCTTATTTCACATAATTTTAGGCCACTTCACCTGTACAATATGCAAAAATAAAACAACTAGTAAATTGAAGAAAGAAGCACTACCAATATTTTAAGAAATTTAGGATTGAGAACTAATTTGCCCAGGAAAAAAATGGAAAAGCTGAAATAAGGGAGAAGGTCCTGGAATCTGAGTTAAATACCAGGTGACAGCAGCACCCACGTGAAAACTCAGAACATACTCTTTTCCTGCACAGAAGACTATACAGAGCCTATTGTTTCTTTTTAGGCAGAAGGAAATGAAAATATAATAGACTGGAAATTAATTCAGTAGCACATCATAAGATTTAAAGATTTGGACACGAAAAATCTGATATTTTGGTTGGTTACAGGTACTTTGGTTTGTAGGAGCTGTAAAGCTACAGCTGTAAAGCTGTCTTGGCAATTCGGAAGTCTTTCACTTGGTAATCAAAGTCGGGTATGATGGCACATGGAAGCAGGAACTTTGACAGTGGCATTCCTGGACTCTGTTTTTCACCTCAGCAAACGTCCTGATCTTTCACTTCATCTGGATACTTAAACTTAATGCAACCTTTTTTCAGCTCTTTGGGTGGAAAAGTAGGATGTTTGGGCTGCTGTTAACCAACCTCCATTACCTCAACGTCTCTGCACTGGACTGCTTGGAGACAAACCTGCAACTCAGGACTACTCTGCTTTCTGCTTCTAAAAGCTGTTTTCTGAAGAAAACCATGAGCAAAGAGGAAATATTTCTTCAAAGAGGAATATACTTACCAGATAGTTATAACCATATGGTTTTAATTTAGCTTACTTCTGTGTTATCTATTAGTCCTCTGCTCCTGATGCTCTTCCTTGTCTGACACTTTTTGGAGGACTAGGACTGGAAAGTGTGTGGTTGTTAGGAGTGTCTCCTCCACATTAGCACTAATCTCTTTGAGATCAGACTTGTAATCAAAGTAATGCACACATCCTCCTGCAGTGCAGTGACCAGTGACCTTGTTATGTCATCTCTTCTGAAATACTTTGGTTTTCTTTTGAAAGCAGTTGACTTTATCTTCCTTTATTTTTTCAAAATACTTTTAATTGTTGTATTGTGAGCTCTAAGAATGCCTCTAAGGAACTCATCACCAATGAGAAACAAGAAACCCCAAACAAACAGATAACAAACAGAACAAAACCCCGCTTGTTCTGCTAATTAATATCTAAAAAAATATTAAAGTTTAGTCTTCCTGACTAACAGGTTACTCTATGCTCTTGCCTCTGAACTCAGAGACATCTTGATCTCCAAGATATTTGTGGTTGGTTATTTAAACCAAATTATTCTTAAAGTCTTTATGATATGGTGGACAACAGAGAGTCTATGCTCTATTGACTTTCCCCCCTCCTTTTTTAATAAGTAAAGATTAAACCATGTAGGTCAGAGAAGAATTAATAAATCATTCCCTCTATGGTGCTCTACATTATCTGAATATAGTGCTTTACTGCTAACTATTTGAGTAGATAATGCATTTTTATTCCAGGAGCATGCTAATTTACTTTTAAATTTTTTTTCATAGAAACATGGACATTTGGAAAAAAAGCTGTGCCTGAAGTCTTTAATTTGGGTGACTCATGCTATCTACCAATATATCTGTACTTTCTGGTGATTTTAATAACCAATAATCTCTGTTTAGCATTCAAATTTAACTCATATATTTGCTAGGATAAAGGTTTTTTTGTACTACACTAGTTAAAAATCAGATTTCCATAATGCTTAAATACCTATATTAAGTGGATTTGCTGAAGTTTATATAACCTTTAGATTGCCAGATGTCTTAAAAAAATCTGTTTAAGGGAGATTTCTTGGATTATCTGTTGATTACAATATATTTTGTGATTTTTTTTTTGCTGTTCTTTTCTCTTCGCATTTTAAAGCTGCAGATAGGGAGAGAATATTATTTTTTTTGTATCTTGCTCTAAATAAACAAAAGGCAGTTGGTTAATTGTCTAAAACTGTGTATTGCAAGCAATTACAGTGAAAAATGTTATATCCATTTTGCTTAACTTCTACAGAATCTCATCAGGCTAAACCCTTGCTTTTACATTAGCTATGGATGATTATAGTAGCACATAATACAGCACTTAAATTTTATTCAGTCTTTTGGGTTTCAGTGATTATCAGGTAAGTGTAAGCAATTGGCTGGAATGACTTATTTCTACCCTTTGTGTGTGAGGCTCTAATGCCAGCAGATAATATATTAGGAAAAGGTCAGTGGGCAGTTGGCTGTATTGACCAGCGCATGTAGAGAAGACAACTCGTCCTGAAATTGCAGTCCTTTCTCCACAGTTACGATATTTAGGAGGGATTTTTTTGCACACATATTAAGATAATCAATAACAATGAATTATGCATGAGTGAGAACACATACAACCACCACCCAGCTACGTGTATGGCCTGAACAAAGATGTCTAGGCAAAGACACCCTATGCAGATCCCAATAAAATACAGTAGGTTTTCAACAGACACTGAATGTGAGTGCCTGTGCAACAACTGAAGAATAATACTATTAACTCAATGATAATACATTCAGTTAATGTGCTTTCAGGAAGGTGGGGTAAAGGTGGAAAATAAAGTCTGTTTCTTAATAATGGTCTAAAATACAAGCTACTGCACTTATCTTTCCCACTTTTGTATTACTACTTTAGAGCTCCGTGTAAATTTTGTCCTAGGCAGGGTAGAAAACAAAGCATAAAGGCAACCCTTCTTCTTAGGATCCCTCCAAAATATTACCAGACTTGGGATGGACAGTTCTAAGGTAAGGAAATGTTTTCTGGTACAAAAAAAAATGTTACAATAATTAAAGCATCCGAAATTAAGCTAAGTATTATGCTTGGGTCAAACAAGTCTTAAATCTTATGCTGCTCACTCCTTGGTATAAAAAGCGTATATATTCATTCTCTATCTACTGCAAAGCTTTTACGTTGTAAGAAATATTTTTTTAATTTTTATTTTAATCTTTTTTTTCTTTACAGAAATGTCTGACTGACACAGACTATGACACAGATTTGACAACATGATCTGAACCATACCAGCACCCACCCTTGTAGCACCTAAAAATCCATCATCATCATCTTCTAGCTTTTGGGATGATGTAACTAAACAGTGGCAATTGAAATGGTTGTCCAGGTAGAGATGGTTTTTGAAAGGGATTTGGTTTATTTATCTCCCAAGATATTTTAATTCAGCATTAAAAAAATCTTATGTTACTATGTGGGGCTCAGGTGAGAAGAATCTATTTGTGAAAGCATGCAACATTCTTTATTAGCAGGTATGTCTGAACAAGAAATGAGTCATCATCTTGCAAGTACTTTATGCTTTGTCTTCACTTTAGGATTTTAATTGAAAAAATACTTTAGTGCTTACTGACAGCAAATACTAGATATTATTTCTGTTTTTCCCACCTCCTGAGCTAAACGTATCATTGCAGTCTTAATTACTTCCCATCCAAGCAATATTTGGCATTTTTCACTACTATTTAAAAATGCTCTACTTGAATCTACCTGCTGATTTTTGCTGTCAAATAAATCACTGTGGAGCAGGAATATGCCAACCTATGGCAAGGAAAGGGAGATATTAGTGGGGGTTTTTTTGACTACTCTATTAAAAAGTCACCAGGTAAAATGTAAAATAAATGTTGGGACTAGCATCAAAGTGTCACCTGAAAACTGGCTGTTTCGGTGGTTTCAATACAGAGGTATATCTACATGTCTCAGGTCTCTGGCTCAGCAAATCTCAACTTTTATTTCTTTATTTTGTACACCTGGGTTGTTGAATTGCTCTTCAAAGCCAAATCTGCATGTTATAGATTTTTCTGGGACAGAAATGACTGAACCTAGGCTTCCCGTTTCCTAGGCAAATTCTCTGTATTTTTGCATATTGCCTAAAAAATGAGCTCAGCCCCTGTCCTAAAATGAAACTAATGAGCAACACTGCATCTTGCAAGAAGCTTAACCTTATTGTAGAGTAGCTGTGTTTTGGGATAATGTCTCAGCACTCCAGATGCCAGCTAGAGTCTAACGTAATGTATCTAAGGGGATACATTCTGCATTTTAGTGTCTCCCTGGTTTCTGCCTAGTATGGATGGGGAAAAGGGCTGCAGTACCAGGTCAGGGTTCCACTACAATTTTCTTGGCATGGTTTTGCTAGACAGCAGTATGGCAGAACTCACCTTTCCTAAATGCAGTAGGTACGCTGAATGCAGATGTGCTTGTGCTGTTCAGTGATTGGTTTTGCTGGTTTATGTAGTGTCACTGGCAGGATGGAGTAACAACCACAATGGGAAACTACCATCATTGAGATGAGACAGATCACACACACACACACACACACACATACACAGACAACACACACACACAATTTCCCAATATTCCACTTTGATAATTATTAATCAATATTTGTTTAGCAGCAATCCCAACAAAGGCCCATCCTAAGACAAGAATCCCACTGTACCTGATGCTGTTCAAAATGAGAACAAGGAGGCCCTACCACTAGCAACACTATGACTTTATCAACACTATCTTCTGCTGTAAGGAAAATGAAAAAAGAAAACCAAAATGAACAATCCTAGTCAGGAGTGGTGAACTACTTTACTTTTATGCGTTTTCCTCCACGGTAGTTTCATAAGTAGATTGCAGATTCTTCCAAAGTATGAAAGAAGCATAGTGCTCTCATTTTTTAATAATATCTTATTGCTTCTCATTCAAACTGCGACATAATAGAGAAATTAATTAAACCACATATCACTGCAACCATATCTATAATGAATCTCAGTGCCCTAAAACACTCCAAAAGTTGAGGCAAGAGCACAAGAAATTGTATTGAAAGGCTATGAAATTTAGTTTACTACTTGTTAAAGGGTAATGATATGTCACACCCATAGTTTTAGGTACTTGAAATAACTCTTTATTTCAACTGTACAGCTGTACTGTCTGGGGGCCCTAGCTCGGCTGATAGTATGATCAGTTTGAAACTTGCAAACTTCAGTGACTAATAGAAAGAAAATGGAGGGCCAAAAAGGCAAGAATTTCTAGAAAGAATTTGTTACCCCTGCAAAACCCGGTTGTCATTCAGTGGCTGCCCACAGAGCGAGTATTTGCTGTTGTATTGTAACCTGGTATGCACAGGAACAGGGTAGATACAGTAGTCCATTTCAGCCCTACTACCATCACCTCTCTGCTTTCCCTCAGCTCAGTATTTTTTTCCTCTTCAATACCATTCATATCTATGTCTGCTATGTCATAGCCATGCCTCCAAATTTTTTCTTGTTCTTAGCATAATACAACCTATAGTCTCCTGCTCGATCACACCAGATAATTCCAACTGACCTCTTCTCTCCACTCCTTCCCACAGAGGTCATCCTCATATAGGTAATCAACATTAGAAAATCAGTCTTGTCTCACTCATTATCTTTCTTTCTGAAAGCAAACAGATCTCTGCCAACTTCCTGCCTGATGGTTAATTGTGGAGAGAAACCAAGACACAGCATAAAGCTGTGGTAAGGAGCCTAAGTGTCCTCTGCACATACCTTATCTGAGATCAGTCCTTTCTGGACCTTTTCAGCATCTCAAGCTGGTAGCCATTTCATGCTGTCATGATGAGCACATACACTCTCTTCACGATGAGCACATTGGAAACGTTAACAAAATCCAGAATCTGTAGGTTGACCACAGGGCTGGTCTGGCTAGTCTGCTGAATTTATTGGAGGATCCTTACTTTTAATTATTTTTCAATAATACTGCTTTCAATTATTAATACACTCCATTGTGTTTAGCATTTCTACAAGGCAGCCTTTATGGAGCAGGCTCTCCTCCTGCGTCTGTAAAGGTTATTTGGTATGAAGCAGCCTCAATAGGTTTGTTATATTCTTTCTTGTATTATTCAGCAATACAAGTATGCAAGGTTTCATCTTTTTTTTTGCAGTTAAGCAAAAAGAATGGAGCTAGCTTAACACCTTTTTCACACACCCACTTGTTTATCAAGCATAACTCTGCAGAATTCAACTAAACTCCATCTGCCTATTTAAAAAGCAGAAGTACGAAAATACCTAACTAGCGGACACAAATTATCATAACTGGCATCCATATGGCAATTGTAGAAACAGAAATGTAAAAAGTTCAAGACAAAGAACTCGTTTAAAAAAAAATCACTAAAAATTTTAGAAATATTTTGCAAAAGTTCTTTCAAAATGTAGCTACTCTTCTTGACACAAACTTTCAAGAAAATTTTGTTTCCTTCTTCACATTAGATTAAAAAGTACTTTAACTTTATAAACTATTCTAGTTAAAAGAGCCTTTAAAAATATCTGACTGGCTAATACAGAACAACATACACTATATAGAATTAGCAGAAATTCTTCTCTTTTCCAGCCTAAACATATTCTAGGTTGGTTTATATCCAATTGGTCTTCTGTCAAAATTGTCCTTGAATTATCAGTATGTACAGAGACTTTCAGGATCAGGACACTGTAGATGCACTCATGGCTGTGAAAATAAGTTAGTTTTAGTCATCATGAGAAGAAAGAATAAGTTGGAATGAAATGCCAGTTTAAAAAATTAGATCACATTTTCTTTTAAATTATTCAGCTTGGATAGTGACAGGAAAAGTTTCACATTTAAAAGACCTTTTTTTTTCTGAAAGTTTTCAGCACCTAACAGTCCTGGGTTATATTGGAAACTCTCTTGCTTCTTTTAGCTATGCTGTAATTTTCATGAGAGGCAGAAAGCTTAACAATTATACTTACCATGTCATGCAGTTCTTCAAAGTCTTGCACAAATACTAAGGAACTCTCTGGAAGATCAGAAAAGAAATCATAGTTAAACACAACTGCATCTTAGTTAATATTTTTAAATACATGTATTTGTAAGCATTGTGTAATTTATACTGGGAGAAGAGAATTCTGCTCTTGCTATGGAGTGCAGTTGTCAGTCAAGCCATTTTTAGACCTTGGTCCGAGGCTGTGTCTATGCATAATGTTTTAGATTGACAGGCAAGTTCCATCTCTGGGCATGCAGCAACCTATTTTTGTATAATGATGTGGGTTTTGATTGGCAACTCAACAATGGCAGAATTCAGCCGTCCGTGTACCCTTCTTACGCGTAGGTTATCTGTTCCTATACCGCTCTGTTGTTGTACACACCCAAGCTGTCAATAAAAATGGGTCTACCACTCAATTGTAGTATAATAGTATAACCGTGGCATTGGCTATAATTTCAAGGATCACGCAAAAGAATGCCAGAGAGAGATGGGAGCAAGTTTGAAATGTTTGGTAATTGCCCTATTCAATGTGTCTTACTACTCACATCACATTTGTACACTGAATGCAACATAGAATCATAGAATCATCTGGGCCGGAAGGGACCTCCAAAGGCCATCTAGTCCGACCCCCCTGCAGTCACAG
>JAOTQQ010000032.1:43071884-43082035 GCA_026546715.1 Gallinago undulata
CCCCAGCTCCCTCAGCCTGTCCTCATAGCAGAGGTGCTCCAACCCCCTAATCATTTTAGTGGCCCTCCTCTGGACCCCTTCCATTAGGTCTATGTCATGTTGGATGATTACAGCAAACCCAAACAGCTCTGAGTTCCCCACCATGATCTTCACTGCTTAATTTCCTCACAGCAAAATGTTGTTTTGGCGGGTTCTGCCCAGTTTTTGTAAAGTTTAGAGAAATCAAGCTTGTGGTATGGTTTTGTTCTGCTCTGGACAGAACATCATCTTTCTTGATTTAGTAGATCTTAGATTGTATTGTGGTAATAAAGGTGTTTGCATGCTGAGCCATTTCATGCACTTTGAAAAGCACTTTGTCAGATGTTAGGCTTTATATTTTTTGCCAGATAGTAATACTGCAATTCATTTACTCATGGCTTTTAATGTTAGGTGAGTAGAGGCCTCCTGTCTTGAAATTTTGCTGTCTGATACATGTTACTCTTATAAATTCCCTTCAGTTTCAATAGAGAGAAAGAGAGAAAGAATTGGAAACTGATTAATCCCATCTATCTTTGCCAGCTTCCTAGGAGTGGTGAGTTGTTCCTATGTCTCTGGGTATTGGCAATTAGTGTCCTGCATATGCACTCTGTGTCTCTCATGATTTTTCTTCATTAGTATCATGAGCGGCTGATGATGAGACAAGGGTTTTAAACCAAGAATTGCTTGATCTCCACCCTGCTTTAAAAATTTGTTGTGTATGTTTACAGGAGCAACTAAATGACTAAATAAGGCAGATGTATCTTGCCTGATTCAGACTATAATTTTATTGCTACCCTGCTTAGATAAAGAGTTCCTTGATGGCTGCCAGTAAAAGAATATTTAAGAGATTGCTCAGGCACTATTTCCTAAGCTCTTCCATTCTCTTTTAGCCTCAAAAACTAGTTCGATTTTTCTATTTTGTATCTATCTTTATGACAAGAAGTTAAGGCAACATTTGTCTATAAAGACATAGAAGAACTGCTCCAACTTAAGGATAGTTGAGAACTTCAATTACTCACCCTCCTCCAAGCTCAGGAACAATGCATCTCAAGAAAGAAAAAAACAGGCAAAAGCACTAGGAGACCTGCATGGATGAACAAGGAGCTCCTAGAAAAAATCAAACACAAAAAGGAAGTCCACTGAGGGTAGAATGCTGGTAGCCTAGAAAGAATACAGAGAAATTGTCCAAACAGCCAAGGATCAGGCTAAGAAAGCTAAAGCTCAGACAGAATTAAATCTGACCAAGGATGCCAAGAGCTACATGAACAGCTTCTATAGGTCCATCAGTGATAAAAGGAAGACTAGGAAAAATGTGGGCCTTCTCCAGAACAAAATGGGATACCTGGTCACCCAGGGTATAGAGAAGGCTGAGGTCCTGAACAACCTTTTGGTCTGAGTCTTGAACAGCAAGTGTTCTAACCACATTGCCCAAGTTACAGAAGGTGAACGCAGGGACTGGGAGAATGAATAACTGCCCACTGTAGGAGAAGATGACGTTTGAGATGATCTAAGGAACCTGAAGGTGGACAAATCCATGGGACCTGATGAGATGCATCTGCGGGTCCTGAGGGAACTAGTGGATGAAGTTGTGGCAGTCTGGTGAAGTTCCTACTGACTAGAAAAGAAGAAAGATAACCCCCATTTTTTTAAAAGGGAAAAAAGGAAGACCCAGGGATCTACAGGCCGATCAGTCTCATCTCTGTGTCCAGCATGATCATGAAGCAGGTCCTCCTGCAAACTATGCTAAGGTACGTGGTAAGTAGGTGATCAGTGACAGTCAACATAGTTTCACCAATGGTAAATACTGCCTGAAAGGTTTGGTGAACACCTACAATGGGGTTACAGCGTTAGTGGATAAGGGAGGAACAACTGACGTCATCAACAACAACTTACGCTCTTCAAGAAGGAAATCCTAAAGGCCCAGGAGCAGGCTGTCCCCACGAGGTGCAAAATTAAAGGGCGGGGAAAACGGCCAGCCTTGGCTCATTGTCCAAGTGGAAGCCAGTGATGGTTGGCATTCCTCAGGGGTACTGGTACTGGGTACTGATGTTGTTTAATATGTTTAATATGGACAGTGAGATTGAGTGCACCCTCAACAAGTTGGCCGATGACACCAAGCTGTGTGGTGCAGTTGACTTGCTGGAGGGAAGGGATACCATCCAGATGGTCCTAGACAAGCTTGAGCAAACCCCATGAATTTCAGCAAGGTGAAGTGCAAGGTCCTGCACATGGGTCGGGTCAAACAAAGGCATGTATAGAGGCTGAGCAGAGTATGAATTGTGAGCAGCCCTGAGGAGAAGGACCTGGGAGTGTTGGTGGATGAGAAGCTCAATGCGACCTAGCAATGTGTGCTTTCAGCCCAGAAAACCAGTTTTATCCTGGGCTGCATTAAAATAGGCATGGCCAGCAGGTCAAGGTGGGTAGTTCTGCCCCTTTACTCTACTCTACTCTACTCTACTCTACTCTACTCTACTCTACTCTACTCTACTCTAGTGAGACCCCACCTGGAGTACTGCATCCAGCTCTGGGGCCTCCAACATAAGAACATGGAACTCTTGGAGTAGTTCCAGAACAGGGCCACAAGAGGGCTGGAATACCTCTCCTGTGTAGACAGGCTGAGAGAGTTGGGGTTGTTCAGCCTAGAGAAGGCTCTAGGGGGACCTTATAGTGGCCTCCCAGTACTTAAAGGGAGCCTACAGAAAAGACAGGGAGGGACTCTTTATCAAGGAGTGTAGTGATAGGACGAGGGGTAACAGTTTTAAACTGAAGGAGGATACATTTAGACTAGTTATTAGGAAGAAATTCTTCACTATGAGGGTGGTGAGACATTGGAACAGGTTGCCCAGGGAAGTTGTGGATGTCCCCTCCCTGGAAGTGCTCAAGACCAGGCTGAATGGGGCTTTGAGCAACCTGGTCTAGTGGAAGGTGACCCTGTCCATCGCAGGGGGTTTGAACTTGATGATCTTTAAGGTCCCTTCCAACCCAAACCATTCTATGATTTTATGATTTATCCAAGAAAAACCTTCACATCATTCAGAGTCAATACTGCCAACCCCAGTCCCAGGTTTGTCTCAGTTCTTATTCTATAGACACCATCTGAGCTGCTGAAAGGACAAAAGGAATGAAAAGTGAATGAAAAGTTCACCTTGTCATTATCATTTGGGTGAAAACATCATCATCATCATTACCATGAAAAAAGAGTTTGGGGTAAGGGAAGAGTGAAACCCAAAAAGTATGGACAACAGTACGAAAGACTGGTACTGGCAGCATGTTACCAAAGACCACGAGTGAGTGCCAGAGATTAATTGTCTTGCCTGGGAGAACATCAATCACAGAGTAGATAATACTAATAAGGATTTGGCGTGGAGGAGAGAGGCCTTAGCAAGCTGTCCCTTGTCCTTTGTCACACTTAGCTCTCAAGATCACCCCTAACAAGGACTCTGACATCTCTCCGTGGTGAATGAATGATTTGGTGGTAAAAAGAGGCTGACGGAATGTCAACAGAACAGCAGTAAATAATGGGATGGCTAATTGCTAACTGCCTAGTATTTTTGGCTGGGTGTTTCTTATAAAACCAAAAGAAGAAATGCATAAACTTCAAGTCCCTGAAGCACATTTTCAAATGCAGGTATGTAAAAAAACAAAGCCAATATTGAAATTTCTAAATTAGTTCATTTGTTTTCAATGGGTGCACTAAATGAACTTCTCTGCTGAAAATTCTCGGGTTTGTATCTTTGCAGAGGATTTGTTTTGTTTTGTGTTATTATTTTACTGTCTTGTGGGAAAGATGATTTTGTGGCCAAAGAGAAAATGTAATTTTGAATATATTCCACTTTTCATAAATGTCAGAGAGAATATTTCCATCCTATTACATTTCTATTAAGTCGCATGGTATTTTACAAAGTTGAGTTCCACCACAGACGGTGGAAGGCATCAACTTTCTTTCCTGGAAAGTGTTCAGCTTGCAAGAGCATTTGGGTTTTTTTCTTCAATTCATTGCTTGATTTCTTCTTTTACAGTAAATCTTGACTTTCTAGGAAGGTTGTGAAGTACAGATTCTAATATGCAGAAAATGTTTTAACACCTTTATTGAGCACTAACCACAGCTGTTAAAATAAGTAAATAAATAATTATCTATTGGAATAAATTGCTTGCATATTCATCTTCAAAATTTCAATAAGTTTCAGCAAAAGGTTTTCTTTTATTCTTTTTAATGAATATCTTGAGTATAAATTACAGATTTATATCTTGGTAATAAAATTTTAAGCTGAGGAAAGCTAATGGAGATGAAATAATTAAATTTGACAAGTGTCAAGGAACTCAAAATTGCACTGGGGCATAGATAAATTTGGTAATATTCCCTCAAGACATTCAGAATTTATAGTGAGAAATGTTTTTGCTAAATACTGCAAGAGTTTAAGTAGAAGGAAAAGCATTTCAGCAAATAGATCTGAGTCAGTTCTGTCACTGTGTTATATAAAAAGCTGTTCTGTCTTTTCATTTCCTGGAATTGCTCAGATTAGAAAATGAAAACAAAATAATTTAATCACATCAGGCTTTATTTATGTTAGTCATATATATTTATAGTACATATAAGGGCTTGTACTCATCTCCTAAAGTGAACCAAATATTGCTTAAAGTGAATGGAGAGATTAAGAATTTTCACAAAAACTAATGAAACCAACTATGTTTACATGCTAAATATTGCTGAATAATAATGTGAATTTGGTCTACCAGTTGATCTACATGCAGACTAAGAATTTAACATTTCTGACATTAAGAAAAAAATTTAATATGTTAGCTCAAATAGTAGAAGTCTATGCTTGAATTACAAGGTCTTATCCCTCTGCATAATCCATCCCTTGTGAAGCAGAAAAGCTTATTCTCCATGAAATACATTTTGAATTTAATTGTTTGCTAAAAAATCTGTAAGACTGGCTGGTTTTTTCCAATGGTGTTCTGGATGATAATGATTTTCTGGATAATATGATGAGGTTTTGGGGGCATCAGAGTTGATGATTATGAAACTTCCTTTGCCCATGCAATGTTTTACTGGTTTTATAGTTTTCCCTCTCTGTATAAACCCAAACACTTTCAAACAAAAGACATTCACAATGAAGCCTACTTACATTGTGTTTCAAGCAGCATGTCAATGACCATCACTCCAGCTGAGAAGCAGCAGCAGGTCTTGAGCAGGTGAGGAGGAGTTTAAGACACTGTAAATCCCTTTTCAGTGAAATTGGAAACTTATCAACAAGCAAAGAATGTGTACTCAAGTATCTGTGAATTTAAAGTAATTGAGAGTAAAATAAGTGATATTTAGGATTCGTGGAAGATAGTATTAATCGAGCATGAACAAGCTGTACCATGCAGTCATTGCTTAGCATGACAGACATTCACTCAAGAGATTATCTAGAAAGAGTGGCATTAATTAATGAAAAGGTAGCATGTGCTGAAACATAGCGCTTCATCTGGATCAAGGCACAAGTTTAAAACAGCTTGCTAATTGTCTCTTGGTCTTACCCAGAAAGCTTGTGTAATGTTTATCACTATATGTTTTTAAGAACAGGTAAGACAAATATTGACCAGGAATGACAGAATTACACCTGATCTTATGCTGGCTGAGGGGACGCATTACACAACCGCTCCAGCCCTGGTTTCTACTTTTCAGGCTGGTCTGTGGATCTGCACCAGTAGGCTCAGAGTGGGCTCTGGACAGCTCACATGCTCAAGAACTCCTGGAATTTGTCTACAGCTATCCAATGATGAGCAAGCATGAAGAGGTTTTCATATGGATTAATAATACAAGCATTTCTGATCCAAACTAGTTGAAAAAACCTGTCTTTTCTGGAGTGTTCTGTTTACCTTTACAGGTAATAATTCCAGACAAGTTTTTATGCTGGGCTAGAAAGAACTTACAAAACAACACTGTTGAAGTTCTGTGATCTTGTTACTGGCTGGGAGATTCATTGATTGTTATATGCATATTCTAGTGAAGCTGGGAAGTAACTGGCAGGTACATGCTAACAATATTATTGTTCTGTTTTTCTGATTATTTATTTTGTCTCCCATCTGTCTCTATTTGTTCTGCTGGAAAAGCAATGTTCATCTTGACTATGTTTGAAACCAGCTACGTTTAGATGAGAAAGGCAAAAGAGAAGAGGTAGTAGGTGCTTTGTCCCCTCTGGCTGCCTCTTTGATATTTTATAATCTGTTTTGGTTTTTTTTTTTTTTTTTAGAAGGAAATCAGGAAGTTCTTGTGTATATCTCCTGCTGACCTTCTTTCATGAAATGAGCTCTCTGAATGATTAGGTCTAAAAAAATGAACAAAGAGATGAAAAGTAATAGAAAAAAGTAGTGATCGGCAAAGAATGATTACCTCTTGGGGTCAAGAAGGATAAAATTGTAATGTAGATTGCCAAGAGTCAAATGGATATTTATGAAACAATTAGCAAAGATTCTTAAGAATCTTTATGAAAGAAAGTGAGGAAGGAATTAAAGAGATTGCTATGCAGAGAGACCCACAAATTATGTTGAAGACAAAATAAATATTCTGTCTTAGTTTGCAATAAGTATATGTAAGGGAATGAGAGGATAGATAATAGGAATGACAGAAGAGAGAATGGCACAACAGTGGTAGAAGGAATATGGGCCACACTCCAAGTAGGTGGGCCATAGTTGTATTATCAAGAAGTGGAAAACATGACTGAGACAGAAAAGGGAAGGATGTTAAAAATGGGACAAAGACTGAAGAACTGGTATAACGGAAATGTGGTGAAAATCAATATGGAAATTTGCATGGTATTATAAGTTCTGTGAATATAGACAGCAACTTGAGAGGAAACCAAAATAATTTAGCTTATTTAGCTGAGAACAAGTGAAATTACAATTGCTCTCTCTGCACTTGTTGGGACAACCAACAACAGGGAAGATAAAATAAACTACTGGTGCTAAAGAACACGTTGGCACAAGTGCAAAAGGCTATAGCATTTTCCATGACCTAACTGATCTAACATAAAGTTGGGAAGAAGTTAGAAGAGGGCTCATAGCTCCTGAGTTTCTGGGATTCCGAAACAGTGTTTCTACAAGACAACAGGGCGATAAAAAAATCTGTACTTTAATAGAGATGCATAGAGTGGAAAGAGTTAGGATGTACCGAAGAACCAAGATAAAGAGGGCAAAAATAATTTCGGAAATTTTGTGAACAATGCAGAATAGCACAGGAATCCCATAGGCTGTGCACACCTGCCAGCTCTGTGCAGATTTCTAATATACTCTGAAATGTCTTGACTAGTATCAAATACCTGTTAGACAGCTGAAACACTCTTCTCCAGTGCAGACACCTCCATGTGAGCAATTGTCTCATGGCTGTCTTTGTAGTCAATAGAGAGCTCCAGATACAGGTATTAGTCTTTGCTGACTACAAAGAAAGATCAGAATAACTAGCTGAAATGCAGATGTTATTCTGTAATTGAATGAGATGAGCTACATTTGGGCCGTTCATGTCTCAAACATTTTAAAAATCAATGCAAGTGCCTAGAAAATCACCCTAAAGCTATGGTTATTAATGAAGATTGAATTAAAATGTCTCTAAAGTCTTCCACTAAGTTAGAGGCAGAAGATGTAGAAACATGCTCTTCTCACTTGCTGTATGTGGGAAAGAAGAAATGGTTTGAACTACAGAAAGAGTAGTTTATATTAGCTACCCAGGAAACTTTTCTAAGAGTAGGGAGAGTTAAGTGTTAGAAAAGGTATATTGTGGGAAATTGCACCGCTTCCCACAAAAAGCAGCCATGGGAACAATGTGAAAGTGTTTCTCTCAGGATCAGTTAGACACCAGGCTGGCAATTTTCAGGTAGGGATTGAGATGATCTTCTGAATCTCTGCCAGCACTACGTTTTACAGTTTCTGCAGTTAAACAATGGTTTGCAAGTCTGATATGAATTTAACATATTGCTTCAGTTTTTCATTGATCTTTGAAAGGATGTGTGGCTTATTGCTTTAGAATCTTATGTATGTTTTTGCTTCCAAACATTTAAAGTGAGATCAAACCAGATTGAAAATGAAAGCAGATTATATTTCTTACCTACTTTGAATTTGCCCCCAACCCCCTAATATGATTATTTAAGTTACTTCCAGTATAACATCTCCCTCCTCTTCCCTATTTCCTGTAGTTAAATCATCTGTTGTAACCATTCCAGCACTGTTGATTTTGAAAATGACCTTCTCTTCACTCAGGTTGGCTCAAGTGTATTTAACATGAAACCATAGATGTCAGATGATAGATTTCTACTGAGCAGACAGATTTTCATTTCATTTTCATTTTCATTTGCAAGCAGAGTGGTGGTTACAGAAGAGTCTGAGGTTTATACAGAACTTGCTATATTTTATGAAAACTCTACACTGATTTACCTTCAACTTGTTTGGATTTTATATCATTATATAACTTAAACATAGAAACTTCTGTGAAGGCCATTTTATTTTTCCTAGTGAAGACCTTGCTGATGAAACATGTTGGAAAAAAAAGTATATGGCTAGCTTTCTTTAAAACTCTGCTCTTGCTCCTTTTGTTGATAAAGGCAACAGTGCTTCCAAAAGTGTCAGCTGCTCAAGGTTGTATCCTTCATCATGCAAAGTCATGGGAGTATGTTCTTCATTCAACCTTTTAACTGGACCTGCAGCCACATAATGGTATTCTTGCAGGTTGGTTGGAGGAATAAGGTGAAGGCTGTCACCCTAGACAAGGTGTTCTAAGGTAAACCATCAAGGTGCAGAGTCAAAAGAAGAGCAGAGAATATTTTGAGTGGTTTTTTTCAGATCTATACCTCAAGGTTGGCTCATCTTCTCCCATGATGTGCAAAGCACTGGCCAATCCTTTCATCACATCTCTCTATATTACTCATCTGTGAGCATTTAAGAGCTAACAGTGGCTCCAGAGACTGGGATGGAGATTGCAAGTCATATATTTACACTAAATAAGTAACTGTTGTTTGTCCATAAGCCATGTTGGGACTTGATGTAGGCTTCCTTCTGAGTGCCACCACATGCTGTGTATTTGACTTGTCATCTTGGGTTTTTGGATCTTTGGGGAAGTCTCTGTGTGCCTCTGCACTTGTCTTAAGCACAGGAAAGTGCTGACACTGACTGAAGCCTCTGAGTGCCCTCTAAGTGATATCTTATGAGTTTTGAGCCTTTTAGAAGAGCGTTGTATTTCAGCTCTTCTTTTTTTTCCAGTCTGTATTCCTGGCTTTTGAAGCCTGTAGTGCTCTCATAGGTTTGACTATTCAGTCCTGTGAATAATAGCTTTCAAATGACACTCGAGTTACTGCATTTTCTCTTACAGTGGCTGTGTACAGTCAAAAACCTTGAGGAAAGAAGAGACAATATGACATGATCATGAAACCTTTTATATTTTCAAAGGCTGATTCCAAAAGTTGTCACATTGAATTATTACAATGAGTTTCACACACTCCCTAATATTTCTTTATGCTGTATTTGAAAACGCTGTAAACCTTTTATGGATATCATTATCCCTTTTTAATCTAAATGCCAGCAATCTGAATATGATCACTTTGTGAATTCCCAGCTCATATATCCAAAGGAAAGGTATCTCCATTTCTATACACACCTGTAAAAGTTGTATCTATTCTCAGGATCTAGGAACCACCAGACAGGACAGAACAAGGTACAATGTCCTGTATTACCCATGCTGATCTTTGTGCACAGAAGCTACCAAGTATTTTCTGAGATAAGGCAATTTAGAAGGATGAGATAGATGTAGTTGATCTTAACTCTAGAGAATTGATTATCTAGCCTTTAAGGGCTCCTCTAACACCTTTTTTTCCCCAAGTAGCAATATTTTTCCTGCTTGCAATGTCTGTAAGAGTGTCTAATCCTTCTTGGAATTCTGCAATAATTTAGAAGATAAAGGTATTGTGAAGTTTTCCAAACACAAAATCATAGAATACTAGGTTGGAAGGCATCTCAAGGATCATCTGGTCCTACCTTTCTTGGGAAAAGCACAGTTTCTAAGGAAACATTTCCACTTATCCTGTCTTCCTTCTTCTTTTCTTTTCTTTTCTTTTCTTTTCTTTTCTTTTCTTTTCTTTTCTTTTCTTTTCTTTTCTTTTCTT
>JAOTQQ010000032.1:43082135-43101690 GCA_026546715.1 Gallinago undulata
TCTTTTCTTTTCTTTTCTTTTCTTTTTTTTTCTTTTCTTTTCTTTTCTTTTCTTTTCTTTTCTTTTCTTTTCTTTTCCTTTTTTTGTCAGATAGTGGGCATGTAGGAATGTCTTGCCTTGATTTGCTAAATAATTTATTAGTTTGTGTACCTCTTTCTTATGCCCCACTTCTCTCAAAATCAAATACTCTCACATATCATACAAACATAATGACAGCTTTTAAGGATTGGAAAGTTCTTCTCATTAAATTTACCCTTCAATATTAGTCTAATCACTTTCTAATCCACCCTTTTTTGGCTGTCTATGATTTAATTGTCCAAATCCAATTGCTTTTATTTCCATTTAATCAGTTATTTTGTGATCCAACCGAGGACTGTAACTTATGAGAGCTGATTTTCCAAAGGGTTTAAAATTAATTTAATTAATTTAATCTAATCACTCCAAGAACTTTTGGGATGTTGCTTCCTACACCAATTAGCCTCTTAAATTACTGGCATGTGCTTGTTAAGAAATTTCCTCTTATCTTTTAGTTCCTATGCATATAGCTGTTGAATTCATGGCCCCCTTGATAGTTGAGTGAGTTTGCAAATCATGGCCCATGTATTGCTGCTCTCCCTTTCTATCAATGGATTCTCCTCTAATGTTGCTTGCAGAACAGGATCACAAACAGGAGGTCAAAGGACTATTTGGCATAGAATCATAGAATGGTTCGGGTTGGAAAGGACCTTAAAAGTCGTCTTGTTCCAACCCTCTTGCCATGGGCAGGGACACCTCCCACTACAGCAGGTTGCTCAAAGTCCCATCCAGCCTGTTCTTTGAGCACCTCCAGGCATGGGGCATCCACAACTTCCCTGGGCAACCTGTTCCAGTGTCTCAGCACCCTCACAGTAAAGAATTTCTTCCTAATACCTAGTCTAAATGTATCTTCTTTCAGTTTAAAACTGTTACCTCTCGTCCTATCAGTACACCTGATAGGCATCTAGCTACTTTGAGATAAATATCTGCTTTACCCTAACTTTTAGCCATGCATTAGGCTAAGACATGCAACATGCATCAAAACATATCCTTAGTCTTATTTAACATCATTTATTTTTCTTTGGATACTATTTGGATACTTTATGTATTAATGCATATATATATTATATATATATATAAAAATCAGATTTTGAAACATATTTATATAAACATGTCTAAATAAAGGTATATAAAATCATATTTCCTTAATATTTGCAATACTATTACATGTCTTTGGTAATTGGAATGTTATAAGCTTTACACCTCTACCAGTTTATGATCTGTTTATTTAAAGACTTATTTTCAATTACAGCTAACCTGACTGACCAGATGAATAAAGTAGTACTTCTGTTTCTTATTATGATTATTTAAGGCAGAAAGAAGAGTTTAGTACAGCACAGAAGAGTAAGAATCGGGCAGCTCTGCTCCAGTCAGGTTATAATCCTATCTGGGGATGGAAAAAGTGGGTGGAGGGCTGGGGTGGTGGTGGGGTGAGGGGGGAAGAAAACTACACATTGGATGTGGAAGAAGCTACCATTCAGCAGACCAGAGGTCATGGTGATATGTCAATGTGATGTCTCAGTGTTGGTTTTATGCACCTCAAATGATTCTGTCATTAAATATGAATTGCATTTAACTCACTGTGTGCAGGAGATTATTTCCCTTTAGTCTTTTTAGAGGGTTTTGGCAGGAAAAGGACAGACACTCCCCCTAGTGTCCTACTATTTAGAGCAAAATAAAGTTCAATCTATTTCTTTTTTGGATACTGACTATAATCTTGCTTGATTTGTGACATGTATGCTGATTCCAGCCTGCCTTTTAAAATCCTTTCCACCCTAATTGCTCCAAACTGATTGCACTGAAATGGAATAGGAACTTCTCTATGGAAGTCTCCTTTGAATCAGGAATGGGGCCAACTGTAGCAATCATCTGTAGTGTTGTGGGACTTCAGCAGACTACTCAGGAGTCAGGGCTGCTCAGCAGTATAAAAACCAGGGACAAAAAGACTGACCCTGATGGAAGAAACATATTCAGTACGTGAAGATGAAGGGACATTTCCCAGAGTCCCAGGGAAGGAAACCCAATGTTTGACTACACACTCATGTCAGGATCTGAAATGCTCCAGGTTGCCTAATAAACACACATTTATGGGGTTTAGAGGACTAAACAGAACTGAGGTCCCTTACTGTCCCCATTAGTGTACCATGTGCCTGATGCTTTACACCCTACACAGTGCCCTGACTCAGGAAAAAGCTCTGCTGTACTGTTCATTGGAGCTCCAGGGTTATTTTAGGTTTGCTTTTAACACTCCCTACTTCTGAGGAAAAGTTAAGCTGATCCTTGGACCATAAATCCACCACTGGAAATATTTTTGAATCTTCCAGGAAAGCCTCTTTGACACAAAATCTGCAAAAAAAAAAAGGAGAGTTTTGCATGACTTGGTTGCAAATATCCAAAATTAACAACACCCCAATTCTTGACAGCTGTTCAGGTCAAACTTACATGTTCTCGGTATTCTGTTGCTGTAATGTTTTGTGTAGATGCACTTCTCTGTTTAAGTCAGGGGGTCAAGGAACAATTGGTTTTCATATAAACACTCTTGTTCAGCAGTGGATGGACTGATTCAGCTGGAAGCAAGAAAAAAAGACTTTGTCTATTACCAACTATTCACTGTGTTTCCATGTAGAATTCCAGGGAATAGAAACATAACATAAGGTGACTAATATCCAATTATCCAGGACAGAGTGGTGAAATACTATAGGTGAGCAATTTATGGAACTGGACATTTCTGCCTTTCTTTGTCTCCGAGTGGGTGAGAATGTAGAAGTTTGGAGAATAGAAGAACCCTGAATAAATAATTGACATCAACTTACAACTTCAAAATTTATAGCATAACTCACAGAGGAATAAAAGACAAGTAACTACTGACACTGTGACATAAGTGAAAACTAACTAGCCCTTTCCTCTGAGATGTTTGCAAAACTCAATTGAACGTCTGCAAAATTCTAATAAACATGAAACAGTTAAAGTTTAGCGTTTTCCAAAGTGTTTCAAAAAGTAGCAAGTTTTAACTTTCAGATCACCTTTTTGTCAGGGGTTTTTCCTCGCTTTAGTGAAGACAGCAACACTTTCCTTCTTCAAGTAATACTTCACTTGCACAACCTGACATCTGTACACAGTCAAATTGGTTCCCTCTCCTGCATGCTTTGAAAGGTGGATGAGCTTTTTCATTGCCCTTCATCTTTTGCTCGTCTGATTAGCCCTGTAGGGAAGAGGGATAGGTAGCGATTTCCAGAGCAGCGTTTTAAGATCTCCGGGCACCAGCAAAGATCAAGATTCCAGTCTTCAGAAGTGGCTCTCAAGTATCAACAGCTCTCTAGCCCTTTACAATATGTGGTCGCATTTCCACTGACACAGGACCTGGAGCAGGTCCATCTGGCAATGCTGTGGTGGTGTTTGCTGTGGCAGCAGTTACAAGTTGCTATGGTAACTGACTAAGCACAGTCATCCCATCAGGTGAGAGATGGCAGTTTCCTGTGCCCCTTATACAGCACTGAGCCACGTAGGGACCAAATAAGCCCCCAAATCAGAAAGCAAGGTAGAAGGCAGGAATACTTAGAGCAGATTAGAATCTTTGCATCTCAGGAACTTCTGTTCATAAAGTCAATGTGTGATGGAAAACATTGCATGCTACTTGGGTTGAAGAAGAAGAGGCAGGGAAGCAAGAGTAGTATGATTGGCAAGGTAAAAATCAGGATGCAGGAAAGGAAGAGGCAAAAGAAGCACATGAAACAGAGAGGGAATGAATACAGAGAAGAGGTGGGTGTTAAGACTGAGGAAACATTTAGTTCCTTTAAATATTTAATTTAATATTTTCCTGGCTAACTTTCCAGAATAGAGTGTGCTTGAATGAGGAGCTTTGCTGTCAGTAGTCAACTGACCTCCTCATGCTTTGGTTTCTCGGCCATATAATAAAATAAAAACCTGCCTTGTGGGGACATGGGGAAGTCCAGTGTGCCTAAAACCTTCAAGTAGCTTCATGGGAGAAGAACAGCAAGTCCTTTGCAGGAGAAGGAGGCTGATGGAGCCATTCTCTTCCATCTCCCATCTCTCCAGGGCAGCGGGTCACTCCTTGCAGCAAAGCCCACAGTCTTGAGCAGGTGTCTGCTCCCATGTTCATCTGCTTTCAATTTGCTTTGAAGACAAGCAGGCATGGAGAAGTAGGACAGTCATATTGCCATGAAGCTTTCATCTTCCAATTCTGCTGGCCTTCATTTGTTGCTGTTTTACTCTCATCTAGCTGCAGCTATTTCACAGTGCTTTGTATGCAGCCTTTGTGGATGAAATCCTACAGTGAGAACACACTTTGGGTCCTGTAGTCATAATAACTGTGTCATTTACTTATCCAAACATATTCAGAAATAATACTGTTTTGTTTAGCAGATATCTACTGTTGCAAACCAGTTGAAATCCATGTGACAGAGGCCCAACTGTGTTATTTTAAAGGGGCACAATCAACTTCTCAAATTTTTCAGTTTAAATTTGCAGTATCCTTATTTCCTGTGTTTTTTTCAGAGGGTACACTTTGGGTGTACTTCCACTTATGAGATCTTCTCATTCAGTTACAGCAGAGACTTTCCAGCCCAGGTAACTTCATTATACTGCCCTTTGTGTAATCTGATTGAACTCTATTTTAAAAGTATTTAAGGCTTTCAGTTTTATAGTTTGAAGCTGTATTTAAAATGACAAAAAATGCTACCCATTTTTTTTCTCACAAGTTACTGATGTGCGAAATACTTGCTTCAGTCTTGTATACTCGTTCTTCATTTGGATCACCTATTCAAACACTCCCAGCCGTGAACAAGTGACACCTCCTACATGTCTGGTTAATCATCCCCTACCTCCTCTGTACATCCCTTCCCACTTGTGCTAGTATAACAGCAGAGTAGCATCTTTTCCCATTATTTATCATGTTCATTGAAAACTTTGAAAAAATACACTAGGGAGAGGCAGTTTTTAGCCTCAATTTTTAACTTTGCAACAAACACATAGGGAAGAGATTTGATCAATGTCTTTAAACTGTCCTGTACTGTATTGTATAACATAACACTCTGCATAAGAACTGAATAGTGGCATTCTCTGGAAACAAAGGTGACCCACGGACTTTCTTTGTCCAAGATGTGGTATGACAATAAAGCAAAAAATACTGGTTAAAACCTCTCTGAGTCTGCCCTTACTTTTCTTCAAAGAGAATTAATGCTTAGAACCCCTCACCATGGGTATCATAGTACTTCAATGGACAAGAAGAACCAAGTGTGTACATGGGCAACTGCACCTGCAACATGCCAAAGCAAACAAGTGTCAGACTGGGAAAAAGTGCTACTGGCCCACTGAAGTTTTAATGTGAGCCGTTCCCCAGCACATCTTCCTCTACTAATAGTCTCCTGCTCTATGGAGAGGCAGTGGGGACATAGCGAGACAGGCAGTACCATCTCTGACAGCATTTCCTGGCTCTGCACCAGTTGTCCCGGCACATCTCCACCACCGGTTGCTTTGCCATCTCTAATGTCAGCCTGCCAAAAAATGAACGGAACCCTACTGAAAATAATCCTGTGTGCAAAATAAGTCCGCAGGAAATGGGTTTTCTAACCTGCAGGCTTAATACCTCAGAGATTATTGTGTGTGACTAAGCCACCTATTGGCATTGGGTACCTGTATCTTTTTCATATTATCAATTATCACTCCCCACCCCGCAAAAAAAACACATATACTTGCCTTGTTAAATGGGAAGTAAGTTAATTTTTTGCATCTGAAAACCTGTACCTTTGAGGTGACTTGGGATCTTTAAATCATTACAAGCATCCTTTTGAACAATCTCAGGGGTAACACTTGTCCTGTAACCTGTCCACTTGCTCAAATTTCAAGTAACTATCTCAGATGGCTGTGTGTCACAGTAAAACTTATGACAATAGATTATATTTTGCTGATATTGCCCCTTTCCCCTCTTTGTTTCCATTTCATGTTTATGTTCCTCTTTCTGTTTTTCTTTTTGCAGTTATGTTTTGCTGTGAGTCTTCGTTAATACAAAGATATTTTTGATGCCAGATAGATACCTGTTCCTTGTTTCTATTAGCCATTGCAATAGAATCCTGGAGAAGCTGGGAAAGGCATCCATAGTGCTGGTGTTATGGGGACAGTCTTTATACAAATTTGAAATCAAATTTTTAAAAGGAAGTGAGTGGAAAAAAGGAAGTATTGTTATCCCTATTTTACAAATAGCAAACGAAAGCCTAGTGAGCCATTCAAGGCAGCTTGCAGTGGGTTTGGGACCTCAAGGTGGTGTTTGTAGGCCCTGGGGTGTTTCTTTGTGAAGAGCAAGTTACTGCATTCCAGTAGAGCCATCAGAACTGACCACATACAGACATGGATTTAGAGCTCAGAGAGAAATTTATAAGGGGGAGAAAAGTTTTGGGAAACTCCAGCACTAGTATTACACAAAGAGATGGATATCTGTTTGAATCAGATAATTTAATGACATTTTTCACAGCGTAGTGAGACAAGAAATGGGTTTACTTGTCTGCGCAACCTTCCTTTTGGCTTGAGCTGGTTTCTCCCCTGAGCTCAGGACTTGCTGGGCACCGCAAGATCCTGAATCACAGTCCAATCCCTCTGCAGTTCTTGGCCAGGGAGAAGAACTTCCCATGTACGTACCGGGCTCAGCCAGTGCTGGCCAGTTGGCTAAGAGGAAGGCACATAGGTATTTGTGTCTCTAAGTCAAAATCCATCCTTCCTCCTCATTGCTTCTCAGTCTTATTGCAGAGATCATTTGAAGTAATAGTGTGGGACTTGACAAAATTCTTGGCCCCCAAAAAATAATTTATTTTGGCTAAATTTTATTTGTAGACTCTCATTCTCCCTCCTCTCTTCTCATTGCCATCAGTATTGCAAGAGCTGCAGCCCCAAATTTACATGTATCTTGTGAACTGAACCATGAAAAACAAATGAGTGTGATTAAAACATTCTGGGAACAAATAGTATTCAGGGATGTCAAACTGGCACTTTTCAGGACAGCTATATAGCCGTCAATGAAGGGGAAAAAATATAGTCTGCATTTCTCATCATGTGGCAAGAGAAGAGGGCTCACAAATCAGTCTCATTCAGCTGGAAATTTTGCCTTAGTTTCTGTATTTCTGTGTTGGGATTTTGGGGTACAGAAATTGAAATTGTCAGGCAACAATTTAAAGAGTTTCTAGCTAATCTTCCTAGATTTACTGTGCCAGGAGAGGATTTTTCTACAGCTTTTGTTACAATCTGGCAACATCACAGTTTGTTAACATTTTAGATATGGTGAAGACACATGAGCCAAGATTTTGTCGTGAGAGTTATGATGGATTTATTGGGGGATAACAGAAAACAGAGATTGGATCATGTATTTCTAAACTGGGATTTCACTCAAAATGCCCCAGGGCATTTTGTTATAATCATAAGGCTCTTTCTAGGGGTCCTAAGCAATTCCCAGGGAGACTGTCATTTTGATTTACTTTGAGTCTCCAGGGCAGGTGGCAGACCTTAATCTGTGGCCTCTTGAGATAAATCCACATTTTCCACTTTGAACTGCAGTTCAAACCAGTTTGAAGCCAACTTGCAAATGTAAGGTCCTTTAGTTTTCCTTTTTCTTTTCACTTTGGATTTTGATTCCATCAGCTATTAGGTAAAGTGATTTGGCTGTTACATTAAAAAAAATACAAGCCTCTCTTGAAGCTTGGGATACTTCAAGATGTTTTTATTATTGTTATTATTATTAATTTTCTTTTTTCATCTGGAATCTCATGGCTGCCAGCAAAATCAACAGCCTTTCCCAGCACTAAATCTATTTTCACTAAGTGGAGTTTTGTGTTGTGTTTACAGAAATCTGTCTTGTAGATTCTCCCTTAAAACAACTTACAGCTTTCTTTAAACTCTAAACACTGAACTGAATTTCTTACTGCTACTACCTTTTACAGTTCTGTGATAGGTGGCTTTCCTGCATCAGAACTTCTTGGAAAAAATATAGCATTTGATTCAGAAAAGAACCACAAAAAGGACTTTAAAGACTTCATGGGAGGTGGGTAGGGGTTGAAGAGGGCCGGGAAGATCAGACCTTTAAGTTTACCAGAGTAGAAGATGTAGACTTGCTTTGGTTAAAGTATGTAAGTAGCTGCACAGAGATACAACACAAGGGAATAAAAACTTCTTAAACTCACCAGGGAAAATCTAAACAGAGTAAACTACAGACAAATTCAAAAGACAATTAGATTATCCATTGTAAGAGCAACTGGAACTGTCTACTCAGGGAAACTGTAGCTATATCAACTTCAGATGAAGACTGACTTTATTTTGGAAAGATAAGTATTAATCAAGAGCAATACAGAAGTAAAGAGAGAAATCATGGGATCTTTTTATACAGATGTGTCCAAGTGATATCTCATGATGATTTCATGAGGATTTCAAGCAGTTTGAAGTGCAGCCTCTATGCCAGGGCTGGGTAGATCAATGGTGACAAGCAGCTTTTGCCTACTTCTGAGAGAAGGAGTAAATCCAGGAGGAGCTCCTAGGACCATGTAAATCCAGCCCCAGTGGTTAATGAGTCTCCTTCCCCTCTGCTCTCTGAAATAAATGTTATGTGTCTCATGGTCACAGAAAAATATCAGGACTGAAAAATTGACTTACCTCTTATCTTGGTGATCAAATGGGCCTTTTGAAACTGTCACTGTGTAAATTTGTTAATCACAAATGCACACGTGTAACTTAAAAACCTTCACGTTTGGGCCACCTGCAGGATGTCTGTTAATACCTGTTATGCCCATAAATAAGGATTGTCTATTCTAATCTGAGTCAGAGCTACAAAGAAGATAGACATTCTGTTTGGATCAACACCATTGCCAGTGGTATTATACAATGGCTTGGTTGTACTAAGTCAAAAAGTTCACTGCAATTCTTAGTTTTTCCTGTTTGCAGTTTGGCCCTAAGTGAGTTCCTACTGAAAATGTAGCTGAAGAGCAATGACAGTCCCCGTTCCCTTGCCTAAAACGCAGCCATGTTTGCTAATTCTAAACAGACGCATAAGCCAAACTGTCTGGATTTAACTCATAAGCTGAATGAGCCAGTTACTGCTGCAATCAGGTTTCCATTGTGAAATTTGTGGGGTTTAGTAGTTAGTAGTCTTGCTAGACTGGAATTTTGCCCTTGAATCAAGTTTTGGACTGCTCTTGAGCTGAAAAGGGCTCCAAAATCCAAGTCCCTCAAAATAGAGGTGGAGATAGAATTTCATTTACGGTGCAGTCAGATGCACATAGTAGAAAAGTAGGGATGGACCCTCAAAGCAGCTTTCAGGATCTTCTTTCACCTCATATGTACACAAACAAAGCCATCAACTGAAATCCTAACCTTGATTAAAACTGTCCTGGATTATTTTAAGCAGATATAAAGCAGTAACATTATTAAAATTTTATTTAATCTTTCTGGTCCATTCAACTTCAAATCTTCATGAATCATGACCAGCTAGCTAGAATGAATTAATATTATCATTCTGAGTTGTACTAACATTTGCAGAATCATGTTTTCAGCATTTCCCCCCCCCCAACTTTAAAGCCTTCTACAGTTAAAATTTTATATTTCTTATAAGTTATCAGGCATCTTTAGAGCTGGGACATGGCTTATAACACTAAGAAATCGCTAATGAAATTTGGAGAATGAACAATTCTACCACTTCATTTATTTTCAATGCATTATAAGTAGCAAAGTAGACTGTGATCCAGAAACTGATCTAAAGCCAGGGGATATTTTAACTATTGCTTTCTGCTCCTAAGTATTATCTAAAAAACTTTTTCAAAAAGAGATCTTTGGGTTGGATTTACAACATGTCTTGTATCACTGACATAGATGTCCTATAACCCTTGTGAAATAAGCAGTGTTCATTCACATCTTTAGCCTGAAATTTCAAGGTTCAGAATTAAAAAAAGAAATATGTTTTACATATATATAGGTCTTATTTAAAGACAGGAATCATCAAGTCTTTTTTTTGTAAATATATTGTTTTTATAAACATATTTTCCAAGCAAATATGCATATATCGAACCATATATTGCAAGTGTGAGAAGCAAAGGCAAAAATGCACTCGACTATTAGAAGCACTGCATATTCTTTCATTTTCAGTTCCTACATCAGCTTATTGCAATACATGTCTTGGAAATCCTGTTGTTGGATTATCTGATAGAGAAATAGAATCTCATTCCAATGCCATGTTTCCAAGAACCACTGGAGAAGTTCTTCCAAAACTGAAAGCCAAACAGGGGAAGAGAAACTAAATATTATTTGGAAGAGACAACAGTATGAAAAAATGGACTACTAAGGTTAATGGTCAGCACTAACTATTTGGGTTGCAGGTAAAGATAAATTCTGCAATCTTAATATGGAAAAAGACCAAGAGAATTGGGGAAAAAAATACTGTTAGGAAAGGTATGTGAAATGTTATGCTTCAATAGTCAATCACAAATTATCTGTTTGCTCAAGTAGTGGAAACTGGGATAGGAAAATTCAGGATGAAGGAACTAATATGTGTGTTATTTCGAAAGAAAGACTGCAGATGTCTCCCCAGACTTTTATGCACAAAATAGTGTTTTCATGCTGTTTTCATATGATGAAAGAACACATGCAACATGTCCTGGTCATTAATTTTTCAATCTGGGAATGCATTTTCAAGGAGCCATTTTTTACTCTTCAAAGCAAATGACAGCAGACATTAAGGAAAATAGACCTGTTGGGAAAACACACTTCCATGTTTTGTTCCTTGAAAGGTAGTTATTTCAACTGTGCTTATATGGCACATTAACTTTCTAGTCTTGCAAAAACATATGCACTGGTGATCCCCTTGCATTTATCTGTGACGTTAAGCACATGTCTATGTCTCCCTGGAACCAGATTTTGTACATGTCATAGTCTATGTATCTACTAAAACATTTTAAGGGAAAAAATGTATCTTTAAATATTTAAAAATTCCTGTAATCAGTATGATAAGCAGGTTTTTAGCTCGATGCTATTTATTAAAGAATCAAGTATAATCATTTGTCTGTACGCTATAGCAAGAGATAGAAATATCTAGGGAAATAAAGAAGCTTACAATAAAACTAAAAATCTATAGAAATTAACACAATAATGTCTGAAAGCTGATATGCAGGAGGGAGAACCTGAGTATGTCTTTAGGATAAAAGGTGATGAACTTCTCTGGAGAACTTCAGTGGACAAGACAGCATCATAATACAGTAGACATTACATGCCTGGTCATATACCAGTGGCAATATTTAGGGGACCTCCTGCTTTTTAGGTGACTATTTTTTCCAAACTTGCAATGCAATCTGCACTATCCTAATAGGAAGAATTAAAGGATTCATAGTCCTAGACCAAAGTAATTTCAATAAACAATGTCTCAGTCTCCTGCTCTGTCAAAGAAAAGATTTTAGCTTTATTACAACTGATAAAACCCCCAAATTATGCAGAAGTTTATTGTTTTAGTGTTGGACATACTAATTACTGTGAATAAAGAATTTTGCTCCAGAAGTCACTACTGTGTCAGCGAAGCTGCTCTGCATAGTGCTGCACCTGAGATAATGGTGTTTTCTTTGAATGTAACTTCTTTTTAGATAAACCTTAGATAAACTGTAATTTTCATACCCAGTCAACAGGGTAATTTCTGTATTTATGGCTCAGTTTGGATGGGGTCACACCAAGTCTTTCAGATTAAACTTGTTTCAGCCTCTTGACTTTGATCCGCTTGTTAATTTGGAAAAAAAAGGGATTTTAAACGGAAAAGTGACTAACAAAATTGTATTAAGAAGTGCTTCAGAGACAAAGTCTAGCTTCAAGCACACATTATGCCAGATGTTATTCAGTGGACATTTAGGCAGCTGAATGAGTTGAGCAGAACCCAAGCAACTGTGTCTCAATGAAGGACATCAAATGTATAGTGATATATATATATATATATATATATACACACAAATATATATATATGTATACATATATGTATATGCATATGGGTTCTCCTGCTCTAGGTTCTAACAATACAGCATGAAAATAGCTATAGCCAAAATTCCATCTAATCTTTTCTTCCATTTTGCAATGTGTCCAATAGTATTTACCTAGGTATATATGTTGGCATATGGTGATACTAATTAAATCTTCCAGACTTTAGTCCTCTGCTTGTACTACCTTGTTCTCTACAGTTGACGACTGATCTCTGTGATGGTCCTCTTGCTTCCAAGCTTTGAAGCTGAGGATGGATCAATCACTTGGTAGAGTTTCTGGAACAGGTACGATAAGCAATCATTTTCCTCCCTCTGAATATTACATACTCCTGTCTACCCTTCACAGATGACAAATGATGCTCCATTTTATTAACAGTCATTGCACGACATGCCCTTCTTCAATGTGTCATAAAAAACCAAAGAATTTCATGACTGACTTAGATTTGTTCTGCCCTAGAATCCCAGTTAACCTTTAGCTGGTGCAATTTGTGCTCAAGCTATCTTTGTGTTCTTTTGCCTTTGTACTACATTCTCTCTTCTGCCCACTGAAAGTGAAAAATCAGGTCTCATTATAGTCTTTTCTAATTGGGAAGTATTTTTCACTAGCAAAAAGTCAAAACCCATCTTAAATAAAGTCCTGAAGGCCAACAGAACTATGCAATCTATTCAAAGAGGACAAATTAAATAGTAATTATACATGAAAGCTTTGTTATGCTTATGTAACCCACAATAGCACAATTTTCTCATGACTTGCTGCTTACAAGGTTGCTGACCTTCTAACAGTTAGCCACTTCTTTACAAATCTGCACCATGTGCTTTTAATTAAAACTTGCCTTTGAAATTAGGTCCAAATGAGTTATCCTTCAAAACAAAACAATGAAATAGGATCCATCTTTCTGGTTTTGCTCTAAACTAGATCCTGCATATTTTGTTCCTACCATAAACAACATTCCTCTTGGTGTCATCCTTCTAAAACAAAGATTTAAGCTGAAAGTTTGTGTCACCTGGAATAACAGTGACAAGAAAGGTTTCTTGCTTTGTTAACAGCAGTTAGCAATCATGTCAGGCCCTATTTCAAAGATGGAGAGACAGACAGGAACAGGATAGATTTCTTTTCCTGGAACTTGTTCCACTGAGGCACTTAAAGAGGACAGTCACATCTGTTCTTGGCTTTCCTTTTACTTGACATACTAAGGCTGCTTTTCCCTTACTCCTTCATCCCACTGGAGGGTTATCAGTCCCCATGATCAAGAGCATCTATCCTTATGCCTCTTCAAGACTCACTCATTTTCACCACAAATAGCTATATTTGAAAACTACATTTCAAATAAGATCTCTTCTGATACTTACACGAGGGCATTCATTTTTCTTCAGTGTACTGGAAATAGTTCTTGCCTATTGCATTCTGCTTCCTTGTTGCTGGCATGACTCCAGCATTTCACGGTCACCCTCCTGTCAGCTGCAGTACACCACTGTTCTCCTTTCTCACTCATTTCCAGTTGGTAAACCCACCGCTTACAACAGAAATGCCTATGGCCAGTCTCCGCATACGCAATCTTGCATTTTCTCCTATTAAATTCCTTCAAACCTTCTTTTAATTCCAGTCATGAAGGTCACCCAGGTTTTAGGATATAAAGTGCTGATTTTTCTCTTTATAGAAGATACCCTCTGGTTTCATGGCATTGGGAAATTGAATTAACATAGTCTCATTTTGTGCCAACTCATAAAAGAAACCATGAAATGAGATGAGGCTCAGAGCATTGCATCAGATGTTATACCCACACTCCGCTAGATTAAATCTTTAACATTTTTCCTGGAAAAAAACTTCTCTATTTCCAGAGAAAGGTATCAAGTTATTCTGACATCATCTACCCATGGTAAATTCAGCTTACATTTTAACTTGTTTCTCATTTGTTTCTATCTCTTCACATGCAATACTCCAAAGACTCCTACAAACTTCCACGCAGTCTAAAAGCCAAAATTTCTAGCATGATAAAACATTCTGTTAAGGGTAAACTCAGTATCAAATATATAATCAACCATAAATTTAGTGAAAATCCTTGCTCATGGACCTCTGGGTATTTTTCAGAAACTAGAATGGAGATTATTTGAATCTTCAGCTTTAGATGAACATTTTGTACTCCTCAGGATGCCAATTTTCTCTTTTTGTCTGGATCTTTCCATGTTTTCCAAGTTGTACACTAAACACTTCGAATAGGTTAGTCACTTAGCTCATGACATAAAGTGGGTTGGAAAATGACAATTCTCCACTGATTGTGAGGTACTTAGAGATACAATAAAAAAGAGCTTTAGACATGGAAATTGTTCTATTTATTGGTGAATCATAGTCTTTTGAAAGAGTTCTGGCTGAAGTGAGTATTAGATGGATCTGCAGCATATCTGCTTTTAAAACTGCAGTGAGCTCCATCTTTATTGATATGGGCAAGCAACTGTTTTGTGAAATAACTTTGTATTATTGCGGTCCATAAAGTAAAAGATTTAATAATACTTTATTAAAAGTCTCTATCTGGATGTCCAAATTGAGTTTGAAAATAAAAACAAGAAACACATAGCCAACCAAGTAAAAGAAACTTTATTATTCTTTCTGAACCCCTGCATCATTCCTACAAAATGACAGTACAAATTGTTTTATAAGATTATGAGCAGATAGATCCCTACTTTTCATCAGGGGACTTAGCAGTAACAGTACTTATTTCTAGCTGGACATACTAGATAAAAATCTCATATCCAAGTACATGCACATATTCCAACTCATTCAGGGTATGTAGCTATTGCTGCAGCTTCTGCTTGGACAAAACTTGCCATTATATCTCTCAGTGACTTCTTTTTTTTTCTTCTTTTTTTTTGGTCTTTTTTTTTTCTTTTTTTTTCTTCCTTCTGGGTGGCCCAAGTTCACTTTAAGAGACTCTGAGGACTAGATGCACTGAGCATAGATGGCAGTCACCCTAGGTGACTGCAAAGACTAAATATAAAACACTTTATTTATTAGTTGTTTACTACTGCATCCAAAAGCTGCAGCAAGATACACATCAACAACAACGACTGTGGATGTTAATTTACTCAAATTCTGCCAATAAACTGGGGGGACTTGGGGTGGGAGGTACTGCTTGTAGAAACATATATTATTCAATATGCATTGATGGTTCTCTCCAGTTTCATGGACATCTTTGAAAGCTCAATCATAATCATAAGCAGTCAGAGTGAAGTTAATTTAGCCTAGCACATTTGAAGGCATTTTATGTACAGAAGAACAGCTGAGTCCCTTCCTTCCTTATCAGAGGCTGAATTTTTCCTTTATGTTACAATGCTGCAATAAAGGAAAATACTATTTGATGGAAAAATGTTTCTGAAAGTTTCCTGAGAACACCTTCTCCTGCAAGTTCTAAAAAATATCTAAACTTTCTGTTTAAACAAAGTTTGAAATATTTTATTTTCCTGTCTGATGTGAGAACTTGTTCAATTCTGTGCAATGCTGAGCATGACTAACTGATATAAAAACCACTGCATCTTCAAAACACTGAAGCATTGTTTAATTACCTTTTTCTCAGCTCGTTACTTGGGACACAATAGGATTCTCGGTGCCAATGTGTTGGAGGACATCAACAGAGGGAAAAATAATATAGAAGACTGAAAAAGAAAAAAGCAAATCCATTCATACTGACAGGTACATTCCAGAGTGAAGGTCAGAAGACAAACAGGACATACAGAAAGTAGAAAAAAAACAAAAACAACAAAAAAACAACAAAATAACTTTGCAATTGACTGTTCAGGTCACTGATCCTTTTGCAATTGTGTCCAAACATGTCAATAATCTCCTGAGAAGATGCAAAAAAAAAAAAGTGAAGCAGTTTTTTTTGTGTGCTTACTGTGTGTCTCCATGAAACAACTTGTCACTTTGCATCAATAAGATGGAAGAACTGGGTGTTGTCTGTGATGAAGTAGCAGCAAAGGAACTCACAACAACTACAAATTTATGAAAACTTGTTAGGTAGCAACCTAGGATAAAATAAATATAGATAAAATAAACAAAGGAAAAAAGGTGAGAAAGATTTTGGAAGTGACACTGTGGTTCTTTAAAAGGAAAGAGAAAACAAAACTCAGTTCAAGAAAGTAACAACTTAGCTTAAAAAGGATATTTGCTGTCTGAATACATCTACAAGCAAAATACAACAAATCACTGATAAGCTACTCAGAACTACTGATTAGACCATATGTTAGACCATATGTCCAACAAGTGAAAAGGAGGGATTAAAGGGTCATTTTGCACCTTGGAGGATCAGATTATTGGTGACTTACTGTTATTTACCCATTCATATTGTTTTGGCTGTTGGTTTGTGGAGTTCATGGCAGTGACTGTAAGCATGTAGGCATATGTGCCTAGCAGCATAATCTTCCAAAAATGGAAATGCAATTATCTCTAACATAATCAGAGCTTTTGTGAAAATCTTACTGTCCCCTGAAAAAAGATTGGTTAAACATCAGCAAAGGCATGTGTAGCAAAGGAAACATGAAGCTTGTAATTAAATCTGACAGGAAGTAAAACCAAAAGCTATTTACACACCATTAAGAAGGAGATGTTTAAATGAACACAGTCAGGTGTTGTGAGAAGTTGAGAAGTGGTGTGGTAAATTAGAAAAAGAACTGTAAGATGGGAGAAAAACTTAAGGTAATGTTCCAGATCAAGGAAATGACCTAAGAGACTTTTTCTGTTTATTCCAGAAGACTCTGAATCAGAGAGTGTAGCAGTTCAGAAACTCATCTTCCACCTTATCATGATATTTCAGAAATGTTATGAAAGCTAAGTAATGAATGTGATTATGGTCAGTTCTGTACAAAGCAGGTCTGGAGCTTACACAAATAATCAAATAGCTGCACTGAATTAATTAATATTGAATCACAAGCCACAGCATTGGAGTACATGGAATCTATGAGGTTTCACTAGCTTCTGCTCTTGTAGTGAGTAACTGTTTCTAGCAGTATCTCATGTTAAAAAAAAATATCCAGTGTACTTTTGCATTATGTTTACTTTTGTTATCCAGAAAAAAATTGCAATCTATCCTGAAGGTTATTCACACTGCACAGGCTTGCAGCTCCAAAATTTTCAACCTTGAGTTCACAGTTGTTCTTTGCTGTCATAAATGTTAGTTGTTAGCGTATTTCAAAATTACAAATGTAGTTTAACATCTCCAATAACTATTGTGTCTGAGAGTCACAGTAGATATTTCACTAACTTTCTTTACACTTGCTAAAGATCATTCGAACTCGACGTGATTGACTCTTGACATATGAATCAGTGACCAGGGAAATATTCCAACATTTTGTCAGACTTGAATTCTATAATTAATGGTACAAATATAATGCATAGAATGTCTTTATATGAGACATGGCATCAAATTATATCACTCTGTGTGTTCTTAATGATGTTTGATGGGTTTAGTACTGCTGTAAATAAGTCGACTAGATAAACTAGATATGTTAATTGGTGAGTCTTGTTGTTATGAAAGGCAAAGGGAGGGGTTTTGCTACAAGTACTGTGGAGAATATGTCTGTCCTCCACAGAAAGAAACAAAAAAGGAAAAAGAAAAAAGGTGGATAACAGAGTTGTTATTATTGGAACATCAACATATACTAAATATTAATGAAATTAGGTAGGCCAAATTTAAAGATAGTAGAAGTCTGTGATATGGAAGACAAATTACTGTTGTTACTAATGTCTATAGTAAAGTGCACATTATCCAGAAAAAGGTTTTTTTGGTGAAAAGCAGTGTCACTAAAATGCAAGTTATTTCATGGATTTCTTTTTAAATTCTCCAAAGTTGAGAATATCACTACCTTCTACCATACCTTCTCAAAATTTCCTTGGAGTTATCACTTCCTAAGAGTTTAGCTGACTGAATGTTCTATTATACATCCTTTAAATTTGAGGTCAATTGACCTTTGGAACTGCTTACACACACACAAAAAATAATAAAAAAGCACTGCCTGGATTCTATCTCATTTTTACAGGCTTAATTTCAAATCATAGACATGGAGCATTTTGTCTGGTTGTGTGAGTCACTTGTTTCCCTCTTCCAATGTCTGCAGTATCCTGGTGCGTCTCTAATGGGTCTATATGTCTATGTTTACACAACCGTGGCTGCTTCTTAGATGCTTTTGTAGGTGAACTATATCTCTCAGGGGATGCTTAGACATACTGCTTAGCAGACAATGGGATGGAGATGCCTGACATGTCTGGAGTGTGTCACCTTCATGTATACAGAAAAGTTCCCTTCGGCCCTGGGTTTATGAGAGGTATCTCCAGGTGCATAGAAAAACTAATGTTTCCAAGGTGTAAATGTATTCAGTGCAGGTTTGGCTTCTTTTCTTGTAATGGCAAGCTGGTAAGGAACAGTGTGATACTGAGACAATGTGGATATTTCCTTAGGCAAAGGATTTCTATAAACCACAGATGTGCTGCCGGAGAACAGGGCTCTGTCTAACAGTGCAGGACACGCTGTTATCTTCTGACAGCCATTAAGTAGCAGTCCTGCTCTCCTGCAGTCCTTGAAGGTTTTAGTGCTTTTCTCTGTTTAAACCAAATCTTCATGCACATTGTGGCCAGCTGATTCCACTGCACAGTATCTTCACTCATAATATTCTTGGCTATAAGGATGATTTAGTCATACACAGATCATCTATACACAAGGAAAGAGAAGAGGGTGGCCTTTGCAAAAGAAAAATAAAATACATTTCCAGAATGAATGCTTAGGATAGTCCAAATAATGAATTGTAAACTAAATGTTAGCTAAAAGAGTGCAATGATGTCCTCTTCAGAAGACACCGTATCAGCTCATGTACTATTAAGAAGAGCCTGCACCACTGCATTCAGAGTGTCATGATAACAACTTGGTTACTATTGTTTTGCTTGACTGGTTTACTGGGGTTGTTCCTGACTCAAATATGGAAATTTTGCTCAGGTAAAATCCACATTGAGCTCAATAACTACTTCCTAGCAAGGTTTTGGAAAGGCAACTCCCTAAGGAGATATTTTTTGTTGTCTTTCTATGAGTAACAGTTATTGTCTGTAATGAATAGAACTGTGAACTTCTGTGTGGTTTTTAATTTAAATTTTTTAAATATTAATTGATTTAATTTTATTTATACCTTTGTTCAGTTGAGGAAAGACTGGTAAACAATTTAATGAACTGATACTGGTCATTGAATATATAATTTGTATTCATTAGGTGAGGATTCCAAAACTTTATGATTTCACTTGTACTAGCTTAATTTAATGAAAATTCTTCACTTGATTTAATGCAAGATTCATGGGCTTTGCTTAAGCAGTCAAGGTAAATTTATTCATAGAATCATAGAATCACAGAATCATAGAATCATAGAATTGTTTGGGTTGGAAGGGACCTTAAAGATCATCGAGTTCCAACCCCCCTGCCATGGGCAGGGACACCTCCCACTAGAGC
>JAOTQQ010000032.1:43101790-43116662 GCA_026546715.1 Gallinago undulata
GGGCAGGGACACCTCCCACTAGAGCAGGTTGCTCAAAGCCCCATCCAGCCTGGCCTTGAACACCTCCAGGGATGGAGGTTTTAAATTTATTAGATGGAATGGTTTAAAATTTATTAAATGGAATGTGAGTAAATAACTAACTTTAATACTGTATTCAAGGACATAATTTTTTCCTCAGTCAAGCCTTGACCTTTTCTGTCCTTAGGTTCATGCAGGCAGAATTCAAGAATTTCGCAAGAATTTACTCAAGAACCAGGGATAACAACAGTGAAAATTACTCATTTCCCCTCCTGTCCTTATTTTAGCTGTCATGATTTTTAAGGCTATTCTTGGTTCTAAACCTTGCCCTCCCCCATTGTCTCCCTCTCACACTGGGAAACCACCACTTCAGCAGCACTTAGCCTTGGCAACAGGATGGAGTTTTGAAATGCTGCACACTTAGGAACAAAAAATATTAATTTTCTTTGAAGATTATGTATGCCAGTAATGGAGAACAATTACACTATGACTCAACCTGCATACCTGTTATCAAATGGCCAGAAAGGACCTTATTCATAAATTTCCCCCAACCTCACATTTTCCAGATCAAGACACAACATTTCATGCTAACGCATCTTCCTCTAACAACGTGAATACAAAAAACCCAAAGTGAATAGATGTCAGTTAGGCAAAGCACGGGAATGCTCACTGCACCCTGATGACTGGTTTGGCCAAAAAAATAATAATAATCCATTTCAGCTCATTCAAATATGATCTGCATGAAAAAAAATTTCCATGTCATATACAGCATGGTTATTTACAAATGGCAGAGCTCCTGTCCTCCCAGGAGTCAGCTGTAACCTGTCTCTGTGTTGAAACGCCTTGTGTTGTCTCTATGATCTTTCTATTTCTGATCAAGAGGAGGGTTCAGATGGAGTTGTTGTTTCCAGCATGTTCCTGTCTCCTGCATTGCACTTAGAATTTACTTCTAAAAAATTTACTCCATCCTATGCAGCTCTAGACTTCAGCTTCTAATTCAAAGTTACCAATTCTGACTTGACAAAATAAGGCGTTATTTTTAACTTCATTCCTATAACCAAGTTAAAAATGGTTCTCATAACCTTAGGTCTTTCATGACACTAATGTGGTTATTCTCTTTTAGAGCCATGAGTGCTGCCGGATTGCTTTTGTTCTTTGTAGTAAATTACCTGCTCTTGTGTTATGTACAGCCACTTTATTCTCACGTTACATCTTTCTTCTAATTGCTAACCCAAAGGATCTCCTGATGATGTGAGTCATGATGCTTTGTATTTCTTGGAGCTCACATTTATTTATGCTCTCTGCTTCTGGACAGGCAGTAGTCAGACTCAAACTCAGTGTAAAGATCTGCTGGCTACATTCAATGTTCATAAAGGACGTGATATATAAAGGTATTTAAGTGCCAAAGCATACCAATAGATCTACTGTGGAAAGGCCAAAGTTTTTATGGTGTCTACCTGCAACTTGAAAAATAAAAGTAGTGAAACTAATTAAAAAGGAAAAATAACCAATAAAGAGTCTTCTCGGAAAGTTTTCTTGGAAAAGGAGCAATGTCCACCTTATCACGTTTTCCAAGATTCAGTTTCTACAAAAGACTCTTACTTCCATACTTGATGTGGGTACATGGGACCATAAGGTCACAAAAGCCTTTGCTGACTTTGTGTGGAAATTCATCACTAGGTAAAAGCTGCCTTCCATCCTGCTCTCTAGAGGTGTTTCTCATGCCTTTCCTACCATGTCAAAGAAGAAGGATGCAGGACTACAGATGATCCCTGAAGGGAGATCTATGGTATCTCTGCAGTGACTGTAGGGGAAATCATTAAAAAATGCTGGACACTTTCCTCCAGCCAACGTCCAGCCCACAGAGACTTCTGACCTGCCACCTTAATGAATAGAGCCAGTATCCTTTTTGTATCCTAATGATGATGCCACTTCGATCTTTTGTGCATAATTGTACAGTGGTCCATGGGCATACCTAGGGCATGGGACATCTTGCCTCTTGATATTTCTCTCTAACCAAAAGCATTCGTTTCCTGCCAGATGGTGGGTTTTGTGAAGGGTGGCCGCTCTTCAGACCTGCTGATGTAGCAGCCTGTTTCACAGCCAGGAATTTGAAAAGCATGAGGCCTGAAGGGAATCAGTAAGAGAAAATTTCGACACCTTCTGTACATATCAAGAATCATAATTTTATTGTTTAAACAACACTGTTATAGATTAAACAACATAAATACTTAACATAAACTCATAACACATAAACAAACACTTCTGGATATAGGGACCAAACCCCTGATTTCTGGTGCTATCAGACAAGCGATTTCAGCTGAAAGCAAGACCTTCCCTAACATCCCTGCGGACCGGCAAAGGACACGACTGACTGGCTTTCTTTGAGTACTTGATGCTACTTTCTGAATGAAACCCCACTCTTATTGAAACCAAACTCTGCAGCTACAGATATCCTGAAAATATCTTTTCATGATTTCTTAATTCATAACAAAATTCTGATGTTCCAACTGGTTTCCAGAATTGATTTCCGTGAAAACTCAATATGAAAACAGACTGAAAAAACTGTGATTTTTCCAGGAATGAGTTGTTGTTTTTACCTTAGTGCTGTTGCCTAAATGGATGACTTCAGAAAGACTTAAACTTCATTCAAGGTAAGGAGGAAAGCCTCCTTTATTTGCATGATACAACAGGGCTGGCTGTGCTTTGTGCTGTTTGGATTATCAGTCAGGCCTTGGGTTCAGAGTAGTCTTTGTCAAACCACTGTGGCTTACTTTGTCATGATCCTAAAACTTATGTTTATGTCTTCAGTTGTGGAAATGTTTAGCACATTTTGATAATATCCCATGACCTGCCTTTTCAACTTTTAAACAGTTCACATCTGTTTTTTCCCACCTTGTTCCTGAGGAACAGGAATGTGGGCAGACAGCACCCTCTGCAGCGAACAATGGGGAAGTGAGTTTGATCTTTGCCAAGGACTTTATTCGTGCCATGTCTGATCTATCAGGTCAGAGCCCTCTTCCACACTCTGCTTTCAATGGACAAGAAAACCCATGGAATTTGGAGCTGTTGTGAAAGCTGAGATAGGCAGAGGCATCTTAGGATATATTAAAGGATGTGTGGTATTGTGAGGAAGTAAGATGGTGATTAAATTCAGTTCAAAATATCCATGCTGTTTCAGGTGCTATTGTGTCCATTCTCCCTAGGGATTATCTTTATTTTTACAAGTACAACCTTGTCTTGTGCTACAGATATGAGACGTAAGAAGATGTTTTTCAAACTTGCAGCTCTTTTACAGGCAATATGTTAAAGGAATCACAGTGAAAGGCCACATCTCTCATTTTCAGAATGGGAATCTTCTCCAGACTCTGAATAGACCAGAAAACTTCCTGTGTTGCTTCAGTTGTGGTCAGCCCTGTGGTTCAGTCATATCTCCTGCCAACAAGGGCAACTGGTGCTGTAAACACACATACAAAAACCTTGGGTTCATAGTAGTTTTTGCCAAACCACAAAAGAACAACACAATTTTCTCTCAGTAAGAGTGACAGCAATTGCCCTATCTTCCACCATGCTAAAGTAATCTTGTTGAAGGGATGTTTCCACAAGAGAAACAGTCTTTTACCCAGACAAGAAATTTAATACCATCTTCCAGTCCTTTTTTTTTTTTTCTGAAAGGATCCTCAGCTGCTTTCCAGCAAACCCTGGTCCAGCTCTGTACAACGTTCCCCTACACCACCTCCTAATTAAAAGAGGTTAGAAGAAGTAGACCACCGATGTTTAAGAAAATTTGATGAAAACAAGAGTTTTTAATTCTAGTTATCATGGGGACTGCCTGATAGTGTCTCAAGTCACTTCAGGGTGAGCAGATTCCAAAGTATGTAAACCTGAACCTTGCAGGCAAGTGCAATCCAGTGGGGCAGCATCTCACATTTATGTTGGGGACTTCGTGGGGTAGGTCTACCGAGGTTTCAGTCCATCTTGCTGTGCTTTGGATTCCTTCTGACATCTCAATAAACAAGTCCAAAGGTAGCTTGGCTGCTTCTGTGCCCTGCAGCATTTTGCATGATGGAGACACATTCAAGTTATCCACGCAAATGGATGCTTTTTTAAATCTCTGAGTATTTCTGTTGAGCTTCCACTAAGGGATCATTCTACTCTTTGGGCTATTTTATAAATCTGGGAATGCTTTCTTGTATGAGAGCAAACTCTTGAAATTCACAAACTCTCTTTCTGATGGGGCAGAGTGGCAATAATGCAATGAAATGGTTTCTATTTGCCTTTTCCAATTTTTTTGAGTGAGAAGCACTTTCAAATATTAAGTGTATGATGTTATAACATGTAGAGTAAATATGGAAAACATACAATAAATGTTATTTTCTGTTCTTTGAAAAATGATTGGCTCCCAAATCTCTTCCACAATCTTTTTCAGGTTTTCCAAAATATTCTGGTTTTAAAGTCGTAAAGAGGTCTAATTTCATTGTTGCTAGGGCAGTCATGTTCAAAATTAGATTAACAATAGTTTAATCTGGTGGGTTTTTTTAATCATGGAACACTAGCACTTTCTCATAATTTAAATCATGTTGGAAATGTGGGCTATTCCTATTTGATTCGAAGTTGGGCTGAACAGTAGGAAATTGAGCCAAATGTGGCATAACGTCCCTCTATTTAACAGTTTACTGGTTTTGACTGAAATTGTTGTCTACCATAGAGAATAATAAGAATTCTTCACTCCCTGTGTTTCTCCCCACTCTACCTAAATCATATAAAAGCCTCCATCCTAGATCAGTCTAAAGGACCACATAGTATAACAACCCACCTCTGAACAAGGTGCATAAAGGGAGTTGCAGCAGGTAAAGGACAAATAGGGCATGTACAGAGCAATTGCTCCTCCAGCCTTCCAGGCTTCCAAGCAAACAGATATTTAGAGCAACCATTTACCATGTTACAGTCAATACATGAGAAAAATCAGCCAGAGGGTGTTTTTTTGGTTTGGGTTTTTTGGGGGGGCAGATTGTAATTTTTTTCATCCTAGTGTTGGTTGAATAAACCCAGAATAATTGCTCCACTCATCAAACAAATTCTTTAAGTAATTTTCTTGCTTATCTTGCCATAGCACTTGAAAAGACTGAAGGCTACTGATGTCCACCTTCAAGTCATTAATAAAAACATTTGTACAAACACTGCAAAAGTAACCAACTACATTGTAATGAAGAATCTATTTTCTGGTTGGCTAAAAATATCCCGGTGACCACAGAGAATTAATTTGATATCATCATGGTTTCATTTTTTGAATGGCAGGCACGTCTTAGATCACACTTAAGCTTATTTCTAGGTAAATAAACAGCAGAAGGCTTTTACAAGGTCAGGGAATCATCCGGAGTTACCTGGAAACACTCTAGGATGGAGAACATGGTCCCACTATATATTACTTGGAAGGAAAAATTTTCCAAGGAAAATATTAAAGAAACCTTTTGTCTTACTCCAGGAACTTGTAAAGGCAAAGTTGTTTTTCCTGGGTTTGCTCTGATGAGTCACTGGAAAGAAAAGAAATGTAATTCACATATTAAAAAAGAGAAAAAATCACCTGGTACAATTTTGCTAGGCTGCTTAGACTTGCAAATACCGCTGATGGACAAAAGAGGAAAACATCACAAGCAAATTCCAAGGGCAGGCTACTGAGGGATTTCTGCTTAAAATCCTCTTTCAGGTGTTAAGAAACTAAAATAGTGATAATGGTGCTGACCTCTTTTGTGTTTTCTGATGAAAAGTAATACATGAGATAGATTATTGCTATTGTTATTGATGGTGTTACTTTAGAATTATTAGTCTTATTCTATATCTATTGGGTACACCAAATGGCTACTGAAATTGTCATTTCAGCATGTAAATTTCTGGGGAGATTTTGTTTACAAAGGCCTGCAGTGACAGGATGAGGGGCAATGGCTTTAAGTTGGGAAAAGGCAGATTTAGATTGGGTATTAGGAAAAGTTCTTCACTATGAAGGTGATGGAACACCGGAACAGGTTGCCCAGGAAGGTGGTTGAGGCCCCTTCCCTGGAGATATTCAAGATGAGGCTCAACAAGGCCCTGGGCAACCTGGTCTAGTTGGGGGTGTCCCTGCTGACTGTGGGGGGGTCAGACTAGATGACCTTTGGAGGTCCCTTCCATCCTGGACCATTCTATGATTCTATGATTCTATCCATATTCTCTATTCATAAACTAAGAGCTTTTCCTGTTGAACTTACCTTGTTTGTGATTTTTACCTCATTTTATGACTAGACAAGATCATTAGAAAGCAATCAAGGCCATAGCCTTTTAGAGGTTGCTAATAATTTTTTAGAGTCATAGCATTTTACTCTCTCTCCAAGGTGTTTTCTATAATATTATGCAATTCAGTGCAGCCACTTAGGAGGCATCTGTCTCTCTCAGTTCCCTGTCATTGTCAATACTTATCTCTTCTTGCTTCTATGTGGGTATATTTATTTTTCTCAAGGTTTGGAGTAGCCTTACCTACATCAGTGTTGTGCGTTGGACCTGTTGCCGTGGGAGCTGCCTGTAGGTTTACTTTCAATAATGATGTCTTCCCAGTTTAACAATCTGGGCATCATTTGGGGTAAAACTCTGGGGAAAAAAATTAGATGTAAAGCAGTGCTTAGGTGAATTTCCACATGCCACAGTTGGGCACGCATCTTCCAGTACAGAGGACCCCACAAGAGTAGATTGCAAGTACAACTGAAGTGATGCTTCCCCTGCAATGGACTTCAGTAACTAAGATAGCAAAACAAGCATTTGAGTACCCGTAAGGAATTGTATCCCAGTCCTTCTAGGATGCTTTGATTTCTGTCAACTTGTCTCTAATTTTTTTTTTCCTTTTGACCCAAAAGAAATAGGAACTCATGTTCTTTTTCTTCTATAAAATTGTTCCATTGCTAAAATCATCATCTTCTCCTGACACTCAGCACTGCCTTACAGCAGGGAACTGGTAGGATGACCCATCCTGAAATCAAAGATGCAGTGTCTGTGTATATTACAAGTGTGACTTCCTTTGTTTATATAGTTATATGTGTTCTGGAATAGAGCTTGTCTTGGGGAAAGACAGGCACAGCCTCTTATGAGAAATATCAAACTCCCAGAACCTTGTGTAAATAACCCAGCAAAACAATTACAGGTCCACAACCTAGACCTCTGCTCTAGCATCCCCAAAAAATCTTTAGGATGCTATTCATCCCAAATTTTGGAAATTAACTGTGACACAAGGGTTCAATAAATCTTTTGTCCAGGACTTTATCTCCTTCTTGCGGCCCATGAAATCAATCCATCAGCATAACAAGAATGTAGGAGACAGGTGCTATTGAAAGTAGAAATCAACTGCCCACCACCCAAAAGACAAGAAAAGATGCGATCTGCCATCTGAGGCCCACTTTTGGGAACTATCTTTTTATTTATCTCATGCTTTCTGTAAGAGTAAGATAAGTATTTCCATACTTGGAGTACTTGGGTACACATGTTCCACTACATAGATATGCAGAAATGAGGCTGATTGCATTAAAAAGATACAAATTTATACCAAGACTATGCTGCTTTGTTTGGACAGTGTCTGCCCTTGAAGGCAATATAGAGCTACACAGCTCAAGCAAACTTCTGTGAGACATCCTTCTCTATAAGGTCCTCCCTCAAAAAAACCTAGACCAGTTCAAATACAAGTTAATACAAGGTTCTAAAATCCTATATAATTTTAAGTTCTCCACTCTGCCCCAACCTTAGGGAAGCAGGAAGGATCATGGACTTCCTTCTCTGTGCATTTTAATACTAATATCTATCAGCTGCTTTGAACTCCTTTATGTAGCAGAATGCCTGATGACTGCTTTGTGTGTTGTTGACTAGCTTGCCAGCATTGATGAGCTCTTCATTGCTCCTCCATTTACTTTGCCTATCAATTAGATTGTTATTGTTCTGTAAGTTACAATAATTGGCAGGTTTTGCAGACACAGCTGACAGTCACTACACTGAAAGGTGGGGGAGTATGAATAAATTTAAATACATATGCATATTGAAAATTAGTGCTTAACAATTTTAAATATAGACACCTTTAAAATAACTTCTAAGATAAACAAAACTTAAGGAGAATAATCCAAAGTAGCCCACTGACTGCAATCTGGGAAGCTGAGAATGAGACAAGACAAGTACCCAACAGCTAGGGATGAAGAAAAATTTTAGGGCATTTGGTTTCTTATCTAGTCTATCATACACATTTTGTGTGATTCTGTACTAGGCATTGCTACTGTTATTTTCTGAAGTGTTTAAGCAAGGTTGAACACTCATATTGATTTTGGTATCTTAGTTCCTTCTGATGAAATGGGAGCATTAGTACAATGCTATTTTCTATAAAGTAGTCTCCTCTTTGTAATATCATCCATGGAGAAGGACCTCACTGTGCTGTGTGTTATTTGAACAGCCAACAGAAACATAGTCTAAAGAGCTCATGGTCTGAGCATATATAAGGATATATGCACAGAGGTTGTGAAGTGCTTAGATAACACAGTAAGAACTGTACAGTGTCTTAGTAGCATATATAATGTTTATCATGGCATTTCAGTGTTTCTTGGCTTGTCATTCTTACTCCAAGGTCATATAAGCTGAGCTACTAGTGAGAAAAAATATGAAACCCTGATGTTCCTAGCAGACTTACTTTGCTCTTCTGTAAAACTCTCACTGAACCGAAGAGACAATGCAAACAGAGAGCAATTAAACTCCAGTACTGGATGACATTAAATCCAGAGGTTGATGGAATTTTAAGTTGCTGAGGCTTCAGGTGGGCATGATGCCCATCATGGCTTACACATCAGAATTGCAGAAGGCAGAAACCTGCTTTAGAGAGGCAAAGCAGAGCAGTCTGGTTTTATTCAGAGCTGGCTGTGATTACAAAGAACTAGATTTAGAAGCAATGAAAATGTACAGAACTTCTATCAGCCTAGGAAAAAGATAAAAGTTTGGGGGAAGAATAAAGCATTTAGGGACTGGAAATTGAAAGGAAAGAAAAAAAGACCCCCAAAATCTAATTTGGAAGGTAGGGGGCAGATTGCTCTATGTCTTTTAAACTAGGAAATACCTTTTATCTGTATAGAGGATTTATCTTGGACAGATTTGACCTGTAAAGGGTCAGGCCATGGTCTTGTTTTAACTTTTGCAGGTTTATGACAAAATGGGTGCAAGGGGTGGGAGGCACACTTAAAATTTTATTTACTGGTAGCTTTCCTTCCTATACTAGCTTGCATTGACAAAACCTGACAAAAGAGCCAAAAATGAACTTAAAGAAATAAGTCTGAAAGTAAATCCTCCACGGAGAATTTTGAAGCTGAACATTTCCTTGCCTCCTTGGGTATTCCTGCCCCTACAGACTCAAGGGAACTGCATAATCTGTTGGGCTACAGCTACAGCTGGGATTCATAATCATTCTTCTGTGAACTAGTTAATATTTCTTGTCTATATAATTATGGTTCTGGCGACTAGTTAGTACTCCATGCCTGCACATTTTGAAAGTTGCATGCATTTGACCCTACCCTGATTGGAGCTGGAGTTTTGAAAAACAGGACTTGGATCCTGAATATTTCACAGAACAGAAGCTGAGGTCTGTATTTCCTGGTTTAATTTAACTGCTGGTTTAAACTGTTGTTATATACTCACACATTATCCTGAAAGTCATTACAAATAAAAAATAGTGAAGGTATGTGACATTTTCCTGGATCATTTCTTTACATACTGGCACATTACCACAAATTATAAGAAGACTTCAAACTGTGCCTTTTTCTCTTCCCTACAAACTGTACCTGTTTCCCAGAAATGATAAATGGAAAATCTTATCTATTGAAGAGTAAAATGAGATTAAATGGAGCTTGTAAGTACCAAGTCAGAAAAAAAAAAGACTGAAGTTATTTAAGAGAAACATAACTGGTTTTACAGACAGAAACAAAATAACATTTCCTGAAAATCTGGAGAACAGTTAGTGTAAACAAAATAGCCACAACACACCACTGCACTGTCAGTATTTATTTACACGAAATCCCCTAAAAATACCAAAGCTCTCTAGATGGCAATGTCACCGTACATTTCAGAATATCATGCAGGTACCTCTCTCTATCCCTTATCTATCATTTTAGCCTAAATAGATTACTTTTCCTAAATTTTAAATTGCTAATGTGAGCTTAATCCCACAAACAGAAGGTAAAATAAATCCACGTGCTGATTCAGCAAAAGACTTCAGTCTGCTCTTCTGTTTAACCATGTGTATATGACAGATTGATTCCGGTTACACCCAGACCTGAGCTTCAGTGCCCGTCTGAAAGAGTAAACTCTTGCACAAGAACCAAAAGATGTGTGACAGAGGGAAAGAACGAAGTGTTCATTAGTTAAGAATGGGTTTCGTTTCTTTGCTTGCTTTGTTTTTACAATCAGTGGTTCCAATATTAGTTACAGCAAAGATGTGATAGTCTAATGTGGATTGTTGTAATTAGGAACTACAAGTACTATCTTTATGCTTGAATAGTGTTCATCATAGATTGACACAGTAATTTGTATTGTCTTCATCTCTTCACTCTCATTTTTCTTAACACACCAAAGAGAAGCTTTTATGCTTTACAAATTTAACCCCGAGAATGTTCCCTGGGATTATATTTTAATGCCGAGGCATCTTTTGAGGCTTTTCACTGTTGCAAACCTGTCTTTATTATCCATGTAGCATGTACTGCATGAGAATCAGTATGTTTTAACTCAGGAGCCAATTACCCAATCTTTTTGATGAATTGGTTTGAAATGTGGTCTACATGCTTCGATTCTTGAGCTTTGTTTCTGACATTTTATGAGGGCTGTCTTGATTCCTTTTTCATTTTTCTCAATGCCACTTCTGCTTTATTCTCCACAGGGAAATTAGTTTGCTACTCAATCTTTCATGCAGACAAAGAATAACTGTAATATTTATTTGCGGAATGACTAGAGGGTTTTTGTGAAACCATCTTTTACTGTATCTGTGACTCAGTGGCAGAAGTGTAGTCTGTTATGTCAATAAAATGGGAGAAAAAAAATTGCTTTCAGAGGTATGGAGTTAAAAGAGGTATTAATCAATATAAAATGTCTTCATGTCTCCCTGTATTCCTTGTGAAGTTAGCTTCTCATAAAGTCTTTTGGTTCATTTAATAGTTCAAACTGGTTCATTTAATACTTCAAACTCAAATCTGGACATGTTACATAAGTTTAAATCAGTTTAAAATATTCACCGAGATGACATGTTTACGAGAGCTGACAAGAAAACACATTTGGTTAAAATGCTATATGTGTTTCAAATATTCATCATAAGATTTTCCTGAACTTTTTCTTTTTTTTTCTTTTTTAATTGCACTTAAATATTAGAATGGAGGAAATTTATATTGAAATACATCAGTACCTTGCAAGACTATATAAATACCATTAAATAATTGGTTCATTAAAAATTATATTGAATATTTGAGGAACTTTTTTTCCAGTCAAAGGAGTTATAATCTCTGAACATTGTTATTAGTAAACCTCAGTAATTATTAAGCCTCAGTGAAGGCAATGAATTATTTCTTCACAGAAAATGGTATTAAAATATCAATAATGCATAAAGTTTAGTATGAATTTTTAGTATGCTGAAATAATAAGTTTGAAGTCATCTTGCATTCTCCTCTTTTTTCTTCCCCAGAGAAATGTCCTCAGCATTTGTGCAATGCCAGACAGGATTGATTCTTAGAGAATATCTGCATGGACATAGTGTGACAAGACTTTGGTGATTAAAAAAAAAAAGAAGAAAAAAAGATATATAATAATAGATCAATGGAATGAAATAATAAAATAATTTTAGGTTGGAAAGGACCCTAAAAATTATTGAGTCCAACCATCAACCTAATATTGCCATGCTCACTGCTAAACCATGTCGCTAAATACACGTCTTTTAAAGACCTTCAAGCATGGTGACTCAACCACTTTCCTGGGCAGCCTGTTCCAATGCTTGACAACCCTTTCAATGAAGAAATTTTTCATAATATACAATCCCCTGCCACAGCGTGTGGCCGTTTCCTCTTGTCCTATCACTTGTTACTTGGGAGAAGAGATGGACCCTCATCTCACTACAGCCTCCTTTCGGGTAGTCGTAGAGAGCAATATGGTCTTCCTTCAGCCTCCTTTTCTCCAGCCTAAACTTCCCCAGTTCTCTCAGTCACTCCTCATAAGACTTGTGTTCTAGACCCTTCACCAACTTCATTGCCCTTCTCTGGACACACTCCAGCACCTCAATGTCTTTCTTGTAGTTAGGGGCCAAAAACTGAACACAGTATTTGAGGTGGGGCCTCACCAGTGCTGAATGTAGGGGGACAATCACTTCACTAGTCCTGCTGGCCACACTATTTCTGATACAAACCTTCTCGGCCACGTGGGCACACTGACAGCTCATATTCAGACTGTTGTTGACAAAATTCCCACATCCTTTTCCAGTGGGCAGCTGTTCAGCTACTCTTCCCCAAGCTGCATGGAGGCCTTGGCCTTGTTACCCAAAGAAGATAGGGTAGTCATTTTGATTTGGACAAGTCTAATTCTTCTGATGGAAGTGGGAAAACAAAAAAAACTCTCAAACTTCTCTTGCCAGAAATTAACGCCAAAGCTCATATTTTGCCATTTCCCTTTTATGCTTTATTTTCACTCTGAAAGTAACAAAGAGGGCTGGCAATTGCACCATCAAGAGATCACATGGACACGGTGAGCATTTGTGCCCTTCACAGAAGCGCGGGAAAATATTATGGGCAATAAAAGTAATAAGAAGTTAAGGGTAGCAAGCAGATGAAACTGTAATAAGCTGCTGGACAAGCCTCATACTATGTTGGACGTGAGTCAATAATGACTCCAGGATGAAGAATGGCAAATCCCATGTGCTGTGAGGCCTCACTCCAACCTAATATTTTAGGTATTTATGCCTGATAGGTGTCATGCAGTCCATTACTTTGTTTTTTTTAATCACAGAACTATTAATCATCTGGTCTGGTGGGACATGTCCCTGCCCATGGCAGAGGGTTGGAACTAGATGATCTTTAAGGTCCCTTCAAACATGAACCATTCTATGATTCTATGAATTACCCCAAAATTGTGTCTAGATACAAACTTTTCAGAGATTTCAACAGTCTTACACGTAAATAAAGCTTTTTTGGTTTGGGGGTTGTTTGCTGGTTTGGGGGGGGGTTGGGTGTTGGTTTTTTTTTTTGGTGATGGTTATATTTCCAATTATATCTGTGTATTTGAACTATTATCCTCATTGATAATATCTAAAGTGTTTGAGAACTTTAAGATTTAAATTTTGTGTTGTTTTGTTGGTTTTTTTTGTTCTTCTGCGAGTTGGCGACTAATAATATCACTACCTGAAAGACCATTACCTGAAGAGTTCTTAGAAATTAAGCATAAAGGAGATAAGATTACCATGTTAATGTTACTAAATCCTTTTCTTTTGATCAATGTGAGCTGCTCTCAGTTTGCTTCAGTATTTGCATATTAAGCCCTGTCAAAAACACAAAGGACTAGCTGATTGCATCTATAAATCAAAATTTGTGTGTGCTCTGAATCCATCAATTCACACCTGCTCATTCTTAATGACCAAGCAATTTTGGTTTTCAGTCAGAGGGTACAACTGTCAAGAGTTACCTCAAAGAAATAGATCTAGTTTGCAGCAAATTTATTCCAAGATCCTTTTATTTCTATTGTTAGAGTCAACAAGCTCATCATCCTAAATAATAGCCTGGGAAGATGTAGATAAATCAAAAGAATGGGAAGATATACACACACACAGAGATGCCAGAAGTCTCTTTTCAGTTTTCTCCTTTCTATAACATCGCTTCCATAGTTCCACCAAATGTTGACCCTTATAAGAAATTCAGTTTTGCTTCCATATCAGTCCCACTTAATGCTCTCAGGGAGGCGAGAACTTTCCCACTGCAACATAGATGCATTGTAGGAAGGGAAACCGGCACAGGGAGGTGAAGCAGCTCCTCTGATGGCATGCAAAGGGGCATTGGCTGAGCCAAGATCATTCGCCATTTACCAGCTGCTGAAGATATTCCCTTTTTTTGTAAGTCTTTCACATTCATAACACTTGACACTGAAACTCAATAAGAGGTTTGAATTTGTCTTCATCAATTATATATATGATTTTACACTTGAAATTTTCCAGGTGTTGGCCACACTAGATGAGGAGCTGTACAATAGAAGTAACTATAGGTGTGGGCTTGTCACATCAGCCGATACTAAAGCCACCTTAAAATCCTTATCCCTCCTCCTAGCCTTTTCTACTCTCATGGTAAATCCATGCCTGCTGAATGAGCAGAGTGTAAACTGTCACTTTCACAACAGCATCCAAGAAAAAGTATTTACATACATTTAGAGTGACATAGGAGGAAGTTAATGTAATGAAACATTCACAAGCAAAATATATTGGTCATGTTAAGAACAAATGAAGCATACTGATGAATAAACACACAGTACTTTGCTTCCCTCTATAAATTCCACCTGCTAGTCAGAAATCTTTAAAACCATGATTTATTCAGTGCTGTGACATTTTTGTGGGACACAGACTAAAGCTGCTAGGAATGAGAGATTAATGTGTGCACCAACATAGAACATATTCTGAGGAAAGGAACTTGAGAAAAAGAAAAGAGGGAAAGAATCAGGGATACCCTAAAAATGATCCTAAAGATCACGAAATCCTGAAGCAGACTGTGACAATATGTAACAGCACAGAGGACAGGCACATCATAGTTCTGTGTTCTCTTGAAGGCTTCCACATCATGTAATCATTTGCTGATTA
>JAOTQQ010000032.1:43127489-43148114 GCA_026546715.1 Gallinago undulata
AGGCAGTTTATTTGATCACACCGCACACAGGCGGTGTCTCGGGCTCCATTGGGAACACGTGCCAGGCTGAGGCATTCACTGCAGCCGGAGACCTGCACAGACACATCTTTCTGTGGGAGCTCTGCCTGAGTTTCCACATTCTTCCTTGTTGGGCATTTTGCACGTGTTGGGGCCATGTTCTTGTCTACAGCCAGGACTGATGGCTGCTCCCGCGCACTAGGATACCCGCCCTTGCTCGCACGCGCGCCTCGCACGCGCTCTGGCCCTACTGCGGCTACAGCCGCTTTTAAACGTGCCGCGGCCTGCCCGGCCCGCCCCCAGACACGTCACCTCTCGCTCCTTCTCGCGATTCCCGAGTCCTTTCGGGCCTCTCCGCCTTCCCTCGGCCTCTCCGTCTCCGGGAAGCCCCTTCTAGCTGAAGTTTACAGCTGCAGCACTCACCGCTGTCGCTGTCCGCGTGGTCCGGGTGAAGCTCGCGCTATGGCAGCTTTTAAATGTGCCGCGGCTCGCCCGGCCCGCCCCCAGACACGTCAGCCTCTCGCTCCCTCTCGCGATTGCCGAGTCCTTTCGGGCCTCTCCGCTTAGAGAATTCCCGCTTAGAATGTCTAAACGCCAGGATCCTGTTTCATCAGATAAAAAAATAAAACAGCCTCACAATAAAACTGAGGCAATTTACTTGATCAGTCTAAACTGAGATTAGAGCACTCACCCTTCCAATCTGATCTGTGTTTGTGGAGAACAATGTTTAGCAAATGCGAGAGTGTTACTGAAGGTGGCCAGGCTGCAGAGGTCAATATTTAGCCTGTTCTTGAGACAGGCCAGTGGTGTTATCTGCTCTTAGGTGGAGGACTGATTACCATCTAGTGAGTGTAAAAGGTAGGGACATTCTGGGAAATCAACTTTATAAAAATCTTAACATTAAATTCAGTTTTATCCTGTGCTCACAAATGTACAGGTCGGGGGAATAGAAGAGCCCATTTGTTTCTTGGAAACAAACATCCATGAGAGATTTTTTTTTCATATTTGGGATAAAAACAAGCAGTTTCATTCAGAATACAAAAAAAAAAAAAAACCAACAAAAACCATCAACTACTTTGGCAAAAATTCTGCAAATACTTTATAGGTGAAACTGGGATAGTGTGATTGGATGTCGCTGTCTTTTCTAGCAGTTATGATGGGAGCTGTGAAAACACTGTTGATGCTAAAAGAAGCTAACTGTCAGTCTCAGCGAGATTTGAAAGGAAATTGAGCTAAAAAAAGAGAAGATTTTCAGCTTGGAATGAGAATCTTTTGTTCTCGTTAGAAGCATTCTCAATCAGTGTCATTCATACAGGCACTCTCCTGATGTGCAGATTAAGTGTAGGGTGTCTTGTTCAGGTTTTGGGGGACTATTCAGGTAATAGGAGAATATATGACTGATTGATTGGACATTTGTAATCTACCTGGCAGCACAAACTGTATCAAGTGATCAGCATAATAAATGGTCTTGTTCTTTTGCACAAGGAAAAGGAACTTCTTTTGTTTTGGTAGATTTGTGATTCAATCCTGGCCCCTAAGAATATTTAAATCCAGAGAAATCTCCACCCCACTTGCAGCTACTTTTGGAATTTTTGGAACTCTGTGTGTGTATAAAAAACATACATCTATATCTATCTACATACATACAGGTAGATAATTTTTGGCAAATTAATTGTTCAGGTGAATGTTTCAGATGAGGTATCTTCTGTCGAGACAACACAAAGCAATAAAAGGTCCAGGCTGTCCAGTTATCAGACTATGGATAAATCATACCCAAATTATTTAAAAGGTATGTGGCCAAAAGAAAAGATGTTCTTACACCTTATCCCTCTTCCTGAAGTTCATTAACTTTGACTGTAGCCACATTGTAACAAAATCAAGATTATCTTTGCTCTGAAACAGAATTAAAAGGACTGCAGTTATTCTTTGGAGGAAAGAATGTCTTCACCTTGGGATGCAGCAATTTGATATCTGTGAGCCACTTTTCTGGTCAAAGATTATCCATTGGATTATGCAGCACACAGGGAGCAAGACTGCACAAAGGTTTCTCTGGAGACTTAAAATGCATGGGAGCAAGTAATTGATTTGTAGGAAGGCTTGATGAATTGATTGTCTTCAAAGAGCTGATGTCTTGGCCTTTCAGGCTGTGAATGGCACAAATCTAAATATTTGTGCTGTGCAAGAAAAGGTGTTAAACTATGCGACTTCTGGACAAGTTATATGATGCAATGAGCTCTTGGCTTCTTGGAATAACATGAAAAAGACCTTGGCAGTCTGCTCAGCAATGACTTTATTACTCAGTTTTAGCTGAAGGAACTTCAGTTGCTTGCACATTGCAAAAAAGAAAGCAAGGCTTTAATTCCCCATGGTTTCACAGAATTCATACCCGTAGGGCGTAAATTAGAAGTGTGACCACTTAAAAATATCCTGAAAGTATTACTTTGATGAATATGACTTCTCTCTGTGCCTTGATAATAGTGCCATGTTTACTGCATGCTTTAAGCTATTTATAAACTTGCAGTGATCTGTTTCCTTTGACAGTCTTGTAATAATGTTTGTAAATTACAAATAAATGATCACAAAAAATATAGATATTCATAGAATTTGGCACCAGAAGGAATTTTCACAGAATCACAGAATGGTAGGGGTTGGAAGGGACCTTCGAGACCATCTAGTCCAACCGCCCTGGCAAAGCAGTTTCACCTGGAGCAGGTTGGACAGGAATATGTCCAGGCAGATTTTTAATATCTCCAGAAAAGGAGATTCTACAACCTCTCTGGGCAGCCTGTTCCAGTGCTCTGCCATCCTCAAAGTAAAGAAGTTTTTCTGTATGTTCAGATGGAATTTCCTGTACTCCAGTTTGTGCCATATGCCCCTTGTCCTGTCACCAGGCACCACTGAGAAGAGTCTGGCCCCATCCTCTTGAGACCTGCCCTTCAGATATGTATAAGCAGTCTTCTCTTCTCCAGGCTAAACAGACCCAGGTCTATCAATCTTTCCTCATAGGAAAGGTGCTCCATTCCCTTGAACATCTTTGTAGCACTCTGTTGGACTCTGTCCAGAAGTTCATTGTTTTTCTAGAACTGGGGAGCCCAGAAGTGGGCACAGCACTCCAGATGTGTCCTCACGAGGGCAGAGCAAAAGGGGAGGATAACTTCTCTCTATCTGCTGGCCATGCCTTCTTGGCCACACGGGCACATTTCTGGTTCATGATCAACTATTGTCTACCAGGACTCCTCTGTCCCTCTCTGCAGAGCTGTTTTACAACAAGTCAACCCCTGACTCATAGTGGTGCATGGAGTTATTTCTCCCCAGGTGCAGGACCCTATACTTGCCTTTGCTGAACTTCATTATGTTTCTCTCTGCTGAACTTTAGCCTGTCCAGGTCTCATTGAATGGTGGCACAGCCTTCTGGTATGTCACCCACTCCTCCCAGTTTTGTAAAATCAGCAAACTCACTGAGGCTACAGACAGTCCTGATGGTTTCTCATAAGGTCCTTGATGAATATGTTGAACAAGACTAGACCCAGTACTGACCCCTAGGGAAAACTGCTAGTTACAGGCCACCCACTGGACTCTGCACCACCGATCACAACGGTCTGAGCTCTGGCCATTCAGCCAGTTCTTAATCCACTTCACTGTCTACTCATCTATCCTACCCTTACTATCCTAAGCTTACCTAATAAGGATATTATGTGAGATAGTGTCAAAAGCCTTGCTGAAGTCAGGATAGACAACGTCCACTGTTTGTCCCTCATCTGCCCAGCCAGTCATGCCATCAAAGAAGGCTGCTAGATTAATCAAGAATGATTTTCTCTTGGTGAATCCATGCTGACCACTCCTGATAACATTTTTTCCTTCTATGTGCTTAGAAATGACGTCCAGAAACTTTCTGGGGATGGAGGTGAGGCTGGGCAGCCTGTCGTTTCCTGGCACAGAAACTACTTCATCCTTCTTGCCATTTTTGAAGACTGGCACCACATTAACTTTCCACCAGTCCTCCTGTTTTCCATGACCTTTCAAAGATGATATAGAGTGGTTTCACAATAACATCTGCCACCTCCCTCAGCACTTGCAGGTGCGTCCCATCAGGGCCGCCCCTGATTTTGCCTAAATTATTTCTCATCTGTTCCTCCTCAACTGAGGGAAAATCTTACTGTCTCCAGACTCTCCCTCTTACGGCCAGTGTCTGGGGTTCCTGAGGGCCAGCCTTAGAAATAAAGACTGAAGCAAAGAAGGAATTTAGTAACTCCATCTTGTCTGCATTGTCTGTCACAAGGGCATCCACCTCATTCAGCAGTGGGTCCACATTTTCTCTTGGCTTTCTTTTCCTTTTCTTTTCAAGGTCTTGACATCCCTTCCCAGGTTTAATTCCAAGTGGGCCTTAGCCTTCCTCATTGCCTCCTTATAGCCTTTCTTTATTCTCCTTTTCTCCTTCCTTTTCTTTATACTCTTGTTTTAATCATGTAAAATTCCTTCTGCCCAGAAATGAATCAAGAATTTCAGTAGTGTGGGTGGACTTTATTTGATATGTTACTCAAACCAAAATCCAGCTTATGAGGGGCTAGCATGTTAAAAATCAGTGACAGCATAAGAAGTCCTCTAACAGATAATATATAGAAAGGCATTTCAAGGTATTTAGTTGCTTGAATGGGGCTGTAAGAATAACACTGAAAAACAAATCTGGTTTTCAAATTCGGTCAAATATCCCTAGTTGGGTTTCTGAAAATTACAATCCCTTCTAGTAAATGCATGGAAGGAAATTTTTTGGCCATGACCCTGTCAGAGACTGTCAGAGGAAGTGCAGTGGGCACCTCTATGATGTTCACAATATGCCAAATTCCTCAAAAAGACCTTTCCGGAGAAGCAGGTGGCTTATAGGTGGATACCTATACAGCCTAAACCTGGGAAACAGAGAAGGAAGAATGAGGAAATCATTAGGTTGTGAAAAAAAAATAATAAAAAAAATTGTCTTGTTCCCAATAATAAAAGCCTCGGATTTGCAGAAGTGGAAATGAAATTACTGCAATTAATATGAAATTTCCAGAGAAGGTTGTGGCAGCCAAATCTTGGCTCTTATGCTACAGAGAAACACTAAAATGTGTCCTTTTGTACTCAACTCTCTTACTCTCCTCAGCAGCTGTAGAAAAGCAGATATGCCTGGATGTTCCTAAATTGTGAATTGCTGGAAAAATGACAGGAGACATGCAGGAAACAGTTCTTTGTACTTCCCCCTTTCTTATGCTTTTTTAAAACATTTGTTAATTATCTGTTTGAAAGAAGAAACTGGGTTCATCTGAATTCTTCTGGAATATAATATGGGGAAAAAAAGAAATAAACAGCTTTAATTTCCTACAATTTTAACAGGATGGAGAAACTCCTAGGGTCAAAAAGCTCAGATTTTTGACTCATTTTTTTCCCCCCAGTTATCTGATGTGCAACCAGAGAATGCTGTTAATTAAAATGGGTCCCTAACGGCAAGGATTGTTGTTGTTGTGTTAAAAGAGAGAGAGAATAAAAAAAAAAAAAAAAAGGAACCTGCATAGTTTTGCATTGCAAGGGACTAAAATAGCACACTTTAAAATGAATTTACACTGCATGCTTTGACCTATGACTACTTGTCCCCAGAAAACACAATCATTGGGCCAAATATTCAGGTGGTGTTGATCAGTGTGGCTCACACTGCAGGCACAGAAGCTCCTGCAGTTCACGCAAGCTCCTTGTTCTACCACTGACTGTGTTGTAACAGTGAATTAGAGTAAGTGCCGTGAAAAAACATTACACTGAACCAGAGATTGACAGGCATCCTGGACGTGGTCCCAATAAATTGTTTTTCATTTTTGTTGACCAAAGGCACTTCTGATTGATTTAACGTGTACTTTGTATTTCCACTCCAAGGCTGTCTGAACTATTGTTTTATAACTGCTCTGTGTTATGGCACATTTTTGCTGTGTCTTTCTGACTCTTATCCATAGTCCTGTGTGAAATGACATAAAAAGGGAGCATAAAATGCAGATTTGTACATAAAGGAAAGGAAATTGCTTAGAAGGAGGAATGATAAAGACAGCGACGGGATCACTGGAGAACATATTGGTCTGACGTCTTTGCTAAGGAGTTTTCTTATCAAATATTGCATTACAGTCATGTGGTGACGTTTCAAGTAAAATGCCCAAGGCTTTGTGTGAATGTTGGTATGGAAGACAGTCTCTTCCTAGCCTGTTTACTAAGTGCACTTAAATTTTTTTTCCATTTATTACTGAGAAACTGTTACACACAAGGACTGAGGAAAAGTGACCGGAAAAAGGCTCTCAGTATATTATTTTGCCTTAACTGAGCAATGGTATAAAGGACGAACAGTAGTAGCTTTTTATGCTGCCTCTTGAGAAATATTTTGCAGGACTTTCTCTGCCTCCCTTTATGTGCAGCTCATTTTATGGCACAACTTGAAGTTATTTGTATGAAAATACTTCGGTTACCCAAATTATATGGTGTTTACAGGCCACTCAGAGTAAATCAAGGTGGGAAACCCAAGTCTTCTGCACATCAGTTCAGTGTCCTAAGCACAACTGATCACTCCCTTTTTTTTTTTTTTAAGACTATAAATAATCTGCTTGGGATTCCAGGAGTTTTTAACCTGGCAACCTGTGGGGTTAGCTGCTTCTCAACACAGTTTTGTCTGCAGACCAGAAACAATCCCCCAGGTATGCTGGGTCAAGAAAGCCAGCAGAGACAGGGACTTTTTTTTTTGTTCTTTATTTGTAAAGAGATACTTCTTTCATTAAATGAAAAAAAGAAAAGGAAAAGAAAAAGAAAATTTTACTTTTAATTAAAAAAATCCCTTGTCTTTTTTCTTTTTCAGTCTCACCTGAGCTTACTCTCCTTACTGACAACATGGTCTCTCATGTTTTACTGGCCAAAATATTCTGTTTTACAACAGAACCATAATCTGCCTCATCTTGGAGCAATTGCATGAAATTAAAGGATGTGCAGGGAGAAAATATCACAGGAAAGCAGAAAATGAATCCCAGTTCCAGGAACTGATTTATGGCAGCTGTGGCTGAAATTTCACAATGCCTAAAATCTCTAAGGATGAGTGCAAACACAACACACAAACACACAAACACGCACCCCCTGTCTGTACTAATACCTGCATAGAGCTTCCAAACAGATCAACTGGTTTTACAGAAAGAAGAAGCAGCCTGTTAATTCTTCATTTATATTCTGCGGTACCACCAGTATCTAATAATTGTCCTTTATGAGGAGTTTGTTAAAACAGTGTAGGTAGGAAGATATTACTATAGTGAGATTGATACAGTCAGTACACAGGAATGCAGAAAGTATCTTGCAAAAATTAATAGTCATCTAAAATAAGAACTATAATTAGTTTGGGCTGAAGTTTCCCATGCTGGCATTTTCCAGCAGCCTCAAGCCATTCTATTTTGTTTTCTGAGGGGTAGAAAAAGGATAAGATGAGGAAGGGACAGTTGGTTCTTTCTCTTAATTTCTTCTAAAGTGCTCTATGTGCTTGAGGAGAAATTAACTAAAGTAATGTTCTGTTTGCCTAGCCTAAAAAGGTATTAAAAAAAAATATCAAAACCAAAGCCACATCCCTTTTACTGTTACTCTTGCCTTATAGAATCATAGAATCGTTTGAGTTGGAAGGGACCATAAAGATCATCCTTTGAAGCAAAGACCTGAAATCTGCCAGATTGTTTTTTTGCACTTCTACAATCTACATTGTTACAGGCTTCTGAAAACTTTTTTTTTTTTTTTTTTTGGCCTATTCAATAAGGACGTGTTTGAATCCAGCAACGAAATACAGCAATGTGGACTGAAATAGCCTGTATTTCCTTGTCATCTCTTTAAAGAGTTATCTTTTATACTTATATCACAGTTCTCTTGGGTCCCTTTTGGAGCATAATTTTCCCTACAGCTGGACTTCAGGCTTTCAAAGCACTAATAGTCTCAAGGAAAAAATACTGAATTTGAGATTATGTCGTTAATTCAGTAGTACTGTAATAATTCAAGCCTCAAGTAAGGCTTGCATAGGATGCTTCACCTGGGCCATTCAGAAACTGAGTGTCTTTACTTTGCACATGGTTGTTTCTATTATTGTTATTTTTATTTTTTTAATGTAGCATTTTAACTAGTAGGTGGTATTTGTATCTCATTTATCTTGAAGAAGGTGGGCAAGATTGGAGGCTGGAAGGTGATATATAGTGGAACAGAAGAAAAGGGAATAAACAAATGCCCAAGGATTTAGGGGTTGCACAGGTGCCTCTTCTGCCGTTTAGGAGCATTTAGTTGCAAGATTGCAACTTGCAAGCTTTCTAGCTTCATTTTGGTTGCTCCTTTCCAATGCAGGGTATTTTCAAAGACTAGTGCTTTTAGAAGTACATATTTAAACCTTAATTTTTCCAAGGGTGTGTATGAATAAACTCCTTTTTCCTATCAGCCCTTCTTAAGCTGTGAAATAATATCCCTCAGCAGCAAATTTCTTTTCTTTTTTGAAGGAGAACAAACTGTGATTGCTGTTCTTTCCTATCCCAGCTGTTATTTCAAATTAAATCCTTATGGTTTCTAGGAATGCTTCCTTTAATATGTTGTGATATGCCTCAGTGGATATCACTGTAAGATTGACTCACTAACCTCAAGGAGCAAGAGCACCATTCTGTTTTGCTTCAGCTAACTTTGAGATGGTAACAGCTACTTTCCCCTACTGCTTTGTGTGTGATACTGTTTTCTTTAATGGGAGAAAATTGCCACAGAGGGGAAAAGTGTTCCTCTCTGGCATTAATAGTGCTACACAACTTCTGCTGCCTGTGAGTAGTAACTGAGGGTGAACGTTTCAAAAGGCGAAAGGGTTATCATTATTTTAATCCAAACCCTAAGACATAAAGCATCCCTTATACCGGAGGAATTTTTCATATTATGAAAAAAATATATCTATTTATCTGGTAGATTATTTTTATTGTTTTATTTTTATTTTACATGTTCGTTTGTTTTTGGTACCCAAGCAAAGTTATCTTCAATGTCTTAACAATACTATTAACATGTTTTCTGATAAGCAAATATGATTGAATCAAGGTAATATGCCTGGCATTAATACTTTTCTGCTTTTTCTAAAACAAACAAACAAAACCTGAATAATAATGCAAGATTTTCCAGATTGGTTTCAAACAGCTTCTTGCCATCCTTTTCTTTAAAAAAAGGAGCAGATTTTCCATCTGAGATGCCAGGAGTGCTATCTTGTTTTTGTTCTCATATATAATTAGAATGTCAGGAAAAATAAAAGCTTGCAAGTAGTTTAGAGTTGAGACCAGGGCTTTCTCTTCTGGAGGAGCAGAACATAATGTATTCATTAGGATTAAAATCAGTAGTGTATAAATACTCACTTGAAAATCCTCAATATAAAGTGTTCTTAATGTTACAGGACTATTTACCTAATCAGAGCACTTTTAAGTGCAAGGATTTAATTGCAGATATAGCCAGTAGACATGGAAAAATTGCCCAGCACATTGAACTGTACTAAGAGAATGTTGTCAGTTCGGTAAATATGATTAATGGTACCTTTCCTTGGCTCCATAAATTCAAAGGTATGGATCTATTAAATAAAATTTGTAGTTTAAAGATAGGTTTAAAGGGAAGTGATTGAGTCACCATCCCTGGAGGTATTTAAAAGATATATTGATGTGGTGCTTAAGGACATGGATTAGTGGTAGACTTGGCAGTGTTAGGTTTATGGACGGACTCAATAAGCTTAAAAGTCTTTTCCAACCTAAATAATTCTATGATTCTATGCTTGTGAGGGAGATAAAAACTGAGAAGTATGTGGCTGGACAGTCAGAGGTGATGCACCAAACCTTAACTTTTACTCACCCTCCTTGTTGGTCCCACACAGTCTTTTTCTTCTTTCCCACGACCTTGGCAGCTACTGCTACTTGGTAAACCACCTTTTTAACCAATGAACTTAACACCATTTTTAGGCTTCATCTTCACTACAAAGTCCTGGCAACATGTGGTGTTTTGCAATGGTTGGTGCAAAGCCTGCAAAGCACAGCTCTTGTGTCCCTTGCATGAAGCCCCCTACTTGAATAAGAAATGTCTTTGACTGATCCACAGTGCCTGGCAGAAATTTTGTGCTCCAGTGACATATCTGCTCCTATAAATGCTGAGATCCTCACCATGGGATGCTATACAGTCCCTTGGACATACTGTACTCCAAGTAAACGTAGCAGCTGCTATGATGGCTCAACAAAAAAACACATCTGTAAATTTCCTTACTTAATACATGGCCCATACAGACAAACATATTTTCTGTTGTTAGAGCTGTAGTCATACGACTTCTGTATGTCAAAAAGCCTAAAAAGTTGCCTTAGCTACTCTGTTTTGGACAATTTGTCTAATATACATATCATGTGCTATTTCTGAAAGTCTGCAGCCCTCATGACATTTTATCACATTTTTATTTGACTTTTTTAGTATCAAGATCATCCAAATGAAGGGGAGACGTATTGCCTTTGCATCTTCCAATTCACAGCTAGTTTTAGAATTCTCCCAAAGGCCTCCAACAATTGAAGCTCATGAACTGACATTTAATATTTTATTATGAAATTGTCAACAGATTTGCCAAATGTTTTCAAGCCTGTCTACTGTTTCATAAAATTCTCTCCCTGGATAAAAAAGAAAATGAAAGGAAAAAACATAGTAAAACCCCAAAAGACTTCCTCACTATATTTCAAATTGAGAAATGTTGCACCAAAACTCTTGAACTACATGTAAATGAAGTATAAAGATATACTCACAATAGTAGCAGGTGTTTCCTTTACAAAGGAGAAAATTTACAGCTTGAACTAAAAGGCTCTCCTCTGTTACTCCAATATTTTCTTTTCTATGAACAATGTTTCTGAGTCGTGAGAGCCCTCTAGGGTTAGTTCATGCACTCAGTGCTCTAATTAGACCTCAGAGAATCACAAGAAACAGCTCACAAACTGTGCCACATCACAGTTGGCTGGTTGGACACAGGCACTTTTGCCTGCAGACACAATTACTCAGAAATCTGCTTCTGTAAAAGGGCACAATCTACGTCCTTGTGCTCCTAAATCCACAACTTAAAGAGATTTTGTCTTAAAGCCAACTATCCCCTTTCTTAACAAAGTAAGACCCATTTCTAATCTTATTACAGGTTTGCTTCTTCCCTGTTTTTCTAATTTCTAATCTTTCTATCAACTTTTATCTAGTCTGTAGCAATGAGGAACATCTCTGTCCTGGTGAGAGAGGTAGGGAGTTGAGCAAGTGACACTGATTTTTAGGTATCAATGTGCAGCTGCACATAGGAATTGGTGGCTTGTACCTTGCCAGGTTTAAACTGAGAATAGTCTTCCCCTATTTGTACTGATTTTTTTAATAGTATTATTTTTTTAAAATTCTGAATCCCAATAATGGCATAAAACATTTAACTGGTTCATCGAATACTTGGTTAGGCCGCAGTTCCTCACAAACCCATGTTCTGGCAGAATGTGTGCCACATGTCTCCCCAAAGCACAAATTAGTCAGTACAAAGACAGAAAACCTGATAGGCAATTTAAACCACAACATACTCAGAAAGGCTCTTTTCCAAACTTCAGAAGTTTTGTTTTTCTTTCACACGTAAATCATCACCAAGGACACACACAACAAAGAAAAATCAAAAGCAACAGCAGGCAGCACACAAAGAAACAAGTCCAGCTTTTCTGATATTATTTCTGTTATTATATATAGAGGCAGGTGTTTGTGCATACCATTTCAAGAAAAAAGGCCCTAAGATGTATGTTTTTTACAGAAACAGGACTGTTGTACCAACAGCAGCAAAACAGTGTTTCAAAGGCAGCAATCCTAAAAAATAGACAGACCATTTCACTAGAGATCTATGTTTCTGTGTCTCAGAGTTTATGCTTCCTACTAACATCCATCTTTTTTGGTCTAATGCCAAATTCCCTTCTAAATGTCACATATCTGTAAGGCAGGTGTTGGGAAAAGGATGCCAATTCAAATGGGCAATGCTGTTTCTCACAGTTTCACGCTGACTTCAAACCACACGAAAAACTTAGTACTGTGAGGCACAGAATTCTGATGTTGCATTTTTTTTTAAAGTCAGATGTTAACAGCTGTAGCCTTCACTTCTATTTTTTTTTTCTTTTTAAAGAAAGAAACAAAACTACTTAGAGGCTAGCTTGTGTTTGAAATTCTTGGAAAGCCAAAGGTAAAGAGAAAGAATATAAAATGTGCCCTTCATATCAAAATCCCTTCAGAGAAAACTCAGATTCCCATCTGATTTTGCTGACAGAATGACTTACAGAACAATAGAATCATTTAGGTTGGAAAGGAGCTTTAAGATCATCAAGTCCAAACATAAAATAATACTGACAAGTCCTAAACACCACATCTACACATCTTTTAAATACCTCAGAGATTATTTCCTTGGACAGCCTTTTCCGATGCTTGACAAACCTTTTGGTGAAGACTTACCTAATATCCACTCTAAACTTCCCCTGGCACAACTTGACACAGTTCTCTCTCATCCTGTTGCTTGTTACTTGGGAGAAAAGACTAACCCCCCACCTCTCCACAGCCTCCAGTAGGCAGTGATAAAGTCTCCCCTCAGCCTCTTCTTCTCTGGGACAAACAGCCCCAGTTCCCTCAGCTGCTCCTCATAAGACTTGTGCCTTCACCAACTTCATTGCCCTTCTTTGGAATCACTCCAGCACCTCAATGTTTTGGGTTTTCTTTTTGTATTGAGGAGCCCAAAATTGAGCACAGTGTTTAAGGTATAACCTCACCAGTGTGAAGTACCAGGGACAATTACTTTTCTAGTCTTGCTGGACACACTATTTCTGATAGAAAACTTGTAGCAGTATAAAAATGTGCAGAACAGCTTTTGTGGATATTTTAATGATCAGTAACTTAGTAACTGAGTTTTAGAGTTTCTAAGCCTTTAGTGCTGGTAAGCATGTAAAACGTGCAAGTTAGCCAGGGCTGAGTATTAACAGCTACATCAGAACATCTAGAATCACAATCTCTCACCCACTCATATTTCCAAATGTCCTTCATCCTTCCCCCCCTCCCCTGCTGTGTGTATTAAAGAGATATCTGGTGATTTTCTCAGTTTCAAGCCAGTGCACAAAAAAATGGAAGGAGAGTGGGAGAGCTAAACGAAATGCTCACTGCTCTGTGCTCCATGCTGTTACTTGTAGCCATGTGCTGGAAGGTAGCTTCTGTTCGTGTCCTTTTCACAAATGTCCCCTTCACCACCTGGCAGCAGCAGTGATGGTGAGCTGCAGCACATCACAGATGAAATGTGCTCCTTCAAGCTGAGCCAGAAGAGGGAGACCAAGGATGCACTAAGCCAGATGCCAGCTCCTTTTGCTGCTGCCCATACCCCTGCTCACTTTCCCTTTCAGGAAAACCTAATTGCAATTTCTGTACCTGTATGAACTCTAATTTATGGAATTGAATAGGTCTGCGAGCTATAGTGCTGGGGCTGTGCAACCACACTTCTTGAAAAGAACCTGACAAGGTCTAACATGGCATTTTCAAATGCTTAAAATTATCAAGCCACACAAAATGCCTGTACAACCTGCTAGAAATACAGCAAAATGGCCTTAATAAAAATTTATTCTTAAAGCTGGGAAAACTTAAATGCTGGTACGAGAAACCTGTTTGGTTTTAAGAGGCAGCCTGATGTGTTTGTGAACAAGACTACATTGTATGACTGCCTGCATGACTAGAAACCAGCCTGCAGCAAGCCAGGATATTCCTGTTATTTATATGTTCTTAATATTCGGGCTTCTCTGGGTCTGCTTTACCAGCTTTCTTTTGATTTGAACATGCTTTCATATGTCTTCTCATTCTTTAGCTCATTACATTATCATCTTTTTACATTCGTTGCAGTTTTGGTTCAGTGAAGCCTAGAAGCTATAAGAATGGATCAAAGCCCCTCTGTAGTGGATAGCATAGAAATATATCACAAAAAGAAAGCCCCTGCTATTTAAATCCTGCAGTCTAAGCATATTTGTAACAAGAGTGGACAGAAAGGTGGATGTCTGGAAGGGCTGTAAGTGCCAGCAGAGATCCAATGACTTCTGTAGTAAAGTAATATATTAGGATATTGTCCTAGCACATCAGATGGTCTAGGCACATTTGGGATGATATGTGGCAGTATCTGAAGGTTTTTTATTGAAAACAGCATGCAGGATTTCCTAGCCCATTACACAGGATCTCAGAGCAGCAAAGTGCAGAAATGGACCTCTAGTATTGTCTTCACCATGCCTGAAAAAGAAAACAGTTTTAAAAAAAAACAAAGCACACCTGCAAAGGAGATGCAGTGTTTCATTCCCTTGTCATTACAAGAAAAAAAAAAAAAAAAGGAAAAATAAAGAAAAAAAGTGCAGTGTTCTCAGAGGAATGTAAAATAAAAAAAAAAAAAAACAAAGCAAACCGAAACATCCAGTTTCCTATAAGATTGCTCCACACATAAGCCAAGATTTACCAGAATATTTCTAAGGATAAGAAGGATAAGAAACTGCATCAAAACCTGAGGCAAGACTAGCAAATATTTTGTGATCTACCTGAAGGGTAGATTTGAAGAAAAAAAAAAAAAAAAGTGTTTCTATGTGTCAAAATAGATGCCATCCTTACAGCGGTTTCAGCTGTGGCACTCATGGGCAGAATTTCTTTCACCCTATTCAATTACATTCATTGCCAATACTTGGATTTGGTACTTGCATCCTCAAATTCTTACCGAGAGTTCACTGATATCTAGAAAAATGTTCTCTGTGGCTCAATGGATTTTGGATCATGTATTTCCACCTGATCAAAAAAGCAATTTAAGGCATGCATATAGCCATGGGCATACTAAAGAGAATGGTTCTAGCTCCTGTCTGGTAAAAAATGCCTCAAAAAGATTGAGTTCTTTCATTTTTTCTCTCTTTCCAGCCTGTCCCAAGAAAATTAGATGTCTTGCATAAAGCTGGTAAGCAACATCACAAGACAAAGCTGCAGATTGATATGTTTTGGTTTTATCATGGTGTCGTTTTAATTTTAAGTACTGTTATGCTGAGCATTGGGTAGCAATAGGCTGAAGCTGATGGTCATGTCTGTCCTTCCTTCAGCAGAAATGTAAGCCACTAAACTTTTCACAGAGCCAGGTATCTTGAGCAACAGGAGCCACCAGCCAAAATCGCAGGTGAATATTGCTGAACATATGGGTGCAGTTACAGAGGTATAGGGATGGCAGATGAGTAGGCAGAACAAGAAACAGCCCACAAGTAAATACACAACATGGCAGAAAGCAGTGGATTAGCAGAAAATACTTCTAGAAGGATTAGTGAGACAATTTGGAGCAGGTTTATGGGAAGAGGGCTGGCATGTGGTCTTCAGAAACTGAGGAAAGAAGAGGAAACTTCTCCTGAATGGAGAGAAATAGGTCTGTGTGTGTGCTTTCTGTGAATAAGCAGCCTTGCAACAAAAGAAAAGCCCAAGGCAATGTCAAGTTCTGCCTGTAATGGGAACAGCAAGGCTGCCTATTAACAAACAAACTGTTCAGATAAAATCCAGAAAACTACAATTTGGGTCACCAGGCCCAGAGTCACAAGCATTCCGGTCTCAAGTCGGTCTAAGACGTAAAATGTGTTGATACAAGCACAACAAAAAGCTGCACCTGAACTGAATGGGCATAGCAAAGGGAGAGGGATATCCAACAGCTATTTTAGATGCTGAAGCCTGATGTTAAGGTGCACCAAGATTTCCAAATCCCAATTCTTTCCTACATGACATCATTGCAACTTATATTTCTGTAGTATCTAATTTTCTGTTGACAGTATTTTCCAGATACTACTGTCCAGTGCATGCTGGACAAACTAAAACCCTGCTCTAAAACTCTGGTGACATCCCACAACCCTGGAAAAAATCTTATCTTCTAAGGGATCCCAAACATATTGCTAAGACATCAGTGTACATGAAAAGAAAGTCTGGGATAAGCCCTTTCAACAGGGACCTTCTTTGATTTTCCCCACTGTTCAGTTGTGTCCTGGGTTGAGATACACAAGACTAACTTTTCTTCTAATACTGGGGAAAATTGTACTTCTAGAAGATTTTAGTGTCTGAATTAGTGAGAATATTTACTCTATAGCCACCCAGGCTCTGTGGGATTCAAGGTCTTAGTGTTTTCAAGCCTTGCCAGGTGCAGTGCCAGTAAGGCCTGGGTAAGGCATCTGACCCAGGCCAGCCAACAGGATTATTTCATACCATAAACGTCACATCCAATATAAATTAGAAAAGTTTGCTGCGTAGCTCTCTCTCCCTTGATGGCAGCGGGTCCAGACAACTCCTTCCCTTACTCCTGAAGCCATTGCGCTCCGAGTGTCCGCCATTTGCTGTCCCTGCTGGGAGTGCACAGCTTCCTGCTGAGAGAATTGGCTGAGTATAATTCCTGTATATCTTATATCAGTATCAGGATTAATACTGGTTCTTTAGTATTATTGTTAATTATTTAGTCTTAGTTTATTAAATCTATTTATATTTCAACCCTTATGTTTCTTCCCTGATTCCCTTTTCCAGGTCGGGAGGGGTCATCAGGTGATAGAATAATTGTCTAAACGATAATATATTGTTATGGGTTTTCTCAAACCATAACAAGTTGTTAGGAGACTCATTTCGAAAACCTGTATTTGTTTCCTCTTGCTGTTTGATTTGATCCAGAGACCAAATTGCTGGTTTCCTGCCGTCAAAGAGGTTGCTGTTATCATGACACTATTGTTTCAGTTTGGATAAATTAATCCTACTGAAGTTGCAGTTTTGTATAAATAATTCGATATCTAATGCACCTAAGAGCAAACAAGCCAAAAAATTAGTTACTGTCTGATCACTAGAGAGTTGTCCAGGGATCTCAAGGGGAAAAGCAAGGACAAACACTTGTTCCAATTAATATTTACTTACACAAAATGGAACAGCTCCAGGCAAAGAGATTTTAAAAACTGTGAGACACAGGGTTCTTTTCTAAGATTTAAGAAAGTGTCTTCCAGGTTGAGCAGAGTACAGATTTGAGAGCACATCTTCTGCCTTCCAAGTGATATCTCTTCTTTTCCCTTTCCCCTACTTGGCTATCTTTTTGCAGGGGCAAAGGCAGGTTTGACTTTAACATTCAACACCGCCTGAGATGAAAATCTGAATATTTGAAGAGAGATAATGGAAGATGGGTACTAGATACACATTGTTTTCATTTTACTGGAAATAAGTTGCCCAAATTCCTTTAAATTAAAATTGCACGGACTAGAATACAAATAACTAAAACAAAATATAAGACCTGAATCATGTTTTTAAATATCTTTAAGACATTTATCTCTCTGAGTGAAATGCTGCAGCATTAACTTCTTTTCAGACTAGGTTCTTGCTGCAACATTAAATATTTTTTTCCGAGAAAATGATGGAAAAAACAATCAAGCGGTTGCACAGCCTAATAAGGCAAGGAATCATTTCACCTAACAGAGAAAAACACATCTGAGCACTAATGAAAGAAATTATAGCAAAAAGGGGCAGTTACAGACTGCATTAAACACACATTAGGAAGCAATTTAACAACTGAGCGACTAGAGTCATATTGTTCAGACTTGATCTCCACAGAAATGAAATATTGTACTGTGCTGACACCTGGTGCACAAATACATTTACTTGGGAAGCCACAGCCCCCTGCCATGCCTTCCTAAAGCAGCTTTGCCGCCCAGAGAGGATAGATAGCCTTAAACTTTCGTAATCATCTGATGCTTGCAAAGTACTTAAGAGACAACCAGAGCTGCCTGGGATTGATTTCTTGCTTAACAATTCAGTGTGACTAATTTTCATCTGTTTACAAGCTGTATCCTGCTACATTAAACATGTGATTAGATGCTTGGGAGGGGTACCTTCAAAAAGAAAAAGGCTGACTCCAGAATATGCCTTGGAACTGATTCTATTTGCTACTTCTTGTTTAATTTGGAGGCTTTGAATGTCAGAGGCTATTGGGCCAGATCTTTAGGTCTTGTTTGGCCCTGGTCACTCCCTAGGGCTAAAAGCAGAAATATATTTTGTTCATACCATATCATACTCCATCTATCACCCTGTATGACTTTTCAGCAGGTTGGGAACCAACCTTCTCCATAAACATGGCTCAAATCATTCTCTGAATGACCCAGTGTTTTTTCTCCCTGTAGGTTGCATGGCAAAGTGGTACCTCATTTAAGCATCTTAGGCACTGCAGTGGTAATTCATAATAATGAACACAACTTCCTAATGAGTAATTCTTAACCTACACGATGTTCCTACAATCTCACTGTCACTGTCACTACTACTAGAGAGCCATTTGGAGTTCTCTCTTTTGACAGTGCCTTGATCCTTTCATACAAACACTATTTCCCTTCTTTTTTTTTTTTAACAACATAAACTTTGATGTATTTCCTTACTTGTACTTTAAAGATTCTTATATTCAGGAACCATAAAGTTTTGTGTAGGTGAAAGGGTCACCCACCAAAAAACATGTGATACGAAAAGGGCCTTTTCCAAGTAGAGACTGCATCTTCCTGTTCGACTGCAAAGCGCCCAGCAAATTAAAATAACAAATTATAAGTACTGCTTTTTCCAGGCTTCCTTTAGACCCTTTCTTCTTATCCCAGTTGTAGAATGGACACTTGATCACTTGGTTTGTGAAGAACAGATTCACCTAGATATGATGCTTTTCAGTGTTATGGGAAGAAGGCGTGCTGTAGCCAGATTAATCACATGGCCTTAATTCTTACTTATGGATGTCCTTATTCCATTTCCATCTCTTTAAAAACCCACACACTTCACCAGCCTTTTGCTGGTCAAAGTTCTGTGACGAAGGGGTGAGAATCTGTGGCAGTATATATCAGATGTATCCCTATCCTGCCAAGAAGAGCAGTTAATTGTAATTTCCTATGCAGGCATGGTGGCCTAAAGGACACATTACAGCAAGCAAACAATTTCCAACAGTAAACAGTGTGCTTGTTTACTTCCCTTGAAGACTGCTAGTCTGAATCTTTTTTTTTCTTTTTTTTTTTCTTTTGCCAAATTGATTTATAGCATAAGCTTCAAAACCGAAACTCCTTGTATTCATTTTTTTTAAACACCACACGGAAGAGTGCTCTTTACTCCATATTTGAATGTTAGCTGCCTGTTAAGAGTATAATGTGCCTCATTTGATACAAAATTGAGAAACAGCCAATATACTGCAAGAACCTCATTTAATTACCTCTTACCTGTGGCATTCTTTGTATATGTCTAATCATTAGTTCACGATAAACACGTTTAACACACAATGACTAATCTTACCCTTGGAACTCTTCAGACAACTTTTTTCCTTAATCCCTTGGAAACTTCCACTTGTTCCCTGGGGGAACCTCTGATCAGTAGTTGCTGGGTTCAGCACAGAGCTGACAAGAAGTGGAGTTTTTCGACATAGCCAAACCACCTTTAAATGAGATGGCTCAGCTACCAGCAGCAGTCAAACTGGATAAAGGAAGGCAAAAGAGGAGGTTAGCCTGTGAGGAGACTTGCACTGCTTTAACTCTTTCACGGCTGATACTCACTGCATGGGAGTAACAGATGATAAAATTTGGACTTTTATCTGGACTTCAATGTTCATCCAGGTCATATCTGAAACTTGCTGATGCTTTTGGTATAATATCTCTAAATCACTTTGTCATCACTGCAAGAGAGCTAAAGCTCTCATGATTTCATGTCTTGACTATTGCAAAGTAAGAAGGTTTCAGGTTGTCACATCTGCACAATCTACCCCTCCCACACTTTGCTAGACTTAGGGGAAGACCACCTGAGTATGTCACTTCCTATTTGTGCCTATTCCCCTTTACTGTAATATGAAACAAGCCATTCATCTTCCCTTACAGGCTGAGTAATACCATCAGAGCATTTTCTTCTTCTTAACCTGCCTATTGTTTATTGCTGTGTACTTAGATTGGAAAAAAAAAATATAATCTTTTTATTCTGTATTTGTATAGCTCAGCACAGTGGGACTATGCTCAGAGCCAGAAGCTGCAAGTCTGTAAAATACTCCAAGTCAGAAGCATGGATACTGGAGTGTGTGGTGGTAATATTTTACCTCTGTTGTCAAGCAAATTGTGGATGTTTGGTTCTGAGTATTAAACTATCCATTCAAACTGCTACTAAATCAGAGACTGGAAAGGGGTTGGTAGGTGCATTTACATGCACCCCACTGTCTTATGAAGGTCCTAGTTGGTTCTGAGCAGAGCAGCATGATTGCTTACTCTGGCGCAAGCCTGAATGTGTATCAGGGAGAGCTCCGCATTCCCTCTGCTCACTGCAAGCTTCTCTTTGGAAGGGAAGCAAGGCAGAAAAGTGGCAGGAGACTTGCAAGGTGTGATGTTATCTCTCCTGGATGATGATTCAACGTGATGTATGCAGCTCTGAGGAGAAAGACCTAGGAGTTCTTGGGGACAACAGGATGACCATGAGCCAGCAATGAGCCCTTGTGGCCAAGAAGGCCAGTGACATCCTGGGGTGCATCAAGAAGAGCATGGCCAGCAGGTCGAGGGAGATCAT
>JAOTQQ010000032.1:43148214-43170609 GCA_026546715.1 Gallinago undulata
GGAACAGGCTGCCCAGAGAGGCAGTGGAGTCTCCTCTGGAGACATTCAAAACCCACCTGGACAAGTTCCTGTGCAACGTGCTCTAGGTAGACCCGCTCTGGTTGGGGGGTTGGAGTAGATGATGTCCAGAGGTCCCTTCCAACCCCATATGATTCTATGATTCTATCATTCTATGTGTTGCAGTGTAGGAAAGGTATCTTAATGGCCATCAGTAGATAAAATTTGGCAGTATCATTAAGATTTGAGACTTGTGGGCTTTCCTGCAAGGATCAGAGGAAACACCCCCCCTTTCCATTCTGGCAGGAAAAACACCCACTCCTGCGCCACACGATGTGCTACTGTTTTCTTGGTTGCTGTGTGGTCCCCAATTTACCCTCAACTACTTTTCTCCCTGTCCAGCAGCATAAGCCATTTGTACAATAAGATCATCATTAAGTGTCAAGTCCCACAGCTCCTAGATATTTAAAGGAGATGCTCAGTGCAACAGCTTTTAAGCTGAATGTGGCACTGACCGTTTTGCAAACATTGATTAAAGGTAACAGGGAATGGTGGTTATGCCTCATTTATAAATGGCTAGACTCAGAAAGAGTCAAGTTCCTGCTTGTTAGTCCATCAACCAGACACAAAGTGCCTCAGAAACATGAGCCGTTTTTCTAAAAGAAAGGATGCTCCCCATCCCACCTGCTGTGCTTGTGCATGTGCACACATGTATCTTGTACTGACTTCAGCGCACTGCAGAACAGTTAATATCAGAAGCAGAGCCCAAGGTTACTGCATAGTCTGGTTGGCATTGTAGGAAAAGGATTGTAAGAGGAAGTCATGTGTGAAATAAATTAAATACACAAACTCACTCTAGGTTGCAGATGGAGTCAAGTGGTCAGATAATTAACATCCCACAGTAACCTTGTCCCTGCCTGGTTCTGCCCTTTCTGGTGTTACTGAGAACACTTACATTTCAGAAGCTTGATCCTGTAGTTTAATACTTCTTTTTGCAATGCAAGGAAAAAAAAAGCAATAGAAGTTAAAGATGGGAAAAGGGACTTTAAGCTGTTTACTTTTTCTTCCCTGAGTGGCCAGTAGTCTAAGTTGTTCTTACAGAAGTAGAATCCTATATGGACGTGTTTTAGCATTCAACGACCCTCAAAGAAGTGAATAGTTATTTAGTGAGCAGTTCACGTCCATATCTGTGTCCAGGGATAAAGGATGTGCATCTATGGCAGCCACCACCCATGAGATTCTGTCCTCCAGTTCATGCAAGAATGGTCTGAACTTAGTAATAATCACAGCTAAAGCCCTTACGTAAACACAGGTCAAGAGATTTACCATATAATACTTGTAGAAATTTTGACTGATAACTTTCCCCTGATGCTCATAGTTGCAGTCTTTTCTAGGTCAATAGTTCCCCATGTCCACCAGTACAGCTCACAAATATCTGCAATGGAAGAGCCAAGTCAAAATTCTTGAACGGGATTTATGTTTCTGCAGTTAATAAATCTTCAGTAAGAGATGTGATAAGCTCTCTGGAGCTTTCTTTTTAGATGCCTCAAGAGCTGAGCTCAGCAGGGAAAATAGTGACTTCTGCCCTTTGCCCCTTTTAAGATCACTGGAGAGTGGAGTCAGCACCCCATTAACAAAACAGATAGCAAGAACTGGCAGTGCTTTCCTCATTGCTAGGAGCTTCAGAATAGACCTCTAGGGGAAAATACAGTTAATCAGGTCACAAGAGTGTGTGCAGCCACATTTCAGTACATGGTGAATATCCAAGAGTGCTGTGGAAAGAGATGCAATGGTATATCTTCAGGCAGTGAGAATGCACTGCAGGACTTTAGGAACTATTTTTGAACAACAAGCAAGCTAGGTTCTCACCTCCTACTAGTGCCTGGCTGCGGTGACGTAATTTAAAAGCAAACAAATAAAAACATGCCAAAATGCAAAGCTCTGACTTAATCCTGTGCTCAGTGTGGTCAGTCCATTTATGACGTTCAGGAGGATTTGGGACAACTCTTCTGACAACAAGCTATGGCTTTTTTGCCTTTTATCTTGATTTATGAGATGTGTTTTGTGCTATTTGACTTCAAGTTGGGTATTCACTGCCACTGACATGTCTGCTGCATAGAAAGTTGCCCAGGATGGTTTCTTTGAGAGATTTACTTTAAGGGGTGTTGCCTATTGTAAGAAAAATTATCTGCTCTGAAACTAGATTCCCTTAATACTACCCCATCCTTTATGGCTGGGTACAACACTTCCCCTGTCCTGGTTTGGGGTGGAGCAGAGCCAACTTTCTGTTCTGTGAGAAAGGCTCTTGCTTGTACTTTTTGCTGTGGCAACCAGGGTCTGCTGACTGGGTTGTTTACCCCATGGAGGGGTCACACCTGTGGGGAGGAGTGGACAGATCAGGTGACCCAAACTGACCAGTAGGGTATTTCATCCCATCTGCCATGATCAGTATAAAAGCTGAGGCATCAAAGGGGTAAGGCTGTCATCTTTTTTGAGGGCTGTGTTTGAATGGATGCTTCTTTTGCTTTGTTGACTGATGCCCAAGGAAGATCCTGTCAGTTTGCCTACCTTTCATCTGTGTTCTGGAATCTAGCTCCCACTGGATCACCAAGTTCAGTCTGGAACTTCCCCAGTGCCTGCTGGTGATATCTCCCTGGGAACTTGATATGGATTTGTATGTATTGTATTTATTTCCTTTTATTATTAATATTTTATTGAAGTGCTAGTAAGAGTTTTCAACCTGTTGCCCTGAGGCATGCTGGTGACACTGTGTTGCAGTCAAAGTCTTACAGAGATGAGCCAGGGGCTATAGAGGGAATAAGTCAACAGGGAAACACCTGTGAGACACCTCAAGGGGTGTTAACCTAAAAAGGTGACACAACAGCTCAGCTGAAGTGCCTCTACACAAATGCATGCAGCATGGCCAACAAACAGGAGGAGTTGGAAGCTACTGTGCTGCTAGAAAGCTATGATGTAGTGGCCATTACTGAAACCTGGTGGCATGAATCCTATGACTGGAGTGAGGCTATTGATGGCTATAAGCTGTTCAGAAGAGTCAGGCAAGGAAGGAGAGGTGGAGGGGTTACACTCTCTGTTAAGGAATGGATAGAGTGTGAAGAGATGTCCTGAAAGAATAGGCAAAAGGAAGTGGAAAGCTTATGGGTAGGAAATAGAGACAGAGGCAACAATGGGAACCTTGTGGTTGGTGGCTACTTCAGGCTGCCTGATCAAGGGGAGCCTTTGATGAAGCCTTCTTACTCCAGCTACAGAAGGCATCATGCTCAAAGGCTTTTGTCCTGCTGCAGGATTTTAACCACCCTGATATCGCAGCATGTTAAGATGCTTCACCCTGGTTTACGGGATGTGTTTTCTGAGCAGCTCCAGCAGGTTTTGAAGCATACAAAAGCCTCTTCCTTTGTCAGCTGTGACCCAAAGGAAGATGCACTCAGAACAGCCTCTTTGAAACAGTGTTTTTTTATGTACTAAAAGGGACATAACATTCAAGAAAGAAAGGTGAAAGCACCTGAGTGCTTACGAAGGTATGATTTTCCAGACACTGACCATTTCCCTCAAAAATAAGGTGGACCTGGGCTCTCCATATGCTATTGCTTACCTGGTATAGGGTTCCACCTGCTTTTTCTGTGCATTTGGCATCTTTTTCTTTGCCAGGTTCTGCTTTTTAACCACCTACTATTTTCATTCTTTGCCCTGAGGCACCAGACTCAATCTGGTCATTTGATGAAGTCCAGGCAGTGGCTTCTAGGAGCATGGTTCTCTCAGACCTGTGGTGATTGTGATTAAAATCCTTTGCTTGGTTTCCTCCCTTAACTATCTTCTCTGCACAAAATAGCAAAGAATATAATAACTCTTATACAGACATCCTGTTGTTGAAAACAACATGGATCATCTCTGTAATTTTTACTGACTTATTTTGGTGAAGCAGGGTCATATGTGGTCTATTATCTTTGTCTTGCTTTTCAAGAAAAAAATGAGTTATAGAAGGAAGACACAAGAGATTCCTGAAAGCAGGAAAAGTTCTTCCCAGGAAGAGGACTACTTGTTGCATTTAAAGTAAAATTTTAAGTGGTGCTTTCTCAGAGCAAGTGGTCTTTTTGTTTCTCAGGAATTTTTTATCTATTCAATCTTTACTTTTTTCTTTCCAAATATTCTACTAAAAGCCCTCAGGTTTCCAGGCAGCTTGTCTGAATACCAGCAGTATCACTATAAGAAAAAATGTCCTATAACTACATAGAATTAAAAAGATTTGAAAAGTATTTCTGTTAATCTGCTGAGGTTTATCCTTATAAAAAAAAGGCAGCTTTTCTGTTAGTAAATAATTTTTTACAAAATTACCATAAAAAGTAGGTAAGGTTTTAATTTCTTTCCCTTATCATACTTCACACTTGAGTTTGACTTGGTTTGAATCCCTTCACAGCAGCTTCAGAACAGAGAGAGAAAGATGTCATGTATGGATTTGGACTGACCTTTTCATAAAGACCATATTCTGTTCATTGTAACCAAAAAGTCTCACAGCCAGTTGTATGCACTGATTTTGTTTGCAAAAGGGTTTAGAGGGTAGTAATTGGAAAAGAGATTGACACTGAGTGAATGTGTGCTACAGATGAAACTAGCTCTTTGGGGTTTTCTAATGTGACCCCAGAAGTAGAATTACATTACATTAGAATTATCATTTTTTTCCTTCAAGCAATGAGAAAATAAAATGCCAAGAGGTGAATAGTTTAGTTATTTTCAACCCTCTGAACAGACTGTCTTTTTGGTTGGTCTACCTTTCCCTCATGTGGCCTCATGCCACTTAGAGTAGAGAAGGAAGATGTGCCTCCAATTGGCCTGTAATTTTGGTGGTATTTCCACAAACTTTAGAGATAATGTTTATTAATGAAATAGTGCATGGCAGATGCAAAGAGCTTCTTGTTTAATAGCTCAATTAAATCTTTTCACCCCAAAATGCTATGCAGGAAAAGAATCATTGCAGCAAGCCTGGCAGACCCGTGATTCTCAGCTCCCAGCTCAAAACCTCTCATTAATATATTCAAATGAATCCCTACCTGTTATTATATGCAAGGAACATTAAGCCAGAGGCAATTTAGCTAGAAGGAACCTTGGAAAGTCAACATGACCATCCTCCTGCTTTAGGATGGACTCAGCATTGTGTAAACACATCTTGTCAGACAGTGTCTGCTTCTAGAAACCTCTGAAGCTGCAGAAGCTCCTGCTGTCTTGGTCAATCTGTTTCAGTGCTTTGTTCTTCTGTAACCATCCTAAATTCCAGCTAACCTATTTTGTTGTTCTGGATACCCCAAAGTATTAATGCAAATTTTTAAACTGTGAGAATCAGAGTAGGTTTGTGTGTAATGTAAAGTACCCCAACACTAACCACCCCTCTCCTCCTGAATAATCAGTGTCCATTCTGAGTGAAAGCATCTTTCCATCTTCCTCCACTAAAAGCATAGCGCTTTTACAGAGAGAAACCTCTGTTTATTCTCAATTTTACATCTGCCTCCCACTTTTTTGTTGTTTTTTTTTGTTTTGGAAATTATGAATCATTCTCCTGTCAGATGTCCATTGATAGACTTTTACTGCCTCTGCCAGCAGATTCTTGTGTTGAAGAGAAAACTATGACTTCTCATGTGCAAAGGGAAAAAAGTATATTCTCTAGGCAGAATTTTATTAAACTTTAGTCTTTTGATTCATGGGAATTTTAAAAGCATCTCAGAAGAGAAGGACACTCCATTATCATTTTGCCAAGGCAAGTGATGGATTTCTATTCTTTCTATAACAATATTGTTCATGTCATTCTTCAGCAAATACTTAAATGAGAGCAAGCAAATGCAAGCACACCACAAACTTTGTTTCCTATTTACAATTTTCTTGCAACCTAAAAAACTACTCCCTCTTATGAGATTTTTGTGAACTCAATAGTCATGGCAGTACTTAAAGACAAAATTTTGCATAGATTAAAAAAAGTGGGTGGATGAAGAAAAAGCTTTCTAAAAGTGGGCTGATGGAAGCAGTGTTTGTGAGAGATGAGGCATGTCAGGCAACTGGTCCAGCATCCTTGATTCCATTTCCCTAGTTTCCTCTACTAAACCATGTTTGCATAATGCTGGGTGACTTTAGGAGTCTAACCTAACCTGTTCAGGCTTCTTTGAAACTCTGTGCCTCAGGACACCTACTATAAGAAGTGGTCTTGTCCTTCACAGATCTTTTCTAGCCCAAAAGCTGCCTTTGAAACAAGCCTGGTTTTGTAAACCAATTTGAATCTCTAAGCTCCGTGTTGAGGTTTGCAGTAAAAGCCAGCCTTATCCCAAGCACTGTGTAATCTCAATGCTAGCACTTCTACTAGTTACTTTAACAAATCTCCTCTAAATAACGTTTGTTTTAAGGTAGAATCAGACCTGAAGTTCCATTTTCTGAATTATCAAATAATGCTTTGACAAAAGGACTCCTTTTGACCAATTAATGTATTGGTTTGACCTCATTAACTAGCTAGTTTCTTATGAGATATTTAAAGACCTTTTGAACAGCTAAAATACAAAAATGACCTGGATTCTCTTTGCCCCCAGGGATTTAAGCCATACAGAAGGACAATTTCATCTAAGTAGGTATTAAATGATCCTGTAAATATTTAAATAACTATGACATAGTACCTAGTGGGATTTCTATTTTGTTTTAGATCCTGTCTCTCTTTGGTTCCAAGTCTTTCAGCTGCTCTATAAAATGCTTCTGTCATTAAAAAACCCCAAGAGTTATTTTTATGGTAAAAACCAACAATGTGCAAAAAATTTGTTGATTTCAACAGGACAGTTCTGAGTAAACAATTTCTGGTTTATTCATGTGGATGAGCAGTTCTCTAAGTTGCAATGATCAGTAAGCTTCCAAAGGCAAAATTTTCTCCAGATTTATAGCGAAACTATAAAAAATAATAATTTTCCACTATGCTTAATCAAAGGATTGTGAAATTGTGAGCATGGCATTTAGATGGGGTGCAGCCTGTAACAAGATGCAGATACAGGGAATTCTTGTGGGCAAGGGCTTGATGCCAAAGGAGTTAATTTAACCTAATACGGACACATGATACGGTTTCATGTGCATGAATGTGGCTTAGTGCAAGTAATTGAGTCATGGGTGCTTTTGAGTGGTTTTGGGGTGCAAAGGGTGAGATAAGATGACAAAGTATACAGATGTGAAAGAAGCAAATATGTTAAGTACAGTACCTAAACTGCTTGAATTGAGCACAATATGTTTTCACTGGAACTAGCAGGTACTGGCACTGACTTCAGGGTATAATGAATGTAGGTGTGCACAATGACTTTTCAAAGTCTTGCTATAAAGCTTCTCAATAACAAAATCCATTTTGAACCAATCATAATTTGAAAAAGAACATGATAGATTTTTCTGCATTATTACCATGTAATAGGCATGATTTTATTAGGAAAAGCAATAAAATGCAACTTGCACATTGTATTTAAATAGTTGGCTTTTTCTGATGCAAATGGTAACATTTCCTCTCTGTCTAATGTGTGTATCACAAATATACACTTTCTCTGTGGTAAAATTCTAATGAGAAACTCTTGGAGTTTTTCTTTTTCAAAACAAACAAAAAATCATCACATCTATATAGATGTTTAATTTACAACAGCATAATTTCACAAATACCTGTTTTGCTTTGTCACTCTTCATAAAAAGTATTTCCAATTTTATAAATAGGTACATCAGCAAGACAGCTCATGTAACAATTGAGTCTTTATAATAAATGCTCATAGCAGCATTTGTCGGCTCAGGAAATCTCAAGCAACCTTAAAAAGTTTCTGTGTGTACTTCTGTGTCACCTGCTCTGAGACCATTCCATGTTCTTTCCAGCATCAGGAATTAATGGTATAAGAGAGCAACACTCACAAGCACCTGAGAGGTTCTGGCTTGCCCAGGAGAGGATGATACGGAATAAGGAGACAACAAACTTCATATTCTCTTGAATTGGTGGAAAATGCACAAAATAAAAGTCCCATATGAAGAACAGTTAAATAAGGTAGAACCTCTCTGACTACTAGGAGGGCTAAGGAGGAGTATGATAGAGATCAATAAAGTCATGAGTGGCATGAAGTGGATGGTTAGTGAGTGAGTGAGCATCTTTAATGAAGCAATTTCAAAACAAAAACAGAAGAACATGCAGTTAAGATGTGGAACAAGGATACAAAAAGTTTGCAAGGAGTCAAGAAAGGATTTGACAGATTCATGGAGTAGAAATCCATAAAAGTTTATCGTTTATTTGTATATTTTTATTAACCTTAAAGAAAATCTGCAGAGAGAAGCCGTGTCTAGCTTGAGAAGTTTGGAGGCTGAGAGAAATATTGCTAGGGAGAAATACCACTCTTGTTTAGTTTTGTAGTCTTCCACAAAAAGTTTTTAGGTATTATTGGACACCCACTACCTTTAATCTCACATAGTGTGCTCTCTCCTCTATTCTTATTGTTTGCAGTCAAATATTAGATAGGGCTTATTTCACAATACTAGTTAACTGAATCATCTGCACGCTGTAACCTGTTTATCAAGTTTCTTGTTATAACTTATGAAAGATGTGCACCAGAAAAAGACTTATTCTCTCTGTTTTTGGAAGAACTGAATCATCAAGTAGAGATGTCTGTGTGTCTCTGTTAACCGTAGAGAGTCAAGGACAAATCCCTTAGATCAGTTGAACATATGAACATGATATCACCATCAGACATGCATGATATAAAATTTGGAGGTTTGTCTTTTGGTAGATTGAAGCCTCCATTTTATTTAATAGATGGTCCACTGATTTTAATCATTCTGCAGCATTCAGTTTGCTTTAAAATTGTTAGTTGAGTGCCTCACTTGTGGCACTAAGATCTAACCTATAAGGGCAACCAGTTTTGGATGTAGTAAACATGGTAAAGGTTAGGACCCTCTTAGAAAGCCTCCGATTAGTTAGTTAAGGATCAGGAACATCGGCCTGTTTATCTTGAAGAAATGAGATGGTTTGTCATTCCTGTAGGCCATTTATGTAGAATGGATTGATTGGGTAGTAATATAAAGAAAGGACATTAATTAAACCTAGCAAGGGACATCAAAGACAAGAAGGGCTTCTTCAAGTACATCAGCAGTAAAAGGGAGACTAGGGAAGATGTGGATCTGCTGCTGAATGAGGTGGGTGATGGAGGATTCACCAGGATCCTCCCTGGTGATGGACAATGCAGAGAAGGTGGAGTTATTGAATGCCTTCTTTGCTTCAGCCTTTACTGTTAAGGCCAGCCCTTAAGAACCCCAGACCCTGGAGGTAGGAGAGAGAGCCTGGAGTAAATAAGAGTCTCCCTTGATTGTGGAGAATCAGACTAGAGATCAGGCTAGGACGTTGGCTGTTGAGGAACCTGATGAAATTCAACAAGGGCAAGTGTAGGGTCGCACATCTAGGGAGCAATAACTCCATGTACTGGTACGGGTTAGCGGCTGACCTGCTGGAAAGTAGCTCTGTAGAGAGAGACCTTCGAGTCCTGGTTGATAATGAGTTGACCATGAGGCAGCAGTGTACCCTTTTGGCCAAGAAAGCCAATGGTCTCCTGGGGTGCATTAAAGAGAGCATTGCCAGCACTTTGAGGGAGGCCATACTCCCCTTCTACTCTGCCCTGGTAAGGCCACATCTGAAGTACTGTGTCCAGTTCTGGGCCTCCCAGTTCAAGAAGGACAGGGAGCTACTGGAGGAAGTCACCAGCAGAGGGCTGTGAAGGTGATCACAGGAATGGAGCACCTTTCTTATGAGGAAAGGCTGAGAGACCTGGGTGTGTTTAGCCTGGAGAAGACTGAGAGGGGATCTTATCAATGCTTATACATATCTGAAGGGAAGATCTCAAGAGGATGGGGTCAAACTCTTCCCAGTGGTGCCTGGTGACAAGACAAGGGGCAAAGGGGACAAACTGGAACACAGGAAATTTCATCTGAACATGCAGAAAAACTTTACTTTGAGGGTGGCAGGGCACTGGAACAGGCTGCCTAGAGAGGTTGTGGAGTCTCTGTCTCTGGAGAAATTCAAAACTTGCCTGGGCATGTTCCTGTGCAACCTGCTCCAGGTGAAACTGCTTTGACAGGGAGGTTGGACTAGATGATCTCCAAAGGTCCCTTCCAAGCCCTACAATTCTATGATTGTGACATCATTCTCTTCTCTAAATCTTCCAGACAGGATGCCCAGTTGCCAAACTAACCAAATGAGCCAAATCCAGTCCTAATGTGCCAGCACATATCCAAAAAAGAGATCTGAAACAACATGGCATGCAGAAGATCAAATGTCTATTCCCTAACTTGGGCACCCAAAAACTTGTCATGTAAGTCCAGCCTAGTTACCCTGACTCCCTTTCAAAGTACCAGAGGGAGATATGCATTTCTTAAAGTAAATCACCTCTCCTAGGTACCTGTCTTAACATGACTGACTTATGGAATTGCTTGTGTTTTCCTGTTGACATTAAGGAAGGTAAGGCAACCATCTTAAATTTTGACATGTTAGTGGTGGATGTCTAATTCGGGGCTGGAAGGAAAAATACTTCAAAAAACAGTGAGCTGGGGTGAGATAACCAGCTGCCCATTTCAATAACTTCACTTGATTTTAAGTCTCCAAAATGGTTCCCCATAGATAAACTGACTGTCTCACGCTATGAAACTTCTCCTGTTTTGTTTTTTTTTTTAGCTCCCTACAGACAGTTACTAAGCCTGTGGGTATTGCTATTTCTGATCCTTCCCTTACTGTTACCTTTTTGGCATGGACTCCCACTGCTTAAAGGAGAAGTGTCGTCTTCAATGAGGATACAATGGCATTTGATGAAACCTGTGAGAAAATTGCAGAAGGGAAAGAATCAGATTCCAACTGCCTAATTTTCACAAAATACAGGCAGACAGAATGCATTTGTATAAAATGTTACCCATAATTGTTCCAGACCAGAAAAAGCAATAGTGGGAACAATACTTTTCTTATGGCAATTGAGACCATTTCTGGAAGATCAGAACAGGCCAAGAAAGAGGCTCTGTGGGACACCTATCGTTAGGCTATCAATCACAAAAGATAACGTGATTCAGTCTACTTTCAGGGTGACTGTGAGCTACAGTTTGCTTCTTACAATGAGAACTGTGATTGCAGTGTCAGAAGTCAACTCTAAATCAAAAAGTACAGCCTCAGTTAAGCAGCCTCTTGTGCTTGAGGAACATGATGTGATCAGTAAATTCAAGTTGAACAGCCAAGGTGGAAGGCAAAGGTCTAAATCAGAACTGACACTTTTTTTAGAATAATTACCTGGTACAGTATCACAAATGCAATGCAAATGAGTAAATGCATCCCATTACATCTTTAAATTACTAGTTGAGTTGAAATAATGCAGTATTTTATTTAATTTTATTAAGCTTTTGAGTTCCAGACATATAGTATTTAGCCACATGAAATCAGAAAGACAAGAGACTGTGAAATGTGCAATGTAACACTCATTATAACACCGAGCACGCAAAAAGATCATAATTGTGTCTTCAGATAATGAAAAAACCCTGCAGCCAAGAAGCTGAAATTTGTCAACATCTACCTAATACATACATTTGGAACATTACTGGGCTGGTGTCTACATCATGCAGAGTGTCCTGAGATAATTCTGGAGAAATAAAAAAATGAGCTACAAGAAGTTTTTAAGGACTGTGATAAGTGCCATACACCAATGGACTCTCATCAAAAAAAAAAAAAAGGAAACTTGATTATCAGTATTGCTTAGCTTAGTAGAAAGAAAGGGAAGAAAACCCCAAATACAAAAAAGGCCTTTAACTCAGGAAGGAAAATATTAGTGAGAAACAAGAGCTGAAAAATAAAACTAGAAGCATTCAAATTGCTGGCAGGATATATGTTTTTAACAGTGAAACAGGCTCCCAAAGGAGCCAACAGATTTTCTATCTTTGGCTACCCACAGATCAAGACTACAGGTGTTTCTGGCAAGTGGTGCAGGACAAGTGGGTTAAATCTCATGAGCTTTGTTTTTCAAGATGTTAGACTGATTGATCTGTTGGTCCCTTCTGGACATTAACTTGGTAATTATTAATCAAACAGAAATGACTAAAATCCCAGAGCCCTGTTCCAGCAATATGCAGAGCTCAATTGAAAATCTGCGCTGGATTATTTGGGATAATTCTTGTACTGTGACCAGTTTAACTCTGTAGGCCGAAAGCACTATGTGTTCATAGGTCACTCTTCTCTAAACACTGGAGTAGCATTTCAAAGTGAAGTTTTATGTTGACCTTCTTATTAACCTTGTGACATTTTCTCTTATGTATTTTTTTTCCATTTCTTGTCATAAAGGGTTATTAAGAGTTGTTTGTAATTGGATTACAGATGAACTTTGTCTCCAATAGTCAGATTTTCTTTTTTATTTTTCCTTTGGCAATGAATAATTTGTAAAAGAACTGTTTCTTTACATTCAAAAAAAAAACAAACAAAAAGGTTGAGGAGGCTTCCCAAGAAAATCTTGTGCAGAACCTTGTGCAGTGGAATGTTTATTTGAAAATTTAGGACTATTTTTTAGACCTTCTCCATTAAAATCAGATATTTATTAGCACTTGGCAACAGATGGATAAATCCTTTCTGGTTGGACACATACCATTTTCTCCATCAGTAACTACACTTTTCTGTTAGATAGTATCCCACAGAGGAAAAAATTTCCTGTGCAACCATTGCCAGAAAGTGAAGTTTGCTAAAGAAAAGCAAACTGCCAGTGTACATGTTTTTTTCTGTCACCAGCTGCCCTCCTCTAGCAGGTAAAATTGACTTCCTCAGTAGCTGCATATCTATGCTATAACTCTGGGAATCATCTCCTGATACCTCCACGTGCTTTCTCCAGTGCAGCTTAATTACTTTTTAAAAAATACATGGGAAAAGGATTCACTAACTCTCCATTGTAAAATAGTTTTAGCTGCTATTTACTCAGAGTTGTAAAGAGAGGAGCTGCTGAGTAAGGCCACCTAAAACACCAATCACCTCTTCAGCATGGCTTTCTATCCTCTTATGGCTGCATGTCACCCTCTTTCTACCCAAACCAAGGCCATCACTGTCTTTGCAGAGCACTGCTGAACTTCACAATCTTTCTTCTAACCTAGAGCCATCTCCTTATGATGTCTACTTGCCAGAATATTCCAGGTCTGGAGGGTGAGTGCAAGGTCCTTTCACTCTGGGAATTGCAACCCTGTTAACACAACATACTGTTAGAAACTTGGGACTACAGAATTCTAACTTACTAAAAGTGTTTGCAGAGGAGGGTATTTGATCTATGGTGCACAGTACGAGTGGCTAAAGGAAGAGAATGAAAACTGGGCAGTCAGCTAACTGAAATCTTCTTTTCCTTGGGACCGCTGTCTTTCCATTGAATGAGCTATGCCACCATTTTATTTTATTTTTTAATGTTTTTGTTTCAAATCAGAGCTTTCAGTCATGAAATTTAGTAGATGCAACTGGGAAACTATGAAGATCTGCTTTGTTTTCCCTTTTTTACTAATTTCAGAATGTCTCTCAAGGCATTCTTCAAAGTTTTTGTCTTTTGTCTTCAAAGATTTTATTTTTTTTAACATATCATAAAAGTGGTTACATGGAAAAGCAGAGGATGTTATATCTTAACAAGACTTTCTTCTAGTCCCTTCCTGATAATGGCTCTGAGATCAGGCTGACAGATCCTCGCTGTTTGTATTACAGCATACAGAGAAATAGCATAAGACTCTTTAAATGTAAAATGATGAAAGCTGTGACTACTTCAGAAACATATGCAGTGGAGGAACATGACTAGTACTTTGAGAAGAATATATTTCTTGAAATAATCTGACTCCAGAAAGTGGATAAAAGTTTGTGTCGTTTCCACTGCAGGATTTAATCGTATCATGTATAAGATTCTTGAAAGTTTTATTCCTGAAAAGTTCATCTGTGAGTAAAAGACTAGAGAGAGAAATTAAAAAAAAATACCCCCAAACCTCTGAGTGAAGGAGGTAGTATAGAATTTAAATAACATTTCAGAGAGGATCTCATTTAGATGCATTTCACAGAGATGTATTTATTTTTTGAATAACCCCAGTACTCAAAGCAGTTTAGCAACGGGCAGGAGGGAACTGCCTCAAGGATAAACAAAAGACATTGAAAATGGTTGTTTTACCCAATCAATGAAATTGGTAGACTGTAAAAATAATAAAACTAAGCAAAATGAAATATAAAGCAGAACGGTTATGAAATAAAATCTGGACATATCAAGCTACACACTGCAGTCTCTACTTTGAGGAAAAAAAGCATGTGGCTGATTGAAATAATGGTTTCACTTGACTGAGAGGTGCCAGGTTGATTGCCAGATATTGTTTTTTTTGTATTTCTTTTCTTTGCTAAAAGTGTCTCTAAGCCACTCCTCTTTGTGGTAGCGAGAGTGGTCCATATTCACGTTTCGTCTTTCTTTCCCCACATCGAGAATACAGCAATACTTGGTGGTGGGCCCATACCTGGAAGTTGTGGGCAATTACTGTACTCCTGACAAATGGGATGATGTCTGATGTGCACTGCATGATGGCTGATGGGCGACCAAAGAATTCCATAAGAACTCCAGAGAGGCAGGATGTAACTGAGCAGCTCCCATGAAGGCAGCTTCAGGGCTGATGCTGATATAGTCTTGGATGATATTCACTGTTGCTTACTTTATTTTCCACCTCATGAAAGCTTTTTCTGCCATTGTCACCTGAGTGTCATCATAGTTTCCACCACTAATGTCATTCCAATTTCTACATCAAGTAGCTTATAGCATATATCAGAATCATGGATAAATTTGCTTACGAAGGTATGCCCAATTTGCTGTTTCTTCATAGCATGCTGAGCTCCATTGCCATAAGTTGTCAATAATATACTACTCTCTACCTATGGTAAAAACTGCAGTGGCATCCTTGTCCCCACTGAGCGTTGACAAAGCATTTGGACAGTGCACAGAGATTGTGTGTAATAGTCACCACAAAACATAACGTGTCTCAATGAAGCTTATCAAGTTTACTTCAGTTCCGGCAAAGATAGAAAAAGATAGTTATCTCGAGATAAAATCTTTGGTAATAGTCTATACAATATTTTTTTCATCCTAAAAGCATTATTTCATAGTTGTTTCTTTCCATTTCCAGGAAGCTGGCTACTGAGAAAACAGCTACTTAAGAGACTAGTCTTTCATCTTGTGTAGATGGCTATCAGACTTAAGCACTTATAAGTATGGGCTAAAATTCCATGTATAAGCTACACATACAAATTATGGTTAGGTTTATGTAGACAGAGGGATTTGCAACCATGAAATATTTTCACTTTGATCCTTTTTGTTGTTTACCACCTCTCCCAGAGATATGATTACACATCTCAATCACTGTCTGGGTCTGTAAAGATGATTGACACATGGAAGGATCTTCCATGAGGTTCTGCAATATTTAGGAAAATAATAAAATTCCTGAAACTGTTCCTATATATGATACTCTTCTCTGGAGCTTTTCTTGACCTGAAAAATGTCTTATCCTCTAGGTGACAGACGTTCTTGTGAGAAAAGCTACATCTCCTCAGGAAAAAGTGTTTTACTGTTGTGCCCATGCAAAGTGTTGAAGCAAAAGGTATTTTAAGACAATAGCTGACATAGGCAGCAATTAGTTTCGTTCCCTTCTTCAAGGGCTTAATATATAAATCCTGTGAGGTTTTTGCATTTACCTGTTTTGTTACAGACCATTTTACCACTTTTTTAAATGGCCTTCAAGGCATTTTTAGAAAGCTATTACTCAATGACAGGCTTGCAAAGACACTACAGACAGTGAGTATTCAGCACCCACAATGAAGATTGAAGCAAATAGAGCTGAACTGTTAGAAGATGCAAAGAGGAAGCGTTAGCAATGGGAAAGCTGCCAAGCTTCTCAGAGGACCAGAGCTAATTCTTTCATCATTGTCACTGCTGATTCCCAAGTCAGATTGTGTTTATAATAAACAGTTGATTTATAAGAAAGCCAGAGGGTATTTTACTGTGCAGTCTCTGAACTTAAAACTGTAAGATACAACTAACGAACAGGACTGTGGCAATTATCATCCTGGAGTTATTACACCTTCATCTTCTTGCAAAACAGCTCTGTTTCAGTACCTCTTTTATTTTCTATCTCTAGCTATTGCTAATCCTTCTCTTTGAATTAGTAGGTGCAATGGAAAGATTATTTCTTTCTCAGATATTAATTCATTCTCAGTCTTCTTCATTCAATGCTGAATCGTCTACGAACCTCTGCACAACACATCAATGAGTTCAGATTTGCTCTTTGGAGATATTCCTGAAGGTTCATTTCCCACTAAGAGGACTCTTTCAGTCTTCCTCTTAGTGAGGAGTTGAACTGAGGAGAGGCTGTTGTCCTCCTCTTGAGGCATTTTTCCTGCCACTTAAGTTCCAAAGTCCCATATATTTTAGCAGTGCTTAAATGCCTTCCGGGCTATTGTTCCTAATACAGCTGAGCTCCTATTTCCACTTCTGTCAAATAGGAAAGCACAAACCATTCTTATCATTTAGAGTTTCTGTTTAGAACTTGAAAAATGTAAATTTTCAAATTCTTTGTGGAAGAAAGAAAAAAAACCAGAGAATTGTTTAACAAAAATTAAATGAAGATTCCAAATCCATACAGTCACAAGTGTCTTGTTTCCAGCTGTTACCAAGTCTTACAAAGCAGGCCTGGGCAACGGAGGTTTGGAAGAGACGATGTGAGGGGCCAGAGAAAGGGCTCCTGACTCTGCCTCAGGGTAGGTGGAATTACTAGCTCTCTTCTGTATAGCAGGGTCTGACTTCGGGCCATCAGTCTTGGGAAGTGATCTCCCAATTAGACACCTCATAAGACTTGTCAGAAACTCAGCCTGTTCTGAGGTAGGAAACTGGCAGTTTTTCGGCATAGGTGTGGTGCAAATGTTTCACCTTTGATTAAGATTTCTTATCTCAAAGAATTTCTGACCAGTAATATTTGTGCCAATTATATAATAGGCATATCATATATCTTTTATAAAGTGTTGTGACTGTTAGGTAGAAGTTTCCAGGGAGCAGCCAAATATCTGAATAGTTATTATGGGCGTTTATTGCCAACCGCATCAATACATTAGAAAGCTTGAAAGAAACCTTAAACATCTTCCTTTCTAGAATGGGCCTCGTCACTTTCCTTTCCAGAAAACATGTTAAATGCAACATCCAAGTGAAGTTTCTGGGGATATGGACTTTAGCCAATGAAAAAAAAAGGGAATAAATCTGCAGAACTGACCCATTGGCAGAAGTGGTTGCGCACTAAAACTGAGAGGCATTTAGCTACATGATATATTTTGGTTTTGTTTTCTTGTGATTCAGGAGTCATTACTTTCATTAAGTCCAAATATTTCACTAAGAGCCAAATGATAGTTACTGGGACTTCTCCTTAGATTTCAACACCAGCCAAGCCAAACTCATAGTAGGAAGAAGCAGCTCATACTCCCTCCCTTCTTCTCTCCTTACTTTCTTCCCCCCCTTACTTTCTTCCCCCACTCAGCCTGGTAACAATGTTTTTAATAAGCTACATTTCAATAAACAGACTCCTGCACATCCCATATTCACCTAAATCCCAATCACTAGAAAACCTCTATTATTTGTTGTAAAAGAATAGAGTTCCTTACTAATGCAAGACACTCTGGACTGAGGTGTGTGAATATTTCTAAGTAACATTGCAGGACGTTTATTTACATAAAAAAGGAATTTGGCTTCACTGAGATACTGGCCTTGCTACTGTTAGTTTCCACACTTTCTCTGCAGCAAAGCTGCCACCACGCTGAGGATAGGGAGATGTGAACCAATTCAATTTGTGATTCTGAATGCAAACTTCCAAACAAGCTCTAATGCAATCCAATTAGGTCAGGTAAGAAACCAGAGCAAGAATCTTGATTGACATTTACATGCATTAACATTTACAGTAGACCAGACAAAGTAATAAGCTGTTCCCAAAATAAGCAAATGATGTGCATGGCACATGTAAAACAGTGTAACTGATTAAAATCTTGCAGCTTCATTGCTAGTGTCTACATGTTAAAAGTCAGCTCCCAAACTCTCCTGCTCCTTTCTCATTTATACCGTGGTATTGCATGTGGTCCTGGCTTGCTACAAAGAGAACTGTGATAATGCTCTAGCTACATCCTCACTGATTTCAATGGAGCTGGACTGCTTTACAAAAAGCTGGAATATAAAGTGTTTGTATGTGATTTCTATTATTATTGTGCATACTGTGGGCCATAGGACTGGTCTAAGCACATTGTCTTGTCCAGTCCTCTTGCTCAAAGCAGCGTCAGTTAGGGCAGGTTGCCTAGAGCTATGTCCAGTTGAAATTTGAATATTTCTGTTCATGGAGAATCCACAACCTCTCTGGACGAACCTGTTGCAGAGTTCAATCACTCTTACAGTAGGAAAGCTTTTTCTTCTATTCAAATGGAACGTTTGTATTTTAATTTGTGCCCATTGCTTCTTGTCTGCTTAACGGTAACCACTGAGAAAAGTCTGACTCCCCCCATCAGGTACTTATACATGCTATACAAGTAGATAAGATCTGCCTCTCCACAAGTCTTCTCTTTTTGAGGCTGAACAACCCTGGCTGTCTTAGCATCTCTTCATATGACAGATGCTCCAAGCCTGTAATCACCTTCACGGCCCTTCACTGGATTTGCTCCAGTATGTCCATGTCACTTTTATGCTGGGGAGCTCTGAACTAGACACAGAGATTTGGTTTCACCAGTATTGAGTAGTGAGGATCCTCTATGGTGATACTCTGAACTGGATCATTTTAAGAGTCGGATATGGCAATCATACCTTCACATATCCCTAAAACTAACCCTTCATGAGGCCATTACCCAACAGGACAGAAAGTTTTTACTCTGCAGTTGACCTTGTACAGGTGCTTAGATCTGCCAAATTATGTTGGACTGGGCTCGCTTTTAAGTGAATTATTATTCTTAATCTAGGCATTTGAATCCCACTAGTTTTCACAGACATTTCTTTCCAACATATCTGTTTCTATGCAATTTTATGGATTCAATGACAAACCCAAACATTAGGATCAGGTAAGAATCCAAAAACTGAACAATACTTCCCAAGCAGCAAGTGGTCTTTTATAAAGAACCTCTTTTTAAGGATGTGGTCAAGCAAGGCCAGTCAGAAAGTAAACAACTTCCAAAAAAGAGTACCCCTGTGGTCAGAGAAAACAGTTGAATGACCATTCATCGTTAGTTTTCCTTGGGAGCTATATGTAATGTTGACTCACATCTGTGGAGTGCTGGCCCAAAACTGCAGTCCTATCCAACCAAAGAACTTTTGCTAGAACCCTAGAGCCTGTCTTCTGACCTAAAATGCAGTTTGCAGCTCACAAAATACGCTTGCATGTTGTTTCTTCTCATAGAGATGCTAGAGAAATATCCAATATTTCATCTTTGATGACACTTTCTAATCTCAAAGCCAGGTCTACTGGGAACGATATCAGACCCTGGGTCACTGTAAGTCACCTTGGTTCATATGGATGCTGGAAAAGATGTTTTATTTGCAAACGGGACTGAAACCATCCTTGTCATTCTCAAATTGATGAATCATATTCAGACTCTGAGTATCTGCAATTTCCCTGTCACTCTCATTATCAGATGCCTGTTTATATTTAACAGTGTGAAAGGTTATCATTTCAGTGAAATGAGCAGTGAAAAGCACTGTAAAGGAACTTAGAAAATTCAGTTAGGTTGAAATGGCTAGGGCACTGTTTTCTATTCAGTTATAGCCTCCCTTTTTCTTTTATTTCTGGGAAAGAGTCTTGTAAAATAGCTTATATTTACTCTTGAAGGTAATTGAATACACTGGTCAAATAGCTTGACCAGGACTGTTCTGTGTAAAATGAATTTATTAACTGATAAATTGACTGTCTAATCCGTTTTTTATGAGGTTTCATCACATGTTCTTCTGGCCAGGTTGCAATCTCCCTTCAAAATGCTATGCTTTTTCTATGCCAGAGTCATTTCTAATAGTTACAAAATCACAACTTCCTACTATTAGTTGTGAAAATGTTTTCTGAACAACTGAAAAAAATGAAACCATAACTCCCAGCTGTTTCTTTTAAATTTTTTTCTCTGCATCCTTTCTCACTCAAACTGAATAAAGCAACTGAAGTTCAGAATCTCTGTGCACTCTGGAGGACACACATACTTCAAATATTGAGTTTTATCATGAGATATTAGCAAGAAGAGAACTTAAGCATTAATCTTACTAGTTTCACTTACTGTGTGTGCAGTTGGGACCTTTCACCAGGTCCTGTCCATTGGTTTATTTAGCAAACCAACTTTTAAAGATGCTGTAGAAACAGCTATGAACACTAAAAAATTTCACCACCAAAGCATTGGCATGGTTTTGCAAACCTCTTTTGCATCGTTATAGATTGCACTTCTGATCATCCATTTCTCTTGTATCCCAATTTGCCTATTTCCAGTTGTGGGTTGTTGCTTCTGTCTGTCACAGGTTGCCCTGTTGTGGAGGGAGGAATTGATTCAACCAGGTTGCTGGGCAGTGAGGATCTTGGAAAAATGACTGTTCTATATTTATATCTTAAAAAAAAACATATCATGTGCCTAGTTGTTCTGGTGCCTCATCCTCTGTTGTATATACTCACATCTGAGTATACATACATTATGAGCCTGCATACATTTTTGCTTGAAAATAAACTGTAGACACTAGTGGATATCACCCCTTCTTTTTTTTCTGTGGTTGCTGTGTTTGAGTATACTATGCTCATATGTCATAACAATACCACTTTTGTCTCTTTTCTACTCAGAATATAATATCTTGGAAGCTGGATGCTTATTCCACATCTCTATACATCAGGTCTCAGGCTGTGACCCCAAAACATACTGTAATGTTAATGTATTCAGCAGAATACTCAAGTTAGTGGGTGAAGGGGTCTCAGGAAATAAGTAGCAGAAAGGAAACATCTTACTATTATTTCTTTGTTTAAGGAATTCTGCAAACTTGTTTTTGTTGCTATCAGCACTGGTAACAAGGACTCCTGAGGTGTCCCAAGGGAAAAGCCTCTGAGGACAAGTATTTTCTGCAAGACCTACAAAGAAGACTTAAACTCAGCACTACCCATCAGGCCTTCGGTTATCTGATAGATTCAACAAATTTAAGTGCCTGAGGTTCCTACACAGTACTGGGGGAGAAGGAAGCGGGTGTCAAACTGCTACAAAAGGGTTGAAATGGAAAGTCAGCAAAATTTCCCAGGCTGTCATCTTGCCAGATTTTGTTGCAGAGGCAACACTTCAAATCTAAAAGCTGAAGCAAAGCTAGGTTCATTTTTAAATTCTGTAGACAAAAAAAAAAAATAAAAGGATGTGAACTTGTGCTGATGCCTCCTACCTGCTGGATCTGTGCCTGAGCCTGTGAGCTGTGTGTTACCGTGAAAAGGAGATCTCTTGGTCTTTCCTCTTGTAGCTAGAACTCATTAAATGTTAGTTGGTAAAAGGAATTGTGCTGGAGTGTCCTGTTGCCTAGAAGAAACATCTGCAGCTGAGTTTGCAGAGCAAATCTCAGTCTTGATTTAGCCTAGTAAATACTTAATGTTATTAAGGATATATGAGAGGCCTCAAAGTGTATTCCTGTTTCAAGCCCAACTGAGATGCCTGCGCTGATGTTAAATGTAATGCTTAATTCAATTGAAGGGAAAAATGCACAGCTCCCTCAGAATACTGACCTGTGAGGCTGGACTGGACTATGCAGGTGATGTAGGCTGGGGCAGTGCAAAGGTATATCTGTGGTACAGCCCCATGTCCACACAGGGTCAATTGTCTGAACTGTGTGGCAGTGCTGGCAAAAGAAAACTGTTTCTTTGCACATCCTCGTACTATGCCATGTGAAATCATGAGCGTGAAAGTCTCCATCACAGCTCCAGTTGCTTGGAAATGTCTGAAGAGAGTTGGATGGCCATGACAGAGCCTATTCTCAGCAAAGCCAGACCTGCTTCTGTCATCCTCTGTGCACCAAACCATATGATGGGCAATATTTGTGAAGATTGGGATGCTGGCAACTAAGTGGCAGTGTGATCACCATGCCCTGATCCTTTCCTCCTTCCTCATTGGCATTTTGTTGTGATCATCAGCACATTTCTTTTCTGAAGCAACAAAAGAGTCTCTTTACAAAGGCCTGCAGTGACAGAACGAGGGGCAATGGCTTTAAGCTGGAGAAAAGCAGATTTAGATTGGGTATTAGGAATAAGTTCTTTACAAGGAGGGTGGTGGAGCACTGGAACAGGTTGCCCAGGGAGGTGGTTGAGGCCCCTTCCCTGGAGACATTCAAGGTG